>CM040765.1:2005341-3205341 GCA_022829145.1 Albula goreensis
CTACCTCTACTCGCTGTAGTTTCACCCATTGGGAGAAACAAACCACAGACTACCGTGTGTGTGTGCATCTGCTTCAGTTCTGTGTGAAACAGCCCTAATGTATTCAGTTATTCTAATTTCACTCGTTTTAATTTCATGCATATTTTCAGTGGAATATACTGTAGAATTATACATTTGTAAGATATTATTTACACTCTCAGGCATAAAATTGCATGTAAGTCACAATAATTGACATATTTTGTAATATATATGGAATGGGTTGACAGGCATGGAAATTCAGGAATTATATATTATAGACTTCATGTTTCATCATACAAGGACACGCATCATGTTTTTCCAAAAGGGACTGCATGGATGGATTTCACGCTCATGTTGAAAACAAAGGGAAGTGTGTGTGCACGTGTGTGTGTGTGTGTGTGTGTGTGTGTGTGTGTGTGTGTGTGTGTGTGAGCAGTGAGCAGAGGAATCAGACGCACTGCTGTTTTAGCACAGAGATGAAGCTTGCTCTATCAGACATGCTTTGAGTGGTGGTGTGGTTAGCGGTTAAGTAGAATGGGTTTGTCTGTGCTCTGCAGAGCTCTGCCCTCACACACACACACGCACGTGCATGCAAGCACGCACACATACACACACACACGTAAATGCAAGCACACAGGCGTACACACACACCCTTCCCTCCTCTCGGTTTGTCAATGATGGAAAGTCAGAAGGTGATAGCAGGGGAGAGAGGAGAAGAGGCAGAAGTCACAGGCCCCTCCCAGACACACACACTTGTGCCCATTTTTACACACACACCCACACACCCACACACACTCATGCCCATTTACACAAGTACACAAACACAATAGAATCCACTTCCACATATACACACGTCCAAGAACAGCAGACTATCCGTGAGTGTGTGAACAGTGTTTCCCTGTAGTCTGTTTGTGAGTGTGTGAACAGTGTTTTTGGAGGGGCAGTGTACAGGCCATGTAAAACTTCACTGACGATCCTCTGGTGTGGGTCCAGTACGCAGGCCCGTGCCAGATGCTGTGGATGTGGGCTCGGACTTATACCTGGTGCTGAGCCTCTTCCAGGTTACTGCTGGCCCACAGCGACAGGCCCAGACGGTGCCGAATCTTGGCTTCGTCTTCACGCCGACCCAGCTGTTCTGCCAAGCGCAGGCCTGAGGGAGATGGAGAGAGAGAGGTTAGTCTACCAATGCACACACACTCTCACATACACACACACAAATATACACACAAATACACACACACACTTATATACACTCACACACACATACACGAAACACAAACAGACATACACACACACTGTACTAGGGATCTGTCAGAGCACTTTAACCTGTGTACATAAGCAATCAATATTAATGATCAAGACAATGTTATGGGACAAACACAAACCTACACGTATTCACTCACACTTGAGTGGACAAAAGAAAACCTCCAGGCAATAGATGCTTACACAAGACCAGCAGTGCAGTGGTAACTGAGGAGATGGGCATGGACACCATACAGTAACATAACAGTGATAAGGCAAATAGGTGGGTATACTGTACATCCCCAGATATTTAAGTGGGTATACTTGTGCATGCATACCCTTGAATACACCACTGCACAAGACTTACTGGCACACATACATACACACATATACACGCACGCATGCGCACACACATGGTTTGGAGAAGGAATTCTGCGTTCGATCGCAATCTCATCTCACTTTCTCAGATGCAGTGGAAAAGTTGTGCGTATTGGAGTGGACCAGAAATTACAGGGGAATGCAAAGTTCCATTTCCTCTGATGAATTCCCCTAAAACCCAATCTGAAAAGCCCTTTCCCAGACTGCCTCGCTTCGACCACAAATTCAAACTGACACATTTCAAAGCATTCAAACCGACACATTTCCCTACAACAACAGGGGTTTGAGCAGTATCGCAGAGGGAAACACAACCCAGATACATAAAAACAAGCATCCATCCTAGGTTTCCAAATACCCAAGTTTATTTTTAATTTTTATAAAGTTTGCTTTCATCGTAATCTACTTCTTTTTTCTTTGTGTCTCTTTCCCTCTTTGCCCAATCACACATTTCCACAACTTCTGCTATCAACCCGGCAGACAGGCATGTTCTCCTGACTAAAACACGCCATGTCAAGCTGCACTGCAGTCTGCTGGTTTAGTTCACACAAAAACGAGTCGGACAGTCTGCCAGTCGAGCTCATACAGCAATGAGTCCAATGAGCTGCCGACTGAGCTCGCATAGATATGAAGCAGCCTGTAGTCTAGTGGCTCAGAACATGACCGGGACCCCTGGTTGGTGGTTCAAGGCCCAGTCTTGCCACAGCAAGAACACCATTGCTGTTGGGTCCATGATCAAGGCCCTTAACCCCACATTGTTTCCAGGTGGGAACTGGCCCCTGGTTAGCCTAATCAACTGTAAGTTGCTTTGGATAAAAAGCACCAGCTAAACGACTGTAATATAATATGAGTCAGATAGTCTGCTGGTTGAGCTCACACAGACATGATTCAGAGGACGACGCATCAAGTGTAGCTTTGCTCAGACTGACGGTGGGCACCTAATTGAGTGGTGGGGGGGATTGGTGCAACGCTGGGTTTGAGCAGCAGGGTGGAGAGGGGCGGGTTAGTTACTGATGAATGATGACACAAAGAATGAATCCCCCTGCCTTAATAATGCTACCACCAGTTATGCACGGATTCATGGCCCAGTAGGGCTGACTGCTACAGCCTGCTCTGGAGTTTCTTACCAGGCTGACGCACATACCTTTCTCTAAATAACATTATATCCACTGAGGGCAAAGATGAAGAACATGTGGATATATCGGAGCAGTGGCAATACTTTCATTTTAATGTTTCATATAGAACAAGACAATGCTGTTTCCAACCTGGTCTCCCCTGAAAATGACGTACTGAAATGGTGTCGGGGTAGGATACATCGTGCTGCTGTTGCAGCCGTTCTCTGTCTGCTTACAGAGTCTGGTCCACTTCCCTTTGATGGCATTATGGCCACAGCAGTCCAAAGGGAATAAGCTCAGGCAACAGCAGGGGGCACATAGTGCGGTTCATCTTCAGAAAACAGGATGTGGAAAAGAGCGAGAAAATAGACAGGATGGAGAGCGCAGTGTTCTCCCCATAGGCTTTTGCCATCAGGCGGCAGTTTCAGTAGCACTCAGACACTCAGAGTGCACTCAGCGTACGCGCCGACGCTTTGAAGCATGTGGCATGCGTTTCTCCATCTCTCCCTCCCTCCCTCCCTCTCTGAACCCTTTTCATCTGCCATCCTCTGGAAGCGCTTGTCAGGACACACTGGTGTTTATGTCTCATTAGGCCTCAGAGCCAGTGAAGTGATCTTTCCATTCAAACATTGCCCCTAATCATCTGCATTGCCTCTCTCTCTCTCTCATCCCCCCTCACCCTTCTCTCATCTACCCCATACATTACCTCCATCCATTCTCCCTTCCGTCTTTTCCGTACAGACCTCCCTCAAGACCTTCTCTCCATCCTTCTACATCCATTGTTTCCCCTCTCCCTGTCTCACTATGTGTCTCTAAATCAGTTATAACTACGGCAAGCGTAATTGTCGTTACAGATGCACGCGTTGAGCTGATTGTAATTGGTGTAAACTGAGGTATGTGTTCTGTCTATGTAGGCTTTCAGTGCTGCTGAAGATGACATGACTGCTGATCCCAGCTTGAAAAGAAGTCTGCAAACACTTTCAAACACTCCTCCGACAGCTGTTTAACTTACACTGCAGAGCCCTGGGGGAAAAAAGCATACAGCATCTGTGCACATCGCGCACACACACACACACACGCTGAACATTAACACATGCATACATGCACCAGTGAGCACCCGCAATGTAGAGAAAGGCAGAAGAGCCAAAATGGCACCTAATTTGTGAACTGCGTGACATAGATGTTCTTCTTTTAAAACCACCGCAGTGATTACGCTCTCTCCCCTCCAGCCGGTGTGACCACCTGAGCGGCACCCCCTTCCCCGGGATGTTAGAGCCACTCAGGCAATGAGGCTGACCCAATTAGCCCCTCCGCAGCGTGAGTCACACCATACGCTCAATCGCACCGCCGCACCGCCGATCCCAAAAAAATACAGGTAGGAGAAGGTGCACAGCATGGCGGGAGGGGAAGGGGGTGGCAGGTTTGTTACTTTGTTAAAACAGAAACACTTCACAAGCTTTTCACATCTGGTCTGGCCACTCAGAACTAATTGGCTGTGAGAAATCAGCCTTAGTGAAGCCAGAGCAGTGACTGGGAACCATTTAACTGTGTATGTTCAGCCGTTCCGTACCGCAGTCCAGCTCCACCGGTGACTGTCCAATAAGTGGACGAGGGAAAAGGGAAAGGGGCGGTGTTTTTAGCAGGTGGAAGTGTTGTGACTAACGGGTGAGTGAACCTGCCCCCAATCAAAGGGCTGTGACACACAGGATGAGCTCAGCAGCAGGTCTGACTCAGTCACCTTTGTAGAAATTTAACAAGGGGCTGTTTTTCATCACAGGTGGAAGAATACAAAGAGCACTGAAATCGTTAAATAAAAGAGTGCTGTGGGCACAAACCTACACCTGGTTTTAGTTTTTTTGACCTTTAGATAAAACATTTAATGCCACATATGTAGTTCTATGAGTAAACTAAACTCAGAGAAAGTGCTTGCTTGGACATACTGAGAATTTAGTAATCAGCCAAGAAGGGGGTCTCTGAGCTGGGCACAACTTTTCAACAGCTCCCCAGTGCTTTGCTTTCAGTTATAAAAACCTGAAAACTGCAAAGCAAAGAACTTCCAAGCACAGGACAATGAATAACCCCATGAGCTCTTTAATTTAATTGAACTGCTCTAGTGAAAACAGCCGCTTGAATGGATTATAGTCAATGCAAAGGCAATGATAGCTTTGACTGAGTATACTTATTTTGAAGCACTTCATCACTGACTGACTAGAAACATTCATTATAATCATGCACATCTCTCTGGGTGGAGCAGTCGATTGTGGGTTTTTAATGGATTATTTACAACTTATGGCTTTGAATGCCAAAGCAAAGCGCTGAGGCAGAAATACAAACAACATTCAAAGTCATGATTCCTTTCAAAGGCTAGCAATTGTTAGGAAATAATTCCTGAGATGCGTAGCTTTAAAACGACAGAACTCTCATTCAACAGCAGTACTGAGTTCAGCGCTTCTGTTGAATTGGATGTTTTCATTTCCCTTATGCAGCTTCTTTTCCAAATGAAGAGAATATTTACAGAAGTCTGTAAGGTGCTATGCATTCTGGGAAACCTTTGTTCATCAGCCTACAAAAACAGTTCTCCTAATATAGGTTGCATAATGTAATGTTTACACAGTACTATCACACTTTTCTACACAAACCTACACAGGGGTTTGAGTTAACACAAACACGTTTAAACAACAGTCTGAGTTAATGCAAACATGTTCAAAAATCACCAGAAACACTCCCAACATCCACAAGTGGAAATTATACACTGAATTGCCACTGACATGCTCTAATGCCTTCAGCTCTCTTTCTCTCTCTCTCTTTCTCATTTCACACTGTCTCTCTCTCTCACACACACACACACACACACACACACAGTTAGCTCACACACACACATCCCAAGTATCATTTACATACAAATGCACCCAATCAAAACACAAGGATGTCCAGAGGTCCCCTCCCCCTCCACATGACCCCACCCCCTCACCTTCCTGCAGGTACATGACAGCCTGTGAGTAGTTCTGCAGGGCATGATGGGTACGGCCCAGGCTGCTGTAGGCCAGCGTCTTGGCTGCCAGGTCATTGGTCTCCGCGGCGATGCTCAGGTGCTGCTCTTGGTACACCACAGCCCGCTCAAAGTTGCCCAGGGACTCGTAGGTGAGGCCTAGGTTCCCGTAGGCGCGGCACTGGCAAACAGGATTTCCTGTCTCCTCGGCAATCTCCAGGTCCAGCTGATGGCACTGCAGAGCTGTGTCATGCTCGCCCATCAGCTGGTACACCCCGCCCAAGCCACAGCTGGCGTCCGCCTCCAGGAGGCGGTCCTTGGTATCGCGCGCAATGCCCAGCTGCCGCTCCAGGCAGGAGATGGCCTGCTCATAGTTACCCAGCTGGCTGTGCAGGCTGCCCAGCTCTCCGTACGCCTGCGCCTTGCTTCCACACTCGCCCAGCTCGTGCGCCACCACCAAACGCTTCTCGAAGCACACCAACGACTGCTGCAGGCTCCCCATCGCCCTGAAAAGGATTTACCAGGCATGAGACACAGCTCACCTCACATGTTAAGCACTAAAGAAAAAACTATTTAACTTCAGTCAGCTCAGTGATTAGTTTGAAATGTAAACAATTAACTTGAGCTAAAATTCCTACATTGTGAAATACAAATAAAATATTATGGCCCTGTTCTAATTCTATGCCATTAATTTGCTTAAAGAACCTGGGCTAACCCTAAGCCTGGCCTTGTTACAGTCTCATAAACCTGCATGTGCCGTTTATACCATGCCACTGTACATAAAACCATGGAGAGGATGAGTTGTTAAGAATGCCTTGTTTATATGGATGATGATACAGAACTTTTCCTGCATACTTGTTGTTTTTGTCGAAGCATTCCCTCGTCCCTGAACTCGGTGAGTCATAGCCTTGGAAACATATTAATACAAAGGAGGCCTCTGCACTGCTCTGTGGAGCTAAAAATTTTCCATTCTGCAATATAAGTATTCTAACTCAAAAGAAACATAGACCGGCGCGCATGTGTGAGTGTGTATCAGCCACCTTTTTATGTGCACTACGGCGGTAATAAATAACACTGCATAAACTGCACCACAGCTTGACTGCTCAAAGGAGGCAAACCAAAGGCAGGGCAGATAAACTGTCACGCTGAGCCGCCACACACAATGAATGCGCTGTTCGCGCGAAGGTCCTGTTCATTATTGTTATTCCCTTCTCCCCTTAACCTGCTTCGTTGGGATTACCAGGCCGCCATTATTTAATTGGCACGTACGGTGTCGGTACACGGTGGTTTTTAACGCGGAGAAAGGGTGCGTATCATCAGCGCGCCTCCATGTTCTGTCAGCGGAAATTTCCGCTGACATCACACCGCTGGAGAAGAGGCCCGGGTCTTGTTTCATTACAAAGCGAAACAAAAAGCCTTTTAATTCCGTCCCTTAATGTGCCTGTTTATTTTTCCCTCTCTCGATGTATGGGGGGGTGATGCTGTTACCGGAGGGGGAAGCGCGGGAACGTATTGTAGAGCTGACAATGTAATTTACCGTCCCATTGCATCGTGGCGGGGTGGCGGGCTAAGGGGGAGGGGTTTCGCAGGGGCTGATGGATGATGGGCGGTGGACGGGGCTCGGCTGCCAGGCGGCTCTCCTTCCCCGCGGCTGACAGCCCCAGCATCGCCCGCATTCATCATGCTCCGGGCCCCCGCGCTGGCGGGAGGGAAACGCCCCGGTCCCCCGCAAACAAACACGGCACGCAGGGGGGCCGAGGATAGCACAGGGGCTAACGATGTGATCGGGGGCCAGTTTGCACGGAGCGCCTGCCCGCAGCAGGTGTTTGGTGACGGGGCTGTCTGAGCGGCTTGTTTGGTGGCGTGTGGGCTGGCGGTTTCATCCATCAACACTCCTTTTTCTCCTCATGCAAGGCTCATACAACCTCCACAGAGGAGTCTTTCACGAAAATGGAAGAAAAACTCTAAAAATAGAGGCTGCAGAGATACAGAGCAGCTGCATTTGCTTTCCAATTTGTCACCAAACTGAAGCAGTAATATCTCATCCAAGAGTTCCACATTTACAGGAAACATTAAATTGTGAAAGGCAATTCAGAATAAACCTCAGAACCAGGATTTCAGTAAGACACAAATGCATTGCTTAACATTCATTTCAATTCGCCAGCCTCAGGGACACTGATACACTGTGCCGCTCCATTTCGTTTCAGAGGGTTTCAGTATTCTGTGGCTTTTTTCCAACATCTCAAACTCAAGGCTTCCTCTGTGGAGCTAAAAACTATGAGTTGACTGAGACTCACGGAGAGGATTCCCAGTGTTGTTCTTTTTATAACTCACAAACAAGACATTGATTAAACATGGGGCTAACAGCAGATAACTGTCAAGAAATGGTATCCAGAGGGGTATTTTATCAATGGTTCGACCGACCTAATTAAAGCAAGCTCATGGCCAGGGTTGAAAATGCCATAAATGATCTGTCAGTGAACGCTAAGGGTATGCTGTAATCTGAGTTGGTCAGATTTCATAATTAGTCCCACTAAGTAATTACAATTTAAAGTAAAAGGTTGTCATGAGAGCACCAGCCTTGTTACATTAGCCATTAATATCCATTTAACTGGCGTTACTTAACATTAAATTTCATTAAATAATAACCACAGAAGGTGCATGTGAGCGGCTACCAATGATTGGCTAGGGGTTGTGTGGATGTTGAGCGTATGATGCATACCCCCTCCTTTCAGTGGTAACAGACTTCTCAAAAATCCAACCTCCTGAATCCCAGCCTTTTCTCCCAGTGAAAGCTGGTACAACCTTCTACTTGCTGTCTTCTACTATTCATTTTATTCATGCCAATATTTCACAAGTTATTATTAGGCCCAAGTTTCACCATGGGGTTACCGCTTTTTGGTGATTTGACAGCACTGACCTGTGTCCATTGCCCAGACCCCTGTAGGCTTTCTCCTGGTCCTGCATGCGGTTCAGGCTCTGGGCGACTGACAGGTACTGATCGTAGTACTTGATAGCCTCCTCGTAGTCCCCCAGGGCCTCGTAGCAGTCTCCCAGGTTTCCGTAGGCCCGGCCTCGGTCCAGCACAGCCTCGTTCCCACTGAGCTGCTGGAGCATGGCTAGCTGCTGCTCGAAGTAGCCGATGGCCTCCTCCATTACACTCATGTTCATCTTGGTGATGCCCATGTTCCCATACACCTGGGCCTCCACGCTGGGGTCCTTCAGCTTCTGTCCCAGCTCTAGTTGCTCCTCGTAGCACTTGAAGGCCATGGTGTACTTTCCCAGGGACATGTATACAGCTGCCAGGTGGCCATGGGCCTGGCACTCTCCCTGAATATCTCCAAGCTCCTGGTAGACCTCCAGCTCCTGTGTGTGGTAGCCCAGGGCCTTGTCGTACTTGTGCAGCATCCGGTAGGCAGCTCCCAGAGCAGCGTAGGCACACGCCTCCATCTTGCGCTCCTTGACCTGGTGTGCCAGGGCCAGCTGCTGCTCATAGAACTTGATGGCCCCTGCCACGTCCTTCTTGCACACAAAGATGTCACCAAGATTTCCAAGCGCCCGAAAGCGGGCCTGTGAATTGTTAAGGGACTGTGCTAGGGAAAGCAAATACTTCTGACACTCCTCTGCTTTGCTGTAATTCCCTAGCGCCTTGAAGGCCAGACCCAGGTTGCAGTAGGCCTTGGCCTGGCTCAGCTTGTCATGCAGGTCCTTGGCCAAAGCCAGATCTTGCTCATAGTATTTAACAGCCTCCTGGAAGCTGCCCATGCAGTAGTGGGCATAGCCCAGGTTGTGGCAGACCTTGCCCTCGCTCTCCATGTCCTGGAGGTCCGGGGAGAGGCGGAGATACTGCTCATAGTAGGGCACAGCCTGGGGAAACTCGCCCCGGGAGCAGTGGAAGTTCCCCAGGTTGCCCAACGCTCTGGCCTCGCTCTGCACATCCCGCAGCTCGCGGGCGATGTTCAGGTGGTTCTGGTAGTGCTGGAGGGCCCGGTCATGGGCGCCCAAGGCCTGGTAGGCCACCGCCAGGTTGCCGTGGGTGGAGGCCTGAGAGGCGCGGTCGTTGACCTCCATGGAGATCTGCAGCTCCTGGCGGTGGTAGCGCACAGCCTGGTCGAACATGCCCAGGGCGTTGTAGGCGTTCCCCATGTTGCCATAGGCCCTTCCCTGGGCCGCGTAGTCACTGAGCTCCTGGGCAATGGAGAGATGAGTTTTGTGGAGTTTCAGTGCAGTCTCATAATCTCCTTTCATCTGGTGGATGATACCTGCAACAGAGAGGACAACAGTTGAGGGGAAAAGGTCAAAACTCTGCCTCTGGTTTTTGCTAATATCTGAGAAAAATTTTTACAACCTACAAGTATAATGAATAAGATATTCATTATAATAAGGTATTCCCCATACAAACACAAAATATTTCATAACCCATTTCCCTGCCAAATTAACCTCCGCTGCAGAATTTCTAATTAGCAGTGATAGAACTTCTGTTATTAAAGAGATGAGAGTCAAGGCTGACATAATTTTGCTTAATAGCAGCTTTTAAACAAGTCACAAACAACACAAAAGCAGTAAATCCTCCATAGGGCAGAGCAAAAAGGAAGGCAATATGTACTGAGCAGGCAAATGTTTTCCAAGTCTCAAAACAAGATTAGATCAAAGAAAACATGCATTTGAACATCCAAAAACCTAATGATTATCACCACGGTGCATCCACCAGTCCCGTTTCTTTGGCAAAACAAAGTCGTTCAAAAGGAACTGCAGTCCATCGCACAGCTAGATCAGCGTTCAATCGTTAACTATGTCTTGTTCGCTGAGAACTACTGAGGAGAGTTCCATGTCCCTTTGAGCTGTCACTCTGCCTTCCATTAAATAACAATTACAACCCTGATATCAAAGCCCGCCCCATCTCATCTGAAAAAGGAAAACAGAGGAGGGAAGGATCAGAGAGGGAGAAAAATAGAGATGGGGAATGTTTTGAGTTGAGGCGGGCGGGAAAGGGCTAATGAATACTTGTGATGGAAAATGGTTTTGAGGCTGGAGTAGCGGGGGCATTAATCTCGGTCCCTGCAATTTGGTCCCAGCATCTCAGTGTGGGTTGAGAGGCCCCCTTCCCCCCCTCCAAACCAAAAGTGCCGTGCGCTAAGTGCCGGGGATCAGGGAAAGAGCTGGGATGAGCGGAAAATGAGACGTGTGGGCGGGGGGCAGGGAGTGGGGTGGGGGGGGGGGGTTGTGATGGAGGTTGGGGGGGTCTTGGCTCACTGGTAACTCTGGCAACAGTGCATGTTTATTACGGGCACTCTCTGACCAAAATTTCCCCTGTTTCTAAGAAGGTCAAGGCCAAGGAAACAGTAGAAGGGAAACACAGCGGGGACCTCGTCCACCTCTGGATGACGTGATGCTTTTGGAGCTGCGGGCTGCTGTTGACATGAGCGGTCTGCCCTCCTTCAGAGGCATCCAAACATCCCATTGACGGGCACGGCACGGCAACAGGGCCCTCAGCACACGTGCTCATTGGGCGCCGGGGTTACAGGCAGAGGAGGGGGTCACCGGGACACCCATCTGCTCCCTGTCAATCGGCAAGAGGCCCGGGAAAGATTAGCAGCGTGTGGAAAATCCAATTAGGGGCCCATGCCAGCCTTGTGCCTGCCTCCTCTATTGGAAGAGGTGGGGAATTGAGAACGCTGGCCTCGAGCAGTAGAGTTGCTAAAGGATGTTTACTGCGACACACTTAAATCCATGCAATGCCTGCAGGCTCTAGCTGTACCCATTATTGACCTCCCTGGGTAGTGAACTCTCTGTTGGAGTGATGTTTCAATTGAAGAAGAACTGTGAACAGATAAACTGGGCTATTCCAAACTGCTGGCATGCTGTGACAGAATACAATGTACACAGCTCTTCTGAAAGCCCCTAATGTAGTTTGTAAAATTGTGAGCACGGTCTAAGATGGACCTTTGGTTTACTTCAGGCAGACAGCTCCCTGCTTGTGGCCAATGCAGGAGAGAGTTTGATCCTGTTTGCTGACCAAACACTACCCTGCCATGACGAGTCTTAAAAACTCACACAAACACCATCTGCAGGTAGCTAACATGCTGGCTATCTGATCGACTGCCATCTTGATGTTTGAGCTGGCACACTGACTGAATATTAAAACTGACCCAAATGGCATGCTCATGGTGTGACTGACTGGCTAACTGACACACGGACTCACTCGTTGACTCACTACCTGAAACTGATGAATTGAAAGGTCAACACACTAAGTGACTCCTCAACAGACAGTCTGACATATGCACAGACTATCACCACCAATCTGACCATCTGACAGTTAAACTGAATGACATGCTGCTACACTGGATGACATACGCACTGATTGGCTCTGACACATAGGGCTTGGATGACTGGCACCTCAGCCAGATCTCGGAGTCAATCGGTTAAGTGATAGACTGATTGTGACATCATAAACAAGTTACCATAAAAGGCCGTTCAGTCACAAACACAAAGCTTTTTTCACTATTTATTCTCCACCTTCAAAGGACACAAGATAACTGTCACATCCTTCTCCCCTGCTCAGTCATTCGCTAAGACTGGTGACTTGGGGGTCATTATTGTGAAACGCACAGACCACCTGAAGCCTCAGCAGTGATGGAAAATCATTCACAGGGCAAGTCAGGGCACCTTGCTCCCCACTTCCTGACTGCAGCTTTTGTTCCATGGTGCTCCCTGTTTTACTCTCCCCTCCCCTCTCCCCCTCTTCCAGGCCAGAAAGGAATGTTCCTTCTCCAAATATCAGGGTGAGAAATGACATTAGCAGCCGGGGCAGGGGGAAGAGTGTTTGCCGAAGGCGGCATTCGGGGGTCGGGGGTCGCAGGAGGGGAAAAACAACAAAAAGCCAGATGGGGCCTGCGGAACACAGAGGCCATGTTACCTGCAGCTCTGGCCCCTTTGACCAGGGATTCATTAGCACAGCATGTGTGACTTCTCTCGGTCCGCCCTGGCTGTTTTAACGCCAGCATCCACTCCGCCCTTTGAGGCCAAGCACAAAAAATCTGAGTCCACACAAAAAGCAGCAGCCAGACATGCTGATGTACGGAGACCTTCCATGTCATTTTCAAATAAATGTAATTAAAGTCCAAGACTGGGTGGGGTTAAACAAGAACAACATTAAATAACAGCTGCAGCAACCATTATGTTGCTATGATGTTAATGTTTGACAAGTTTGTTTAAACTGTTTGCATGAATGTGTAGTGATGTAATTACCCTAAAAGTAATTAGAAATATAACAGTATCCAGACAACAGGTATTAGATAAAAATTACCTACATGTGGTTTAAGAAACAAACATAAGACATGTAACATAGCCAGAAAAAAAAAATCATCACGCAGCATCACGTATATTTGAAGCTAGGGCCTTCTGGCTACAAACAAAATCCTAATTCTAGATTAAAACGATACTACAGAAAACTGAAACTGGAACAGCGATGATGATCAGGATCTCAAAATAACTGTCATTTTTTGAAGGGAATTCTGTGGAACAGAGAGAGAGAGCAGACCCTGATATGTGGGTCAGGAGTCCTGCTGCCAGCTCCACTGAGTCCCTGTGGCTGGTGACAAATTCTCACCAATGGGCTACCCCCTATGGCCAACCAAGGGAGTGTGGTTCTACCACTGAATCTGAGTGGCATGGGACTTCTATGGGCATTTATTCAAACGCCCACTCCCTGGAAATCTGCCCACCTCATTTACATACAAGTTAACTAATTAGTTCTGGAATGTTCCACCTGGCAACCAAAACAGGCCATAAAGTATGCATGCATCAATTGCATAACGTAAATTGGCAGGAAATAGAGTTGGAATACAATAGGACAGTCATGTTCATCTGAGTGCTAAAATGTGAAAGTGATGGCTGTCTGATTTTTATTTGAGGTTTTTGAGTATGCCCCTAAATCCTGTAGTCATACATTTGAATCAGGACACAATATTTGAGTGACATGCATAAAACTGAAAAACAGAGCACAACTGGACCATAAGGAAAAATGTTGTGGCTGTCACTTTAAATTAGACATAAACAAAGGCAAGGAAAAAAGCTGAAGGAAAGATGAGAAAACAGAAATCAAGATGAAAGGAATTTACCAACTAGCCAATGGGTGTGTTCCAGGCCAAGGGGCCATGGAAACCAAGTATCTTACAATAACATTCCATTCAGTCTCCTCCCATCTGATCACAACTGGGATCAGTTACCAAACATTATTTCCACAGTAATAGGGCTCTGATGACTAGGAATGATACCGTGGATGTCCCTGACCCAAAACCCAATAGAGTGCTATTCGTTTCATGGGATACGGCCCCATCCACAGACATTAGACCATGTCAGGAGGAAAGAGTGCAGGACGATTGCTTGGATTTGAATGAAAACGGATTGGACTTCAAGTCATGGCAGCTCATGCTTATGAGGATGGACCATTATGGTGACACTGTTTGCACTCCAGAGATAAAAACCTTGACATTTTGAATACACCGCATCAGTCTCTCTGGTAAAAGCTGTGGTAAATCACATATTAGTTATTGCATATAACAGTGCCAGGTTATACTAAATTAATGAATGACAAGGAGGTAAAGAACACTCCAAGGCAACAGCTAAGGGCTGTCCCTTTGCATAGTACAGTAATTTATTATACTAGGACAATTCGGGGACCATTATCCTGCCTTTACCACAGCCACGTGTCAAAAAAGAAAACAATCATTGGCTACTGTCAGTGCAATGGAAATGAATGTTAGAAATCATTACAGTAAATTAGCCGAACCACAGATGCTATCTGCAACCAAACCAATATTGCCCTGTCAGTGTGTTGACAGCAATTAGCCTGCTCCAAGCTGACACTAGCTAAATTACTAAAATTATAAACTGAATAAAGATGTATCCCTGACCTCAAAGCTGTTTTGCATAATATAATGTTGTAACTCAGATATTCACAAGATAAAAATGTTTGATTTGTTCACAAATTTGCTGATTTTGTGAAGTTTATATGGCAACCAAGCCAACATCCCCTTGTCCCCTTGTCAAATTGTAGACAGCAATTAGCTTCAATAATACATACTTGCATACCTGGCACATAACTAGAAGATGACATCTGATTGCTGGAGTGAAGTGATAATAATAATGTATGTAATAATTAATGTGAAATATAAAGGTACCCAGACAACATGTAATTTATCAGGAAATAACCTCCATGTGACATCCTCTACACCAATCAGAGTCAACTATTCAACCAAGCCTTGGTATGAATGACATACTAACACATATGTATGTGGATTGACTGCAGCAAATTACCCAAACATCCTTGCTCAAGGCCAAATTAGCTGTGTCTCACCAGAGATTTGAGCCTGAGGCCTGCAGCTAACAAAAGCAATTCCCAATACTTGAGTACACATTGATGCCAGATTTGCAGTTATATGAGTGACTGACAGTGACTGTGCTTTGTGCTCCTCTTTAACTAGCCTTCCTGTGATTGACTTGCTACGGGCCAAAGTCCCTTTGACAGCTCCCCTATGCCATGCCAGTACAAAATCATCTCTCTTACTCAGCTGCTATAGAAGAATGCAGCCTAAAATCGCACCAGGTCCTGGAGCTGAAGCCCGCCCAAATATCTGCAGTCAAACACAGCACACCCCCATCCCCTTCCCCAGAGCGGGCTGATCTGTCCTCCAGAACTCCAGCCTGGGACTTCATCTGGACCAGAACGCCAAGAACCTCAATCCACACACACATACGCTCTGAGTGGCATATCAAAGCCTTTTTGCGTCCCCGGCTTTTCAAACAGTGTTAACGCGGACAAGGGAAAAATCACATGGCTGTTTCCATATATAGAGAGCCGGTGGCGCGGTTTCCAAATTGGCTTGGTTTTAAAAGCCCCCGAAAAGCCCCGACGCTCTGTCTGCTGGATGCTGCACGAAATAATCACTTATGACACCCCTGGCAGCTGCCGTCCCCAGTCCCAAAACCGGATTAGGTTTCGTCTCGGGCTGCGTAGCGTGTTTAATAGATTTACCCGTTTTTCCAGGCTGGTCGTTCCGCAGCACAAAAAAGACAAGATTGCTGTGTGTGATTGCACGCGGTGGGGGGTGGAAGACCCACTGGGTCACATGACCACTTGAAAGAAGGAATTTACATCCTGGTCTCTGATTGAGTGTTCTCATTCATCCTGTGATGTGAATCTGCTATCACCTTTCACAAAGATGGCATGATGGGTAAAAAGAAGGCACAACTGGAGCTTGGTGGCTCAAACACATATCTCTCACACACACAAGACCAACATTTGCACTCTAATTTGAGGGAAGCAAGATTGTGAAGCTAAAGCAAGACACTTCGGAAAAAAAAATTGCTATTTTTTTTTGATGTTCCAAGTTTCTACCATCACACATCTGTGAGACTGAATCTGGGCATGCAGTATGTGTTGTGTGCCACTATAAACTGTTAAAAATCTCAACACAAGATATGCACATTTATCAGGCGACACATGGTACTAACTTAATATGAGGCCTGTGTGCTCTGTAAATGCAGGGGTGGGGAACTGTGGTTCGCTGGGAGTGAGTGGTCAGATGACTGTGGTGCTGTGTGATGCATCATGTGACTGAGTGGCATGTCGTGACCTTGAATAGGATCGGCCGTTGCCCTCCACTGCCCTATTGGAACTGGCAGCGGTGCGGAGGGGGAAACAGACTGAGATGGAGGGAGTGGAAGACAGAGGAGTGAGGGAAAGAGGAGCAAGGGAGAAAAGCTTTTTCAAAGAATGCAAGCCCATACCCAGCAGGACCCTACAGCTCCAGTGAGGCTCACACAGCTGCAATGAATTTTACAGCCCAATACCCCCTTCCCCCCATCGCCAAAATTACACCTCACATCAGCCAGGGAATGAATCACACTCTACCAACAGATAAATACAACAGTATGCAATATAAAAACATGTATAAAAATATGATTGCGTGTGCTTGTGTGTGCGTACATATAACACAATCAAAGCTACAACACTGTAACAAGGTGCAGTCAGATCATGTTGGATAGCAGAGCGCTTGCTGCATCTTATTATATTCCCAAGGTCAGTGAAGAGTTAAAGTATGGAAACTTCTCCTGGTAGACCATTGTATTTCCACTGGCACTACCATACATGGCTGAGCTGACTGAGGACAGCTAGCAGCTCTACTGCCATGGACTCTGCTGGTTGCCTGTAGCTGAGCAGGAGTGGGCTGGGTTAGCGGTTAGCACTTGGGTGGGACAGCTCCTAGGAGGAGTAACTCTCTGCTGTTACAGATGTCAGTCAGCAGGGGGCAGTGTTACTTATGGGAGAACATGAAAGCATGCAGGAAGATCAGACAGTAAGTCAAGTTCCTGACTCAGTGCGGTCATTAAAGATCACATCACACTGAAAAAAGAGCCGGTTCCCCATGTCCTTAAAAATTCCAAGCCTTCCTCTGTCAGCCTTAAACTAAATCACCCTCTCGTTTATTTAGCTCAATCAGACTCCATTCCACTTCACCTTACTTCATGTGCGCCACCCAGACTGCCAGTACACACAGGCACAATTGAGGTAAGCTTCGGCCCTCTCAGTAAAGCCCTTTAGGGTTGTGAAAAACCCAATGTAAACGTAATCCATTATAGGAAACGGGCTGGAACTTCGCTCTCGGGGTGCGGTTCTGGGCCTTTGAGACGGACCTCAATCTGGGCTGGGCTGGGCCAACAGAACTCCATAACAGAAGGGGGTGTTGCTGGATGGGAGCTGGGCAGAGAGGCCTGCCAACACAAGCACTCAGGCAGCCTGCCCCGCTCCTCCAGCCAGCGCGGTTTCCTCCTGGTTTCGGATGACTAATAGTTATCATCCTTCCCCTGCTCAGGAGCGAGCCTTCTAGCACGCCACTCTCCACACGCCGGCAGTCTCTTCCAAAACATCTCCCACACTCACAGTTTAAATCTGTTTATACGCGTTTCAAACCATAGCTTTTGTCCCTTCTTGACTTCGCAGTGACTCTTCGAGTGCCATAAGGGGAGCGCGCACCGCAAACATTCCACGTTTTAGTAGCTGTTTGATTTGGGAGGCCAGCTTCCACGCCGGAAAACCTTGCTTTGCAAAAGCGGGGTTTTGTTTACAGTGGAAAGAAAGGAACCCTGGCCTAGCCTGCAGGGTTCGGCCGGGGAAACTCCAAGTCCACCCAGCTCTCCCCCTCAGGTGACGAGGAGCTAGGAATTTACAGCCTCTCCCACTGCACTTATAGTGAGTCGTGACCTCAGAAACAGAACTACAGCACTGGCTGAAAGTTCTCTGAGATTCAGGAGGAAAGTCTATTCTTGCTAAATGCAATGCTCCTGAACAAACACAACAAGTATCTGCTTGGCACTGTCAGGTCACAACTCTGACCGCAGAAGAATTCATAAACAGGAGCCTGGATTCCTAAATAGGAGCCCAGGTTCCAATTAAAACCATGTAAGATTTGGGAGCCAGAATGAATGCTTGACCTCTGCTTTGGGTGGGTGGAGCCCTGCCAGTTGCTGTTTCCACAGCGATGGCGTAGTGAGCAGGATCTATGAACTCAGGTTACTGTCCACTCAGCATCCACAGGGTCAAACCTGGATCACATTCAGTGTGCTCAGGGCTAGAATATCGCCTGCCTGACCAAATTGAAGATTCCTTTAAATAAGAAATGAGTTGTACTCCGGGCGGGAGGGGACAATGGTAATGATGTTAAGGAGCCGGCGTCTCAAGTTTCCTCCTTGGCTGAAAAGAGGCCAGGGCTGACGCTTGTGCTGGAGAAACTGGCTGATATATGGGAAGCACTCAGTGGCCTTCTCCTCCAGGTTTGGAGTGCATTACCTGTAACATCAGAACAGCTGAGCCACTGAAGGACAGTCCAGTACTGACCTGCCTGGTCTAGCTACAGCTTGTTGAGAAAGTTTGAGGACCCGTCCCAAGCGCACCATCTTCCTCGGTGATGCTAGATGTATAGTCAAAGATCACACGCTTTCTACATGCTATCTATTGATTGACTACACACTTTGCTTTCCATTTCATGTACACTGATCCTTTATGAGTCTCTTAATTTGTTTCTTACTATCTTCCTAAAGGTACTGCCGTACCCTTGCTGCTATATTCACACCTTTAATGATGTGCTCTTTATGCATCCTGCAGTGATGGCTCTGTAAGTCATTCTGCATTAAGGGCATCTGTCAAATGAATAAATAATCGTAATGCATAATTCATAATGCAATTAATGTGAAAATGATAGACAATGAATTTTTTTGTGTGGTACATTATAAATACATTATATCCAAAATGACAGCACCCATTTGATGAAGGGTATTAAGTACTTGCGTGTGATTGAGGCTCCGGACCTGGATACAACCTGAGACTCCACAAATCACTTTCATTGGGCCTGGTTCAATGGTCTCACTGGGTTCTTGGCCTACTTCAGACATGGCAGAGCTTGATCCGTTTCTGGTGCTGGCAGTGGTCCCATAGTGGTCCTCCCTTATCTCTTACCTAATTTCAACTAAATAATCCATCTAGCTACGTCCAAAATTTCTGAATGACAAAACTCATATGTACACTTGAACCACCGACACTTAAACACAATGTTTCTTTGACTGCTGGTGTATCTGAGTAATCAGATTGATTCATTTTGACTGTAGGAGGCGCTACATGCTGGTTGTACAATGTATCAAAATGGACAATTAAACTCAAGAGATGCTACTCTGAGGAAACCTGCATGGTAGATGCACTTGTACTCGTTAACAGTGACAAACCCATAACCCAAAGCTATCTCCACCTGTCCCCAAACAGGCTCCTCTGTCAGTGTAAACAAGTGGTTCCGGCCTGGCCTTTATGCCTTCTCATGCCATTATCCCCCCCCCCCGCAGCTCCCTAGCCTAATGACTGTGTGTGAGTAAGTGAGCCGCAGGGCCTAGCATAGATAAATGGAGCCTTTTGGCTTTTGTCTGGCCCCCTTCACCCTCCCCAACCCGCCCCGCCAGCGGCTCTCCGCAGGCCCCATTAGGCCTGATGAATTCTTCTATGAGTTCGGCGGCACTGCCGCTTGCCCCCAGCTTTCCTTCGCGCCCCACAGGCCCGCTGCTGTGCCTGCTGATTGGCCCACTCCGGGCTGCCCTGAACCACCCTCTCACCGCCCGTCCTGCAGCTACTCACATAATACATATTCCTCATTTAAATACCCCTCAGACCAGATAGCTATTAATAAAAAAGTAATGAAGTGAGTCTTTATTACATAAAGGCAGACACTTTTTGAAGTTTTTATTGCAATTTTTTGAATCTTTTGAATTTAACTCCAAGTTTTTACCAATTTTTTTACAATAGCTATCCTGAGACTTGGCTAAGCATGACTTTGGTTCAACTCCAAGTTTTTACCAATTTTTGGCCCTTGTTAGTCAATCAGCTATCACTTTGGATAAAAGTGTCAGCTAAATGTCATGTGTCATAGACAAATAGTATTCATGGAGTGATGAAGTCTGAGAGAGATTTTCTGCATAAGCTGTGAGGAAGAGTGACAGTGCTGAGATGAACTAAGACAAGAGTGTGCCATGGTGGCACTACCCAAACGCGGCAGAAAATTCCGGAAGTTCAGAGCACACTGGCAAGGAGGAGTGCATATTCACTGCATGGGTCCGTGTTTTATCGTTGACTGTTTGTTTCCCCCGTATCTCCTTCTGATTCAGCAGAAAGAGTGCGGAGAGAGGCCCTCCCAGGCACCGAGCTGGAGTCGTCTGATAAAAACACTGTAACCTCCAGCTCGATCAAGCGGTAAGAACGACGCAGCGAGATCCTCAGGAGAAATGAGAAGCCGCAGCAGTGAGAGTGAACTGAAGGGGGGACTGAAGCTTCCAAAAAAAAAAAAAAAGTACCAGAGGTATCAAAAACACATCAAATGTTCCCTGCAGACAAATGATGCAATTTTGATGCACTTCATGAATAAGAGTCACTCTCTGTCTCAGGCAGTATTAAATACCGCTGACTTTGGGGTAAACTGATATGCTACTGCTTGTGACTTCAATAGCACAACTTTTTTATATTCTTCTTAGGTCAATGCGTGCCTTCGGCCTTGCCCTTGGCCATACAGGTTCACAGCGCTGACGGCTGGGGGTGTTGGCCAGTTCAAGATTTGCCTCTTCTGCAGAATGACCATCGGTACGAAAGACAGTCTGAAACATGCTTCAGCCCAAGACTTGTCACATGACATTAAATTGCATTAGTTTCAGAAGGTGACTTATAAACCTTACTGCTCAAAAGTGCAGCAGTACAATAAATAAAGTCACTGCTTTGCACTCTCGGAGTTGACCTGGATTCAATCATAATTAAATGAAGGCCTCAGGTTTCTTCCTTCACACTGAAACAGTTTGAAAATTTTTGCTGAACTCAGAAATCTGTGAAAATAAATATGAACCCTGAAAATGAGCATTCAAATCAACTGTATGGTTAGAGAAGTCAACTGTGCTGAAGAATACATTAAAGTTACCTACCTGTCGACATACCTGTCAAGTGGCAAGTGAATAACAATGATTTCACTAAAAATAAGTACTGCAAAAGAAAGTCAGATTCCAGGGAGGGTGGGCTCACTCTTAATGAGGAGGGTCTTCAGAAAGCGTGCATTTCTGCTGTCCAAATGACCACAGGATAGAACACTACTTGAGCTGAAGGCCTGGACCCAATCAAATAAACTCATAGGACATATACAACTCAGACGCAAGTCTTTTAAAGAGCATATCCTACTATATTTTACTACAAATGAACATATTCTAAAGGACTTATTTGCTTGTCTTTGCTAAGTCTTTTTTGAGTGAATTGCATACACTCAAAAGATACTCTGTGTTTGATTGGGTCCCGGTCCAAGTCAGCCTGGTTCTTTACACATTCTTATTCTAGAACATACTCCCACATCACCCCTCTCAGTTCATTTAGGAGTGCGTTTGGGGGGGGTGGTGGTGGTGGAGGTCTGCCCGACACAACAAAAACAATGCCGTAATCAAAAGAACGATGTTTCCAAGCACCCCTCTTCCTTTTCTCTTATCTTCATTATTCAGCTCTCTGTGAATCACCCATTATAGGTAATTAAGCGATTCATCAAGTCTGTTTCAATTACTGGGCGGCTGACAGCCTCAGATTCCAATCACAGGGAGGAGAGAGAGAGAAAGAGAGAGAAAGAGAGAGGAAACTGTTGTTACCACCCTGGGCAAACCTGGGCTTCAAAAAAGCTTGGGAAAAAAACCTTCAAAAACATCTGCAAAAATGCACTGCAAGCAGGGCGGGTAGCTGTGTAGGGGGCAGTCTAATTATACCGGCTCTGGATCCCGAGATCAAGGCTAAAGGGTTCGAACGAGAGAGGAGACACAGGTTCTGGGAGAAGAAAGCGTTCGCCTGCACGCTGAGTAATTATTTTTCAGCTGACACTCTCTGCAGTCTTTCCTCCATTTCCCTTTATTTTGAGCTGCGGAAAAAAAGAACTTTGAACACCACGGGCCATAAATTGAGAGTTCTGCAGACTGCGAGCTGAAGCAAGGACGAGAAACAAAACCAGAAGGGGTCAGAGATCTGAGATGCAGCACAGCGCTGCCAGGAGAAGGGAGGAGGGCCTCGGTCGCCAGGACGCTCCCATCCTCACTGCACAGAACACACCCCTCCGCTCACCCGAGTACCTGCAGACTGTCCGTGTGGGATAAACAGTCTCCAGCGCAACACCTGGGAAGATTAACTTTAAAGTGAAAGGGAGCAACAGCTTGTCTTTCCTTCCTAAATTGACAGAGGATGTGACCGAGCAGCAAAAGGATTATGACAGCAACTGGGCATGTCAATTTCAAAAATAAGGAAAATATGGTATGATAAATTATTATATAAAACCACTCGTCCCTTAAGGAGGGCTCTCTATCCAAAAAGTAATAGAAAATCGACCTGACAGTACACAGGATTAGTAATACTACAAGCAATATGCAGAACAAAAGGATGGACGACTTCAGACCTGACTTAGGCTTGTACACTAAAAGTTTCATTAGCTGAACTCGTCTGGCTGCATCCATAAACAAACACACCTGCCCAAATTTTTTTGTCCTGGAATAAAACTGTCGGTGATATTAATGAGTCTAATAAACAACTCTGCGACAGTGAAGCCAGCAGCTTGGGCAGCGAGAGCCTTTTCCATGCAGGTATCAGTCGTAAAATGCCCTCAATGACTGCATTTGTATTACCGGCAGAAAAAACCCCCTTATATTTAATTCAATTCCTCCCTTGATTTATTTTCTATCAGGCGGCTTCTAATTTAATACAAATTGATTAAGTTCTTGCCGGCAGGGGAGAGCGACTGTGGTGTTGTGTAAAGGCTGTGTGAAAAATTGCAGCGGTTTTAAACGCGAGGTTTTAATGGGCTTCATTTGTCCCAGGACGCCTCGTACACTGGCACTGCTGTCACACAGACGCTCTTCCTCCCGGGACGTGATCCCGTTCAGGGCTCGAATTACCTCCGCGCACCTCTGTCAAAGGAAGGTGTCCGCCACTTCAGTAAAGCTCGGCGTAAAGACACGCTGTCGCCCTCTGCCTCCACAAATATCACCCAGCCGTGTTTTCCGGAGCTCCGAAAAAGGAGGTGAAACACAACCCCTCCCAAACCCCCTCTCCACTGTTTGGTCCTCTGAGAATCAGCCATTGCTGCTAAACGCGCAATTTATCACGGGGCCTCTGCCAACGTTTTTGGGTTGATTTCCAAGAGCTTTTCTCGGATCGATTCAACACAGCCTCAGAGCAGGTAGATGTTCAAGGATTTTATCTGTGAGAAAAAGCGAAAAGGGTGATGGAGTGGGATCCAAGTACGACCACAGTATACATTTGGAAGTGAGGGATGGCCAGAGGAGGACAAGAAAAGAGAGGAGAAGGGTACAACTGGGTCACACAGGGGACCCCAGGCCCACCCTACTGAACAGAGCTGGATCAACTACTATACCTGAAATACTTTACTGCTTTAGTTCCCAGGGAAATAATTTAATTTTACTGACATTCTAAAGCAAATTTTCATCACTATTACAAGTAAAAGTCTTTAACACAATTGTACATTTTGATTAATAATATACTTCATGAAAATTAGTTCAATACAGCCAAAATATTAAATATTTGATCCAAGTTTGGTGATGTACTGTAGGTGGAAACAGAGGAGAGGAGGGATACAAATTGAGCCACTAGGGGGAGCCCTTGTGGAGTCACCTTGCCCCTTCCCAAAGCATGGTCCCCAGAAGACTTGTGAAATTCTGTATCCCCCTGCGTTTAGTTAGCTGTAACATGAGCTTATTCGCTAGTTTGGGTCCAAAGCAGTGGTCATTTTTCCTTACACGCCAACGTTTTTAAAATAGCACATCAACTGTGGCTGGTTTTAAATATTAAAGTATAGACAGGCACAATGCTAGAGCTCTGCTATTTTGATTTAGTACAAAAAAGATAATGTGTCACAAAAAACACATCAACATCAACAACCACATCAAATACTATTAATAACTGTGAACATTTTAATTAACAATATTAATTAACAAGAGCACAAACACAACTAAAATGTGCCATAATTTGTGATATATTAAATTTTACATTTTATTTCTCCAAGTGCAGTGGTACAATATTAGGAGATAGAGAAATAATTGATAAAGCTAACATTGATCTGATTTAAATGAAGTAACGTATAAAATAGGTATAAGCTGTGATGGGGGAAGTGGCTGAGGAAACTGCATCGCTCGTTGCAGTCAGGGTTACTACAGGTCAGAATTTGGGAAGTGCAGCTCATTTCCATTGCATTGGTCACCATTTTAAAAAGGAGTACATCTGTATTTGCACAAACTGTGGTGATACTGATGTCAAAATACAGCAATTTAGAGGAGTCCAATCCTTTGTTGGCTGGCAAAGACAAAGTCACTAACATAATCATTGCCTTATTTTTACAAGGCTACTGTAGTTGTGTACCCATGGACATAATTCAGTTAACTAATTAGCCCTTCAGTTACTGGAATACTGTTAGGATATTAATTATTCTTGAACATTTTCTCCTGTTTTAAGTGTCCCACTGTCTTTGGCTTCTTTCTTGATTTACAATCATGTTTTTTGAGACCATTTCTAGGTTGGCCAACTACTACGACAAAGCATGAATTACGTAGCTCACTAGCTAAACACACCCAATCAAATAACATTCCTTGGAGTGGATCTCGCTGCCAGAGCTGTGAGGCATTGGTAAACACTGGCTAATACAAGAAGAAGAAAGCTGGAACTTTGCTCATGTTTACCCGTGTTTGTTGCTTTCTCCGGTCCCTTCATTAACACAAAACCTGGCAGAGAACTAGCCGGATAACTCCAAAGAGACATCTGCACTGGCTGCACTTTATAGTGACTTTCCTTCTGACATTGTGGACATTTACGAATTGATTAGAGTATGGCAACATCACATCGAAAAAATTAATGTTTTGAGTTTATCTTTGCTGCTTGAAAATCTGTTAAAAGGCAAAGCAACCAGTGCACACCAAACTTATTTTGCTAATGCATTTAAAAGAAACGTTTAATTCATACTTTCTCATTAATTGTAAGTGGATTCAGTTATAGGGATTTCTGCATTTAATGGTGACAAATAAGGTTAAAAATGCTGGTTGCTTTTAAAGGAATGGGGAGCCCTGATTGGCTAGTTCATTTACACTCATGGCTTACCTATAGATAATTAAACAGTGCCACAACTACACTCAACATCAAACAAGCAAAAATGTGTTTGGACAAACTTCTCATGTCTAAACGCGCCATGTGCAAAAATTTCTGTTATAACATGGCCTTGAACATCTAAACATGCTGGGAAAAGATAGTTCACCACAAAACAACAACTCATAAATACTTTATGAGGGAGCAAAAGCATGGTCTCAAAGCTAAAGAAAGGGGCTTATGAAGGTACAGTTTTAATGTGAGAAGGCCAAAGGGGTAATCCAAGGTTTAAAGAGGAATAAGGACAAGTGTACAGTAAAAAAAGAGAAAGATAAATGTGAAGCAACTCTTTGATTAGAAATATCGCATTATTGATATGCACAGTAAATAGAGGAGAACACAGGCTCCTGCTGCAGAGATGAGGAGCTCTAAGGAGAGGAGCAGACTGTTGAGTGTTTCCATCTCAGGGGGGTCGTTCATGACCTTTCGTGACTCTCCCTGAGGGTCAGCACAATTTACACGCTCCCCATGAGCCCACAGCTTGCTCTCTCTGACCGCACCTGACCGGGACGACGCAAGTTTTTGGACCGAGCTGCCGCCCTGCGTGACTGTGACCAGACGCTCCCTTAGCCGATGCTGCGATGTGAGGGCTTAGCTCTGAGTGAGACTGCACCGGACCCCTGCTGGGTCGCCATTCCGGCTTGAGCAAAAAGTGCTCTCTAAGCTGTTATACTGGGGGCGCGAGGTCACGCAGGTGACGACAGTGAGAAAGCTCTGTGTTGCTGAGGCATTCAGAAAAAACAGCTGGGGGCTTTTTTCTGTTGGAGGAAGGTTCAGGGGTGGCTACAGCTCTAGTGTGTGGAAGGGCCCTGCAGTCTGGTTGAGAATTGAGACTGTGGTTGGCAGGGGTCTGAATCGACAGGACGTCCATGTCCCAATGTGCACTGGCGACCCTCCTGATCAATCACAGACTGCACAAGCTACAAATGAGTATCTGGGCCCAATTAAATGGTGCAACATGTGGAAAGAAGTAGTGAAATTTAATGATTACTCTCCTGGGAATTCAGAAACACATTTATGTAAAATGGCTATTCAATATCCACTTGTTCTCTGCCTGCCTCCCTGCAATAGCTTTGTTTTGTCTCTTATTAATTTTTTAAAAATTATCATTCCTTCAGATCCCCAGTAATTTTCCACAAGAAATATTACTAATCTAAAAATACAACAGCATGACCCTTCCCAATATTCCCTTGGACTGCCCCACCCACAGCCCTTCCCAGCGTCCTCCTGGACAGCCCCACTCACAGCCCTTCCCAGTGTCCCCCCAGACAGCTCACCCAGGTTGGAGGAGGCCCGGCCCTCGGCGGCGCGGTCGGTCAGCCCCTCAGCGATGGCCAGCTGCTGCTCGTGGTACTGCTTGGCGCGCTCCAGGTCCTGCATGCAGCGGGCCGCATGGCCCAGCCCAGCGTAGGCCCGCATCTCGATGGGCTTCTCCGCCAGCTCCTGCGCCAGCTCCAGCACGTGGGTGTGGTAGGACATGGCCTTGTCGAAGTTGCGGCGGTAGTGGTAGGCGCTGCCCAGGTTGCTGTAGGCCCGCGCCTCCTCGCGCTTGTTCCCCAGGGCCTTGGCGATGCCCAGGTGCTGCTCGTGGCACTGCACGGCGTTGTCGAAGTCGCCCATGGCGATGTAGACCGCGCCCATGTTTCCCAGCTCCCGCGCCTCTGACAGCTGGTCCTTGGACTGTTTGGCCAGCAGGACACACTGCTTGTGGCTGGCCAGAGCGTTGGGGTAGTCCCCAATCGCCGTGTATACGTGACCCAGGCTGCTGAGGGCCGAGGACGCCGCCTGGAGGGGGGAGAGATGGACAGACAGACAGACAGACACACAGGAGAAAGCATCATTAGTTTAAACCAACTAACCGCTCAAACCAAGACACTCTCTAAAGTCAAGGGACCGTTTACCGGGAAACAACCCTCATATCACTGTCGGTGACAACGCTACACCCAGAGCTGTGTCACTCAGTAGGATACCAGCTTTGGTTAGTCTTGGCACAGTCAGGGTTCAGTACCAAAACACATGGCCTTTCCCCCACACCATTAATAAGAGAAACAGAAACAAAAACAGGAAAAAACACAATTTTACACTAATAAAAAACAGATTTCATTTACGTTTCTGAGTGCACGGGGAAAAACAGAAATTTGCACAACAAAAACATTCGTGTACACACACACAGCTACTCACACAGATACGCAGACAAGCAGACACCATTTACAAAGAAAGACATACAAACACATGTAGACGCAAAAAAAAACGCAAACAAACACACACCTTACACAAACAAAGAAACCACAAATAATGCAAACACATACGCTCAAACACAAACATACAAACCCCCATACACACACACAGAATCACATACAAACACAGAATCACACACGAAGCACAACTACTGGTCAGATTCCTTTTGCGCTGCATGTATGAGACCCGGGGAGGCTACCTGATTTCAGGCCGTGAGCCAAAAACCTGTGCAGATTAAATGCTGTCAAAGCATTTTCCTGCAACTTCACAGGCCTTTGGCTAATTAGCAGAATGAGTACGGTCTGCCTGGAGACTCCCCATGCAGCTGCTCTACAGCCTGCTCTTCTGACAGCGGCCACGGCGCGCCTCTCTGCCCGGCTGCTTTCATGAGCACTACAAACAGATCAGAGGAGTCTGCGCAGAGAGCGGAGATGCGCCCGCAGCTAGAGCGCGCGGCCTGGGCGAGCGCGTTTCCCGAAAGGCTCCCGAGAACAAAGGCAGCCCGGCTGAAGGAGAATGCGAGATAAGGCCTCATTAGCTGTTTGCTTTAGTGGCGAAAGTCTTCTCCAGCAGCGTCTGGGGACTGGCGGGGCCTACGGTGGGCTACGTGTGGACACAGCATGACAGAGGCCCCGTCTCTCGGTCCAGACCTCCCCGGGCAGACACATGAGAAGTTTGTCAGAGTAAGGAGGGCTTTAGAAAGCCTGGGAGCTTGGGTCTGCTGCCCAGAGCTGGTCTCTTCATCCCCAACCCCTACCACAGCCCCCCAATACACACACCTTAGACATGATGCAGACTCAAACGCGCAGACCCCAGCCCCGAGCCCAGCGGGAAGTCTGCGGTGGCCCTTATCTCTCAGCCGTGCAGTGCAGCAGGAGGGCTGGCCTCACAGAGCTTCACACTCCATATCTGTCCAGCAGTGCTTCAACATCCAGCAGGAGGTAAATACAAATCCAGACCACAGCTAAAGTTACAGCCCAGCTAGTCATGTACTCGGATTCTCATTAACCAGTTTGACAGTAATGTTTATGTGTTTGCGTAAGTTGTTTTCAATAATGCTACCACAGTTACATTAGTAAGGCTCTAGATTTGAATGGGCACCAGTATCTCTTGATTAGTAGCTTGTTTTTACTAACTAGCAATAGTTTCTTGGTGTCAGTGAACTGGCCCTTGAACAGTTCTGTTATTAACCAATAAGAAAACAGCAACAGTACTGACAGCCAGTGTCTCAATAGTGTCTATATAGTTTGCAGACCAACACAACTCTATTAAAGGAAATGTTGAACTCACTCCAGTGAACGCACTCCAGTTCAAGGGAGGTCAGGTGATATAAACACAGCCTGTGGGAACTGCTTCCTTTTCAAAGATTCCAGGGTTCGGCCCAGCACCCTACCCCACCCCATTTCCCCTGGTGAAGTTTGGGAAAAGATCTGAAGGTGAGACAAGCCTGGGTTTGGCTCTCCCTGTCCATGTCTCACCCTCCCTCCTACACACACCTGGATCCTGGATATGAAGACTCCAGTTTGCCTCATTTCCCATGGATATGAAGACTTTGCCCCGGTTTAAACACTCAGAGTTTGCCCCGGTTTAAACAGGTTTTGCCCCCAAAACACTTAAATGCAGGCCCCCGGTTTAAACACTCAGAACGATGCAGTTTGCCCCCAGTTTTAAACACTCAGAACGATGCAGTTTGCCCCCAGTTTAAACACAATGCAGTTTAAAAAACAGGTTAAAGTCTGAGTGCTGCTTTTAGGAACAGGCACAGGTGTATAGCCTTTCTTCCTTCATGGTAAAGGAGCGCCATCATATCTCCAGAGTGATGGAGAAGCAACTGTCTGACAGCTTCTCCAGTTACACGACCGCAACGCGTCGCTAAGTGATGGAGTCGGCGCTGTTCCAGGTGCGCTGTCTTCACTACAAGATGATGAAGCATGACTCATGACATTTCTGAAAGATAAACATTCTGGCAAAAGAGGTTTATAACCACTTTCACAACATGATCCATAAAACATATCATAATATCTGCGCAAAAAACGTAATGGGGAAAATTCTGTCAACATTCCAGCCTCTTAATGCGCCAACACTGTTGCAACAGGAAATAGATTTATTCTCCAGCCAGTGTGACAAGATTGTGAATTAATGTCACAGTGTTATTGGAGGACACGTTAAACTTCAATGCTGTTTTACAGCACTATGTCTGCAGTCGACGTTGTACGTCAGTGGTATGCTACTTGGGCCCCCTATGCACTTAATAAATTCAGGCTGTTGAACACGTTTGGATGAGATCTCCTGTCATTTTCCCCATAAACTGATTTTCCACAATGCAGGTTTGGCTCATTGCCATTTGTGTTCCTTATGATTTTGTCATTGTCCATCAAATGGTTTAGCGTCAGTGACCAGGTGTCCTCACTGTTACTAATTAGGACTCCACTGATCCACCTGTCTATGTGTAATTTAATCAATTAAAATGTGCCCCTCTTAAAGAAACCGTTTGCCTTTCAGCACAAGAGGAGAATGAAGGCATTCCTTTATCTGAGTGATGGTTGTACCTTCCCTGGGATGTGAAATATGGGTCTGCTTCTGACAGAATGTGGCGTAAGCCGCTAAATCATCCCTCAGCACATTAAATGTGTCTAATTAAGAGCAATTAACAACTTATTATAATTCAGACGCTGTTGCAACTGCAGTTGGAAAACCAGCATAAGCAGGGCGGCTCGAGGACTGAGCTTGACATCCACTGCTGCGGGTAGATAGTAACATCACAAAGTGTATTTACTGCAGAGATTGCAACGCTCGTTTAGATACACGTTCGTCCATTAACAAGACAAGAATGCAAAAGTACTTTTATGTCGCATAGAGAAAGAATATAAATAATATTCAATAATATTTCAAAAACAAAGCAGAATTGCACCCTCTGAGAAAAATATTTCATACAGTTCTCCAACAAAACACGACAACATGAATAACTTCCCAAATTATGATTTGCTTTCCACGCATAATTATAGTCCATACAAAAAGAACTTGCAACTAACGCTTGTTTCAATGTTCTACCACATTTAAGATTTTTCTAATTACCCTTGAAACCCATTATTAAATATATTTATGTCTGCTTATTGTGTTCTGAAACTGTCATTACAAGGAAGCCAATGAATGTTGACTTTTTGAGTTGAGTCAAAGCAGACAAGTCTAAATTAACTTTGTCATACTTACACATTCTGCCATCCAAAAACACAAAGAATTAATGGAATGATAATGTAGTGAGTGAAAAATAACCAGAAATCTCAATCTCAGCATTGGAAAATGTTTAGAGCCAGTTTTTAGACTGACTAGTATATGCAAATTCCTTAGGTATATACATTACCCTGGGTGAGGCAACAAAATCAGATAAAAATTATAAACTTTGTTGCAACAGTTCAACTGTCCTTATATCTCCTCATATGGTTGATTCAACATGATGTTGTGCCAATGATATATTGATAAATTATTGATGTTCTTGCTCATAAAGTAGAATTTTCAATAAATAATATGTTCAATTCATATTCAATAATATGATCTTCTGTATCTGGGTCGATTGAGAAATTGTGTCATCACCACTCTGTTCCAAGCGTGCAAACTGTCACGCTCATGTCTTTCCTGATATGAGCCAGGAGTTTATCAATGGTCACACAAGTGTGATTTATTAGAATAAATCAAATCTCAGCCCAAAGGGAAACAAAGCAGACTGCACAACCATGATCAGATATGACCAAAGTGAGGAGAGATGTGGGCAGAACTGTGTGATGTGGTCATGGCGGAAGGGTGATAAGGAGGGAACTTAGTCGGAATTGAATAGTAAAGGCAGTGTTTCAGATAAAGATTGAAGTTTTTTTTTTGCTCATGCGGTAAATACAAAGAGGTTTTAATCAGTTAGCACCCATGTTACCGGAAATCTGCGGTTCCCGACGCCGCACTGTTCTGAAAGTCAGTGTGGAAGATCGGTTGTATACCAACAGCGTGATAAAGTGAGCCGACCGCCGACAGGCTACGGCCACCGGCCCCCGTCAGCGGAACGGTTACCTTGGAAACACAGGGAGGGTTTCTGTTTGCGGTAAAGAGGCTGTTAGCTCAAAGGGATAATTTTTGCTGAGGAGTAATCTAACATTCCTCCGTCCCCTTGGTCTCTACATTGACAGGCTGGGTGTGAGCTGGTACTGGGTCTGACAGGGGGACTGGACAGACAGAAGGCAGACCTGCAGACTGCATGGAGCTCATTAACCTGGCCAAGCATTCTGTCTGTGAGTCGGCCAAAGGGTGGTTTCTTTGGCGATGGATATGTTTCCTTTGTGTTCAGGGGAGGATTTACAGAATGGGATACACCCACATCCTGGTCTAACTAAACAAAATCAGTGTCATGTTGTTAAGTAATTAGTCAAACTTGTCATAACTAATTGTAATACAGATGGTCCCAAGTTATGATGGTCCGACTTTCAATTTTTCGACTTTACAATGGTGCGATAGCGACACTTTCAGTACAGTATACAGAAAATTACATTAAATATTCAACACTTTATTATAAAATAGGTTTTGTGTTAATGATTTTGCCCAACTGTAGGCTAATGTAAGTGTTCTTCGCATGTTTAAGGTAGGCTAGGCTAGGCTAGGCTAGGCTATAACAATCGGTAGGTTAGGTAGGTTATGTGTATTTACCGTATTTACCACTATCAATGGGTTTATCGGAATCTATCCTCATCATAAGTCAGGCACTGTCCGTACTTGTCATAAGTAATACGGACATTGTGCAAAGAAATTAAACTTTCACCTAATTATGCAAGCAAAACAAAAAACAAAATGCAAAGATTTATGTTTAGCTGCACATACCTACATATTTGGACTTTTGTAATTTAGACATTCAGATTTCAGTAACTAGCACTTTTATAAAACAAAGAATGTGATTTTCATACTTCTTGATAGGATCATCTGAAATGTAATGATTTATTTTCAGGTGAAGAAATGGTGCTGATTTCCCACAATGCTCTTGGTCACCGTGGCTGTGCACAGAGTAGGCCAACACCTAAGAGCACTTAACTACATTCCCATGCACACAGGGCCCCTCCCCCTTTCCTCAGGGCTGGGACATGAACACATCACCTTGCTCCGTTATCTCCCATGAACCAGAGGCCCGCTGCGCTAACCCAGGTCAGTGTCTTTAATCGATACTGCAGGGGCAGAGGGGAACCGTTACACACTGGTGTTCGCCGTGGGAGCAGAGGGAGTACACGTTCCTACACCAGCGCACGGAACCCAAGTCAATACCCATGGCGCAGGGCGGAAGCCTCCAGACCATTATCGCTGACCTTGCAAACAGCTTTTTTGTTGAGGAAACACCCTTTTAACCGGGGGGATTAGTGAAATTGCCCTAAAGCTGATTTGTATGTTTGCATGTACCCCCTCTTCCCCCCTCTGACCTTCCCCGGTGAGAGAGCCTAAGCCTGAAACATGCTGGAGGCTTCTAGTCTTAACACAATGAAGGACAGCTGTGGCAGGCCTTTAGCACCAGGAGAGGGTTGGTCCCCAGAGGACCTACAGATCCAGCAGATTTCTCCCATACCTTTCACTCACCGAACACTCAGCACGTGAAACTATGGCTGATTTACACACTCCCGGGCAGATCGGTGACTGCTCCGCACCTGGAACAACAGCTGATAGGACCGCTCTCACGCTGGAGTGAGCAAGCTGGGCTCTGCAGGTGCTGTAAGAGCTGGAGTGGAATAAACCCCAGTAGACAGCAGTGTGGCCCTCTCTCTCTCTATGTTATGAAAGTCATCCCTGCAGGGTGGGAAGGACAGAGGCCTGGCCTGGACCACTGACCTAAGGGTCCTCTTTCCAACTTTCACATATGTGCATCTGTGTTAAGGCATGCAGACAATACATCACCAACCCTCAGAATGCATACATACACACCAATAGCGGCTGGTGAGCTCAAAACAGGGGAGGAGCAAACTTTACCTTTAAACCTATCATTACCTTCCAGCCTGTTCCCATTTATCCTCCTTGATTAACAATAAAACAAATTATTCACAGACTAATCAACACCAGCTGATGTAAATAGAGTAAACGGTTACCAATTTCATTTTGTAATAGAATTGCTGTTCTTTGCAATCTAGCGTTACGTTTGTTATATCCATGGATGTTTTTAATCTATTTACATCAATTAGTTTTGATTAGTCTGTGAATTACTTGTTTTATTGTTAATCAACAAGGATAAATGGGAACAGGTTGAACATCATCTAGGTATAATGGTAAAGTTTCTTCCTCCCCTGTTTTGAGTTCACTGGCCATCAGTGATAAACACATATAAACCCACATATCCACACTTACAGACATGCGCACAAGTATGGTCAACCAGCAAAACACACTCCCTGAAAGGAACACCCGGCTATACTGGCAATGCCAGGGAAAACACAAATCACATACCACACCTCATTACACAGAGTTAGCATTCAAAGTCATAACAGAAGGGGAGAGAGAGAGAGAGAATGAGCTGTATATTATGAATATGTGTATTATTGCTGTTATTATGATTTCACTGTAAAATGGAGAACTCCACTGGGGCAATGAGCAGTGGGCTTATGGTCTTTGTCATGTTGTTTATCAGATTAAATTGAGGTGGACTTCCTGAGAAAGTGAGCAGAGAGGCTCACGCTAATAGACAGTGTTAAAAAGCACAGACAATGGATCAGGGGTGTGTCTCCTTCACAGTCAGGTCATTTATTCAGTAGTTGCTGCTACCCTTCAGGCAGCTATCAGAAGGTGTCTTTTAAATCTAAGTGTTAAAGCTAAAAAGGAGGACTGTGTTCTGCATGTCCACTGAATGCCATTCACCTGCAAAGGATACAATTCCTTCAAAATGACCGTCACCACTAAAAATATTAAAATTTGATATACATATGTATATTTTCAGTACATGGAACAACCAAAACTTCCATGGCACACAATACCAGCCCAGACCAGTTTCCATTCTCACACAGCATGACTGAGCAGGAACCACTAGCACTTGCACTGTTAGAATCATCTGTACCATTATTTAAATCAAATGATTTTCATTGTTGGAAACCTCTGCAATATTGAAATCATCTGTACCGACAGGCAGCATTCTCAAGTGGAAGGCTACATGGGAAAAGTGACACTGTTCTACAGCGGGAATCGATTGCAGGTTGGCCACAGAAAATGACCCAGAAGTATGAGGCCATATTATTTGGTAAGGAGCTCTGCGTCCCTTCGTGTCAGTCCCTGTGAAGCCTGCCTTCCCCCATGTTCCGCCAGCTCCCACGCCTGTAGACGTGTCGAGTGTGCTCGACTGCGAAAGAGCCCGCCAGCGCGCCGTGAAATGAGCTGCCCTCACAGCTCCCGGTTTCAATCAGGCATGGATCAGATACAGACACAGGGGCCAAACAGAATGGAACATATCGAGGCTTCAAAAGCTGCCCCCACCAACACCACCCCGCCTCCTCTCTCTCATTGTGCAGCATTGGGTTTAATGAGAATAATGCCACAGAATGACTACACCGGTGTATGATTTAAATTTAAATGTGATTCTAGCGGGCTAACTTTTATCTGCAAACTGTCAGGAGTGCTCCATAAAAGATGCATCAGAACTCGGCCTTCCTTTTGTAATCGCCCTGGGTCTGCACAGAAAGTGAGCACTGAAGTTCTGCATGCCTTTCCCAGCCAGTGAAAAACAACTAGCATGAATGGGAGAGTGGAAAACAAAGGGAAGAGGAGGTTTTTCAGCTGTCACACCATGGTCTCCCAATGACCTAAGTTAACTATGGGAAATGTATTTTTCAGGTTTGGGATGATGGCAGGCTGCACAATCCCCCAGCAGTCTCTGAATACGCATTGGTAATCTGCCAATTCCCATGGAGGTCCGCAAAATGCCTATTAGTTTAACTAGCTGGCTAGCGGCCTCATTAACTGCCTACCCACCACTGATTTAATATAATGTTGCACAACAAGACCCTGCACAAGGGTAAAGCAGGGAGGCAGTGAAATAACTTGAAGTGAAGCGAAATGCAGGGTGTTAAACTGCCAATTGCAGGTTCCCCTCTCTTGGCACTTACAGTTCCTCAGCCGGCTAACGCCTCTGAGGTGAGGGGTGTTACGGGTTTCACTCCGGCAGATTGGAGAGGTAATGGGATTATCTGAGAGGAGCGGAGCAAAGACTGGGCCTGTCGTCAATTCCATTACCACTGATGCAGTAACAACCGTGTTTGCACCAGAAAACAACAGACCGCTACACGAGACCATTAATGCGATCAACAGGGTGGAGGGCCCTTCTCCTCAGCTCCCCGAAAAGTAGGTCCCCAAAGACACCTAATCCTTACGGAGAGCAGGAGCCTCCAGTGGACAGCCCTGCTTAGACAGGGCAGGTTGGATGAGTTTGGCTATTCAGGTGTAAAATTCCCATACCAAGGGAATAGCCAAACTAGGTAGCATTTAAAATTGTGCAGCAAAGCTGAATTTTACTAGTGAGGCAGGGCTCGGGGACTTTGTGCAAGATGCTCAGAAGCCAATTCCCACTCAGAATTATACAAATCACAGTGTTGTTATGCAGTTCTACATTGTGCATATCCAAGACCATTCAGACCAACAGGTCAACATCTCAACCTATATGACTTCAAGCCAGCCAGCGAAAAAAACTAAAGGAAGAGGTTTAGCTGGGTGTACAAACCCGAGAAGATGCAGCAAGCTGATAAACATTTGGTAATTCCTGTCAAGTTTTCTGGTTTTTACAACATAATAATATAAGTAGTTGATGCCAAAGTCACAAAACAAAACCCATTTCCAGTTCAAAAGGTTAGGTTTTGTCTGTAAACATCATGACCCAAAGGGTAAAACAATCCAACACACAGATAGAGCTGCTGAGATTTCTCCACCTGACTCAGACTGTGGGTCTGGGAGACTGACAACAGAATAAAAACAACCGGAGGGGCTCTGCCAGCAACTGCCACTTGCATCCCCCAGAATCCACCGAGTGGGTGACATGTGGATGTGGGAGCTGGGGAGCTGGGGAGAATAAATGAAATAGAGGGGGAAAATTGCACGATGCAGCTTGAAGGCGGCGAGATGAAACCGCGAGAGACGCCCCGCGGGAATGCACTTTCAGATCTGAATTCACCTCCAGAAACTCATTCTGACAATAAAGAAAACATCTCCACTGTAATAAACACAGAGGAGGGGGGTAGCGCAACCGTCTACCCCTGCCACCGTGGAGCCGCACGAGTCAGGGGAGACAGCAGACAAATGAATTATTTAAATGGAATGATTAACATGCTTTTCTGTTGTGTCTTTGCCCCTCTGTTTGCGTGCTGGCTCGGCTCTCTGAGGAACGCCCGCCAGGCCAAACGGGGTGAGCGGCAGCACTTTCAAGGCACCTATGGAGCCGATGCCCACAGCGGGCACACCCAGCACAGCCGTGCGTGGGTTTGCGAGGCCGCCAAGAGACCTGTGCTCCATCGTGTCGCTGTCTGTCACGGTGGCTGACAACGCAAGTGGTGCTCTTTCCTCTCTGCGCTAATCAGGAGTCCCATTAATTAGGCCAATGGCTTCTTTGCCTGAGCATTTACAGGTCTGCAGCGAATTAATACAGTAGCTTATGACTTATTTATCCGTTGCTTGCAATTAAGCTGTGATATGGGCTTGGCCAGGAGGGCAGAAGTGTTGTGGATGTTATCCCTCATCTTTGGCCCCCTGTGAACCCAAACATTTCTGCATGCTTGTCTGAGCTCTGTGGTGCTCAGTGAGTGGTTCCCACATCAGATCTTTCTGTTTCTGCCTGCTCGGTGCCTTTATGGGAAATACAAAGCGGATATATGCGCTTGCTCTCTGATGAGACAGTACATTCTTCTCTCTCACCTGCACAGGCTCGCCCCTCGGGTGTCAGACCCCGCTCAGGTAAGAGTGTATGTCAGCTCTTCTTACCTCCAGTCTGTGCAGTCTGCCCAGTCCATTGCGGCACAATATATCCTCCCATTTCTGCTCTGGCCTTCTCTGCAGTGACTCTACTGAATGAGGCCTTCTCAAGTCTTCCCTGACTGTGCTATGTCCGCTCCATTGTACTCCATCTCACCCCTACCCACCCCAAATACAATGAGATTAAAGCATCCAGGAAAATATGTGGTCTCATTTTGGGGGAAATGTGTCAATCCGCTGTTTCAAAGGAGCTCCAAGTTGCATGCAATCAACTTGTACACTTAAACTGACAGGCTAACTCCAAGCTGCACATACTCCTCCTGTATGGTAGCAATGACAGGCTAACTCCAAGCTGCACATACTCCTCCTGTATGGTAGCAATGACAGGCTAACTCCAAGCTGCACATACTCCTCCTGTACGCTAATACTGACAGGCTAACTCCAAGCTGCACATACTCCTCCTGTATGGTAGCAATGACAGGCTAACTTCAAACTGCACTTGCTAGTCTTGTACAGCGATCTGCAGAGGAACCAGCAGGAGCTCTGGAGCAAATCCCCCATACCTGAATCAGAGAGAAGCAGCTCTGAGTTGCAACAACATGGCAACCACACAGATATCAAAGCTCACCCACTCCCTCTCACAGCTACAGATGCTTGGAGTTCACTTCCACACCTTCGCCTGCCCTCACACACATGAAGTGAGCTTCACCTGCCTTTGCCTCATGACTGTGATGGGCCCTTTAATCTCTGTTGCCCTCAGCTGCTCATTTCCTTTCTTATTATGCATTTTCACTGTTAAACACTAGTCCTTTCATTCAGTTAATGATGACCAAAAAACCAAGTAAGCAACTCAACGAATAAGAGTACAGGAGAGTTCGGCTTTCCCTCAAAATGGGGCTTCACTCTGTGAACCCTAAAAACATGACTGAGAACCCATCCACAGGAATCCTGTAGAGTATGGGCCACAAATTATTGAGACCACATATACATACCTGATAAATGAACCTCACTCTTCCTGCAAGCAAAAATGCATGTGAACAGCAAATATAGAGATTCAGCTCTGTCACCATACCATGAAACCCAAAATTAACCATGCACAACTGCAGTGTGAAACCTACAACCTTGACAGGCACTGTCCATTCACTGCAAAGCAAAAAAAAAACAAGTATCTAATTAGCTGAATTCCTTGTGCTTTGTTAACAGCTAATTAACCTCACACCAGGTCTACAGAAGCTGTTCCAAATTACCTGACTGAAAAGAGCAGAGGAGAGGGAGGACATGGGAAGGACAGAGAGATGGGAGCAGGGGGGTGATTCACTGGGCTCAACTGAAAGGCAGGGCTCACATATGGGGTCTGAGTGTTATGCGCTAGTTTCCTTTGAGCTCCAGACCCGAGTCCCCTCCACAGAGCACCCTCAAAAACCATGCTTACAGGTGAGAGGGTGTGGCACAGTCAGTAGGGCTCACAGGTGAGAGGGTGTGGCACAGTTAGTAGGGCTCACAGGTGAGAGGGTGTGGCACAGTCAGTAGGGCTCACAGGTGAGAGGGTGTGGCCCAGTCAGTAGGGCTCACAGGTGAGAGGGTGTGGCGTACTCTGGGGTTCAAATCTTGCAACAGACAATTTTCTGCATTGCAGTCCCTCAGTCTGGAATAAAGATTAAAAATACAGAGAGAGGGTGGACTTCTGCCCTCCTTTTAACTTCAAAATGCCTAAAATTAGGACAGATTAAAAAAAGACCACTAAGAAAGCTTGGGGTTAAGCAACCTTGAAAGATCCTCACTTACACTCAATGCAAAAGCTCTCACAGTCTGCAGTCCACTATCAGGTCCTGTTCCTCTGCTTGCTCCAGGGCTCTGAATGACTGCCTGACAGTTAGTGGTGCATGCAGTATGAGAACAAATAGTTCTTTCAGAGTCGCTCATACTGATTTGCTGGCATACAAAGTCTTTATATCTATTTCTATCTCATCTATTTCGATTTATTTTCTGTCCCTATGATGTCCTTGATTCAATCGATACCACACTAAAATTCAAACTTGGAAAATTCCATAACATTATCATTCAGTGATGAGCTAAAAACTGTTAAACCGCTGGACTGGCAAAGTAGCCATCTTGCAGCAGCCTTCTGCTCAGAGGCCAGTCCGTGGCTAAGCTTAACAAGCAGACACACACTCATACACACTCATACTGCTGCAGTGTGCTAACTCAATGAAATTGTAAATCCATCAGTCAGTGCGTTTCAATATCTAACACCAGAAGAACTCAAGTTGAGAATACAACATGGGTAACCCATACATCCTTATGGATCTGCCCTCTGCCGGCACTTCAGGTTTCCCCCTGCTGATGCAATGGGTGGGGTTGGAAGCTGCTTGGCTTCCAAAGCCGGGACAGAGTCTTCAGTCTTTTTGGGGGTAAGGTTACTCAAAGCCTTGGCATGAGGTCTCTCCTCAGTGTCAGCAGATGAATAGATTTTCTTTAGGAAGTCATTTAACCAGTACAATCAGAGTTCGCTTATCTACATGATTTCATAGAGTTTGACGTGTGCTGGGTTGGTTCACCGCCGTTACATTGATGAATGTGGAACGCAGGCCCACATGTTTGCACTGCACAAAACTAACTGAAACGAGTGCAATAATATCAGGCCAATAGAAACGAAGAGAGAGAAAGAGAGAGAGAGAGAGGGAGAGAGATGCTGGGAGGCAGAGAGACAGATGATACACAGAGGAGCTGCAGCGATGCTGAGTGATTTCATTTGAGTCATTAAAAGATAATTAAAAGCGGCCAGAGATGAGTCAGATGTAATAATTCGCCAGACGATGATGCAGGCGACGCCACACCGACTACAGCCAGTCTGAGGTGCTTGTTTTTTATGGCAGTAGAAATGGGTTAAGGTGAAGGTTAATGGACATAAAGTGTGACCGAAAGAAGTCCCCAGATGACACGTCAGGGCCCTCTGTCCAGGAGAGGATGGGTTTGGGACTCTGTGTGAGTGACCTAATATCACGAGCGACGCCAGAGCCATCGGTACAGAGGTGCTGAGCAGCACTGAAATAGTGGTGTCAGACAGGAGGCCAGGGCCGTAAATACTCACTCGGCAGAGTCCATGCAGGAAGCAGGAGTTTAGTGGAACCACTGACCTCATACTGGTCTGTTCAATGCCTGTCTCCAATAAAACTGCATACGCCTTTAAAGAGACTATGTTCATCTGATTGGGTCCTGGCCCTTACTTTCAATGGTGGCCAGGTGGGGCATCAAAATGCATTGCATTTCACACCATTGTTTATTTTGCTTAGCAGAGGCAGGGTTCTTTGGGGCAAACTGCCATGCTAACGAATGGCCATCTTGTGCATTATGGAGCGATACAGGATGCTCGCTTGCAGGGTCACACACAAAGGGTGCAGGCAGGAAGGCAAAGACAAACGCAGATGAAACCAGCAGGTCCTTAGGTCCACGATTAGCCCTAACCCCCAATCAGTCCTGCTGTTTGGAGAACGTTGCAGCCCTGCAAATAATCTGAAAGCCCCCGAATTGCCTCGTTCACAAAATGCACCCTAATTGGCTCATCTGCGAATCGCCTTCTGCAGGGGGCCGGCAATATATGGCCCTAATTGCCTCCATTGGCAGGAGTAACAATTTGCATGAGAGCTCATTTTGAGGAATGGCAGACGGCGGACAGCGGTAATCGAGTTGGACGGCGGACCTTTTAAATTAAATCTTGCTGAAATTTTTTGTCAAGGGAATTCAGTCGGGAGGGGCTGGGGGGTCGGAGGGGCGCTTTTCGCCACCTCGCCTGGGAAATCTCTCTCTACCCCCCTGTGTGGATACAGCTCTGGGCATAGCCAGCCAGGCTGACCGTGTTTTGATTTCCCCAAAGAGTCCCTTGTGTGAAACATCCATTCAGCTTAAACACACATCGCACGTCCAGGCCGAGAGACAGAGAGACTAATCCTAGGTTCTCATCTTTGTGTGTATTATAAATGTCGAGGTGTGATTTTTTTGAGATGTGCGTCGGCTCTGGAGCAATCCATTCCTACAGCCATCCACCCCCCACTGCCTCCACCCCCCCGCAGCTCGGGGACCTGTTCAATCAACCTGCGTTAGCCAGCATACCTGCCAGACATCCGCAGCACCTTGCGTTCACAGTCGGATCCCAGAACCCCCTTCCGACAATGGATTGCCTCCATGTTCACGTGTACAGCTGTACACATGCTCGCTTCTGCCTTTGCATTATATAACATGCAAGCACAAAAGGAATGTTTACCTATTAGCATGACAGGAACAGCGCGGCATTGTTAAAAGCAATAGCATAACAGTGCGAGGGGGCTATTTATCAATAGCAGAAACAGCAGTTGGTGGCAGAAATGTGTTTTTAATTACGGTGAAAGCGTGCTTCTTTTACCTTCCCTGGAAACTGATCAAACACAGTTAAAATGTTCCTTAGCCACCGCCGTCCTCCTCCAGTGATAAAAGATTCATCATACGATAATTGCGCTTCCCCTGTTCCAGCATGAGCACATAAAGGCTTCAATGGCTCCTAGTGTTGTTATACAAGGAGAATAACACTCGGGGAAGTGTTTGGCTGGGTATTTCAAGCATTCAATCTGTCTTTTAAGCTCCATTTACTTAGCAAGCATCCAACTTATTACTCGAGTGGATAAAACCCTTGGGTTCACTTGAGAAATGTGCTACTAACTGTTCCAATTTAATATGCTGTTAAATGGTAATAATAAGGTAAACTAAACAAATGCTATACATTTTCATAAAATAGATTTGCTCTTTTCTAGGATATGGTTTATGTCATCTGTCTGTATGAAATTACAGCTGTGGACATGGCTAACAGGTAGTCATTGGGAGCGAGGTTTCATTGAACCAAAATGGAAGGAGCTACAATTTACTATCAGTGACTCAACGGGCCAATGATTGCATTAGTGGTGCAGAATAAATCATTTTTGATTGGTTAAAGCAAGTCAATGGCTGAGAGCTCAGTGTGTATCTCCAACCTGACGGGATTCATGAAACCTCATTTCCACCATCAATGCTAGCAGTGCTAGGCAGCCCAATGGTTTGGGAATGGTGGTGAGGCTATGTGAAACACAAACTAAGGGGAGGGGATAGAAAGGGAAGGAGGGGCCATGCACACTAAAAAAGAGAACGGTTATAGGTCAGCTATCACCATAACTGTATGCTAAAATGTATAAAGAGGAAAATCAAATTGACAAGGTAATAATCATTTTAACCAAGTATGTAGGTTCATTTTGTTTTACCTCTTGGTTGCATTGTATGCTAATGGTTAATGTCTCCTGCACTAAATTTCCACAAAAATCAAATTTGCCATGAGATGAAATTATGAGCATGTTTCTGAATAGGAAACAAATAAATGTAAAGGTTGTTATGAATTCACTGTTTAGAATCCAGTACATTGCAGTTTCACTGAGCGTTTCCCAGAAACTCAAAACGTCACGCCCAATAACATCCGTTCAAGTAGCTGAGGTGAAGTTAACCTTTCTCTGTATATGTTTGTGTGGAGAACACAGAGACCACACCGTGGTTAGCTAAACTATTATGGCGACTCTGGTTAAGGGAAATTCAAACACACGGCCCCAAACAAACCGCCCACACACACACAGAATGCTCAGTTTTCTTTCTTTCATTGGTGGGTCAATGACATCACAGAAAGGGGGAAAAGATCAAAGAAAATACGGGTTTGACTCTCTCTACTTTTCCATTTTTTATCTTCGGAAAAAATAATGAGAATGCTGCCTATGTGTGTTTATTTATGTGTGCGTGCCTGTGTGTGTGTGTGTGTGTGTGTGTGAGCATGGGCGCAGGGTTACTGAAACAGCTGAATACGATGGGTTGAATGAGGGGTTTACCCTTCCTTGCTTCCAAAGCATCCTCACCTTGGATGGTAAAATTACAGAAACTGTACATTAATGGAAAAGGAGGAGCCAATCAAATAACACCAGACTACCCAGCGGTAAAAAACCAGAAGGAAAAAAATTCAATAGGGAAAAAAACAGTGCCCAGACATGGAAATTGGGGATTGTATGAATGGTGGCTTTTCATTTGGCTCTCCTTAAGCTGTGGGGTGGGCTGCTGTGAGCATCCCCACAGGCACTGATTAACATGGGGGGATAATGGCTGCTAGCAGGCACTAAGGTGATTCTGTCGCACAGCAGGTTGGCGGGACGCGGCGAAGGAAATCTGAGATTCGATTCTCCACTAAAACGACATCGAATGAGGTCTGCTTCTCTGAGTGGCGCACGCAGAATAAACGTCCTTCCGAAAACAGTGGGGGTTGGGGGCTGGCTTATTCCACATCCGTGGTGCTGCTCCGTATCCGGAGGGAACCGGGGCAGACAGGAATGAGACAATGCTCGCAGAAAGGACTGCAGGAACCATACCACAGAACAACATCCCGGTTTCATCACTATTTCAGCACACAGGCGGCAATGACATCAAACATAACATGCTTATCGCTAATTTGTGCATTTAATAATTCAGTTACATTCCATAGTAATTAAAAATCCATATGTTACTTGTTTGGAGCATATCTCAGGAGCTACTACTTTCCAGAACAAATATAGGTCTACGGCAAAGGGGCAGAGCCATTGACATGAGTATGGGAGTTGTATTTTTTCCTGGCTGGGGGAAATGAGAGCGGAGGAGACAGCCAGCACAGGAGGACGATCCAATGCAAATGAAGGGATGTTGGAGGTGTGACATCTGAAACACAGAGTTCTGTTGCCTGTGTCTGTGCTCTGGACTGCTCCTGAATTGGCCATCAGTTTGGTTTCACTCTGCCCCAGCGCAGGAAAGAGGCTGCAGAGCCTAAGAACACCTCAAATATTAGGGCCGGGATTCAGTGAAAAGAAAATAGTGTTTTTAAGGGCATGTGAAATTCAATCAAGAACTTAAGTTTGGTGACTTAAGTTTCCAGATTAATCTAGCATCTTTATCAGCATGAATTACACTGTCTTAAACTGAGTAAGACCCAAGAAATTAAAAGATGGACTTGTACTCATTAAGGAATTGAAACATAGCATCTGATCAGCTGGGCTTAATTCAAATATCACCTAATTAAACTGTATTTAATGTTGAATTATGAAAATATGGAAGAGTCTAAGGCACGTTTTTATTTAAACACGTATGCCCTTAAAGAGACTAAGAGCGTTTAATCTAGCCATAAACCAAAACTCTTTGACAGAAATATGTTCTGTAGACAATTTCTGTCAAATGTTGCGTGTAAATGCTTTTCTGAGGCATGCTGAAATTGCCTGCTTTGATTTGCCTTTGAATAAAAGAAAATCAGGGCAAGAGTAGTTTTTCCACTCATCGCCGGCTATGTACCGGAAGACGACAGCACAAATACAAAGTAATCTCCATACCGAGAAACCGAGGAAAAATGCAATGGGGTAAAGACGAGAACAAAGAGGGGGAGCAGCAGAGAGACACTGCAGCATACCAGAGCTAGCCCGAGCTGCTATTACGGCACATGACTCCTTCTAAAACTGCAGCAGAGCTGGAACCCCTCCAGCCAACAGTTAGCTGGAGCAAACTGAGCAGGGCTGAGCATCTGGCTTACCCTCCAAAATACAGTGTGCTCACCCGCTATCGCTGCAGTCATCGACAACATCGTGCTACAGAGTATGACAGCGCTCAAAGACAGATTTGTACAAGAGAGCTCTGTCTCTCTCCACCCTCTCTCCCTCCTCTCTCTATGTGACACAGGGAAGTGGCATTTGAATGTCTACAAGCCACACCCACCTCCAGTCCAGCCATTAGGTGCAAGAGCTGAATTATTCATTAATAACATAAGAGAAAACTGACCACGCTGGCTACAGAGGGCTGTTGTCGAAAAGGGCCCCAACACTGAGCCATTTCAAAGCGGCCACGGTCATGTTTGACTGCTACTACGAACAACTCGCAATCAAACTGTTAGAGGTGTAAAATAAGCTATAACAATCAATTTGCCTGTGAATCAGCAACTGTCATATTTTCAATTTTAACACATGCATACAATGATGGCAAGACCACTATGGAAGTGCATAGAATATCTGTGAAGTGGGAGAGTGTGCACATCAGTGTTGAAGAGGATAGTTTGGGTAGTCTTAACATATCTACTTACTTCCTTCACTTAACTCAACTATTTTTGTAAGCAGGGCATCAATTCAAAACTGGAATTAAATGAAGCATTGTCTCTCTAATTGAAGGTAAAGGGGTAGGCAAAAACATAACAAGAAATCTCAAACCAGAGTACCAGCCAGTTTTCTCCCTTTTTCCCTCCCTATCCGAAACCACAAGGCTATGCGATGTTAAAAAGAATTTTCGTCTGGGTCTTGCAAATAAAAAGCTACCCACTGCTTGCTTCAATCATGCAACAAAACCAGTCTGAAAATGTTCTGACCCCCAGCTTTCTATTTTTTGTTAGGGGTAGCTATCACACTGCTTAAAATGCAATTGGCCACTTGGTGCCCAATCCGCCTGCTCAGCAAAGGGGGTCTCTGGTCACCACGGTGATAATTAAACTGTGCTGTGTTCGGCGGGGGATCTCACAGGTAAGCGCTCTTGCAAAGTGGTATTTAACAAGGCGTTTAATCCCGTTCATTTCAACTATCAGGGTTTCGGGGAATTTCATTCACGGTTCTGCCCTACTGTGTCAATCTTTCTCTTTGACAGGAGCTGGGATATCGAGAGAGGGGAGACTGGAAAGATTACCGTCAAATTTAAGAATCACACCCATAATTCCCCACACAATACCCTGCAATATTTGTTACTGCAGACAACATTCAGAGATCATCTGCCAAGAAACACCTTTAAATGTGACTCCTTGTGTTCTCGTAATGGAAGTGAGAGAAGCAACATATAAATGAGGCGAGAATGAGGTGCTGACACAAAAGAAATCTTCTATGGTTGCTTCACACATAGAGTGTCAAAAAGCTCCATTATGTCCTCTTGGTACATCAACCAGCTCTTAAAATGCAAAGCCTGATCGATTTGTGATGCCTCTCTGCTTTCGTCATTAACTTCTCTATGGACTGAAAAGGAGAATCGGACTAAGTCGCTCTGAAAGTCATTCAGTTGCATATGCACATTCACATAATATATATACAATAGACACATGCATACACTCTTCAAGCACACTGTGAATACTAGGAGAACCACACACAAATACAGTGCTTTGTAGTCCGACATTCGCTAATAACCATCCACCTACTGGCTAAGATTCGATAAACTTCCTTCAGGATTGACTCTGCTATTGATTTCAAAAATGAAAAGCACTTGCATTCAAATGTAAGGACCCAAAATGTAAGCGGTTTTTATTCTTAGTTCACAAATGCAATTTCAGAAGATCAGAGACAACCAGAAAGAACGGAAGTAATTGTGTTTGAATTTTAAAAAAAAAAGTAGTACTTTCATTTGTTTTTACGTGAAAGTTAAGGGTAAATTGACTGGTTGAGTGACTCCAGGCCATTGACAAACAGACAAAAAGAAACAGATCAAAGCACATTCAAGCAAACACCAGCATGCACCCAAACGTTTGCTCATACACACACTATTCAATTCAGGTGACTTGGGACCCCTGCCAATACAATATACAATGCTGTGAATATCATGCTGGGAGTAACAGCGCTACAGTGATGCTGCATATCCGCTGGAGATGTGTCCCTCTCTGACAGTCTACGCACCGTTCCCTGCAGGCTGTGGGGCCGTGACGGAGATTAATGGAGGCCTGGGCATATCTGCTCATCAGCGCTGTACACACGGCGATACATGCCGCAAACAGCAGTCCCAACACCCGCCAAATCAATATTTGCATGCGTCCCATCCTCCGGCCTTGATGGAGTGTCCTCATTTCAATCATCCGCCCGCTGATTCTGGAGGTGCGCTCGTGTGCCTCCTGGTGATGTTCCTCTACAGCATCGACTGTGAGTGTCATGTTCTTTTGGGCTGGCTTTACTCTGGCGTTGATTGTTGGATGGGAGTCAAGAGTGGACAGAAACATAAAAAGCTCAGATTCATGGGGGTGAGAGTGAGAGACAGACAGAGAGAGGGAGAGAGAGTGAGAGACAGACAGAGAGAGGGAGAGAAAGAAGGAGAGGAGAGAGAGATCTTTTACAGTGAGAGAGTAGAGTCAGCACTGGGAGGCTGACCGTGTTCCTTGGCAGTGTGAGTGGGCCTTTTCATAAGAACATTTCCTCACCCTGAAAAAATTCCGCCTTCCAGATTCCCCTTTCGGACGAAGCTTCAAGCTTTATGTTCTTCCTATGTATGTATAAATAGCATGTTTATTAACCGTTCGAATTGCTGTCCTTTATCTAGGACATACACTAGCATCAAGTCTTTAGCTATCTGATAAACTAGGCACTTTCTCCCCCCTGAAAATTACGTTGTCCCCCCAATGTAAGGTGACTTATCTTTCTCCTGAGGGAAGAACCCCATGAAAAAGGGATTGAATTTCAGGAAAGAAATGTGCTAACAGCTGGCCAGAAAAGGGTAGAAATTTATGACCATATTTGAACAAATTACCCAAGAATACATGCAAGAAGGAAAAAATTAATCTCTTTCACTGGTTTACGAGTCAGTTGGTTGAAAATGGAGGTTATATTTCCCCCCATATGTTCTTTTACAGAACACAGTGTGTCAGATAAAATGAACTGAACCTGGACGGCTAAGTTACTTGGCTATGTCACAATGACAATTTTATGTTCCTTAACATTTTTGGCTTTTAAATTAAAATATGCAGTGTGTGTCATTTTCCTGCTTCCCAGAATGCAAAGCCACAGAACCATGGCTCTCACACAGCTGAAGCATTGCCTACTGAAGATGCAACCTGCCTTAAAGGTCAAAACCACCGTAATTTTGTATTTGGCTCACAGTTATAATCAATTGTTACAATGAGGCTGACTGACATAAATGTACAAATGTGACTTCATAATAGCAAATATCAGACTACATTTCACAAATTATCCTTAGAATCAATGCACTTATTCAGAAATACCTCAATAGCTAAGGCTGGACTATGCAAGACTTTTAACCAATAGCTGTACATTTCATTACACCTCCTGACACACAGCTACCGGAGGTAAATAATACTATACTACTGAAACATGATAGCGATAGCTATAATGTTTCAATAATGTGCTAATATTAGCAACAGAAAGTCCTGCTTGTTGCATTTATCACTGACAATGTTATGGCAGCAGTGGATTATAATGATGCATGTTGTAAGTGAATGAAAGTGAATCCCCCTTTACCGCAGAAAACAGTAAGAACACGGTTGTATGAGCAGACACACATTACCATGCTGTGGGTGTCTCCTCAATACAGAACTGTGAGTAGAAAACCATTACATGTCAAACATGACAGCTTTCATGATTGCAAGCTATTTCACTGTGGCCATTTGACCCATCCTGGAAATGCTAACTTCACCCTTTGGTAAAAAACACAGAAACTGATCCAGGATCAGAGCAATGAATCAGTATTTAATGGGTGGATTATGCCACATCATAAACCCCCTCAAGCTAACAGAGTCAAGGAGAAAGGAAAGCGGGACTTCATGGTCACCAAAGATGGGAGTGTCTTTCTGTTTTGCACATGACTACTGTGCCACAATGTGAATCCATTAGGGATTAAGCACTCCATGAAAGACTGCCTCCTGGATGGCCAAATCTCCTCTGGTTTTCCATAAATAATCAATGGCATCTAGACATAGGCATTTGGACTAATTAAGCCAGGTAATTGAACCAATGATGAGAGCCAGGGCTTGGATGAGACGGGCCCCTGAGGGCATGGCTGTGCTCAGGACCAGGATTGGGCAGCAGTGACCTCTGACACTCCTGCTGATCACCAATTACCACCGTTGGCTTGACGGATGAATTGTTGGTGGCAACGTGCTAGCAAACGGAGGCTGCGTTATCAACAGATCAGAGGGATCTGACTGAGAGTATCCAACGTGTCGTCCACAGAGGGAACAGACAGGCATAGTACACAGCACACACACACACACACACACACACTCTCACACACACAGAAAGAGGGAGATTAGTATTGAACCATCAATAACTTGACTGCACAGCAGCCCACAGCCAGCACACAAAAGCATCATACAAGCAGCAAATAGTGTGGAGTGGAGTCAAGTCAATAACAGCACATCAATACAAAGCTTATATTAAGAAATTGACTCATTTTACCACACCATCCTGTGCCTCCATTCCCCATGTTGGAATAAGTCAATAAAAGCCCATCAATTACAAGGCTATTTGTCTTTGTCGTGGATCCAAGCACGACTTGCGAAGAGTTAAAGGCCTTTGAAGAGTACGGCCACAGACTGACTGATGAGTCAATCACACAGAGCCCTGAATTTCATTAACCTGGACGCTCCGCAGTGTGCAGGGGCATGAAGCTGAGCTCCGCTGCTTTTGTGGGGTGCAGAAGAGAGCGGAGATCCCTGTAGCACTGAGGTGCGTCTGACTTTGTGTCTTATCTCCTGTAAACAAACACAATAACGTAGGGCCAGCACTGATGGAGAGAGTGCCAGTTTCCAGCATGGAGAAATGAAAACATGGCTCTTTACAGAATACTCTCTCGCAAATGGGCCGAGCAGAAACCATGGAAGCCTGGACCAAACAGCAACGTTTCTCCTGACCCTGCACTAACACTGAGGTGGCATTGTGGGGACCTTTTAGTTCCCCTTGGATGGTATCAAATACAGAGAACACAGGACAAGCAGGGAGCCCTCGGCCATGAAAACTGTCTATGCTGCTCCACTGGTTATTTTGTGCTCATTGCTGTTTTCATTTAAAGTGAATGACTGACCTGGCGAAGCGCGGCAGGGCTGTAGCAGGGAGCAGACAGCGAGACATGGCTGGCTCACATGCCAGCTTGTTAGCTGGGAGGCAGTATGTGTGGATTATGAGCAAAAGAAACCTTTTTTTCTGTCTCAGTCATAACATATATCAACTCTGTACCCTGACACTGAATACCGAACACCACCGAAGATGGCATGAGGAGTGTGTGGAGGACCTCCATCTTGCTCTGCTACAGTGGGCTTTCTCCACCTGCAACAGATGCTACCTCCCCATAACCGCACGCTGCCCCAAAGACAAACCCAGTGCACAACACCACCCCCCATTCATAATACATATACACACCATCTCTGACTCTCTCCTTCTGCCTTCATTAAAATGGACTTCCTAAAGCCCCCATTCATCTTTCTGACAGGTCTGCTATCGATCGACCCAAGTTCAGGATGCAATTCCAAGCCTTTAAATGACTCCCTGCCTGCCCTCTTACGGTCTCCTGCACAGCACTCACAGGGAGCTGCAGTGTGTGTGTGTGTGTGTGTGTGTGAGCGCACCTATGGGAGCAGTAGAGTGTGTGCGTGTGTTGTGCACTTACAGGGGGTGGTGGTGTGTGTGTCTGTGTGTGAGTGTGAGTGTGTGTGTGTGCGCACTTACAGGGAATAGTAGTGTGTGTGTGTGTGTGTGTGTGTGTGCACATACAGGGGGTGAAAGGGTGTGTGTTTGTGCACTTGCATGAAGTAGTACAGTGTGCTCGTGTGTGTGTGTGGGGCACTGAGGGTTAGGAGTGATAAACTACTCTACGTTTCAAAGAAGTTGAATGATGCTCTGATCACCTGTCACACAAAGCCAAGCCCCGCCCACACCTCCCCACCCCACCCCCCTTTAGTGGCCTCTCCCAATTTAAGAACAGCCCGTTCAATGACTACAGTGTATTGGAAAATTCAGAGGAACAATACGAATCACTCCAGAACCTGGGTCATTTCTGTTTACAGATTCAACTAACGTTCTGGCACATCACGTCTCATACTTTACAACCACCGTTTGCTTGAAGTGTGTAGGCTTATAGACGACAAGCTTGCGCTTTGTACTCCTAACTCATCACCAAGACTGATGGTGATTAAATATTGGATTTATCTATTGCTTAAACAATTCAGACAACTGGTTACTCTTTCTTGGCAGCTTCAGAATAAGTAAGGTGTTCTTTCACTCCCAAGTGTAAACAACATTCACATCACTGACTAGACCGGCCCTACAATTTCCATTGAACACAATGACAAATCTCTCCCTCATATGCAATTTCAATCAAATATGTTTCTGTGCCACTGTGTGGACACTGTTCATTCAGCGCCCGATTTGTCATCTTCAATTGATATTGATTACAATAGACAGAAATATTAAAGTAGAGTAGCACTTAAGAATAAATGGCAAGTGCTCCTATTTGAAGAAAACAGGTAATCAGCATGAGGTTCTGGGAAGGTGAGTGGTGGAAGTGATGGGAGTTTCTGTAGTGATGGAGGCTCATTACAGGCCTGATTCAGTGACTCATTGGGCTGTAAGGTCCAATCAGAGGGATTATAGGCCCGATTCAGTGACTCATTCTCCTGTAAAGTCCAATCAGATGGATTACAGACCCGATTCAGAGACTCACTGTGCTATAAAACTGAGTCTTCCACAACCCAGCCACATCAGGGCAGGAAACCCATACACATTACACTATTATTCTATTACATTCTATTACATTACAGGTATTACACAGACACTCTTATGTAGGGCAACATACAGCTAAAGGCCTTAAGGCAGTCAAGAGTCAGAAGTGACAACATGAGATACGGTTTAAGACCCTGCTGAGGAAATACCAAAAAACGCAATCCAACACAAATAAGATAATGACGTTAGCAGTTACGTAATAAAATAAGAACAGATAAGCAGAAAAAGTAAGGCGGCATTGGGATCGGCGCATGCTGATGAGGCGAGTGTTCGGGCTGAGCCTGAAGGCAGTCAGAGTCTCCCACTCCATTCACATCAGGGCAGGGAGACCCCTATTCTTCCATCCGTGTTGAGTTTTACCCTCTCTGACAAAATGGCAGGGTAATGAAGGGGTGTTAACACTGGGTCCAATGTCAAAAAGAGAAGGTTCCGTCCCCTAGTGGACATGGCTGGAGACACATGCTGATTTGATTATTGAGGAAAAAAATGAGTCTTTGGTAGCAAAGAGAAAGGGAAACCGTCTTTCACTCTATTTCTCGTTCTCCCTTTCTCACACACCACCCCCTTGCCCCCACCCCCTCCTTACATAGAGGGAGTAGTTGGTGCAACAGCAGTCATTAATCTCCCTGACAGTCTCACTGTTGGTCTATAGGTGGGAGTCACAATCGCTCGCAGCCTGGACTGCAGCACTGACGATGTACAGTGCGCAAATACACAAAGCATGCGTGCGCATGCATACACAGAGTTATTTCTACCCAATCAGGCTGACTAGGCTTACTGGCATTTGGAAAAAAAGGACCCCGAGAATCCCACTGTGAACACCAGTACAATGCCTGAAGAAGACAGTATGATATATAAAACAGAAAACCCATGACTCACACAGTGAGGAGCCCCACTGTGGTTAATGAAACTCTCCTCCTCTTTAAGATCAGCCCCACCCCAGGGGATGCTGGGATACCGCTGTAGGCACAACTGCAGAATCACTACAGCTTTGGTACAGCCTGTGAACCAGCTTCTGACACACCCCCCCATCCCCCCAACAAAGAACAACCCGGCACAGATGAGCAGCCACCGACAAAAATATAATTTGTGGAATCGCTGTAACTTACAAATAGCATCATATCACAATCAATGCAACAGATATGAGAAGATAAACCAATTACTGAAACAATAATTTTCATAAGTAATGTGACACGTATGCTGTAAACTGCATTTATAATATATTATGAAACACATTCTTAAATTGAACATGGAAATAATAATCATAATATCTCTATCTAATAGGTGCTACACATTTCAATTGTTTTATTACATATTCATATGTCTTACTTTCACATAATGTATGCAGATTAATATGCTGTCATCACACACACACACACGTAAACAGTATTCACACACACACACATACAAAAACTTGGCAGAACTGGTTTTTCTAAAGCCTATGGCTGTGGTCTCAGAGTAGACACAGCACTACAGTATATTACAAGTCACTGACAATTTTACAGGATACCAATTTGGCTTTAACTTTGAAACATTTGCTGTCAAGCTGGCACAGGTATGATGAGCAAAAGAGTTCTCATTTCAAGATAAATGAAGGCTTTTACATCTGAAACCCTGTGCCGTATTCTCCCTTGGTTTGGAGTGTGCCCGACTTCATTCACGGGAACTTAATCAAGATCACGACACGGCACATGGGCTGAACTCATTCCCCCACGATGCTTTGCTTTAATCTGAAAACAAGTTTCCCCTGTAACTACATGCCCACTGCACAATTACAATATTTCAGTGAGTGGAGGTTCTTAAGCAATTGTTTTGGTTGAGCATGTCTGCGCACAAAGTGGGCACGGCTGATGTATAAATAATGAATGTGCTTTATTCTGCGGAGCCAAACACTGAAAGGAAAGCCAGCTGACATCAGGGTCACAATTCATGCCATATCTAAAGATAAATATGTGTAGGATATCAACTGCATCCAACTCCCATGCACTCAACAAGCATGACGTTTCTATATTAGCTATCAGCCTATTATTAACTAATTACAGGGCAGATGAGTGATTAAAGCAGTAAAGTGAAGGCAGTACTCAGTACACGGTATAAAGGCCTACATTAGGATGGTGTAACTAAAAGCAAGTAGCTTAATATGCGACTGCTGTGCGTGGTCTGTTTCTCATCTCTATGAAACTTCCCAGATGGAGTAAATTAACACTAAATTAACCTTGTTTCTCTGCATTGTTTCATTGTTGATATTGGCTTTTTGTCTGGTTGATTTTGGTAGGGATTCAGATTAATCTTTGCATTTGCATAAACTGCTGAATTACATTCTAAATTTTCTGTTAAAACAAAATGTTCAGAGTAGAAATAACCCAGTACATGTAGTATACAATACACATAGTAATAACCCAACACATATATTCATAAATACATTCATAAACACTATAAATACTCTTACTCCAGTCAATGCCAGATTACATCAATACTGAGAAAGACCTTTCCAATAAGTTGTGAGGCTAATTAGCGTCAGATTTTTCCAATGACTCACGCTATTGTTTTGGTGATCAATACCCAACAAATGACCTTCAGGTTTACTGGAGTAGCAATTTGCTACTTTGAATGCCAATGATAAACGTTCTCTTCCTGGAACCTGGAATCTTGCAGTTTGGCATAGCACTGCAGTCAAATCCAATAGTGACTAAAAAAACAAGATGAAGAATGGGGGTGTGAGTGAGAGTCAACAGCTACAGGCCCAGCAGGAAGTGTATCTCTCTTAAACACTATTGCCAAAAGTGACACACACACACACACACACACACACACACACACACACACACACACACACACACACACACACACACACACACCTTTACGTCCGAGGCTTCTCAGCGAAAAACTCGGCCAATAGTTCGCCATGCCACCTTCTAAGCTCCATGTCAGGGGCATTACCTCCAAACAAAAGAACAACCTGACATGTACGTCATGTGAAAAATGTGATGCAGGGACAACAGCAGGGAACAATAAACATCCACAAGTTGAATGGAAAGTTAGTAGCTCAGGTTTAGAATGGTGGGAGGTATGGGGGAACACTTCAACAAGATGCCTCCTCCTGACTCCATCAACAGAGGGGGCTGAAAAACAAATATACTGAGATTTTGGTTTCATTTCAGGGAATACAATTTCGAGGCGTTCGGTTTTTGTTTATGGCCGCTGCAGTAGATGTCGGAAATAGCTGGCTGAGTCCGACCAGGTGCAATAAAAGAAAAACCGTGCACTGAATCAGCCTGGCTGTGAGAGTGTTTGCTTTTCGTCCGTGGCTTGGAGCCCACAGTGAGAGCGCAGTAAGGTAAGGATATATCCTCGGACCGCGTACTTAGACTCGAGAACGTGACCTCACAGTCTTGGATTCTGCCGCTGGGCCAGGATGACGACAATCAGACTTCAGGCGCTTCTTTGGCTCCATTTATCTCCTGCACTTTCTCTCACCTCTCTCTCCTAAATGAAATCCAGCATGCTTTACTGGCATCAGTTACAATTCTCTGTATGGTGACAAAACCACTGATAACCCTGACAACCAATCAGATATAAGTGTTCAATTACATTCTTTGTAATCAACATTTGTATAGCTAGGGGTATACTCTAATTTGGGCTTGTTCGATACAACATAGCAAACACTACTGTACAGCAAAATACTACAGAGATGTTCAATAACATAATCAAGGTCAAAATAAGGTAAGATATATGAAGCTTTAAATATGAAACTGCCATCCTGACAAAAATCGGGTTGTGCCTGCCTTCAGCCATTGGGGCTGTTTTTCCTTTTTCGGTTTTCTTTATTTTGGAAAATTGAGCATGATTGCCGTCATTTTCTTGAACAATATTTGTCTTGTAATTGGGTAATTTTCTCAATGTGGGAAAGAGTCTGTTTCAGCCCCCACCTCTCCTGTCCTGCACTTATTAGCTGGTTTCTCAACTGCCCCCTCCCCCTGCTTCTCTCATAACATGTAGGCATTTTGAAATACTAATAAGATACTACTGGCTAATAATGCTACTAGCGGTATCTTGTTCATAAATTCTCTCACGGATATCAGTACTTTTGCACTGGTTCTTTCAGAGGGGTGAGGTCAGACTGTGAGGTTGTCTGTCCACTCCTCCATCCATCTCACTGGGCTGTTTTCCAGGGTCGTCTGCACTGCAAGGCTCACCCCAACATCTACCCGAGACTATCGACAGAGGAGCCAGAAATGCTACGCCGTGCTAACGGCTAAGCGGCCAAACGTGTGCGCACTGCACTCCACAGGGGACACGCGGTTCCCATTTGGCGATAAAAGGACATCCAGTCGCGGACTTTGATTTATCGCGGTGGTTCTTCTTGGGGGAGCCGTCTGCTTCTTGTCTCTCTCTCTTTCTCCCTTTCCCTCTCTCTGGTTGTTATTGGTGGAAGCCATGATAAAACACAGCTGCACCCCACCCTCATCAGATCAGAGTGTTCCGGGTACATGTAAAACACACACACAACGGCCTCAAAGAACTCGCTGCACTTCACCTTAAAACAATGGCCTGAAAACGGCGCATGGAAACTGCGGCAGTGAGGGGTAAGCTGAAGCCTTTTCCCATGCACACCCTGTGCTTTCCATTACCCCAGCTGTGAACAGCAGGGGAGAGCTACGCTAAGCTGCGAAGCCCAACCCGCTGCAGGAATCACTACTACTCCTCACACAAACACTACACATATTTGGATTCACCTCCACCAACAGCACATTTAAATATCTGTATATGAAGTCATGTGAAAATTATAATACGTTGTGTTGATGCTAATCAAAGTAATTCAAATCTTATCTTTAAAATAAGTGTTTTGTTTTAACTTTAGGTCATTATCATATAAACATTCACACACAGAACACACACAGAAACATACCCACATACATACATACACACACACACTTTCCTTAGGAGGAAAATAATGTCATCTTGACATCCGCCATTATTCTCAGCCAAACCGATGGGCTGTGTTGGGGGTGGGGTTGGGGTATGGGGGAGGGGGGTGCAGGGATGGGTACGTTAAATGATGACAGCCCACACCAGTACGCGTGAGCGGGCTTGATGGATCACACATAAACATTTCCAGCATACGCACACTGAGAACGTGGAGAAGGAGGGGGCGGGGGGGCGTTGCTTCTTCCAGGGTGCCTCTGCCAGTGCAGGCAGAAAATGAAGTCTCAAGCGAGCTGTGAACATGCTGGTTGTCCCTGCCAACGAGCTGGAGTCCACATCCAGACTCCCTGCAACACATTCCTAGCATGTATGACCCCTGCCTCCCCCACTCTGTAAAACAGGAGCCACTTCTTGTCTTTTTTCTTCACTGTGAGGTCCACACACACACACACACACACACACACACACACACACACACACACACACACACACACACACACGTATACAAACACACAGGAAACGCTGCCCTTGCTGTTTGCCTTACCTCTCTGTCCTTGAGTTTCATGGCCAGGACCAGCTGGTGGCGGTGGTTGGTAAGGGCCTCGCGGTAGTTCCCCTTGGAGAAGAATGCCGACCCCAGGTTACCGTGGGCCCGGCATTCACCCGATTGGTCACCTGAGGGAGAAGAGGCAGGGTCAGGAAGTGAGACCTTATTGGATCACACTGCACTGTCATATTAACTCAGATTCGTCTAGCCTCGCAAATTACAGATCCTGGGTAAAAAAAAAAAAAAAAAATTTCAGAAGAGTGACACATGTAAAAAAGTTCCTTGGTTATGTTATTTCGATATAATTACCCCTCGAGGGAAGATACAATAACTGCCAGAGGCAGATACACGCATGAAGGACTGAAGGGTTTGATGATGTCATCAGAACTCTCAATCATTAATGAAACATCTGCAGCAGGTTCTGAAACATTAAACTGAGCTCCGCGGAACTCTGTACAACTCCACCCAGACCACTGAGTATCCGTTAAGCATATTTCTGACACCAGAGAATAGCAGCTACCAGTAAAAACACGGAGCCAGACCGCACAGTTCAGCGGTTCGGGCTGTGTTCTGGCTGTGCAGTGCGTTTTCACTGTGTGTGCTGGGCCGACTCACACTCTCAGAATCTAACAGGCCTGATGAATGTTGGGTCCTGTTCTGCCAAAGTGCATAAATAACAGTAATAGCACGATTAATAATGAGAACAGGACTGAAGGGGAGTGGGGATTAATTCATTAAAATAAAACCATAATAACAGTCATAAAGAGTAACCACCAACTATAATATAAACAAACTTATTTTGGGCGCGATGAGATTTGAGTGAGTCCTTTACTCTCTCTCGCTCTCTCAAACACACGCATGCACGCACACACACATACGCAGTCGTGGTTCAAGGGCGTATGCGAAAAGGGGACGGCTTTAGGCAGGGAACAGTAAGGTGGGGTCACACCAAAAAGGCCTCAGAGAAGACGCCTTTTGTAAAGCCAGCACACACAATCCTGTCCTGGCTATTACTCTGCATGGCTTCAGTGTGACACACTGTGTGTGTGTGTGTGTGTGTGTGTGTTCTTAACATTTCCATACCCCATAAAAGGGGACCTGACAGAACACACAATGGTCTCTGCCAGGTGGGATGCATATTAATCTTATCAAATTACGGGGCTCCTCACGCTGTCGCTCTGGTCAGGACAGATACAGACAACTTACAGAACGAGTGAATAAAAACGGTTTTAAAAGGCACAAAACCAAGGGGTGGAAGAAGATAAAAAACCAAGGAAAGTATTTAGCTCGACCCACCGAGAATTTATAAACCAACCCTGTAAGGCCCATTAACTTAGAGTGCGTTTGGACCAAACACTTCCCATGAGGTACATTTTCAAATGTTTAGAGTTTTTTCCCCCAGAAAACGAATTAATTCCAGACTCCATATGGACTGAAGGCTCAGAACATACAGTAATTGTAATTAATACTACACATGACTGGAGTGGAGCATGTAACACTGTGTTTAACCAAAGAAGGTCATCATTTTACAAAACATTATCATGAACATCACAAGCTAATAAAATACATTTACATAGCATTTTAAGCTAAAGAAATATCATACCCGTGCTGCACTAGGAAGTAAGATACTCCAGGACCACATTAGGAAACCAGGGTGGATTAAATCGCATAAGAAGTAAAGGGGTATTTGTCTGAGTTGTATTATAAACAAATATATCAGATATAACAGTTTATCATTATGGGATTTTTCACAATTGGTTGCTAACGGCAAGCTGTCCAAAAATCCATTGGGGTATTTGTGCTATAGACCCGCGCAGAGGGGGGAAAATATAAACACAACTTCTCAGTAATCACAGGTGAATGGCAAAAATGTAACAGATAATGAGAAAGAATGGCGCCACCTTACTGCTGTGTCTCCCAAATGAGAGTGAGCTTTATCGTGCGGAACGGCAAACAAGCAGGTTTTCCGCCATTCATCATCTCGGCCATCCATCTGATGCAGACCCAGATGGTCCAAACGCTGTTTGTTTGCCGTTCTCATTTGGGAGCCCCTACAGTGTGCAGGTACCATTATTTTTCATTAAGTAAGACCCACGCTGCCCATGCTTCAGACTCCAGGATCCAGTCCTAATTAAAGGGCATGTCCTGAGAACCACTCTATTCAGAAATGTCAGCACAGAAACGCTCAGATTTACACTTCCTAGGATCCCTACGCCCTTTTTCATATGTGTGTCACTAGATCCATGTGATTTGCAGCCCCAGACTGTTCCTTAGTCTCCTCCCCCCTTCCATTACTGTAATATTTCCCCCACCTTCCCACTGTACCCAATCTAGCATTCGCTCCCATACATATACAGATTACCCTGAATCTTCCACCATCACTTTTTCAAAACCACCGTACATTCTTAGAATGCCTGTGCATGTACATTTAAGAAACTGTCAAAAAGGTTCTTTACGCCTTCTTTGTTTGCCTCCCAGAAGTACCCCTTAACGGTTCTTCTTTGATGCCGATCTCTATTCCGAAGGTCCTACAAGGAACGCATTAATGACATTGGCATTTAAGAAGAAAATTTGAAGGTTCCCCCAAGGTGGACAAACAAAGATCCTTTAAAGGTGCTCAGTGTTTTTTGTGTGAGTGTATAGTTGAGGAGTTAAAATGCCCCCCCTCCCCCTTACCTAAAGTCTTTGCCACCTCCAGGTCTTGCTGCATGTAGCCGGTGCTTTTCTCGGTGTTGCCCAGCAACCAGTAGGCGCTGCTGAGGGCAGAGAAGACGGAGCCGCGCAGCTTCAGGCTGCAGGTGCCGATTTTCAGTGCTGCCTCCAGCACCACCACCGAGGCGCCATGGTGACTGGCCGTCAGCAGCTCCTGGCCAATCACAGACACCACCACGAACGGGCTCTTGTCCAGCTTCATCTTCTGCAGCTGCTGGTATGTGGGCTCCAAGGACTCTGCGGGAATGGGGGTGGGGGGGTACAAAGGAATAGGGTCAATTGGGTCGCCCATGTGCCGGACTGTGGATCACCCAAGTGGATGTCACCTGGACAATCCCCAACGACACAGACTGCAGGTATTCCAACACGACTGCCAGGATCAAGGGGATAAGTCGATAGAAAAAAAAGATCAAAGGCCAATTGAGAGAGAGAGAGGGATGAAACAAAGGTGTGAAAGAGGGAACGGAAACAGCCAGTTGCACCGACACGAGCCGTAATCCCCGATCTGAGCTCCGGGGGGCTTTGTGGTAAAAGCCAAGGTGACAAGTCACTGACAACCTGAGAACATCTTAAGGCAAGGGCAGGAGTGCTCTTGTACCATAACAACATAAGGGTAGGGACACAGGGCGAATACAAATGACAGTCCACTGCATGAAGAGTTAATTACATGAAACAGGCTACGATGCTAATATGGTTAATTGAATGCAAAAGTGAGTGCAAAGCAATGTGATGTAAAGTACTTAAGGACTTTGAGCAAGCATATGAATTGGGTTCATCTGTAAAAATGCAGAGTACCCAAACTGTAATGAAGATGGCTCCGCCAACTGCGTATCTAGCTGATATTATTAAGACCCAGCGTGCGAGAAGGTGGGGAGCTCATCTTTGCTTGCTCTGTATATGGTCATGGGTGGCTCTTTGCCGCCCTGACTGCCACGTGCTGAGCCGAGCCAAGCCGTGCCGCGCTAAAGCTGCTGTCGCTTCGCGCGGGGGGATGGGAGGGAGAGATATACAAGGTGACCTGTGGGAAGGAATGAGAATCGGGGGAGAAAGGAGAGAAACTGCGTGCGCTGACATAAATCAATGCAAGGCCATACAGTGCCTGGAGCCCATTTGACAAGCGAATCCTCATCCCCCAAACTGCAGAGAGGAAAGGCCAACCAGCGGAGAGGGAAGGAGAGAGAGAGAGAGAGAGAGAGCTCCGGGGGCTTTGTGGTAAAAGCCAAGGTGACAAGTCACTGACAACCTGAGAACATCTTAAGGCAAGGGCAGGAGTGCTCTTGTACCATAACAACATAAGGGTAGGGACACAGAGCGAATACAAATGACAGTCCACTGCATGAAGAGTTAATTACATGAAACAGGCTACGATGCTAATATGGTTAATTGAATGCAAAAGTCAGTGCAAAGCAATGTGATATAAAGCACTTAAGGACTTTGAGCAAGCATATGAATTGGGTTCATCAGTAGAAATGCAGAGTACCCAAACTGTAATGAAGACGGCTCCGCCAACTGCGTATCTAGCTGATATTATTAAGACCCAGCGTGTGAGGAGGTGGGGAGCTCATCTTTGCTGGCTCTGTATATGGTCATGGGTGGCTCTTTGCTGCCCTGACCGCCACGTGCTGAGCCGAGCCGAGCCGTGCCGCGCTAAAGCTGCTGTCGCTTCGCGCGGGGGGATGGGAGGGAGAGATATACAAGGTGACCTGTGGGAAGGAATGAGAATCGGGGGGGAAAGGAGAGAAACTGCGTGCGCTGACATAAATCAATGCAAGGCCATACAGTGCCTGGAGCCCATTTGACAAGCGAATCCTCATCCCCCAAACTGCAGAGAGGAAAGGCCAACCAGCAGAGAGGGAAGGGGAGAGAGAGAGAGAGAGAGAGAGAGAGAGAGACCATCCACATCCAGGATGTATAGAATTCCACAACAATGTAATTGTTCATGTGTTTGTGTATTATTTGAGATAATAATGCTTGTAGTAATGATAGCGATTATAATTATGCCTGTTGCTGCTTTCTGTTGTTAGTATTATTAATCTTGTTATTATATTATCTATTGCCATTGTACATGGAGCTGATTTATTATATGTCTTGTTGTGGCTTGTAAATTCATTTTTAAAATAGAATTTGTTTTATTGCTGACTTAAAATTTGATTACAGTTTATAAAATATTACAGTAATATACTTTGGGATGGGTCCCTCTGCACTTTGGCAATATTTTAGCAACTTGAATTTGAATATAAGAGAGACAGGCTTTGCAAATCCTAGAGTAGAGTTACGAATGAAGATGGTGATTCAGACTCACCTAAGTTGTCAGAGATGTTGCCATGTGTTGTGATTGGTCAGTTTCACTGATTGACAATGCAGTGTCCAACAGGGGTTCATAAGCATGGGGAATTGGGAACGTCCAAGAAGGAACAGGAAATTGAGACCAGCAGGGACAGGGGAACATGGAACTGGGACCATATTGATAGGTAGAAGAACACATCATTGATTCACATGACAACGCGCCCTCCCTTCGTTCCACTCTGCAGATGCACCAGCATTTACAAGCTGCCTATGATGTTTGAGGATCATAAAGTATATACTCAGTCTATGCAAGAGGCACCTAGCTGACCAGGAGTGGCCGATAGAGAGAATTGAGACAAACCAAATTAACTGGCTTAACTCCTTATCATTCCCTGGACAAACAGGGCCAGTTGTTGCCTCGCCAATGCAGACCTCGTAGATGATAACGGCATAGCTGGGACTTGAACACCCAGTCACAGGGCTTACACCTATCTCCCAAACATGCGTGTGCCTTACTGCATGGTTCCATTTTGTTTCGGGGGTAGGAAGTGCGGTGCAGGTAGCTGGAATGGGGGACAGGGAGCCGAGAGCAAGCGGCAGGGGGCAGAGAACGGTAAGAGAGGAACAGGTAGCGGAGGGGACACCTCCAGGGGGGTGGGGGCAGCCTCAGGGGGAGAGAGGCGGGCTCACGAGCAGGCAGGGCTCTGAGCGAGCTCACAGCAGACATTAGCATATCCTCAACACAGTTACAGGAAATTGGGTCAACTCGCCCACCAGATATGCCTGTGCAAGTTGCTCTCAGATGGAGAATATTCAAACATGAGTGGAAGGCAAGAATATGGATATTCACGCATGGAAAGTCCAGATATACAATGTCAAACACTCACTCAAATGATGAGTTTACAAGAACAGTGCTATTTCAACCAAGCATCAGGAGTATGCCGTGTGTGTGTGTCTGTGAACGTGAACACAACATCAATTTATAGCTAGTAATCAGGACTATCATAAGACTCTTCAAGTGCTATAAATCAAGCAGAGGAAAAAAATGGCTCTGGCAGCTGAATTCATAAACATGTTATGAATGCAACACACTGAGTACAGGTAACATCCAGTTTATCTGCATTTTGACTGCAGGTCACCTGTTTCATGAGTTTAGGTCTGGACAAACTGATTGAGCAACCTACAGTGAACTGAGTGAAGCCACATGACGCTTTGCACAGCATTGTGTTTGCATGGTGGACACTGTAGGCCATTATTAATTGTACACGTCCCAAGGGCAGCGGACAGACGTGATTTGACCATCGTGAAGGAAAATTAATTTCATACGCCTCGTTCCACAAATCAAAAAGCAAGCGCACACAATCCAAAAGCCAAACTGTAAATGGCCCAGGGTAATATGGATATGAATTGAATTACAGATATCGAATTATGAATTGCAGATAAATATGATGACTGTTAGCTATGTACAGTAAGCCACCATGTATGGGAGCTGTGAAACAGGCAAATAAATCATAAATATAATTATTACATGTGATAACAACCCCAACCAATGTGTCATCCCGTTCAATTCTTTTCCTCATTCTAATCATCTAGTCATGCACAACATTCCACCTTCCCATTTCGCTATCCGTATTTAGCTGATTAATGTTTGTTGGCTGTGAAGTGCATTTGCCCTTGCCATGAGGAAGGGGGTAGGTGAGGCTGAGGGCCCCCTGATGAATTCCGGAAGGTTCTTTCCACTCATAACATGTGGCAAATAAGTTGCCTGCTAATGGCGACGAGCTTCCGCTACACAAAAATCACAGAGCGAGTCAGGCTTAGCCTCCCGCTGTACGCTTGCACCATGACAAGAGCTTTGATTTGCCAGCTCACCTGTTTCTCAGTTTGTGTAGGTATGGCATGTCAAAGGGCGCCCTGTGCATTCAAGAGTAGCTAATCTCTGCCCATTACCTTTTACTGTATCTGAAAGGCACTGATGATGATTTGGGGAACCAGGTTTGTCCTGACAATGTTCCCTGGAAGCCCCTGGACGAGGGTGTGAGGCGGGGGAGCGGGCGAAACTCTGACGAGGGATAAACAGCTCAGGGATAACGAGCCAATGAAAAACGGTCGACCACAAGCACTGGGCCTTTTTCCGTTCAAAAAAAAAAAAACAGCTTTTGTTCGACAGATGCAAACATCTGCTACATCTGGCAAGAAACAGCTATAAAAACAGCGAGAGTCAGAAACTGTGAGGTGACCCCTGGCCCTGCTTGGTGGGAGAGAGAGAGAGTGAGTGAGAGAGAGAGAGAGAGAGAGAGAGAGAGAGAGAGAGAGAGAGAGGAGAGAGAGAGCGAGAGCGAGAGCAGCCCCCACTGCAGAAACGGGAGGCCCGGCCATCCTGGCAGCACAACACAGAGGATCTGGCACCGACCGCAGCACAAGCTCGGCTTCTCGTTTTGCTCTCAATTTCTGTCACAGGCAAATGCTTGACAAAGTGGGGAAAATAAAGCGCTTTAATCACTTAAAGATGCAAGCTACCCTTCAAAAACATGGCAGTGGTGTAACGGTTCAGCAACAGAGTTTGTGTATATGAAAGGGATACTCTGGCATTCTGGAAGTTCAGCCATTCTTTCAACTCTCTTAAACTAGGGCATCCCACTGGTACAGCTTCAGTTTATTGTGTATGTTTATTGCGCAGAGAAATAAATGGAACCAATGCACCTTACTTACGTCAATTGGCTGATAGTCTATGGGAAGTTCCGGGAACTAATACTCTTCTCTGAAGTGAAATGATGGGTACGTAGCATGCTGCACGTGCTGAGCATGTGCTTTTGTTTCATGTATATGAAATTAAAATGATAAGACTAGAATCAGTTATATTTAGAACTTTTTTTGATGAACACATTCCATTCATGGAACTGGTGCATTGATATTAGCTGCACATAGCCTCTAAAGCTGACAACAAGGGTAAATATCTGCAATAATAACCAAACATTGGAATGCTTGCAAAGGCAGCCAATATGGCCTTCCTTCTTTCTCCCGTCCCATTTGGCAGGGAGAGGAAGTTTGAGAAGGGACCTGGCAGGAGAAAGCTAAGCAGGGGAAAATTAAATTACAGTGAGGTAATCCTGAATTAATCCTCCTCAGAGCGTGCTACGACGCTGATAGAAGGGATGGAGCAGCAGGACGCCGAGGAGGAGCTGTTCCACACCTTCATTTATCTGCCGCTCTCCGGAGGCCGCAGATCAGGCTGCTGTGGGACGTTCCTCCGACGCTCTATCCTTCTTCACGCAACCCCTCCCCCTCCCACACGTATCTAATCGCTGTGTTTGTTCCCCAAGAGCCCCGCTAAGTGGGCATCATGGGAGATGGAGTCTATAGTTAATCTGGCTCTGTTTCTGTAGGCCATCCCCAGGTCCTCTGTATTGGGCTGCATTCTGTCCACTGATTCTATTTCAGTCACAAAGACCAGGCTACTATATCCATATTCATGTGTCCTCATATCGCAGTCCTGCTCCTTACCAATTCTCATATACCCACAACTGAAGATCATCCTTTTGTGGGGGCGGGGCAAAACTTGGCAGGGGGTCTCTTATCACAGTGAATAGAAAATTTCATTTCATTTCATTTAAGCCAATATAGAATTCACCTCAAAAGGGACATCCATCCCAAGAGGAAGTCATTGTGGGGTTTTGTATGTTTGAGAATAGATTTTTCTATAAATACCCTGAGTTGGTTATGGATGGTATGTTCTGTATGTGGGCTGACTGCAGGGTGTGCTGCAGAGAGGCGCTTTCAAATGTCATATTCTGGGCTCAAAGAGTTTGGCTTTCCATCTCCCTATCTAAGATTATGAACTCAGAGAGAGAGAGAAAACAGGCTGTGGGCAGAGGGGACAGAGGAAAGCATAATTCCACATTATGGCTTACACACAGGAAACCTCCAAAATGTAACAACAAATGGTCTGTGCTTTCTATATCATTACTATCTTTTACTCCTTTTTGCCTATATTTCAGTAGTTGCTTTGTTTAAATGGATGTATTGTTCATTGCCTCTTGGCCTGACCACCCTTGCACAATGAGATATTTATCTCAATGGAACTTTGCTAATGAAATAAAAGAGTGAATAAATGAATAAATATGACTCTCGTTAACGATGAGAGTGGCCACTAATGGCTCACAAGTGGCAAGAAAGAAAAACAGAAGGAGGGATGAGAGGGGCACTCAGAAGTGCCCAAACACAGACAGCACATGCACAGAGACAGTGAGAAGAAACAGAAGACTGTGGACGAATTCCTGGGAAAATATGCAAGGGGGCGAACCGTGGACATCTGAGAACTCCAGTTACGTCAAACCTAATTCTGCACTGACGTCTGGATCGATAATGTGTGGAAGAAAGAGACGGCTGGTGTCAGCGGGTCAATGTGTCAGCGTTGGAGGGAGGGGCATACTCCATCAGTCTGTGTGCGAATGCAGAAAACAGAGCCACCCAATCAAGTCACCCCTTGCAACTGGGTTAGACACTACTGCTACATACCTGCTAAATACTAACGATGCATTGGGGCTAGAACATTTTGTTTTGTCTTCCTGAATGTAGTGAGAATTTGTGCATTAATGATTCACGCCTTTTCATTAAAGAGTCTGTCTGATACGGCAGGGTTCCTACCAGAGCAGAAGTCAGAATTAGAGGGAAAGTTTTGATGCCAATACAAGGTGAGTATTCGCAACTGGCCTGCTCATCTGGGCAGGTCCATGCCGGGTACCGGATGGATGGACGGACACGGACAGACAGGATTCATACCTCGTAACGGCGACTTCATGGCGGCCTCCACCATGCCCACCAGCAGCTGCAGGCTCTTGGGGTCCTGGGCAAGGCCGGAGGCGAAGGCGGCCAGCGCGTCGGCATGCCGCCCCAGGTACTGAAGGGCAACACCCTGTCGGAAGTATGCCTGCGGGAGGAGAGGAGAGAGGAGAAAGGGGTCAGGGCCCGCAGCAGAGTCAGCACCACGCCTGTCTACAGCAGGAGCGCACAGGCTCAAAACTCAATAGCAAGCTGTTTAACCGTCTTTCTTACAAAATGGCAGCCATTCAATGAATGAAATGAGAAAACACTGTGCAGTTATTCAGTTCAAAATCATACATTTTATCTGTGTTCTGGAATTTCTAGCCATCATTCAGGCCATCCTAAGTGCACCTCTGGTTATAAATATTCTGTATAACTCACACCATAAATAAACTCATCATTAACGATCATGTCCTCTCCCTGACAGCTTTTAGTCTCATCAGTGTGAATTACAATGGTGCGATGAGGGGAATTCAAAATGAGAAAGGCCAACTATTTCTAATGTTAAGGACACTGCGAAACAAATTAGCAGTCTGTAGAAAGACAGATATATGCATTGCATATGTTTTATTGTATTGTAATATACAATAAAAAGTCATAGTTCCATATTTTGTTAACTGCATACTGTATGTATTTGAATTCTCTCTATTGTTGCCCCTTGTTTTTTAGGGTTGTCTGTAAATAATCAATAGGATCTAGCAATACATGGTATTCATATTCAGTGATATAATTGTGTAGTGTCCTGTGGTGGATATTGATGTATTTACATATTACAACAAATTCATAAGTGAAAAGTGAGAGAGTGTATGTGTACAGAAAACACATTCTGTCTGCAACAACAGGAGAGAGACATTGATTTTGAAAAAATTCAGGCGTTCATTAATGGACAACAATTTGGTAAAAACCTGTACAACTTGCAACATAATGTTGTACCAGTAATACAAAGCATTTTCTTTGTATTTATTTGCCTGACACTGCTACTCAGTATTGTAAACACTTACATTCAACTAAAAAGAAAAAATACAAAATCAATATAATCTAACTGGAAAAATAAAGAAAATGACATTGATCTGCCCGTGAAGCTCAGAAACGGCGGGACTGAACGCATTTGTTCTGGCTTTTACCGCTGTGCTTGTCCTTCCTCGCTACACGCCACCAGATGAAAAGAGAGTGTTCCTAAGCTCTGGGAGGGTAACCGGCAGGGTGCTTCGGTCTGATTTGGGGTATTATCTCAAGCTCCCCAGCGCTGCATATCGCCGCAAAACCACGCTCGCGAAAGCAGCGCTAATCTACCCCAATATTCAACCCACATTTCCTCAGACAATCAGCACTCGTGGACCTCAAATCACACGCAAGTGATTTGCAATTAACATCTAAAACTGTTTAATTAGATCTTCCGGAGCACCTTTCCCATTGCCAGCGGCGAAAAGGCGAGGGATTAGTGAAAATGAGATATGACACCGAATTTATGAAGACAAATAATTAATTCTGCTTCGTCCGAGCACCCCTAGATTAAAGAGACATCCTTTTTTTTCGTCACCGTTCGAACATCATCGAAAGGAACGGGGACAGGGATTAGATTCAACGCATTAACCTTTGGTCTAACTGTGTTATTATGGAACCTCGCAGGCCACCACAACGGTTCGATATTAATTGCCTCTCACGCTGGCGCGGCCTCTGTGTTCCGCCTGGAACAGACAGAGAAGCGGAGATGTTATGCTCTCGCAAGCAGAATGACGTTTAAAGCACTTCTCCCGCTGATTAGATCTGCTGTCTCCCAGCTTTCAAGGGGGATTTCTACAAAACTCTTCAGTGCTAAAAAAGGACACTAGAGGGGAAAAAGCCTGAGCCATACACCAGACAAAAACTCAAATCTCTTATTTTATGGATTTGACCTATATGAGAGTATTTAAATTCCTTTAGCCTTTTGAGTAGTGCAGTAAAAATAAAATTCTGCTCACATAAATCTAATCAAACTGCTGAAATTTGACAATGAGTCATAAGTCAATGTATCCCTCCAGTCTGAAGGGAAGCAGCAATATTCATGCATTTACAACACTTACAAACACAGTAAACTTTTGAAATTGGATTTTAGAAACAGCAGCGACAGCAGGTTTGTGTATTCCAATAGCTGATGTGTATCCAAAAGGACCCAGTAGCATATTTTAGGCAAATGCGGTCTTCAATTTCAGTCCTGGAGGGTCTTCCAGTCTACGTTGGGTTTTCATGTTCACCTAAAATCCTACAACCAGGTCAGACCCAAGAAACCAGGTGAGATGACTTAAGTGTGTAATCAACTGTTTAACTGTGTGTTTAAGTGCTGCGAAACAACAAAAACCACACACACACACACACACACACACACACACACACACACACACACACACACACACACACACACACACACACACACTGTGGATCTCCAGATCCAGAATCAAAGACATGTAGGTCATGTCTCCCTAAGTCCGACTCTATCCACAACCATTATGTTAAAAACACTGAAGCTCTAGCACAGGCCAACAGTGTTGAAGTTACTAGTCTGAGCTATGTCATTAGTGGACAATAAACAAGAGTACAGTATTTAAAGAGTAGAGACGAGGGGGAGGTCTCTCCTGACCAGGAGGGACTTGAAACACTGCTGTGGAAGTGCTAACCTTCTATGCTCCTGGTCTACCTTGGCATCTACCTTGGCACACAAAGGGAGAAAGAAATGCCCCTCCACTCCATTTGGAGACAGCTCTCCTGTAGAATGTGATGTGGTTCGGACTGTAGAGGATTGTCTCGCTGAACAGGTATTTTTTTATGTCAGAATCATAGGATAGAGGCGGTGATTTAGAAAAAAAAATGCCTGGGGTCCAGTGTTTGGAGAAAACTCCAATGAAGATCTCCTAAAGGTGTTTTGATTTTGTAGACATGATGATTGTAACACAGCATTTCACAACAGGGGTGTGGGAATTACATTCTGGGGAAGAAGAGTTATCTCCTGTTGTGCTGTACGGGAACCTTTTTGCTGCTGGATGTAATACTCTCCGCTCTTTCAGACTTCAGAGTCAAAATTGAACTCAGGAAGCATCTTCCAAAGTTCAACAGAGGTTTTTTGCTCTGTTGAACTGAGGAGTTTGTTACAATATTCCAAAACAGAACGGCTCTTAACAAGGCCTCATCAGCGATGACTTCGTTAGCCAGTTCTGATTCAATCTTTTTTGGGAAGGGTTTGTCTATCGGGAGAGAAAACATCGTAATCCTCTTGATTTCTTGGAGGGCTGAAAGATTTACAGTGATATCTCGAGACTGTGTGAGAGCGCTGTGTACCCCATTAAAGATGATCACCACTTTTAGTGATAACGGTATCAGAGCATCATATATCAGTATGAAAATCTTGCCAAAGGGGTTTAAAAGCAACTTTTTTGTTTTAATAATTGTACACTCAGGAAAATTATATTAAGAGATATGAACTATACTGATATGTTCGACTCGAGCTATAACTTCTGCGAGTTGTAAGGAAAGCATTAAACACTACAGGACATTTTGATTTCTGTTTTTATGGGATCTCACTGAAAACGCCATGGCGTCTCATTAGGGTAAACATCAGCGTGTGTAAACCTGCCGCGCAGAACCTGGAGGAGGATCAGAAAGAGTGGCGGTTCACAGAGAGGGGTTACGTCTCAATCCGCCTTTCAACTGATAGCAGATCGAAGAAAGAGAGAAGGAGCGGGGGATGACAGCGTTTTGTGCGAGGGCATCGGACTGAGAAATGAACTAAATCAATCTCAGAAACAAGCGGAATGGAAAATGAATTGGATTAGGAGCTTTCATTTATTTATTTTTTTGGTCCGGTAGCACTCTGATAGCAAGGAGGAAGCACCACTGTATGCACATCACAGGCTCCGAGTCCTCGCCCCATGGCGGCTGCCTCTGTGTGTGCGCGTGGAAGAAAGAGGGGGATGCTGGGATAAAAGACTTCTCTTATTTCTACACACTGCTTAATTTTTCATGATGATTTGTTTGAAGTAGTTCTTAATAGTCGTTTCTTTTCACTAAGGAAGTGGAAGAGAAAAGAGATATGTATACGTATGTTCATCCCTGAGAACAAAACACACAGAGAGTGCGCACGTGCACATGTGCATACGCGCGCACACACCAAACACACACTTGAAGGATGTTTTTCGTGTAATAGCCAACGTTTAGGTCCAACTCTGGATCCTGAGGACTTTTAAAAATGGTCAGAGCCCTCCATGCCAATAGCATGCTCAAATCCACGCGCCGCCCAAAGCATAATCCCATATTTACCTCGGCAAATCACATGGCAGCGCTTGTTAGCAACCCCAGCGGAGCTTTTGGGCTCTCAGAAACACACGCACCCACACATACACACTCCCAAATCTCCTTCTCACACACCTCCACTCACTAACACAGACTGCCACTGTCTCCAACACAAATGGTGGGTCAGCCTCAGAGAGTCAGCCCTATTGCAATGTCTTCGAAATCCACACACAAATGCTGCAGACAGGGCCAGCAACTTAAGAGTGTCCAACCTCCTTCCCTACTGTGTGGAAAAAGTGCTCAGATCAAATGTTTATTATTATTATTATTATAATACCGGTGATACTATGAAAAGCTGTGGAAATAAACTTAGCACCAATAATGGAAGGCCTGTTTGAATGTGAGCTTCAGCGTAGCGGGGCTGCTGCTAACGAACTGATTGCACAGCAGCGGTGTGCTGCTGAGGGGCTGGAAGGGGAGCCCCCGCTGCCTTTATAATGGAGCTCAAATCAGACAGCCTCCGCCTGACAGCAGGTAAAGTCTGCACCCCCTGCGTGCCTCGTACGCGACCCAGAAACGCCTGCCTGGTAACCCCGACACCCCCACCAACCCCCCGACCCCCTGCCCGGGCTCACCTGCTGGGACCGAATAGGAAGGTTTGTATGAGGAAATGGGGTTGGGGGAAGGGGGGAATGGGTGGGGGCAGGGCGTAGAGCTGTCATGTATGATGACACCATCGTCTGCCCGAAGACATCAGGCTTCATGCGCTTAAAGAGTTAACTAGCCCAACTCCCCACACTGTTTGTTTATAGCGTGACTCTGTTAGTGTGCCTTGAAGCTGATTTTAAGACGAATTTTAACACTTTAAAATTTGATTTACAGCTTGTCTCATTTACAGAAAAGCCTATTTGCTTTCATAATATTTACTAAAGTTAGCCGGATAACCAGTGAGCCTGCTTCACGATACATCAAAATGGTGTTAAATGCAACACAACAATCCAAATAAGACAGAACTTATGATTTACACTTTCAGTGTTACTTCATTTGTTTCCTCACTGCAGTAGCTAGTGGAGACAGCCTACACAAACTGAATGTCAAATGTGTTTGGGCGTCTAGGGAAAGCTATGCACCATAAAATATCACACTGCTTCAAAAACAAAGTACAGACAGCCAGTTTATATCTGTCTGATTCACAATTATGAAACACAGAGGGGCTCTGCTCTTTTTTCTTACGCGAGAGGTGGAGAGCATTATGATTGCGGTTATTCTCCTAGCCTGGTCTCAAACCCTGCAGTGTCCCAGCCTGTATCTGCTTACCACAGAAAAACCGCATGCAGCTGTCCAAAGCAGAGAGCCTCTCATATAAATCACCTTGGGAAAAAAGAGGATACAGCTAGTGTCCTCCATCTTCTGTGTTGACTTACTGTGACCCAGCAGTTTTTGATATGACTGGCATTTAAATGGATGGTTCGCCAAAATGACATATTCCTGTAATGTATCACTTTCCTCTTGGAGTGATCTGTACACCAGTAGTGAGTGTATTGATGAAGAGCTGTTTTCTTGTATGCTGCATCCACCACATGTTAGCAATGCCTAATTATCAAAAATGTCTGCCGGCTAACGTGCTAATAAATCAATGCCTTAAATGAATCAGAGTACATTTTAAATGAGCTTCCAATTGATGTTTTCACAATGTAGACATTACAAAACAGAGCAATTTTTTTCAGTAATACAGTATAACATTTTTCTGGCTTTCCTGAGACTAGCCACTTAACCAGTGTGTCAGACTGTAAGCTTCCTGTCTGCTCATAAAACCATGAAACCTGTGGCAGAAATGAGGCTGGTCCTCCACTCTGTGCCATGCAGTGTCAAAGCACAAGAAAAATCACGAATAACTAGTAACATTATCAGGTTTGAACAGGCAAAGATTTTCCTCTCTTGCATAGCTCCTGATGGAAGATGATTCCATTGTGATAGGATCCCAGGTGGGTTAGCCTAGCATCCTGGCTGACACAGAACATCTCCACGATGTTTTTCTTTCACATAGCTCTATGACATTACAGCTGGAGCATTACAGCCAGTTTAAAGAACATGAAGTTTTCAGCGGGAAAGCACTCTGTTCTGTTTGAAAGTGGGTCATGGTCATACAACGGCCCTGTTTTCTGGAACAGATAACGATTCTCTTTCAAATGGGGGAACTATCTTTTACTACGGGCTGACTGTAGAGCAGGTGTGGAAAAAAGCTAACTCTCCTGGATTCAGTGCCAGATGAACTGGGCTGGTCTCTGGCTGTGGCTCCTTGCAGCGGCAGGCACAAATATCAGCCTGTTTTTGAGAGATATTCAGAGTGTGTCACAAACAGCAAACAGCAAGACCTTCTGTGTCTGTCCTCCTGCCAACTGCCAAGCCCCTTCCCATCATTCATAGCTTGACAGGGTCAAAGGGCAGACGGTGACCCCTGTGCATACAGTAATATAATGCAAAAACAGTGGACAGTCAAGGATCCTGCAATCAGTGGGTCAGAGAGAGGTAGGAATTCCACAGCTTCATGTCAGTTATATCCACAATAGTAGTTAATAGACACATTCAGACAGACTCCTGGAGAGTCTTTCAGTTTTACCTCCAACCCATAGAAAATGTCTGAATTGTTTGATTTCTTCCCTGAATTAACAGTACCCTTGAGAGCTGAGTTCATATCTGCTGAATCTGTATCCAGTAACACAAACAGCCAAGTCATGCATCTTGTTTGACACTTGTCTGACGGAAAATGGAAAATGGAAAATGGAAAAGCTAACACCCCGCGCTGGAAGCAAATGTACGTTAGCGAAGTGTTACATGATTAAGGGAGTCATTCTGAGACGGTCCTGTGCGCTGAAGGGAGGGATCGATGGGAGGCGCGGCTCACTCTGCGGAACGGTGCATGGGAAAGGTCAGGCCTGGACATTGATCAATGCCTGCGTGCGCTGCATTCGCCTCCTGTCACAGGCCATGTTATCAATGCAGCCGCACAGCACAACCAGACGCAGGAACCACAACCTGCTAAACCTGCCGTCACTGCTCAGGGACGTGGCATGAGAGACTGACACTGCCCAATAGCCTAAAGGGCGGGGCCCAGGTGCAGTACTTGACTTTGTTCGAATCGTCCTAGCCCCTCCCACGTTGTCATTGGTCCACCAAAAACCTATGAACTGTGTAGTGACAACAAGCGTCCTTCACAGCCAGTTAGGCAGCTCCCTTTATCAGAACATTTAGTTTCATCACAGAATTTATCATGGAAAATGACCTTCATCCACAGAATATGGCTATACCCACGGAATATTATCCCTGTAGCAAATTTCTGCATAAATATAAAAGTATATGCTGTAGTTTTCCTGCTGCATCCCAAGATATACTATGTTCATGTAGATTGCCAAAGTGAAAAGCTCATTTCATCTGTTACTCACTTGCATGCAGCATAAAATGTAAGACATATAGATATTCACAAGGATGCACTGTACATCTGCTAACAACTTAGACGAATATGACTTGTCTTATTTTGGACCCCTACCCCACAACTGAGCATGCCCACCCCATTATAAGCCACTGGCACTGCTACAGGTAGGACCCAGAGACTGCCTAAGTACTCTATACAAAGATAAGAAGCTCTAGTCCAACATTCAGTTCTCAAAGTGGTGTTAGAGGAGAAGTGTTGAACACAACACACACGTTAATTGTGCTGAATGGAAACTTGGGGAGTGTGACGGAATACGAGTTGCACTGCCACTGTAAAAGCCGATACACATTATGTGAGGAGTGCCAGGCAGCCCAGAGACAAGAGAGCTCACCCAAGAGGTGCTCTGCCCTCCCTCAACCACAGCGGCGACCTCGAGACTCAGCCGCCTGAGAACTGCGGCCCCATCTCACCTTTACATTAGCCCGACAAAACAACAGTCTGCCACAGTTAATCATCTGACTAACTGCCAACGGAGCAACTGGTCTCCTTTCTTTACTTAAGAAGTGCTTCTACAGCCACTAAGCTGTAATTCACCGCTCTGCGGCTTGACCTCTCAATCTTCATTTGTTACATTTGTCTTAATTAGCTTTGATAATGTGTGAAACCATGGCAAAAAAAGAGCCCCCTCTTTATAAACAATGGATTTCAAAAGCTTCTGTGGTCCCAAGTCTTAGCATGTCTCCATTACTGCACACATTATAGGCTGTCACATGGCTATCCAGCTGCCTAAACTGAGCAAGAGGAATTAATGCTTCAGTCTGACAAAACAAAGAGGTGGAGATGATGTAACTTCATTGCATTAATTATCTGCTTAACAGTTTTATAAGGGCAGATGAGGTAAAGACACTGAGTAGTTCAGCAGGCCTGCTCCACCCATCACACTGCAGTGGAAGTGTTCATAAGTTACAGAGTGTTTTAAAGCAAACAGTCTTCTGAAATAAAGATACACATCCCTTCAGTGTAGCTTCAATTCAAATGAAAGTTTGCCTAGAAAAAAGTGTCCGTGACAACAGCGACAGGGTGTTTTCAAGCAAGCGATTTTTGGACGGGTTTTTGGTTTGATGATGAAAGGGTAGATACCTCAAATCAAAGCCAGAGAAATTACACCTAGGTGGGCAATTACACTGCCAGGCGAATGGATTTTGACATTATTTCTTTGAAATCCAGTTAAAATCGCCCATGGGAGTGGGTACCCTGCAAGAAGGCAATCTCCCAAAACTGAGTGAACGACAGAAAAGGGGCAGAAAGAGAGGTAAATAAAAAGAGGTTTTGTCATATTTCTCCCTCCCCCAAATGTCTTTCCCAGCATGTTCCGCTGTACCATTACTAGGGCATGCTTGTAGACTGAAACTGCTGCCATCTCCTCAGCGATTACCAGATAAGTGCAATTTAAGTCACCCCACATTCTGAAGGCACTTTATAGAGCCCTGTGCTGGCTACACTAAACAGCTTTCTTAACCACTGTAAGTATGTGGTGAGACTCATTCAGTTATAATATATTGTATTGCTGGGTGAGTCAGAGAGGGGAGCGGGGTTTTGGGAACAAGGCACTTCACCACATTTATTTAAAGTTATACGGAACACATTCCATACTACATCCAATACATGCTTAGCAACACACCTCCCCGGCCCACCCATCACAACCACAGTAGCCAATCCCGACACACACAAAAACAAAGGGTTATGGGTGAAAACAAAGGGTTATGGGAAAAGACACAATGAACCAATAAGAGCAATAAAGGGACACACATTACAAATATGGCACAAAAAGTAATCAGTGGCACAGTAAATTATAGTGCATATGGAAAAAAGCTTCTCTCATGAGAATGAGTTTTCTAAAAGTAGTACACTGTATATTGTATACCCTCAAGAAATGCGAATTAAAATTCAAAACTGATTAGCTGGAATCAAAATGTAAACTTTTAAATTGTCACTGATAAAAGCATTTGATAGTTACGGACATATCATTGGTTTGGGCTTCTGGAATATGACAAACTAGGCATACAGAGTTCCCTCTTCTTGAATTTCCTGATAAACCCTGCCCAGAGAGTATGGAAGTATGGGAAGCTCCATGACTGTTTTCACTGGTTTAAAGTCACTATACATGCATATATTGCCTGGAAATGTTTGGAAAACAAATGTATGCGTTTGTCTGCCCAACTCTTGCCTTGGTCCATTTGTCACATTGAAATCCTGACATGGAAACGAAGCCGCTGATAACAAATCACACTAATGACTCAAACCAAATACATAGCAGCCATAACAAAGTGTGTTTTGGGAGTCAACACAAAATACATAGTCCTGGCAGCAAGGCAAAATTCCACTATTAATAATCAGTTCAGACACGGTTTCAATCAACTGAACATCTGTCCTGAAGGCCTGAGGGCGGTGAGCATTTTTCTCCTATTGCTGAAGTGGCAAACTAATGTCTTCATTAATAATGGATTGAGTCTGCTAAAGAACATTCTAGAAACCCAAAGGACAGCAGTTTTCCCTTGATAAACAACATTCGCTCAGGTTCCTACAGTGTTGGTTTTGAGTTCCAAATATATGTAATTTCAGCTGTGAAAAGGGAACATCATTTGCATTTTCATTCGCCGATTTAAAGTACTGTCAATCAGTTATAGTGGAGGAGCGTATTAAACGAGCAAATGATAATGTAGCAAGACAGACAAGAACTTGATTAGAACAGTGGGGAACACCATTAAGACCACAGAGAGGTGTAGAGCAACGAGTTAATGTCTAATTTTGAGAGGAAGTCTCCTATAGCTCCTGTATGTGCGTGCCCTCATCACTGCTCTGGGGCACTGCTTGTAAGAGGGGGACAGGAGGAAGACTGCCCCCTACTGGCCCTCAGCTACAACTTCAAGCAACTTCCTACCAAAGTACCAAGACCTATGTGTGCTTCAACCATAGGAGGCATATTTAGAACAGAAAATAACAGCTAAACACAGCCTGTTATAACACTAGGACTGCTGTTACAGAAAACGTTTGTAGCCACACTCTCTGTATCTCTCAGCATGATATGAGAAACATCTTCGTAAAAGGAATGAAAATAATTGCTCGTTTCCTATCATGCAGGTCTTATTCTTTGATTGTGTCAATATTGGATGCCCTTGATCCGCAGGCTGACATAAGGTCCTCCTTAACGAGCCGGAGAAGGTTGCCAGGTTTTCCGCCCACCTGCAGGGAGATTAAGGCATTAAAACGAAACAACAATCCTAATTGAAACTCCCGTTACCAACTGCTCCTATCAGAGAAGCAATCCACCGAATAACATGACTAATCTCCATGAATATTAATCTGCGCCACTGTAGAAAGCTAATCAAACACCATAAATCCGAGTGCAGCAGCTTTCGCTTTCCCCCCCAAAAACAGGCGTGTAAACACACTGCCTCCCCAGCCAAACGAGGCCTTCCGACACTGTTAGTGCTTTCAGACAGAACCGCGCAGATGATCATCTGATGAGGAAAGTACAGTCAACAAGACAGTCCCCATAAATCCCTTTCAGTTAAGACATTTAACAAGCAGTTGTAAATTAGTAATTAGGTATGTATAATTTTGTCCTTTCAGTGGTTGAATGTGTCAGTGAGGGGTCCTTTTTCTACAGAACTCCTTCCCCCATCATGCATCTTCCATTAGCCCCCCTTGCTTGGTGCAGAGTAAACTTGGCTTTAGCAAAACAATCTGAGGAGAAATGTGTTCCACCACATGGTGCCAATTCCATTTGTACATTGGCTGCTAAATGCGCTCTCTTTCTGTCTCTCTCTCATGCACACACACACACATACACACACTCACACATATACATACACACTTTCGCACACACACACAGTCTTTATTGGAAATGTTATTATTTGTAGCATCAGTAACAGTAGTGGTAGTAGTAGTATTAGTATTTATTGCTGCTGTTGATGTCACAGTCATGATTTCAAGTATGACAAGTACTTCATCATGTTGTATTTATTCATTATGTTGTGTTCATGTTTTAAGGTTTGTGTTCAAGTTGTAATGTATTGTTGTACACTTTGGCAATATTTGCATGTACTTCCTGCCAATAAAGCATCTTGAATTTGAATATGAGAGAGACAGAAAGATGATGTGAGCGATGAGACAAATTTGTATTTCTTTCCTTCCAGAGTCTTTGGGACTGGCACTAAAGGGGCGGCGTAGCTGGTCCGAGACCCAACAGAACTGTGTTCGGGTGAGGTGGATCTCCTAATCCGTCCCGTTGCGGAGCGAAGCGGATGGAAGGCAATCAAGTAGCAAATTGAGGCCGCCAGAGGTTCAGGTTTCCCAACGGACCCTTATTTCATACAACAAGAGTTTTGGCAATTACTGGGGACGAAGGCAGCGGCAGCGATTGAGGAGTAAGATTGATCAGGACAAGCAGAGCTGGGCTCGCGTTATTAGCAGCGATTCATCACGGCGGTCCGGGGGTAATGATGCCACAAGCGCGGTCAGCAGGGGCCGGAGCGGCTGTGATCAGGACAGGCCAAACTATCATGCGTTTACGCCTGCGTACGGGATTGGCCACAGAGGCATGGCTCCGCCCCCTGCTGGTTTATACTACGGCCTGGCCACACCCACACACCACACTGCAGAGTGGGGCTTCATACAGACCCATAGAGAAGAAAGCGTGAGATACAGAACCACCCTCCTCTATGAACAGCACATTTTGGTGTCAGAAATTTGTGTTTATATGTGTTCTTTCTGTCACCTGCAAGGCTATTCTGCCTTTATTTTTCACAATCTGATGTGGCCGGACTTGGTCATGTTTCTCATTTCATATTGCAGGAGAAAACTGCCTAATACATCTACACACACACAATCCACCACGGTAGTGGCTTCCAGGTACTGGGAATCAGGTTGACGCAAGCCAGGGCAGCAGAGAGGCAGCTAGGGGTTGGGGGGGGTGGTGTCGCCTGGCTTAGATCACACCAAAGAGGAGTTAGTGAGCGATGTCTCCCTCGGTGCCATGATAAATGAGCTCAAGGTGGAGTGCTCACGTACATCACATACACTGGCACATATTCATCTGATACTGCACCCCCGGGGGGCACTAATGAAATCAGCTTCCGAAGAGGACGGGAACCGGCAGAGATCAAACGCCGTGCCTCTGCTCTTACATCAGGAGATAAGACCTCTCTCGCTGCTGTTGTGTCTTTCCCTCTTTCATTCACTCTCTCTCCAGAGAGACACAGTCCCTGCTGCGAGAACAAGGCCGCACCCCTGCACAAAAATCCATACCTGCACCACATGCTAATGCCATTGCCTTACTCAAAATACGCGATGTTGCCTGAAATATTGGATTACCATCTCAATTATGTGTTGGCATTGTTTGTGTGTGCGTGTGTGTGTGTGTGTATGTGAGAGAGAGAGACAGGCTGAGTCTGTCTATGTTTGGAGGTTAATACATGGCATTTCACCTTGCTCTGGGGGGACAGCACTGATCTTGTGAAGGGCGTTGGGAGAACAACAGCAGTGCAGACTGTCTGACTGGTGCTCACAACACAGGCCTGAGGGGCGCACACTCACACACAGACACACACACATACGTGCACACGTGTGCGCACCTACATGCACACACATGCGCACACACCCACGCTCACTGCCCTGCTGGGAAGTGCAGTGTGGGCAGTTTGGAGGAGGCAGTCTCCACACGCGCCCATGTGAAGGTCAGCCCCACCCGCGTGAGGCTGGGCGCTGGCGCTGGGGCCCAGGGAGAGGGCACGGGGGCGGCTCAGACTGATTCACTGTCACACGCATCAGTTACTCGTGTCAGAGGGGTGACGGACTGGCATTCCAAACGCCCACCGCCAGTGACACAGAACCACCTCCAACCACCCCCCCCCCCCTACCACAACCACACACACATCACCAGCTTTACACACACAATACCCACTCCCCCGGGCCTAGCGGCGTATGCCGCATAGTGAGGCCTTACTATGCACGCATGCTAAGCCATGCAGGGGGCCTGGGCATAGGCACTGATAAATGGCAGCTTTTGACGCTGATGAAACAGGAGGCTGCGTGCTGCGCCCCGCCATTAGGCATACTGAGAGAGCCTGTCCTGGGGAAAAATCATTACCCCTCGCAAGAGGCAGCCCCGCTACATGCTGCCTACTTAAAAATGAAACCTAGAGCGAAACCTGTCTGCCCAATGGAGAGTGACACCACACCCCGGACTCTCAAAGACTCACTGGCCAGGACACAGAGTTATGAGACTGCTATAAGACTCCCAAGCAAGGACACAGAGTTATGGGGGTTATAGGGGGGGCTCGTCCGGGATTAATGGCTCTGAGAGTGGGCCTTACTGAGGGATGAGACGGCACAGTTAGCGTCATGTCTGGAGCCCGGAGTGGGAGAGCTCCTCTCTCCTCCGCCGGCTTTTAACCCATCCATTAATTAGTGGGCGGTGACGGGACCCTCTGACAGCCGGCTAAACAAATGGCGCCCAGCCGCCCTCGCCAAGGAGCTCATCGTTTACAGCTTACGGGAAGAAGGGGCTGATAACACACCGCGGTGTATGATAAAGCACCTGGTGATGGTGGGGAGGGTCTCAAAATGGGGGATTTTCTGAAACCCCTGCACCATCATACTTCCTCTCCATGCATTAAAAACATTACAGCTCCTGGCCCCGATAACTGATATGGCTCCCATTGTGAACATACAGCACACAGGGCATAGGCAATCCCTCACTTCTTTTACTGCTTTCAATTCCCTGCCAGTATGTCACTACTGGCCTCCAACATCAATCCAGGTGTGAATCCTCAACTGCACTTAAAAAAGTTCTGAATCGCAGCTTAATAAATGGAGGGGAGGGTGAATTTTAATCAACTCAAAGAAGTCCTTCAGAGCATCAAAAGAGGTGGTGCCAAGATTAGGAGAGTCTTTGGCTACATAAGTGTATGCTGCTTTTCACATTTACATTTTTGTCATTTAGCAGATGCTTTTCATTCAAAGAGACACAGGAGGTGCATATGGTCTTGACATCAAGTAGTATTGCATAAAATCTTTCAACTGTAATGTAGCCCTGCAAAAAGCAAACAATAATAGCTGTAGTAAGTATATATAATTTCCTTTTTAACATTAAGGATAACGGGGGAGGCTGAAAATGTGGGTGTTCAGCCTCCTCTGATGTACATCTGGGTCGGGAACAGACAAACCCGCACTGTCTGCAGAGAGGATTTAATCTCAGAATGTGTTAAGTCTCCTCAAACCAGAACAAGGCAACGCGCCAATGGATTTCATTGTTTTCTTATGTTTCATTCTCTGAGGCTGACTTATGTCTGCCCATTGGATGGAAAGCCTTGCAAAATGTGCGATACGTCACCTCTACAGCGATGAATGTGATTACATCCACTCCATCTGCCCTCTTCACATATTCATAGCAGCGCCAGACGAAGCAACCACCAGTGTGATACCCTAAACCCACCCCAGTGCCAGCTTTAAAATGCAATGACATGGTTAAGAGTTGGATATATTAGTTGATTTATATTTTATCAATATACATGAGCAGTGCAGTGCCTCTGAAGAAGTACAGACCCTGGTGTGATATATGGGTTTTTCATATCAGTGATGCATAGTGGTGTCTTCCCCAGAAATGGACCTGTGTTCCACTACTTGCCCATTCATTCAGAAAATGAAGACAACAGGCCTTTCAATGAAAAGCTATGCTTTCAGACTTGGTTTATCTACTTCCTGCCAGACAGGAAGTAGATAGCAACAGGAGATAATGCTGGTTGGTGGGCATTTTGTAAAATGTTCTCACTCCTCTCTCTGCACAGTCTGTTCAGTTCTATGAGACAGAGGTGATCTACTTTTGGCCAAACGGCTATGGAAACTGTTTGAATCTTTACTTACTTTTAGCCTTTTTTAGCAGTCATTAATTAACAGAAACATTTGACAGAAACAAACTGACAGATCAAACCAGCATTTTCTCTTTGGGACCCACACAGGTACAGTACACCAAACAACATATATACACACATAAACATGCACTCGCACATGCACACACATACGCACGCACACACAAATACAGACCGCGCATGCACACACGTACACACACGTGTGTGCACACACGTACACACGCGTGTGTACACACACACACACACGCACACACACACATATATATACAGACATGCACAAACACATACACATATTCTAACTCTAAATATTTCTAAATATTTAATCTCATATTTCTAAAGAAATTCACAGCTCCCAAATAGCAAATTAGCTTATGAGGTGAAATCACTGCCTAGCCAGTGCATTCTACAGAATTAGTGGCAATTATGAGTGCCACGCCAGACCTTTTGGACTTTTTAAGAGGAACCCGAAGTGCTGCTGAAAATGTCAAACATCTTTGCAGACAATTCCGTACCCTCCCCGGTGGCTTTTAAATCGTCCTCCCGAGCAAAGAGCGCGATCAACAACGCCGCGAAGGCACCACCGCTCACAAACGTGAGACGGCTCGTCATCTGCTCGGAAGATGCTTTTGAGCAATCATCTTACGATAAACGCTTTTCTCCCCTGCACTCAGATCTGGATCGCTCCACGTAATCTTGTTACAGGAGAGTTAATTGCGTGGAGGATATCCATTTGTTACAGAATTTGTGGTGCGGATTTGAGCTGCATGTCACAGGCTGATGTTGCGGCGATAAGTGGGATGGGGAGACAATGCCGTAACTCACGAGCGTGGCCTAGCACAGCTGGAGCCCGGCGAGCGTGTGCCAGAGAGCGATCTACGCGAGGCCCGCACGCCTGCAGCCCTGCTTAACATTTCACACATGTACGATGTGTCAAACCACATGGACCAAAGTGGGCCGACGCTGACATAAATCTGAGTAAGGGATTATCACAGCCTATGGACACATATTGAAACTGTGGACCAACAGATGCACAGACATGTCTGTGGGAGTGAGCAAACAGGCGAGGAAGTAAAGACAACCGCGATGAAGGCATGTCGAATGTAAAGCCTTTCTAGGGATCATCACTCCGGAGCTGTGGGTGATAGCAGGGAATCAGAATCACAGGTGGAATCTCCCCAGCCACAAGCAATGGGGCTTTTTTATGGCGTTCAGAGTTAAAACATTCTCTGGTCGAAGGCACTGTTCCCTGGCTTTAAATGAAGAAATAAGAATAGATATATGTCTTGATTTATATGCTTCTAGACACAGAGGGTGACTGAACTAGCACGCTATTCATGGCTTCCCTTAGCGCAGTGCTATAAGTGGTTCAAAAACCGTCATCCTCGCCTGCCTAGGACTGACGTGCGGTTTCTGAGCCATCGATTCCCTCTAAATAATTTCAGATGGTTTTATCATTCGATCCAGCCTCCCCATCTGAATTGCTTTTATACCTCGCCCTTGTTTTGAGTGACAGGTTTACAAAAGGAGTCTACAAGAAATCTATAAGAGAGAGAATGGGTTTACTGTAGATGGGGGGATATTCAAGAGGGGCCACTGAACGTTTGCCGTGACACAGAGGTGCTGTCACTAATCCTTAAAGGCCTGTCTGTCACTGGCAAAAGAATTACAATCACACTCATTCCTGACCAATTCGAAAACAGCCACACTAAAGAGGAAAGGTTAGGGGCTTCAGCTTAAGAAACATGGTGGCCTGTTTGATCCACGCACTTTTATTCATTTGATCCCCTCTGATACGACGTCAGTCCATTGTTAGCGGAAAGAAAAATCGATGATAAATCGGCACTCTAGACAACGAAATGAATCACTGCGGTTAAAAAAATGTATGCGAAACAATCCTTTGTCTCATGTTGAGCAGCGGCTTGTAGCAGAAGTTAGACTGAATTCTAAATAAATTTCCAAATTCTTTCGGAGCGATACTAGTGATTAATTAAATGGTCATCACAATACATTTATTTTTGATCCAAGTTTCAAAAACATTAATTATCAAGTCTCAGGCACAATCAATTCTCATGGAAAATTGCCTTGCAGTACTCCATTCACAATCTTCACAGAATAAATACATATTAAGAAATTAAGTCATAATTAAACATATCATGCATTGTGTGGGACTAAAACTAGAACTGTCTGATCTGGGAGAAAGAAAATTTAACCCTTATACAAATAAGGCAAATGAATGCTTAGAGAGATGGCAGAGGCACATTGGCATGCATGGCAAAGGATGCTGGGATACATCGGTATGGTGACTCCATGACCATCAGCTCTTAATGTGCCATATTGTCCAGTGAGGTGGAAAAACATATGATTGACAATGCAAAAACTAAATATACCAAATAATGCAGTAAGGCATAATTTACCCTTTGTAAGTCAACTGATCTTGCTTGGTTTGCACATATATTATGACATTGTATGATGATGATGTTTTTGTTTGGGTAAGGTAGTTGCTTGGGGTTTTTTCCACGGCTGGACACAGAATCTTCTTCTCCATGGTCCACTACTGGCAATAACAGGGTTTTGTACAGGAAGGGAAGTTTTTACACAGAGCCTACACAACTTAGCACTAATGTGCTAATACTAGCAAAACACAAACTGGTGTCCTTTGGTACTTCTGGTGTGTGTTTAAAACTGCGTCCCTTTAGGTATAAAAGCAGCTAGTTTGTACAGAGCTTCATTGAAGTCCCCCAGGTGACAAACATTGTTTGTTGTGAGTCCTCTGCTAGCAGTTAGCTATTAAGGTACCCCAGTGTCAATCATTAGAGGGCATCAGGTCAATATAATGATTCAGTGGCACATACCCAAAGGAGTATACTGAGGCCCTGGGTCCAGTTAAGCAGGACAGTGTCCACACAGACAGCAGACTGTGAACAGCAGTCAGCGAGACAGCCAATAAAAAAGCTCAAATACAACGAGTGTCTGCAGACAGAGGGTGGCAGAAGGCTGAACAGGGCTCCAACACCCATCCCTGCGACACTCCCCTCCACCATGCTGAAACACCACTGAAACCGCTCGCTAGCTGTGATAAAAAGCGGAGGGCTCTTGGCCCTCTGTAGGTCACGGCTAACTGCATTTCACTCATTAATAAAAGTGTTGGCATTGTGAACGTCTCCGGGATGACAAAAGGGGGTCAAATTGGCAAATCTGAGAAGGCTAGTTTAGAGGTGCCAGGTCCTTTAGTCCTTCTCAATAGGGGAGGAAAAAGAGGTATCACTGTTAAGCTACGGCAAACAAAAGAAACGAACATGGGAGGGGAAGGCAATTCCTCCAGCCTTTCACTTGGACGTTTCTCTGAATCCTCTCCAGAGCTTAAAGAGAGGCTCTATTGTGTGCGGGAGCCTTTGATTGAGCTGGGAAGGAGAAAAAAAATCTCTCACAGAAACAGGATCTCTGCTCATAGGGAACCTGTAACTTAAAAAGATGAAATAATGAAGATGCAGCAAATGTTTTTTTCTTCTTTTTCTGTTTCTTAAGTTCTCCCAGACAGCACAAGCCTGACCGTGAAGTTTTACGCTGAATTTTCTTTGTAGCTGATACAGTACGGCAATAAAAAATAGTTTGAGCCAAGTTTCAATTCACATTGTACTCTGATTAATGGGTCCGTGCTTTTTGTTTTCGTCCTCATTACAGGGACTAGAAGATAATCAGCTGATATTGAAATGAAAAGTGTCTTCTAATGGTGTCGTGCATATTTTAAAACAACGCTTTGATTGCTACATGTTGTCATTGAGCTTTAACCTTGCTCATGTCTGCACTACCAAATAAATCAATAAACATGAATCTTCATTCACAGATGTTGTTTAATTGTCTGAGCTTCAAAGAAGCTTTCTGATTGTTCCCTGCAAACAGATGAAAGCTTTGTGTCAAGCCATGTTGATGTTGACGGAAAAAAGATTGCGGACTGATTTTTTTAATATTTTGAGTGTTCCGCCCATTTCTCTTTTGTTAGTTGCCAAAGAGGCAAAATACCTAGAAATAGGCCATTTTACATTAAACGGGCGAAACTGAGAGAAATCACAAATACGTTTTTTTCCACTTTCATTTAATGTCCCAAAGATGACAGAATGCAAAAGAGGAAATGTTTTGAAGTACACATTTGCATGTGCAACAAAGGCATGAGAAAAACTACACCTTATAAAAAATTAAGCAGTATACGGATACGGCTCAGCTTGGAGAGAAAGGGGAAGAATTTATGAGCAAATTCTCTAAATCCCAGCTGGATTCTCCACAGCAAGATAGAAATGGCAGATTTTTTTCCCGCAAAAAAAGAATAAAGTAAAACATGCAAGGGGGAAAGGCCTTGAGAGAAAAAGGAATGCTTAAAAAAAAAGAAAAGGAATGTGGCTATTTAAAGAAAAGCCTGCTGGCTGGATATAGTAACTCCAGAGAACATTTAACAGATCCTAAACAAGCATTCCACAACGTTTGAGAGCAGATGCCCATCATGCTCTGCTCTGCATATCCTTTCACTTGGAATTCTGGGAGAAAAAAGGCAGACACTGACATGGCAGGCTGGGTCAAGAGGCTGTCACAGGTCACTGAAGAGAAGGCTTTCCGCAGAATTCACCGGCAGGTTTATGAGTGCCTTCCTTTGAAGCCGCGCTGAACCAATGCACGTCACATTTCAAAGCCACCTAAGCATGTGCGAACGGGTAATAAAGAAAGAAATGCTTTTCAAGGCCTTGCTCTTTTTCAAAGACGAAACGGTTTTAATTACCTCTTCAGATGAGTGTGATCTCTCATTGCGACTGCCTGGTGGTTTCTGGAAGGGAACTGGAGAGCTAGGCCGTACAGAGGTGTCAGTAGGCTCAGAACTGTGTGAGTGTCTGTGTGTGCGTGTGTGTGTGTGTGTGTGTGTGTGTGTGTGTGTGTGTGTGGATTTGGCAGCCCATGCGGGGATCAGTGTGCCATTTCTAGCTATGACAGCCAGTCTGTGTTTGAGGCTGTGGTGCATGCCTAATTCAGTGGCAGTGGAGGTGTCACTGACCCCTAAAGTCATCCCCCTAGTGCCCCCCAGGCCGTCCTGTCCATCTCCCCCAATGACCTCTGACCCCAGTGCTTATCATAAGCTCAAAACCCTGCAGGCTCAAATGTCACTGCTGTGTCAATATGACGTCCGTGTGCTACACTTGGATTTGTGTGCAAGTGCTAGGCAAAAAAAAAGCGTGAGCGAATGTGAGAAAATGTGAATGAAAGTAAATGTGAATGAATGTGATATCTATGGTGAACGTGAACAATTTTGAGGGAATGTGATATTTGTGTTGTTTGCAAGTCCCTCTGCTGTGTATAGCTATGACACCCCTCCTGTCAGTTCCTCCATGGACCGCCACAGATGTGTCCAAAACCTCGATGGGATTCTCAGACATACAGCTTTTGACTCCAGAGCTTGGATATCAGAGACGTACAGCACCGTGCACATACATCAGTGCTGCTCCTGTCTACTTGTCAAAACACTGCTGTTTCACCATATGTACTCGAATACTCAAACAGTAATCTAATACTATATAAATATATTACAATAAAATAGCAAAAACTCATGAAAGCTTGATATCCAAGTATCCATGGGAACTCTTCTCTACGGTTGATTCTTTGATGAGGAAAGGTAAAAGTTTACCAGACCAGCAACGCCACCGCTAGGGGTGTGTGAAGCTTTATTCAGCAGTGGACTGGTCACACAGCCAGCCTGGCCATCCAATAGGCAGGCAGAAAGGCTTATAACAGACAGACAGATGTAGTGAGCGACAGAGAGCAAGGCGAGGAAGCGGTCAAGCGTACGCATCTGGACAGAGACTCAGAGAGACAGGCGGGCGGATGGACAGATGGACGCACAGTTGGGCCGCTGCGTGGAGAGGCGGGTGGGCCGGCTTAGAGCCTCACAGAGAGCCGGACAGGTGCGTGGGCAGGCAGGTGAGCATGTAGATGGACGGGGCAGAATGTGAACCACGGAGGTCCAGACGGCAGGGAGAGACGATGCGTACAGACCACTGCGCAGGGTTCTGCCATCGACATCTGCTCTGCTTCTCTGCTGTCTCGTTAGCGGAGTGTGCGGCTGCGCTCTCCTCCGGCACAGGGATACAGTGAAGGCCCTGAGGAACTCTCACCTGGAGCAGACCAGCTTACAGCACCAGCTAATGGGGGAGAAACACAGACAGTGCTGCAAGGGTAACTGAAGAGGTGGGCATACAGTAACTTCAAAGCCCATATATATTAATGGTAATAAGGCTAATAGGTGAGTATATTTTAACTCCAAAGCCTACATGTATTAATGGTAATAAAGCTAATAGGTTAGTGTACTGTAACTCCAAAACCCATATGTATAATGGTAATAAGGCTAATAGGTGAGTATACTTTCTGAAGAGTTGAGTATACTGTAACTTCAAAGCCCATATGTCTTAATGATAATAAAGCTAATAGGTGAGTATACTGTACATCCCCAGGACCTTAGGTGGGTATACTCTGTGTACTAGCATATAGCCTCCGCTGCCCCGCTGGGTGTCCTTGAAAAGTCTGACAAAAGCCTCACATGCAGGACCAACGGCACTCTGCATCCCCTCCTAATCATCGCCTCGGTCTCTGCCACGCACCTGTCATTATGTTAGCCATGCCCATCTCCCCTCTGTTTTTAGGACAGCAGCTCAAGGCCACCCTCTCCTATTTTAAGCCCTGTGTGGCTCATGGATGGGTTTGAATGAAGATGTTCCCTATGGATACCTCTTTGCCCGAGGATGTCTGACGCCACATCAGCGTCGAGCTGTAGTGGTCCTCAGCTTTCAACCCGCCCATCACCCCCCTCCATCGCCCTGCCCGCCTCCTGCAGCCCTGCTAAATCAGAACAAACACAAAGGCCAGACGTGCGCAGAGCCTCTGTCAGTCTCAGCCACTTTATTCATCCCGTCTACCCTCCCCTTCTCTTCTCTCCATTTGCTCCATTCCATTTTTATCCTGCCTGCGACTGCCTGGGCGGCTAGCTCGCTCGTTTCCGATGTGTAAATACGCTATTCCTCTCCCGCCGTTCCCCTGACACGGGAGCAGGGGACGGCGAGAGGACGAACGGCCCCCGCCAAACCCCTCCCCGCCGCCGATCCTATTAGCTGCACTTACAGCCGTGGGCTGGCAGCGCTGTACTGGGTAATTAGACTGTCAATCAACCCCTGCACGGGTGACCCCTCGGTCTGGGGTGGATTGCATCTAGAACACGTCGCCTTCCATTTGCTGCGTCGGACGAGCCAGGGGGGGTGGGGGTGCGTTCAGAGGGCCGGCTGGACTCACCTGAACAGAAGCTGCAGCTATGGTAGACCAGCCCGGGATGGTGTTAGCATCAGAAGATCACACAGGAACTACGAAACTACAGGGGACCGATTTGCACCCCATGTCCTGAACATATATTACAGTTGTGATCAGATTTAGCTAAAGCCTTACAGTATATTCTACGTTAATTATGCATGTGACAAGAACACAATGAGCAAGAATAAGAACACCTGACTGAATGAAAACAAAGGTGAAGGCACAGGCACGGGACGAGTTGGGCCCAATGACACTGAGTTGGGACTCTGGGAAACACTGGCATGGTGCAGAGGAAGGTGAGACAGGACTCTACCGCCTATGGACTGTGCTGGATCCACAAAGAGGGCAGCATAATACAGGCCTCCAGCTCAGAAGCCATCTATAAAGAATGCTTCAGACTCTCATGAATAAACATCTCTCCAGCACGAGAACCGCTACCTCCACCCCCCTGGGGTAGTGACGGGAAGTGACTGGTATTCTGCGCTTCCCACCAACACATCAGAGAGCGTAGTGAAGGGGAGGATGTATCTATCTTATTCCCAGAGGAGTACTCATTAAGACATCTGAAACCCTTTTCATATGAGGAAAGAAAGGCGATTTTAAAGGTCCACCCTGGCCTCTAAAGCCCCACCCTTTTTTGATGTCCTCTCTTTTGACGCTTCAAACGGCCCAAAATCCCAGTTGAGCAATTAGAGCTCACTTTGACCAGCTGACCCACACCGACCCCCATAACCCCACCCCCCCTACCCATCCCCGCCCCACCCCACCACCATAACGAACAGAGAGGCACTGAGAAATGGCCCCGCAATGTTTCAGCCAATCAAGGAGGAGCTGCAATTTTTCTTTACCTATTACCATGAATAGGCCTGGTCATGGCTCAGGGTGACAGGTGAAGGAAAGAGGAACGTAGACCAGGCCAGTGTACACTCAATCAGCAGGTCACTTTGATTTGCTGTGCTGCATTCAAAATGGTTGCTGACCACCATTCACTGTCATAGGAAAGGAGCTTTCCTGCAAGCACTTTCCTGTGATTTTGTAAATTCATAAGAGTCTCCGAAGATGCACGGATTTTCACTGAAGGCTGTCTCTCAGATGGCCTGAGATGGAGTGCGCCCACTTCACTGCAGTGACCTCTGACCCTTGGCACACCTTGGAGGAGCGCCCAGATGACTGTGGCGAGTTCCAGGTGTTGCTCTGTGCTGTTGGGTTCATTTGCCCAGAGCATCTAATGGGAATAACACAATCAGACCCTCCTTTGTTTGAATGCGCTCTGATTCTCCCCTCTCCACACGCTTCCGTCTCCTTCCGCAGTAATTACCCAGCATTCCCTTTGTCCCCTTGCATGTCAATGCCTATCACAGATAAAGCCCTGAGAGATGTGCATTCTTCTCAAAGGATGACATCTGATTTGTTATTGGAAGAAATAAATGCTCCACTCCTTCCATTTCCACAGTGATTAGGGAAAACGCACTTTTCAATTACCCATGTTCATGTCAATTAGGGTACACCTGCCTCCCGGCCCCCGCTGGCCTGCCCTGCCCCACCCACTACTCCCTGCTGGGTCCTGCAGTGAGGCTCTGCAGCTCTGCACTCTCCTGGGACCAGCTGCTCTCCATCATTATCCCTCTCAGCGCTGGACTGCTGCTGTGGAGGCTGCCAGGCCCTGCATCTGAGGAGGCCAATGTGTGTGTGTGTGAGTATCCAGTCTTGTGTGTGCACATGTGTGTGGGCTTGTATGTAGGTGTGTGTGTGTAAGACCCAGTGAAAGAGTGTGCACGTATATGTCAGTGTGCAGCAATGGTCCCTAAGGCCCAATCCCCCACACAGGAAACAGGAGAGATCCAGGAGAACCCAGCTAATGAGGCAGGCTCACATGAACACACAGGACAGGGTGCATTTAAATACCCTCTGAATCACACTCAGTTCCTCCCTCCATCTCAGGCAGGGCCGAGGGGTCAAACTAATAACCTTCAAGACCACCAAACCAATACCCTTTCTCAATACATAGAGCCAAAATGGCAGCTTACAGAATACACTACTGAACTTGCATAATTCATCTTACCATGTAGCTATGATCGTATTACCATGATATACCAGAGATTCACTGCTTCATTAGAAAAGAAAGACTGTTCCTGCAGATATATTCTATGCACGGAGAGGAGCGGCGTGGCTCTGAAACACAGCCATGTTCCAGTCAGAGGAAAGGAAGAGCATTCTCCACGTTCATTGATGGCACCGCCAGTTAAACGCACTCACTAATTAAACATTTCGTATTTACTGCAGATGCACACAATGCGGCAGCATCCTTGTTAATATAAATTTTCTATGGTATTAAAAAGCTGGGAGCGCTCTTCAGAAGTGCTTGGGTTGGCACTTTACTGATCAAAGAGAACCACTTCGGATGACTGCAAACCATGCCGGCCTTGCTTAAATTAAAAACTATATTACTGCTCGTTCTGAAAGACTCTAAAACATTTATAGAACCATCATACACAATAATGTGTCGAACAGGAAAGCCCCCCTGGAAACGTACTGAAATACATTCCGGAAAAATCCCAGCAAATTTCATTGAGGCGCATGTAAATGGATGCAAATTAAGTACTAATGATGCACACAAAATAGAGGAACTACATCTACAATGCTACAGGTAAAATTTGAACCCCTCCCACCCCTAAAAAGAATAATAAAAACACTATGGGCAAAGTGTGTGGCATCCTATTGGCTGTGTAGTGTTCTAAATTCTAATCTCTTCCATCTGACAGTGCAACCTAAAGCGTGGAAAGGATATAAACAAGAGAAAAGTTTGAAAGTTCGCTAAGACTTCTGATGTTGTTCCTTTCCATAAACAGTCTCATCTGGATGTTATGCTGGTGCCCCCTATTATGATGAAATACGCTGAGCTCCGAAATGCTGTTTTGCTCATGGAAAACACACAGCACCTGTAATAGATTAGTCTATGTTCCTGCTCTTTTTGGAGGGTGAGTGATTGTACACTTTATAGTCAGACAGTAAGCAATAACAGAACCTGATATGTTTGCTTCAGCCACGCCATTGGACAGCAGACAAACAGCAACTTCTACTGCACTCTCACTGTTCCAGCTATTTTTCTCTCTGTCCCTCTTTCACTATTTCCCTCTTTCTCATCATTCCAATAGCTCTCTATATTTCAGCCTCTCTCACTGCATTTCATTGTCTTTGTCATTTATTTGTCCTTGTTCAAATCAAAATTCTTTATCGGCATAAAATGCAATAAAGACGTAATGGGAAAGGAATTTATACGCATTAGAATTTATAGTTGTTGTCATTACTAGCATACAATTCCAACAGAAAAATGAAAAACATCATGGATGTGCTTTCTATCCAAATGCTAATACCTATTAGACAACATCATAACCCAGCAACAAGGCTGAAATGAAGTCCCCATAACCCAACCTATCTGTGGAGCCCAGTAATGGAGAGAACACTGTCGTCAATGCCCATGCCTTTTACAATGCTACAAAACCTATCCATGGCTCTCTAAGACACAATATCACCCTATTCAATTCCACCAATGAGACAGGAAAAACACCATATCCTAGAGCGGTGAGCAAAAACATTTGAACACCCTCCTAAAACACAAGAACCCCTCAGGTTCCACAGTGTGGGACAACCTCTGAAACCTCCCTCCTGAGTGAGAGCTGATGGCCCATCTGAGTTCACAGCAGTGCCTGCAGCAGTGAGAAGCCTCAGGAACACCGAGCCTCCTGGGCCGGTTCGGATCCCTGATGAGGCCTAAGATAAGGCGCGTACCTTCTGACTCCAACTCCCAGCAGCCCATGCAAAGCCTACTGCAAGGTCAGGTCATAGTGTCTCTTAAACCAGTGCAATGGCAGGGAAGCTCAAAATGCTACTGGTTAGCTTTTAATTTTATGAAAAAATGTAAGTATGTTTATATAACTGGCTCAAGAATCTTTATGGAGGTTGATTGGCTAGGCGGCTTCAGTGAGTCGAGTATAAAAAAACTGTGTGTATTGCTGGATGTGGCTTCTGACTGACACATGTCTGATTAATGATTTTTGACTGAAGTGGTGCAAATGGAATTGCAGTGAATGGAACTGATCAAATGATGGTGAACAGAACTGCAAGGCATCAATGCACTTTAATTAAAGCCAAGATCAAGGCTTAGTAATTATTTAATCTGATGGCTCTGTTTTGAGCTAATCAACACGATTTTCATTTAATCCAGCTGAATGTATCAGATCACTTTGTTAAATAATAAATTCATTATTTCATTCAATTGGGTATTATTCTATCCGCTAATAATTTATACATTTTTGTAACTTTCACCCTCAATATGAGTTACCCTCATTATCGCTGCATTTAAAGCAGCTGGGTTTCAGCACAGTGTCGGGCTCGTCCTCCATCGCTGACGCAGGCAGCCAGCCGTTTCTGCTATGACAAAGAGCCTTAGAATTGCTGTAGGGATTATTTGAACGGCAAGGTAAGGGTGATTTATAGGTGCGTGCGCGCTGTGGGGCGCGGGGTGGGTTTGGGGGAGTAAATGTAGCAGCTCAGCGTTGCTCTCTCGCTCTGCTTTTGGACCTGATCCCCATTGAAAGGCCCCCCCAGATCCTCACCCGCTCCCCAACCCCCCAGTGCATCCACCCGGCTGCATTAACAAGAAATATGACACTGACTCCTCCGCGCTCTCTTCCCCGAGTCCCGGCGCCTTCTTCATTCCACCTGTCACGCGCGGATTCGTCTCTCCGCGCTGCTTAAAATGCACCCCTTTGAAACCCGCGGCTGGTTCGGGTTCCACCATTGTTCACAGTTACATACAGTCTTACCGCCTCCTTATCTGTCGTTCTTTACCATTTGCCCTATTTCACTCGGGTCAATTCACTCAAATTGGAAAACCAACATGCGCCTATGCACAAACACGCTCTTACATAGACACAAGCATCAACACCTGCTTATGCACTCACAAACACACACCCATAAAGACATGAACCTACACACAAACATGATAACAGGCACACAAGATTATCACACTCATATAGGTATAGATTTACAGGCACAAAAAACCAACAGAAAAATACACACATATTTTCATTACAGTTTGAAATGAATAAGGTATAATTAGTATGGCATCTTGCATTTATTAAGTGTCTCCAGGTTACTCAGTTCTACAGTGCACATACAGCAGTTCAGTCCTCCCTGTGTCTATGGAGGAGAGACAGAAATAGAAAATGAATAATTCTGGGAATGATTTACAAACCACAGAACTGAAAGTATGAAGCTGGGAAATTTGTGGCAGCTCTTGGTGCCAGACTGAGCCGGCAGTGTAGCATAGTGGTTCAGGAGCTGGTCTTGTAACTCAGTGGTTGCAGGTTTAATTCCCCTTAAGCAAGGTACCTGAGTTATGTCAGTAAATATCCACCTGTATAAATGGATATTGTTGTATATTTAAGGTGTAAGTCTCTCTGGATAAGAGGGTCTCAAAGATGCCCTCTTGATAGAGTACCACTTCTGCATATGCAATTACCCTGTGCCGTTCAAAGTCAGGGCCTATAGCCAATTCTGAACTTAAGTGATCACAGTCACAAGATTGGAAATGCTCTTTCATATTGCCCCATACTGTACCTTACAGCAATTATGAATTATTAAGAGATTAATTAACAGTTTGCTTCTAGTCACCTCTGACAATGGTGACACTGTTTTGGGGGATGGGGACCATTTGCCTGCTGTCACTGGGTGGTTAGAAAGCAGTGACTGCTGTCACATTAGTACAGTCAGGGGTCAGAGGCGCACTCCCAGACGACAAGGCCCAAAACCCCCACAGAGACACCACATGGCTGTAACTAACACAGTTAAGGCACAGGGGGTTTAACTATTAATGGACATGAACAAAGGCAGTTAGCATTACTTAAAGTCCGTTTGAAAAGTAGCACCAGTTTGCTGCTGACGCTAATGCAAAGGAAGAATGTTTACAGAATGCCATAGTGACCGAGAGAGAGAGACAGAACAAAAGCTTTGGTATCGCACGGACGTCTGCCTTTCAATTACGCCCAACTCTTCGCTTGCAAGGGTGCGCGATTAAGCCGCTGGTCACACAAATTCAATTGTGTGTCTGCTCTTTCTGTCTGTGCGCGCCAGCACTGGCTGCAAGCACAGAGGGGGCACTACACATAACAAGGATAAAGGTTGCGGTGTCAAACAAAACCAGTTTTTTCCCCTCCAAACTCTGTTCTCATTTAATTGCTTATTTAATTACTCTGGGAAATTCATTATTAGATTTTTACATTTATTTCTGCTCGGGATAAATCTCACTAAAGCCAGGAATTTTACCCCAAAACAATTTTATTCGCTGATATATACTTAGGAAAATCACAGATGCAAATTCATGGCTAAGTACTAAATTAAGCCAATTAAACCAAGGCATTCATTTTCAAAATTTCAGATATGACTGCAAAACACAGCAACTACAGACTTATTTTGCATTTGAAATCCAATTAGGTCAGAATATTATTCTAATTCCTTAGGTTTTGTGTTAGTCTTTGCTGATTTTATTCAGAGGGGCGTCAGCATGAGTTTTTTGGTAATGCCATGTTTGATCATTCTACTATGTTCCTGTCAGTGGGAATTCTCCAATAATGAAGGGCGAAGGGTGTTTTCTTTTCATATAGATTGCTTCATTAAAAAGCAGCAGGGAAATATGAAGGTTCCTGTATGTGGTGTAGTGGGGGAGGGGGGCAGTGCACTCCTGCCTTCTGTAAAAAGCAATATGCTAAATTGGGATTTCAGCTGCCACCAGTTACAATAGAAATCGAAAAATCGGAAGAGACAATTTCTAGAGATTACATAGGGAGTCTCTTCCACCCTCCATAGTTCTCCTTCAGCTCTGCTACACATTGGTATGTCCTCCTATGTTCCTCAAAGAGCCCGAGAGCTCTCTGGCAATGTGTCCTTTGTTTTATTAGAAGGAGAAAAGGGTTCCGGGACTGGTGTTTGAAGAGAAGAATCCAGCAGGCTTTGAATAGGCCGCCTCTTGCTAGGGGTGGAACTCACCCAACTCAAACAACCAACTCAACAGACAGCTCGTTTATCAAGGGCTCCGATGGAACCGCGAACAAAGCTCTGGATTTTCTGGGGCCCGGTAAGGTGAGCACCAGCGTTTTGAATGTGCGCGAGAGAGAGTTCCGGCAAATCGCTGACACAATTACCTCCGAGGCAGAGGGAAGGCCTCTCCAAATGGTAATCACCAAGTGGAACTGATTCAATTAACTGGTGCTGGGAGCAAATATTGGAGAAATGAGAGCAAATTACATCATAATTATTGGAATACTTAGATGAGGCTACACCTGAGTGATTCCGAATGGAGGTGACAGTAAACAGTAGGGGGGCTTCTTCTGGGCAAGGATGGAGGACATAATTAATGAAGTAAAGCGTTATAAATCACTCTTAATAAATCGAGTCACGTTATTTGTCCATGGAACATTGGTAGGCCATTATGACCAGGGCTGCCCAGGTCTGCTCCCTCAGAGTCCCCAAATCTTTATCTGGATCACCTCATGTGGAAAGCAGCCCTCTGGGACCAGGGCTAAGTGGGCGTGTCTTAGAATCAGTGTCCTTTGACCTGATTTGACGAAGCAAACTCAGCATAGGAGCTGCAGTGGTACCATAGGCCTGAATGGGACTGAAACCTTGACTCAAGAGGCTAGAGTCCCAGCCATTGTCCAAAGCCTGGTACTATGTACTGCCATGGTATGGTGAAGAGCCTGAGAATACTATCAGCTAGAGGCTCAGTATGCCGTATGGGACAGGAGACTTGGGGCTGGGCGATTAGACTGCCTCTCCTCAGCCTGCTCGAGTCCCAGAGCGCCACTGCAGCTCTGGAGGATTTAATTTATAGGTCTGTTTACAAACACTGGTAAATTTGTAAATGTTGACGCATACCTCCAACGGCGTCCTAATCCAGAGCCCAGTGCTGCACATGCGGCTCCAGCAAAACACTGCGCGCAAACCGACATAACAGATTCCATGTGTTAGTTATATTTCTGAGCAGCACTGTGCGACCGGAGACACAGAGAGGCCGTAAAAGAAGTGTTTGTGTTTACTTCTACGGAATCAGCGTAAAAATCAATCTGAACCTTACATTTAGTTCGAGTTGACCTTTTCCAGTAAGTACCTTGTGTACATGGTGGCTGGGGTCAAAAAGACAGTAATTCTGATGTTCACCAAGTCAGTGTTTAAAAATGTTGGGAGTATAAACAAAATTGAAAGACACTGCATGAAAATAACATCCACTGCTCAGAGAAAGAACACACTTAGGCATATACAGTTATGTTTTATAAATCACAACCTCAGTCAAAATAGCATAATAACTGTTATCATGTTTATGGAATCCTCTTTTATTCATGCATACTAAATGTGACATACACAGACTCAGACTGGATTTGGAAGAAATCTGCTGCCCTCATTACATCACATATAAGTCAACGCCAAATTCTGCAACAGAAATGAACCTATATAAAACCCTCCCCAGAGTGTTAAGCATGGCTTCTTCTCCAAAAGCCTTCCTCCTGTGAGAGAAAACATTGCATGCTTGATTTTAATGCACCTAAAACCTTTCACAGAGTCGAATAAAAACAGCCATTTCATGTACACCGCAAAGATAAACAAAACAAAAAAACCTCAGGAAACTGTTTCTGCACACGTCTTTGGCCTTTTTTGTTTTCTGTTTTCTTCAGCCAGCCTTTTTGGCCTGAAAGGTGACAGGATTGCATAAAAAGTCCCATGATACACCCCAGTGAAAAGCTCCTAGAATTAGTACAGGGGCACTTTGGAGTACTCTGAGCTAGAGGAGTACTACGGAATACTCTGCCTAATATGGAGTACTCTGAGCTACAGGAGTATTATGGAGTACTCTGAGCTACATGACTAATGTGGAGTACTCAGAGCTGCAGGAGTATTATGGAGTACTCTGAACTACATGACTAATATGGAGTACTCTGAGCTACATGAGTATTATGGAGAACTGTGAGCTACATGACTAATACGGAGTACTCTGAACTACATGAGTATTATGGAGAACTGTGAGCTACATGAGTATTATGGAGAACTGTGAGCTACATGACTAATATGGAGTACTGTGAGCTGCAGGAGTATTATGGAGTACTCTGAACTACATGACTAATATGGAGTACTCTGAGCTACATGAGTATTATGGAGTACTCTGAGCTACATGACTAATGTGGAGTACTCAGAGCTGCAGGAGTATTATGGAGTACTGTGAGCTACATGACTAATATGGAGTACTCTGAGCTACAGGAGTATTATGGAGAACTCTGAACTACATGACTAATATGGAGTACTGTGAGGTACATGACTAATATGGAGCACTCAGAGCTGCAGGAGTACTTTGGAGTACTCCTTGGAGTTCTCAGCCCATTGGTACCGGGATAAACCAGATTTATTACTGTCTGAGCACTCTTATCTATAGACCTACTTTGTACACAGTGCTGTACAGTCATAAGAGCTGCATTTGGCCAGCAGGATTTTTTTCATAGGTCATTTTTGTGAGAAGACAGATTTCTAAAAGGTTTATCTTGACTGTTATAAGCCATTGGCTATTTCAGCAGTAGCTGTAAGCTGGATGCACTGTTATGAATCACTCACCTGGTTATTTACCAGCACAGTCCATCTCAAGACCTAAATGAGATTTAAGAGTACGTCAGAGGTGCCTTATGTGGGATTTGAACTCAATAACCTGTGGGCCAGAGTCTGCTGTTGGCAATTACTCCACAGTGCGGCTGCTAAAGTCAGTCTCTCTGGTGGAACTCAGTGACACCTCGAAAGCATGTCTGAACACTGTAAAAGCGTGTCAGCATTTTGGTACGGCTGTGATCATTTTCTATGCCTGTCCTGCGTGTTTGTGTATAAATGAGTCACATTGCAGGTGTCTGTCTGGAGGAGTCAGACTGTAGCCTGGTTAAACTCTGGGCAGTAATCCAGACCCCACTCAGAGGTGATGCGGCAAAGTAAACCGTGCTCTCCTTTCGCCTCCTTCGGAGCGGCGAGGGCCGAATCCGACTGGAGACCGAATCCTGCTCGGATCTCACCCGCGCTTTGAATTCGGCAGCCCAATACGGTACCCGGCCCATTCTGAGTCAAGGCACGAAACATCTGCATCCGGATGATAAGCCGGGAAACAGGGAGCACTTTGTTCGGCGGGATGACTAGCATGGCACACTTCACAGCGGCCCGGGAGAAGACAAAGGGGCCCGGGTCCTGCTTAATACCCATTCAACAGCTACAAAAATAACTTCAACCCTCTCCATTGGGTTACACCGCATTAATACTCATAATCTGCTCTTCTCTGAATGGACGAATGGATGAATGAATGAAGCCCATACACAGTGCCTCAGCTTGGGACTGTAACTGCAGTCATTTATATTCACCACATTTTGGCGTAACCATTACAGAAGAGTATGCCAGAATGCATCCCCTGCCCCTACCGACCTCCGCCATCCAAAAATGCTTATCTTTACAGCGGTCTGATTCCTCTCCCTCTATCAAATGTAATAACCCCTGTATCCAAACACTAAGGGACATGCAGAGAGTGGGGCTTTGGGATGATTCATATGTGATGAGATCACAAAAGTGACAGCCCCAGAGTGTACAAATAAAATAAGCCTGCTTCAAAAACATGAATTTCAAATGCTTTTCCTGATTGCTGGGGAGAACTGGGACTCAACAGACTCACATCAATTCTCACTGGAATCCTGATACACACTCACATTCCCCATTTTGGCTCCAATGCTCACACTGGAGTGGATCTCCCATTTAATTTAGAGAGCACTTTTTGAAATAATTCGAGCCCCCACCGAAAATCACGTGAAGCTGGAGGGCTAAGTCGCACGCCCATCCTCTGCGCTCACCTCGCCTCGCTAAATTTCCGCTCACCGCATTTGATCTCGGCTTTGATCCAGCTGCTCTGGGGGCTTTACATCCATAACAACGGGGCCAGGTTAGCGCTTCACCTCCAAGGCTACGGCACAAAAACAAAAATCAATATGGAAATGGAACAAGCTGTATGAAAACAGATTCCTGTGTAGCAGGAGCAGTTACCTATTCCATCCAATTAAGACTGCAGGGTCTCAGATCTGAGCCTTAAGAGTGCTGCCACATTTAGCAAAGCTGAATAAAACACTGGGTCCTCTGAAGTGGGCTATGCTCTAACCTCCAGACAGCCGTGCATTTGTAATGTTCTGTACGCTGTGTGTGGTGGTGGAGCAGAGAGGGGGAGATGACCAGCTTTGCTCATCTCTTTCCCTGACAGACGTGGAAACAGAGCCAGGAGCGGTCATTAAACTTTCTTCAGAACCTCGCTTTCGTCTTGGATCGCCCCAGCTCCCAGCATGCACCACTCTATAACGAAAAAGCCAATTTAATTGAAAACCCACTTCCATGTCCAAGAGCAAACAATTCTGGAAAGTACAGAGGGGGCACTTTTTTTCCTCCTCCTTCTTTCTCCTTAATAATTATAAAATAAAAAAAACAGAGAGAGACAGAGAGGGAAAGCTAGGGAGGGAGGGAGGGAGGAGGAACAGAGCGGGAGGGCTGGGGCGAGAGAAGAAAGAAGCGGACAGAGGGAGGGAGGGAGGGCTGGGGGGCAGAGAAGAAAGAAACGGCATTCTCAGCAGTCTGGGGCGGACTCCGCTTCCACATTTTGATTAGCTCAGAGTGACGGCGCGTAATGGGTGCGGTATATATAAAAAAAAACTTCTCTGTCACTCTGCCTCCCTCTCCCATCCGCCCCTCTCTCCCAATCCATCCCCAAGTCTGCGTTTTGCTCCAGAGGAGTCGCGAGCTCCACCCCACCCTCACAAAGTCCCATTATTACTGTCGCTGTAGACTGCCACTTCTACTGTAGACCTCAAACACAAACCCAGCCCTCCTCTCTGCCAGGCCCCGTAATCTTAATCCCCAGACACTCTTTTTTTCTGAGGAAAAGAATGTTAAGAGCGATCATTACCAACGGATTTCTGGAATTTACTAAGAAGGGGACTTGGGCTTACCAACTGTAATTTGATAGATTGTCTTATTTTTTTATCACTAAAATCGTGATTAGTGACTTTGTTTCTGGGGCAGTTTCTGGAGGGAAACCGGGCCAAAACCACTCTGAATGCGGTCCAGATTCTATCTGGGAAAAGCAGAGGATGCAAAAAATACGACACACACTGCACTGCAAACCCTCAGGAGAGGCGAGAGAGAAAAATAGACGGGGACCGAACGAAGCACACGAGGAGGGTGGAGACAAAGCAGCATGCTGAGGGAAGGACATTATGAGAACAGAGGTGGATTCCTCAACATTTCCTCACTCTTTTGCGTTTTTGCATTCATTGTCATTCTACTGGAGAAACTTGGAAAGTGTGTTCATGGTCTTCTTTCATAATCAAGATTACTAGTCGTAAACACATCTTACTAACTTTTAAAATGTCAACAAGGCTTTCATATTTGTAGCACAGCTATGATACACAATGTGTGGAATGTAACCTTTTTTTTTTACCCAAATTTGGCAATTTGAGGTCAAGCTCGAAGAACATTACCAGAGTCAACAAAAGCAGCTGTTGAGATTTTCATTCCATGGTAGCACACATTTCTATCCAAATACCTTTAAACACATTCATCAGTGGCAGCAGCTACACAAGAAAACCAGTTCTGTGCACTAAAGCTACGGTCATTTAGCTTTGTGCCTACAGTATCATGCTGATTAATGCCTCCATGGGAAACCATAGTTTAAATTAGCGACTTGTTAATTGACTTGTTGGCGTTGTTGAGGAGGTTAAACACCTTTTCATTTTCCTCAACTTCACTCCCCCAATTTCACCATTCTGTATCCTATAAAACTCACAGGGGTGTCAAACTCAAGTCCTGGAGGGCCACAGTGTCTGCTGCTTTTGATTGATTTAACCAGCAATCAGCAATACACACACACGCCCACACACAATCATTTACTACTTCAGTAAATCATGTATTTACTTGTACTATTTCTGGGAAACAGAGTGGTGCAGATAATGTCAATTACATATTTGACATGGATAACCTTCAGACACATTTCTTCAACCACTCAAATTTGAAACATTCAACGGTCGTTCTTGCACTCTGTATCAACGCCCACTCTTCCACTCAGTATCAACAGCTGCTCTTCCACTCCATGTCACCGGCCGCTTTTCCACTCCATGTCAACGGTCGCTCTTCCACTCCATATCAATGGCCGCTCTTCCACTCCGTATCAATGGCCACTCTTCCACTCCATGTCAACGGCCGCTCTTCCACTCCATGTCAACGGCCGCTCTTCCACTCCATGTCAACGGCCACTCTTCCACTCCGTATCAAGGACCGCTCTTCCACTCAGTATCAACGGTCTTTCCCCTGCCACCTCACACTGTCACTAGACATTAATGAGAAGGCGGATAATTCATTATATCTTTGGAGACATGTGCTCCTTTCTGAAGTGAGGTAAGACTTTACTAATGTTTAAAGGGTTAGGTGTATTTGACTGCGGTCTGGCAGAAATAAAAAGGACTTGGGAAATGCTTTGGAGGAGCATCTCTGATGTATCACCCAGAGTCTGCGGCTCAGGCCTCTTCACACTCCGGGCGCTAATACAATTACAGCCCATATGCTTTGTCCGTCTGTCTCCCTGGAGCACCTGGCATGAAGGCTGGTGTCTCGGCCTGGCCGTGAGAGCACCCGTTACCTGGGTGTGGAGAATCGGACTGACAGCCGGGGAGCTTTGATTTCTTTCTCATTTCCTCTTTCCCTCGCGCTCATCGGCTTCTGCAGTCTCAGAGGACTGTCGCGAAACCCCAGCGTTGCTGTAACTGTGGGAGGGGGGAAGGGTACAGCGGGGCAAGTGATCGCGGGGTTAATTACCCTGCTGGCGCCTTCGTGGTCAGTCTCATCCTGACCCGGACACCTACCTCATACCCAGCTGTGCAGCCAATAGCGGAAGAGGGGGTGTGCCTTTATCTACCCTAAACCAGACTTTCAACCAATAGCTAGTGTCCTAAGCAGCAAGTTTTCCGCTTCCTGACAGTCACAACAATGCATGGGCAGCACTACACTACCGTGCTACTGCAAACGGTTCCCACAAAACCAAAAATACATTCACTTCTTTACTTTTACATTTATCCCACTTATCCCAACAGTGACCCAACAAAACAACATCATGGCTCTGTCATGCTATGGTTAGCTCATCTCAGTTTCTTGTGTGTATATCAGTTGCTGATTTCTGTATGGAAACGAATCCCAGCAGACAGTTGCTCTCCAGGACCAGGTTTCCCTCCCTCCCGGTCTTACGTACAGAGATGGGAACAGATCGACGCTAGCAGATTCATAACTGCTAATGAGGTGGGCCGTATCTCCACTCATGGAGCAGATTAAGTCCCGCTCTCCACTGAAAGCTACGGGCGTTACATGGATCCTCTTCACTGATAACAAAAACACAATCACCACCCCGGCCCCACTGCCTGTGATTCACACGATATGATCCCCAAACCCCCAGGCATACATGTAAACACTGATGCAAATGTAAACCCACAATAGCCGCGGATCATACGATTAGCCCCGCGTTAACATGCTTCAAAGGGTGATTTGGAACGGGTAGAAATACTTATAGATTTGCGTGTCTTTAAATAAATTCTTAAAGATAGATCACCGTGTTCAACAGTACCATTTCCCAAGAATACTGGAACTGAGTAGGGAATGAAACAAAAATAAACAGATTATGGCAAAATCAGACAAATGCTACATTTTGTCACGTGTTTCATGGTGGTCTGTATGTATCACACGTACTGAAATCCATGCACAATGTACACGAGAGACATCTTTTCTTTTTCATTTATTCAAGGTCATGCATGTACTCTGTTTGTGCCAAAATAATGGGCTGTGTGATTATTATGCTGAAATAAATGACTACGATCATTCCAAACACAGAAAAAACATGCTTACCTAATTATCACTTTGTCTGTTTTCCTTTAACTTTCTGGCAGTAGATTATCAACATTAAAGTACAAAACAGAAAAATGCTCGAAAGCACCCAAAGGGCTGCAGTTGAGGGTCTTTCTTCAGAGGTTTTTCCATTTGGATTGTTAGGCCAAAGAAGGCCAGACCTGCAAGCTGTGCAGCATGTATAAGCCAGTTCTGAACTCTATTTCCCATAAACACCTGAGACACTGAATCTATATAATATTATACATATTCATCTCAACCCAAGAGGGTCATGTGACCAAAGGGACTTTATCACATGCAAGTCACAGAACCATCTTTCTTGAAGTTTGAATAAACTCAGAAGTGTCAATATTTTACAGGAGGTGTAAGAAACAAATAACACCACGCTTAGAACAGCAATACACTCTGTTTTGCTGTGTCCAGTTACTCCCACAAACTAAGAATAGCACTATGTACTAAGCTGTGTCCAGATAGTGACACATACAGGGAGAGACTGACAACAGCACTACGCATTGGGCTATGTCCAGTTAGTGACACATTGCTGAGAACAGCACTACACACTATGCTGTGTCCAGTTTGAAAAGCCTCTATTCTGCCAAGCACAAATACACCACATGTATTAGTTCTTATCACACCTCATACTGAATGCAAATAATGGCTGTGAGTTACACAACTGAAATTTACCAAGCAGACCACACAAAGGAATCATTTTCTTGAAATCATTGCACATCTCCCTTACATGACTGAAACTCTTGCCAATGCCCCTGATCAACAGAAGAAGAGTTTTAACTTTTCAAGCTTTTTCCCAAGTGAGCAATTATTTTACCATCCCCCAGCCCATAAAGAGGTCTCGTCCCACACCCGAGTGGACTCTTGCCCTCTTAATCTGATTAGCGATTAAGCATCAAGCAGCGATAGAACCAATCACAGCCCTGAAAGAAGAGGCAAGCCTCAGTCTGTCTGAGAACTCCTGTGTGGTTTACAGCAAAACAGGTTCACCAGTTACCTGGTAATCTTTTGTTAATATCATGAGCAAAATTACGCCGCTTTGTTAATAGAGCCATCCCTACAACAATTTCATGTGTTCAGAATACATAGCAACATATAAAGGCTGTCTGTCTGTGAACTAGAACATCCTCTTGGATATCTTTACATCGGCATGTGTAACAAAGTTAGCCCATGAACTTGGTATGCCAGCTATGTCGTATACCCCCTCATTCTTTCTGTGAGTGTGTGTGTGTGTGTGTGTGTGTGTATTTAGGAGTGATACAACCCTTTCCTCTCATTCAGAGGTTATTACTGTATTGTGTACCAGGTGTCCGAGAAATGTAGAGCTGGTTAAAGTGTCACAGTTTCCTGAAGCATCTCTGGTCAAAGTTAAAATGACAATGTAGTGCTAAACATAATAGCCGATACACCGCAGTAGTGGACAGTAATAGTGGGTTTGATGCGTACAATTCACTGCAGATAGTATTTCCACAAATCAAGTCCCATTCTTGAAGCACAGTCAGGATTCACACGATAAAAACCATAAAATTAAAAACAGACAAACATTCTTTAGGGGAGGAAAAAATAAACAAATTAAAAAATAATGCCTGCACTTACTCGGAAACCACACGAAAAACACACAATTAAACATGATGACCGCAGAGCACACTACAAACCAACCATTCTTCAGACCAGTAAATATAAGGCATACATACAAACACGTGCACTCACTTTTAAATGGAAACATACATACACAAGGCTTTTGCAGTAGTAAAAACGCCATTGAGCACACAACTCTATATCGTATTGTTATTGTGACACATTAAACGCAAACGTGAGCATGCATTGTGCAATCTGTTAATCTTTTGGGATGTCTTAAGTCAACTGCAGACGCTGCATGCTTTTACCAATTTAGGGCTACAGTTGGGTGGTACTGGCTGGCTTGGACTTAGTGGAAAACTCATTTCCACAAAGAAACATTCTCCAACCATTACAGCAATAAACAATAATAGAAAGGAAGAGTAAATATTACAAATAACAACCATTTAAAACCAGTCTGGGGTTTTGTGGAAGGAGCCTGGTCTTTTGATTTTTTTTCAAGGGAAAAACGGAAAAAAAAATTGTGTTGCATTTTAAGAGGGAATGAGAGGGAGCTGAAGTCAGAGTGAGAGATAGAGAGAGGGAGGGAGAAATGAATTGAGAGAGAGACAGAGAGAGAGAGAGAAAGAGAGAGACAGAAAGGGGGCTGATATAAACTATGAAGGGTTTCACTGTGCTGTTGTCTCCAGAGCACAGAGAGTTGCCAAATTGTCCTCTGGTTCTCCCTTTTATCCTTCAAGTCTGTTCATCCATCTTATTAGAGCTCTTTTGCAAACTGCCAAAGAAAACGGTTATCCCTTCCGTGGGGCTTCCAAAGGCGAGGGCACGTGTGTGTGGGAGTTTGTGTGTGAATGCATGCATGTATGCATGCGTGTGTCTGTATGTGCATGCGTGTGTATGTGTATGTGAGAGAATGAGAGTGAGTGTGTGTGCATGCATGTGTATGTGCATGTGTGTATGCATGTTTATGTGCGTGTGTAAAGTGTGAGTGTATGCGCGTGTGTGTGTATGTGTGTGTATGCATGCATATATGTGTGTGTATGTGTATGTGTGTATGTGTGTGTGAGACTGTGTGAGGTAGGGACCGCTATCTCTCCATTTGTTTTTCGTTCAGCACTCTTGCTTCGCCTGACAGCTGTTTTGGGTTTGGCGTTTCGCTTACCGCAGGACCCCGGGGAGAGGCGACGCTCCGTACCAGACTACCACCGCCGTGGAGACGTCAGAAGAGCCGCAGCTCCCGCAAAACAATGGCTGTTGTGTTGTGTACGGGTGCTTTTTTTATTGTTGCTGTTTTTTCCTGAACCTTAAAGGACGCTGGATGTGGGATGTCAGCTTTGTGGAAGAATTCCCAGCTGAAGTCAGCAAAAAAAAAAAAACAACGCCAAATTTGACCCAAAGCATCATGGGAGACAGATGCCTCTGAGCTGGGCCTTCGTCTCTCTTTTTAACCTGACTTCCTCTTTCAGCTGAAGATCGGTGTTGCATTTGAGGAACATAAAACCATTACGAATTTAAGGGCGTTTCCGTTGACCTTCAAGGAACTTCCTAAACAGGAATTTGAATGACCAGACCAGGATCACACCCACCCTGCAACAAAGCACCAAACACCCCACAGCCCCCCACGAGCAAAGCCCCACCACGACTCTGGCTGAAGCCAAATGCTCCATGCCCTACTTTCATTCTGTATCGTTTCAGCAAACCAAGTCGATCACTCCCCGGCAATGGGCTCTACGCTCAGGAAGGACAGTGAGGAGGAGATGCTTTCCCCCTTCAGCTGTTTTAGACCTGCAGCTCCTTCTAATTAGCGAGAAATCAATCCTGGTCAAAGGGTCCTCTCGCTGACAAAGGAGGAGGTTGCCAGACAGACGGGGGCACTCTTACAGAGAGATCTGTGGGCTGACTGCCGATTCAGATTCCATTTCTTCCACGCAATTACCCCCTTTCTTTCGCTAAGAGGGCTGGAGAGGGAGGGGGGGGAGGGTGCTCCTTCTGACAGGGGGCCACCCAGTACAGCACCAATCCAGCAGCTTGAGCAATCAAGTCCTATTTTATACCCCCTTGGGGTGCGCCCAAAGTGCCCTACAGCTGGGTCATTTCTCAGGCCTGGCACAGGTATGACCTCTTTACCAAAAAGCAACCCCCCCCCTCACCCCCATTTTCCCATTCCCTCCCTTCATCTCATTGGTATTCTCGTCACTGCAGGGCTTGATTTTCATCCTCTGTTGTTTGTTTGTTTTTGGTTTCAAAATAGGAAAACAATTTTTTGCACGTTACCAGACCTACAGAAATATGAGTCCTTCAGTCTCAAATTCTCCATTCTGATTGTATTGCACTGTAAAAATGAGTCAATTTTCCATTCAGGGGTTCAAAGACTTGTGTGTTGGTGGTGTGGAAATCCCACAAAGCTCTGTGGGGGGGTCTGTGGCTGTACATGGCAGCACAATCTCACCATTCCCCCCTCTCCGGTTATCACCATGCTGGTGCTGTTGGGGTCTGTTGCTGCAGTATTTTGTATGCATGTCAGTCTCACTCCTGAGACTGCTATACCCATGAACGGTTCCATGCCCCACTGACTTTGCTGTGCGCACTCCCCAAAGGGAGCGAGACGAGTCACCCAGAAGTCGTCCTCATCAAGCTGGTGTTTGCTTTCATAAATATTTAATCCCTACAAGTTGCGGGCAACCTCTTACATTCCCCATAATTAAAGATTTAGCACCAAGAACAGCAGGCAGTCAAACACAGGAAAGCAAGGACATAACAACGATCAATCTCGATCAAAACAAGCGTGCTGGAGAAGAGATCCTTTTCTTAGAAAGACAAAAGACACACAGGCGCCATTTTCTCAGCGAATTCATCATGACTTACAAAACAATGAGCTGGGGTGGTCAAAGAACTAAACATATGTCTATACAGCAGGGAGACAAGCAAGTGCCCCTACAGAGAGCTACCAAGCTCTCCTATAAGAGCATTTGATCTATGTGTCATAAGAAGCAGAGGAGAGATGGTAGAGAGGTCCACAAAGAAGTTGACTGAGCTACACAGCACCTTCTAAAACATTGTGCTGACTGTGACCTCCTCATTCACTCTCAATTTTACTGAACCTAGAGGGACACTCAACCTCCAATACCAGTTCAGACTCTCCACCCTCTAGGAATTGCGATGCAGTGAATGGATTTTCCCAGCGGAGAACGTTCCCAGGTCTCAGATGGAGATAAGCTGCAGGTGGAGCAGTGTAAGGAATACCATGGACAATGTGGAAGGATGGAGGATGCAAAATGAACGGCGACCATGTGGCGGCCACGATAGGTCATCTTGTCCCTCATATCTGCTAGCCATAGCCACAGGGCCTTGCATTGAATAGGAAGCTATAATTGACACTGCCATGCTAAAATCACACATTAGCCTGTGGTGCACGAAAATAGCCTGGACCTACGGTCCCACAGGTCACAGATAGAGGTCAGCTTGGGGTCAAATCTCTTAGTCATTAACCACCCCTAAGCAGAGGGAAGAAAAAATGTCTTTAGCATCATCCTTGTGACATCTTCCATGTGAAAGTGAAAATAATGCAATGAACAGATATGACCACTACAATTCTGCAACCAACTGTGCACTATAATTGTATTTCACTCGCACTGTCGTTTTTTGCCTCTGAGTTTCTATCCCTAGAAGATGGCCAATAAGGTGAGAAATTAATCTTTGAATCTTGAATCTCGTCAGGGTGGAGGTACACTCAACTGTCGATCATTGAGGTCTTTGAAACAATCAAAAATGTGTTTCCTTCCACAGCCAATTTGATTGTCCATCTAAATCATTAAGTAACAGATGCTACATGGTTGCTCCTTCCATTTTTGGTTTAAAGAAAACTCATTGCCCCATCTATAGCTTACACAATATGGATGAGCTAAATTCATATGTGCTGTGGGTGTCTGCATGGACTCCACAGACAAGGAGAACCAGTTATTTAAAAAAAAAAAAAATGTACATCAGGCCCGAAATGTGTAGCTTGCACATTGTGCTTTGGGGGTGGGGGTGGGGGTGGGGATGACACCCCTTGCTACTCATTACCCACCAGGGTACACCTGCTTTTTGTACATCTAAGCTCAGCTAACATGAAAAACACTTTCATTCCTGCCCCATCTCCCTAGAGCACAGAGAGGCGGACTGAGAAAAACTGAAAGAGACAGAGTGAGAGAGCGAGAAGGGTGAGAAAGAGAAGGGAAGGGGGTAAAGAAATGAGCTGCCAAAGATAGAAGAGAAAAATGGAAAGAATAAAACGATCTCAGGAAAAGATTAGGTTAGAGGGGGGTGGGATGGGAGAAAGGGTTCCATGATAGTCAGTTCCCTCCACAGAGAACATGGGCTCCTGCGATCAATTTCCCTCTCATTTTTAAGAGCTGTCCCAGAGATAGCATCTCTTTTCCAAATCCACAGAGAAGCTTGCATAAAATTAGCCAAGCGATAAGAGGTCCACAGGCATCCCGGACGGTTCTTCTGGCTGCACGCTGACAATGGTGTCACTATCAGGGAACGGAGCGGAATCAAACCGAGACGGTGACACCCCCTTCTTAAACATCACCGCCCATAAAGGGTGAGGAGATGGAACTTTTGAAGAAAGCCGGAATTAGAATAAATCTCACAAACTGATTTCTATATCGGAGCTGTCATTTCAATTCCATCAAGCTGTTGTGAGTGTCGCTCCAGCTCAGCCAAACTAAAGGGGAACACAGGAAGTGCAACTCTCATCTTCCCAACTTCCCACTATTTCACCGTGTGATGTTTTTTTATCTGTCTGTATTCAATCAATGCATGACGACCCAATGCCAAACAGGAAAAGTTTTAACTTTCTCTATGACATGCATCCATGTTACACTGAAAGCATCAAACAGCGGCAAGACGAGGAGTATAGAAAAGAACTTTATAATGTTCAGGTGTTGAATTTCTGTATAGTTAATCTTCTTTGCAGTTCCCATTCGATTTGCAACCTGCCTGCAGCATATTCTAAAAGGTTGGGAATTAAGCAGCGTAAGAACAGGGGGCAGCCTGAAAGGAGCGCTTTTCACCGGCAACCCCACAGTATGGATGCTGACTACAGCAACCCAAAATGATTTTCAATTAACTAGGGGATAAGTATGAGGACTAATCTCACCAAACACAGCGGCAAAACTGGCCATGCAATATTCATGAGCACAGTCTAAGGAAAGAGGAGATTAGCCTACATATTGACAAAGGTCTGCTCTGAACCGTCTTGAAAGGGGTGCCGAAACCGAAGCTGGGCTCTCTGATGTGGTCCACACCCCGTACCCCTTAATTCCACACCTGACATAAAACAACATATACGCTGAAACACACACACACAACCTGTGATAACATGGGCTGGTGGAGGGAAAGAAGGAAGAGCGAGCAGGTTTTACTTTGAAGTTCTGGTACATTAGGTGCTCCATCTAAGCTGTATGTGGTCCCATCAGAATAAGGAGTCTCGTTCCACAGAGACATGGCTGAAACTGGCTCCCTCAAGACCCAGCTTGTCTGAGGAAACAGAAACTGTAGGTTCGCACCAGGTCCCATCAGCTTCTCTGGGATCCCTCCCCTAAGACCTGGCGAAGGACCCAAGAGATCAAAACTGTGTTTCACACAGTAAAGGTGTGCCTAAAAGCTTATGAGTGTTGCCAGCTTCACTAGTTTTTGTTTTATCTTGGATCCCTCAGCAAAACAACTCAGCTTGTAAGAATGGCTGTATCACTTTCATATTTTTCCTTATTCTTATACTGCACGCCAAATGTTTAGACTCCATTTCATGCTACCTGTGCTCAAACCAGACATGATGAAGATTCCAAGTACTGAAACGTCGGGTTCATACAATGAAGACGCACATCAAACTTCACGAGATTTGTAAGCTTTGCTACTTTCTGGTGACCCCCCAAATCCCCCCCATTTGGCTGCCAGCTGACTCTACTGGGGCCCATTTCAGCCCTGGAATGAGATCGCTGCTTTGGATGCAGGAACCTCCAGACTCCCACTTCCCCCAAAGGCAAATGTTCTCCTGCACAATCCAAAGGCCTTTTCATGTATTTGATATTCTAGCGTCGTGCCTGGCTGGCAAATCCATTCTCTGACGCGGTAAATCGGATCATTTGATGTGAAGACGCACAAATTGGCCCGATTTGCAGGCGCTTCGCAGAAAGCACTCCCCCTCCCCTTCCCCCACCCCCAAAAAAAAGGGGCCCGCTCACACATCATCATCTTCACAGGGCGTGATGAGAGACGGGGAGATGGGCTATGACACTGAAGACAGACACACAGATGCTGGCGCTGCACTTCTGTGTTTCTACTTTCTTCAGCAACAAGAGAGCGTGCTCAGGATCCTCCACTCTCCATGTCGCATTTACAAATGTAACAGTCAGCAAGATGCTCATGACCACCCCAGACAAGCCAAAACCACAGTTCATGCGTTTTAATGGCAGCCATTTGATTGGATTGACCGATGCTATTTATAGATGTGGGGAAAAGGCCCCATCGGAAAGGGGTGTTTTCACATTAAACGTAGCTCTTTGCTTTCACCTTGAAGGCAGGGGCAAGGGAGAGATTTTTCTTGTCTTTCTTCAGTGCTCACCCTGCACCAGGCCTGCCCTTCCCCCTCCTCCTCAGCTGAGAGAGAGAGAGAGAGAATCACCATCTGTTAGCAGTTATACTACTGGGGTCTCTAGTCAGAAAGCTCCAACATGAAAACATGCTAGCCAGGAGAAAATCCCCCTCATGCAGCTATGCTAACCTTGGACTGTTGCTCTAGACTGAACCTCCACTGGCCGTAGTGTCAACGGAGCTCCTGCCCTCCTGCTTCCACTGACCCACGGGCGCACTCTGAGTGTAACCCAGAGCCTCAGATCATTACTCATGGGCAGAGGCCTGCACCGGACTTACGCACTATGGAACAATGCTCATAGGCCAATCGGTCCTCCCTGAAGGGAAGGGGTGGAGGGACTCCTGTGAGACACCCAGCCAAAGCTCAACTCCAGTCCCCAGTGATGTACGTCACAGCCCACAACCTCATCTTCACCATGCCATTGTTAACTTCAACCAACTTTCATGAGAACAGGGACTGGCCATTGAGCCCAGCTAGAGTCACCATGTATCCATCTACAGAGCAGCCAGTACAGCATCAAGCCTGGACTAGAACACTCCAATGGTCTCAGCATCCACTACATGACCAGACCACCAGTCCTGAGCATTGAGTTACACAAGGCAACACATAATTAGACATATTATCAGTAGGAAGGGGTTCAGTAGGCTGGAACACTGCTCAGTAGTGCTCCCTCTGGATGACAGATAACTATTTTCTTGTGTCAGTTGTCAGTTACAGTCCCCTGGTACATTAGAAGTAAAGAAATGGTGGCTAACATATTTTAGAGCTCCTCTACACAAGAGTGACTTCTCTGGTCAGTCAAATGCAATGGCTGCTTACCTGCAGCAGCTCAAATATATCACATCTGCCAGTGTAGTGTGGTGATTCAACAAAGGCCACACCAGGGCCAGACAAAGGCCAGACCAGGGCCAGACCAGGGCCAGAGCCAGAAGGTCTTTGGTTTAAAACCCCAGACTGATTACTACTGTTATTCTCCATGTCAAGGCCCTAAATCGCTCTAACACTCTTACAGTGTAAAAAGCAGGTCTGTTTGGATAAAGGCATTTCCTGAAGTCATAAACTCAAATGGCACATGCTGTGTTCTCTGCCAGCAGACCCCCACACTGCCCTGAGTCACTGCCATTCATTCCCATTCTCCAGGGATAATATTTTAACGACAACTGTGCGTGACAATGACTTACACTCAATGTAATGTAACGGCTCATAAAAGCATCGTATGCTCCAGGTGACTGTTTGTAAGACCCATGGTCCGCATCACCACTTTATTGGTGCTGGGGGGGGTGAGGCCCTCGAGTCTGCTCCACCCCGGCAAACACGTCCCCTCCCTGGGGGGAAGAGTTAAACTTTCATCTGATAGAACTGGAAAATCACAAGCCTAATTAGATTACAGAGAGAGAGGGAGAGAGAAAAAAAACTCATCCTTAATTAACTTGAACAATATTCTAATCAGGTTACCCCGAAAACCAATCTGTCTCTTCTCAAACCCCCCCGGGACCCAGCATCACTTTAAATGAAAGAAGCTGAGCACTCAAATGAGATAATTTGACACTAATTTCCCAAACAGGAAAGCACTTAAGATATACATTGATATAAATAAATAAATGGCTGTATCAATAAGTAATGAGGAGCATTAAATATGCAATCCGCTGGATATGCAAACAATCTGCTCTGTATCTGAACCAGGGCTCCGCTCGGTTTGTGTTTTGTTTTCCAGAGCGGCACAACCAAGAAAAACATCGGCCTTCATCACGAGAGGAAATGAAAACGAAAATTACAGATTCCCCCCCCCACCACCAACCCACCCCGCCCCCCCACGGCTGGGAGGCTTCCGATAACGTCGGAAAGCAGACAGCGTACAGCACAACTGTCATCCGCACTCTTGAGTTTTGTTATCCGAGCCTGTCCCGGCTATGCAGACACATTCCTGGGAGATGTTCTGTCTGTCGCCCTGAGAGAGGAGGCTGGGCCTAAGGAGCGTGGGGGGAGGGGAGGGGGGGTCAGACGAGGACAAAGAGCTGGGGTGTCTTGTGGGACGGCCCCTTAAACAGCTGAGGAAGAGTTCCATCCAACTGCTGGCCTTTTGTAAACAATAGGAAAATTGACCTACGGCCAGAAACTCAAAGAAAAGAAATACAACTGCAGTCAGTGCTTGATGTATTATATTCTACATAGGCTATATTCTCCCCATGGAGACCTTCAACCAGATTAAGTTTGATAGCTATCGCCTTTCACAAAATCGAGCAGCAAAGACATAATATCCCCACAGCAGGGAGAGTAACTACCACAAAGGCAAAATGTCAGAATTCCTCCAAGGAATTTGTTAGCTGGATAGGGGACCCCATACTCTTCACTACTGTACCCCTCACCAGCGAAGGTCACTACTGTACCCCATACTGCTATACCCACACTGGATATGGTGACTGCTGTACACGCACCTGTCAAAATCACTACTGTGCCCCATACTAGCTAAGGTGTCTTTGCAGTTAGGGGGTTCAGAAGACTTCATGTCCTGCACTGTAGATGGTAGTAGCATTGTTAATCAGTACCCAACTCCTGAACTATTCCACCTTGGAACACGTAGAATCCTCATAGGTGCCTCCAGATGTATTATGGGAAATTGAATGCCAAGGTAAAACTAGGTATATGTTCAAACAGGAGTCCCTGCAGCATGTCTAAACAAATGACAAGCAGTGCAGCAGTGTTCAAACCCAGACACTGAGCCGTAGGGGAGCCATCTTCCCCCTCACCTCACTCTAATCAGACAGGAACACACATGGAGAACTGTACATGCACACAGTGCTGAGACTGATAAGATGGTGCCCATCGAGGATGACTGCAAACATGCCAATCTGTTCAGCATTTGATTCACCCCAACCTGAATCCAAACAGCCACACATAGAACAGCAAATGAGCCTCCCGGTAACAGGTGGTGTCACTCTTCCAAGCACAACCAGCATTCTGTTTGACCTAAAGAGCTCTAATTCGATTAGTGGCTCATGTTGGCGCCAAAGCCAGCAGAGAGAGACCCGTCCGCCTACACGTTACATTGAGCTGCTTTAAAGAGCTGGCTGAATAGGACATGTGGGAGAGAACATCAGATCAGCTGGGAATGTTCCGGGGTGCTCAAATTGAGCCTGTGGGGTTGAGTGCCATATCCACAGATCTGAGGCCAAATTGGACATTGTAGAGGCTCCAGCAAAATGACGCCTCATATGATCGCTGGCACATGGAGAATTGGCTTCATTTGGAACACCTGCTCCTACAGCACACACAATTGTGTGGGCCTAACGTTTTATTAGCTCACAGAGCAGGCTGACAATCTCAAGCCCGTGTGTGTGTGTGTGTGTGTGTGTGTGTGTGTGTGTGTGTGTGTGTGTGTGTGTGTGTGTGTGTGTGTGTGTGTGTGTGTGCGTGTGCATGCGTGCACATATATGTGCATATCTATACATTTGCGTGTGCATGTTTGTGCGAACAATTGTTCATACGTTGAATGTTTGTGTGTGCGGACATCTAGACTGAACCATGTACCAAGACCAACCTCTGGTTGCACAAAATATTCAGAGAAGCAGTTACATTAGAAGCATAACCCTGAAAAACCCTGTAATCCAAGCTCACCTTGTCATCCAAAATCTTTAAAAACATGTGCCTACCTGAGCAGCACCATTTACTCTCAACCCCACATAAAGGCAGCATTTACTAGCTGCAATTACATAACAGGATGCTAATGGTAGCAAAAGCTCTTGAACTAAAATGCAGATTGTCTTCACTTCTGTTTCATGCTTTTTGTGTCAGAGAATCGGTGTTGGCAGGTACTGGGACAGCACACGAACCTGCCCACCTGGGACGGGGGTGACAGCTGGCGGGAGGTGGCTCTTCCTGCTGTTGGCACTCGAGTATCTCACTGACAAACACTCTGCAGACTCCCATCAACACCCGGGGAGTGCCAACGCTACCTCGCTGAGAAGGTGGCACCAGCAGTCAGGCTTAATAAGGCGGGATGTGTAGGGGAGAGATGCAAAAGGGAGAAACACTGTCTCTGCTTCGCCTGCTCATGATCAGTAGACATCCAGAAAGGATGTAGCGGGCATGGAGGTTGTGGCTGGGGAGGAGGAGATGAGCTGTATATTCCATGAGCCCCTTATAATACATATTTATAAACCTTTAACTATTGATAGGCTTCAGCTAACCCAACGCTAACTAATCGAGCAGTGTGTTGGAGTGAACCAGGAGAAACAGGAGAGAAAAAAACCCATACCGTACATAGGAGAGTAGTCTATAAAAGAAACACAGGGTACAATTTTGGGAGCAATGACTAATACATGGCAAAACATTTTTGGAGATTGGAGTGAAGGCATGCCCTGGAAATCAAACGAATGTAAACTCTATTCAGCCAAGGCCAGATTCGAACCCGCAGCCCATGAACTGTGAATAGTCGCTGTTCAAACCCATTATCACGATGTGAAAGAGCATACGCTCAGGGTCAGCGCTTGAGGCAGAATCTATTGACACCCCAATATGAACCCAGAGCTGGAACCCTGCACCCTTACACTCATTTGTAGTCTCTCTGTTCGCTGCTTTTGGAGGCCTAAAGCACAGTGCAGCGTGCTTTAGTCCTACAGCTACAACAACCATTATTACTTCTCATGTCCAGGTAACATATACGAGTACAACCCAAGACATGGAGTTCCTGCATCTGTCCCAAGGCAAAAGATGACGAATTGATGGACTGTACCATTTCAGAACCAAAGCAGCTTGATTATAAGTATTCAATAAAGTGGTTCAGCTCTTTCATTATACACATTATACCTCATGATTTTTATACACATAAAAAAATGCCTAGCAGTTCACCTGCTCCTTCTTCTAAAAATCACAGCTATGTTGTACACTGTTCATGTCTTGTACAAGAAATAATGAACACAGGCTGTTTCTTATGTACCTGTCAGAAACAAAGACAACCACCATTTTTCACTCAGAGGTTACTACTTGTCTGCAGAATTCATTCCTCACTTTGTGTGTGACATGCGCGAGTCAAAGAAGTCATGCTACATTTAAATTAGTCTAAGTCGACAGTCAATACATGTATTGGGGCTTTGACAGAAGTGCTGCTTGTCTAAAACTGACAAATTGTCCGGGGTATTAGAGTATTTACTTTTGAGTATTAATGAATAACACTACCATCTTTTGAAGCATTTTTTTTTAAAAATAATTTTTTAAAAACCGCCACTGGGAATGACTTCCTTTACATTTTTAAGTTGCACCCTCAGTAAGGTTTATGAATATGTATACGATGGCTTCATGTGTCATAAATATTACTGCAAATACACGAACGGAATATAGTTGACATACAGAATCAACAGTCATGTTTCATATTTTATAATATCTTTATTAAACTTGAATGAGCAGAGTAAATTAAATTGAAAATGTTAATCGTTTACGAAATTTAATTTGACAAATTGTTTTCCAGTCATCCATCTCCTGTTTGTACCACTGCCAATTTTAAGGTATTTTAAGATCCGTGATGCTGAAAATCAGCTCATTTTAATCAAGTGACATTACTATTTGTCATGCATATGTGTTTTCATAAGTGCTCCTTGGTGTGCATGAATACCAAAACATATGTTTTCGAATGTCAGACACAATTTACATGCAAGCCATCAGTTGAATTTGGGTCATTCACCATCTGAGCTTGTTTGCCCTTTGACCTGTGACAGTCAAACCGCCTTTGTACCACAGACATAGGTCAAAGAGTTCTGATTTTACACTCGTTTAAAAAGCTAGAGTTTGATTGCTACCACAGGCCCACCAATAATAAAATGAACATCTTATTTAGAAATATATTGATTTTCAGAAAAAGATTGATTTTGTTTTGAAAATAAAAAAAAACAAGATTTAAAAGCAAGATGTGTGATCAGGCACAGGAGATAACTCCCCCATATAAAAGATTAAATATACCACCGAGAACACAGAGTACCTGATTAACTATGGGATATTATGGTTACCTGTCATTACCCCAAAATTAAACAACAGGACATACTGAAACTCTGTAGTGACAAACCAGATTTTGTTCGGTCCAGAAAAACGTCTTGAATATTACATTCTGTACATGCACGACTACTGTACACTTTAATTTATTCAGTATACGTCTTGTAGATCAAAAGGATTTTCAAAGAGAGGTAATGACTGCTCAATTACAGACATAAAGAAGGAGTATTAACGAAGCGTTAGACATACCTGAAATATTAACATGAAGACAGATGTGCAGTAATTGTATGGGGAGTGTTCGTGGAGACATTAGAAAATCCCACGTTGCGCTGTTTGCAGGCATTGATATTTTCGCTCTGGGCAGAATTATATTGCAACCACACCTGGGTGAAAAACCTATTTGAAATACTGCAAATCTGAAAATGCCAGTAAAAATGGAGACTCAGTTCTGCAGATGACTGAGAATCTTCAAAGAAAATATGTCAATAACTAAAATGTATGTATAATCCTGCAGAATAAACATCTAGTGCTCCATTATGACTTCTGAAATAAATTATATTCGTGTGTTCTTTTAAATTCCCAGAGACACTCACAGGAATTTATGAGTGGCTACTGAGCTGACCGACTCAGACCTCCTTGTCCCCCTCATGCCCCATTTGACCCCCCTGTCTGCTCCCCGTGCCCCTAGTGACCCCCCCATCTGTGCGCTGTACCCTGTTAGTGTGACCCGCTCCAACTGCCACCCCCACCCCAGGTCTGCACCCCGTGCGATGACACTATGTGAGGAAGTGCTTCACTGCATATCATAAAAGTGGTGGGAAGAAGGGAAAATTTATGGACCCATTTCTTTGGAGACTATCCCATCACAGCCAACGGTCCTCATATTTAGGTTTCTATATTATGGTTTTACAGCGCAGTACATACAAAACGTGTGCCAAGTAGGCTGCTCCTCAATAGTGAGCTTTTACTTTTTATGTAGAACTGTTATGCGCTGTGGGACTTCGCCTGCTTCTAGGACTGATGCCACACAAAGTGCATACGTCAGGGGCAAGTCGCTCTGGATGAGAGCGTCACCTAAATGCTTGTAATGTAATGTAATGTAATGTAAAGCACATACAGGTAGAACACAATATGTATATATGTATGCTCAGGCTGGGAGTGAAGCTGGAATGTCAGTGCATGGAGCTAGCTTGGTTTCCTCATCTCTTCCCATTGTAAATCCCACGAAGATTTCACCCCAGTACTATGACAGCGGTAAGGTGTGCTGAGAGCCAGTCTTACTCACTAACCTTACTGGATAGTACCTCTATCTCCTTGTCCCTACCAATCTGTGAAATATATACAGTACTCAGAGTGCCTCTGTATTGGCATAACCTGTACTGAGAAAACATGTTGCTAGAATGTTCTTAAACACTGGATTTCATTGTCTTTTGCCTGGGAAGTTGTGTAGTCAATCCGTTGAGGACCAAAGAATTTGTTGAAATTCTCTCCTTTCTGTCAGTGATTGGCCACTTTGAAGTGAATGTTTGGAGAGTAGGTAACAGTGTTACATTATACACATGAAGAAGCTTGGCAAATACATTTCTGTAGCTCCTCTATCCCTTTCCACCTCTGAGGATCTGTTTTTACTTTGTCCTTCGATGAAACCTTGTTTCAAAAAAGTGTTTATGTGTCAAAATAGAGAAAATGGAGAAAGAAGAGCTATACGAGTTTCATCTGGGTGGACGAGTCGCTAGTTACTCATATATCCTTTATTAATATTGTTTTATGAGGCATTTTCCAAGTGGTGGCTTGGAGACATGTGAGAGCTGCCAGGGGTCTCTTGTGCGGGTGAAGTTTAATTAGAGTGCTGTAGAGGTCACGCCCAAAGAAATTAAAGCTGAGGCCCGTCAGCATTACACACACAGACGTGCGCGCCACCTTAATTCTTCCCCATTTTTCCGGTTGACACTAATAAATTGTGCTGCCGTCTTGTCTCAGAGGAGCCATGAAAAATGATGGGATGAGAAAGTGGGAGAAAGAAGGAGAGAGGGGGAAGCAATGGAAGAGAACCAAGGTGGCATTGGTTGTGGGTTTGAGTTCCATACAACAATCAACCCCGCATCAAATACTTTATTTGAAATACTTCAAGCTTGATGGGTGAGAGCTCAAAAATCCGAATCTCCCTCTGCCTTCAATTCAATATTTTAGTGGCTTGTGACAGAGAAAGTACATCCTGCTAAAGCAGGGGATACAAGTGTAAGCACAGGTATACAGAGCCTAAAAAAAGCCTGAGCTATGTGTCTACAAAGGGGAGTGCAAAGCCCAATGCTAGAGGCAAGGGTTGCTCCAATTTGAATACATGCGCACACATTCCAACATGCACAAATGCATGTGCACAAATGCACTTCAACACACACTCGTTTCATGAGAGTGAACCCATGGGTGGAGAGGGGGGACAGGAGAGGGGTTGGGGTCAGCGAGCCAGGATGGATCAAATGAAACTCTTCAAAGAAAAAGACCAACTACCTTTGAAAAGTCTTTACGGTTATTTTTTTTTTACACTCTCTCACCTACGCAAACCTTAAAATAGAAGAGCGAAGAAAATCAATTTGTAAAGTGGACTCTGAGTTCTCAGAAACATGAGGCGGTCACGGCTGAGAGGTGCGGCGGCCGGGACGAAGGAGCACAAGCGAGAGAGGAGAGTGATGACGGAGAGCAGGAGACTGGGGGTGAGGGAGTGTGAGCGAGCAGGATGGAGGAGTGGAAGGGAGCGGGGTAATTGGGGCCGCGCGAGCAGATTCACTGCGCTGTCTGTGTGTGCAAGGACCCTCTGAACTTGCTGTTCTACTCCGCCAGTTACACGCCGCCTTCCATTTACCCAACTGCAGGGCCATGCGCTTCGGGAGGGGGGGTGAAGACTCCGCCGAACATGCTACTGCCGTGCCTCCTCCTTGAACTACTGCCGAGTGACAGAAGCGACTTGTCACCCTCTGGGTGAGCCAAGTCCTTTATTCTGTTTCGGGGTCCCTATTCCAGTCGCTACTAAAATCTGTTCCCCGAAAAAACTGACTGTCATCCTTTCGGCTTTTTTATGACTGACGTCTTCTTCCTATCTCACCTGGGAAACAACAATGCAAAAAACACCTGGCAATCTGAATGACTGTTTCCCAAATAATGTTTCTCCTTTCCTTGACCTTCATACAAAGTCAAGGTTGAGGTTCAAATCTAGATACCCAGAAACATGGCAATGCCTCAACTGTTGGCCAAAGAACAGAAGACCCATTTACTGCAAAGCATTTACAAATTGGAGGATTCCGTCGTCATTGCCAGTCCAACAACCAGCTGTACTCTCAGGACCAGGGGTAGGGTGTGTTCCCCCCTCAAGGTGACCTCCCAGCCCCTAACCTCGGCCTGAGATCACTCCAGCTCCCAGTGGCCATCAATCTCAGTCTCCTTTAACTGACAGTGAGCACCGGGGCCAGAGAGAAGGGGCCAAAGGGCCAAATATTACCCACAACCTCTAGATCCACACACAGGCTTTGAAGCAAATCCACCTGGGTTCCTCCACAACAGCATCTCATCGATCAAGAACGATCCAGTTTCAGTTTCCAGATTCCTACCCACTTTTTCAGCGTCCATCTTTTGGAGAAAAGAAGGGCTATAAGGGAGGGGACGTTCACCTTGTGGCAGTTACAGAGGTAATTTGCACTAAAGCTTCTGGGAAGGTGTGGAACTTCAGATTACATTTTTAAATCCTCTGTCGTAACGTAAAAAAAAAGGTTTTGAAAAAACTCTCACAGCGACAGGAAATGTCTCAGTTAAATGGAAGTAACAGCCTATTAATTTTTCATTATGACCGTAACCATAAGTTACGGCTATATTGTTTTGCCATCAAAACCCAGCATATTATAATTCATCACTGTGCTGCTGTTTTAGATTAAAGAGAACAGAATCCTTCCTCCGCTCACTCCCTTTGTTCTCCCTGACCCAAATTGAGACAGTCATTCACGGATCTGAATGTCCCTAAACCGTAAATTCTTCATTCATCACCGAGCCACTTCAGGCAGCAGGGAGGGGGATATCAGGCTCTTTCATAAGTCTGTCTTTTTCATTACTCTTTTCTCAAAGAGGAGTGACAGATTGGACTTTGAGGCCAGTTTGAAACCTGCATTTTCTTTTTTTTTAAACCGGGGTTCAATGTGGGAGTAATGGAGGCGGCTCTCAAAAATGGAACGAGGGAATAGGGCTCTCCTCCGTCCTTCAGCAGTCCTTCCCCTCCTCTCTCCCTCTCCCTTTTCTCTACACCGCCCCCCTTCCCCCCTGCCCCACCACCCCTCCCCACTTGCTCCTGGCAGTTGATAAATCTGCCTGCCACAGCAGTGTAGTGGAACCAGCAAGCACAGGAACTACTGCAGCAGCTGCAGGGAGACAGGAGGCTGTGCCCAGCAATGCTGCTCTCTCTCCGGGTCCACAAAATCCAGGACTACAGGTCATTATGCCACAGACCCAACCAATACACAGGTGTGTGTGCCTGAGACTGAACTCACCCATTACACACTCAGAATCCATGTCCTCTAAACACACACACACACACACACATCCATTATGCATGGAGTATATGCATACACAAGGACACAAATTCATTCATACATAGACAGTATGCACACAAGTATTTCACAATAAGAAGAGAGGTAAAAAACAGGACTATGTCCTCTACCATCTGTGAGAATGAGCAGCACATTCACCCATAATTCCCCCCAGCTCACCACCGTCACCTCTGCAGACATGCCCTGCGGTCTGAGCAGTGTTCCCCCCTCCGGCTGAGTGACAGCAAACTGCTGATGAGTGCAATAAAGCGGGCCCGGTACCGAGGGCGGCCGGGAGAAAACTGCAGAGCTCCCTGATAAATGTCGTACCCCTCTCCAAACACGGACCGCCCAAGCCAACTCCGAAACTGTCAAGAGGCTTGCGTGGTCAGGCTGTTATCTCCCTGTTGCCTTACCGCTATGCGTACTGCTCCATGCTGTGATACAAAGGCACAGGCTCCAGGCTACACGCAAGCCGGGCGGCCCCTCTCATCCACAGGGACTCTTCAATGGAAACTTTGTCCAGCAAAGATACCATGCAAGATGAAACGGCTAAGCCCTAGCCACACACTCCGAGCCTCTGCAAGCAGGCAGTCCCATCACTGTCAAAGCTGAGGTGGCATTAGTATGATACTGTGGGCCCAAGCCATGATCTTTCCTGGTGGGGTATGTGAGCCCAAAAATGTGTGGTGTGTTTATGACAGAGACACAGAGGAGTGGACCCGTCTCACAGTGGCTAATAAGGCTGGGTCAGGACTGTTAGTGAGGGCGGTCCCCTGGATCACTGAAGCGGCTGTGTGTCTGACTAGAGTCAAACAGGGATAACAGAGATTCTGTACTATGACCCCCCCGCCCCGCCCCACGTTCCCCTCCACCCCCTTCATCTCCATACCGCAGACGGTTGTGTCAGGCTTCGAGCCTCTGGCAGGGGGGAGAGCCGAGCGGTTGCTTCATCATGTGTAACACTGCCATTAAAGTGCTCTTTGGTCTGACTCTGACACACGCGAGAGAGGGCAGTCAGGCAAGAGTCTGAGCAACTGAATGATGAATCTCTCTGCCTCCTATGTAGCGCCTGATAAGATACACATAGAGGAGTAGTCAAGGGTATACGCAAGTACACAAAGCAGACCTACCTAAATTGCAGATGTACAGTATGCCTGCTTATGAGCCTTATTACCATTAATACATAGCTTTGGAGTTACAGAACTCCTCAGATACTATACTCTATACCCTACACTATACCCTATTAGCATTTTTACCATTAATACATATGGGCTTTGGAGTTACAGTGTGTCCTACTCCTCAGATGGTATACTCACCTATTAGCCTTATTACCATTAATACATAGGCTTAGGCACTGCAGTATGTCCACCTCCTCAGAGAGTACAGTGCCCCACTATACCACTGGTTACAAAGTTTTGCTAATAAAATCTGTACCTGCTCTTCAAGGCAATGCAGACTCGGGGAAGCCCTAAGAAAGCAGTGGAAGCATCCACCATCTCGAGTGGAGCTGCGTACAAGGTTCTGGGTGATGATAGCAGTTCCGGTTGTCTTACTTTTCAGGCCCACGGTAACAGTCTGTTCTGATGTTTTGCCTGAAGGGGTTACAAAACAAAGGTCCTTGCAACCGCTGTTTTCATGGGGTAATGCCCCCCTCGCTTCCTGCAGTAGGCCTTGCCACTGAACCCTCTGGGACCTTTGCATTCAAAGCATTTTTCCACCTCATCACACTGGGAAACACGGTGCAATTGGGCCAGCGGCAGTTACTCGCTTAACGGCATTCTCACCGGCTGCCCAGAAACAGGCCCCAGCTCTAGAGCTCTGGTGTCTGCGTGCTTGCAGCACGGCCCTCTGGGATCAATAGCAATCAGGCTACAGATTACACAATCATGCAGCCATCTCTCAGTCCGGCCAGGAGAAAAACACCGTGCCACTGGCTATGGCCCCTCCAGGTTGGCTAAGCCACCATTCCTGTACTCTCCACACCTATTAAAAAGGGCCAGGGAAATCACAGGCTGTTTAAGGCACGGGATATGAGCACTGCAGTGTGCCCTACGGCATGCTGTGTGACCAGACCCAGCAATATACAACCGCACACCTGACCATCTGTGGCAGGCGCACAGCTGTACGGACATGCACTTAGATGAGTAACGGGATAGAGTAGCAGAGCCCGGACTAAAATGCATCTGCTAAGCAAATTACCGAGATCAATCATGACATGTAGGGGAGATCTATGGCTCCATCCCAGGGCTTCAGACCAGTTCCGGTTTAACAGGCGAATCCAATGCCCCTATATTCTTCCATGCCACATTTCACAGTGAAGCTCCTGTCAAGGTCATGGTGTGTACACCCTTCTCACAGGGTCAACAGTGCAGGCCTTAAACTTCAACAGGCTGAGAGACAGAGACGCTGACCCAAGGACTAGTGTTAAACCAGATTTAATGAAGTCATTCTGCTTCTTGTTACTTTTAATTTTCTGGTACTCTGGACACAAGATGGTGTTTGATGGGTGACAGAGATGTGGCACCGGCTACTGTTCACAGAGCAAAGAGGTGTGTACTGTCCTCAGTCTCTGCCCTTGGTCCCAAGGGGCCCCAACTGCGAGTGCTGATCAGAGAAAACTCATAAATTTCAACTGACTGCCCCACCCCCTCCTCACCTTCAACCAACCGCCCCCTCATGGGACATTGTCCTGGGGTTCCAGCTTGGCTGTTGAGCTCTTTCCCTGAACTTCAGTCAACATCGCGGGCCGTAAATATGCTGCGGTGTCACACACAGCAGGTGCCTTCCCTCCACTGTCATTAATTATCCCCGCTGTGTCCTTTGGGGCCTGCTCCTGAATCTCAAACCCCCAGCCCCAGCCCCACCCGACCTGGCCCCCTCTCCCTGCCCCCTCCCATACTCCTCACCCAAGCCTCCTCCTGGAAAACCATGCTGTTCCAAAGGAGTTCCCAAGCCCGCCACCTGCAGTCTGTGTGAGATAGGGCTCCATCCAACACAGGAGGGGGGAGGCTGGGGGCTCCAGAACATATGGTTTCTACCTGTGTGCTGGTCCCTGAGAGGCAACTAATCAAGCCAAAGCCATCCACCTTCTTCGATTCATTGCTCTTTGACTCGGCCTCCATTTATGCTGACGGACACTTCCACGAAGAGCCACACCAGAGTTTGAGGGATTCTTCCCTCATTAAGAATTTATTCCGCTTCCCTGTCGCAAAGCCCAGGACTACCGGCTGGGAGACGTCACGATGATTGATGCAATACTAGGACCGAGATGGCCTTCCCGCAGAGATCTCATAAATAAGACAGAACCAAAAGAAAACACATATACGAAACACCGCGAGGTTAAGAGGTACTGAATGAGGTCAGTGATGAGGGACTATGAGCTGATCCCGCTCAGATAACCACAGTGTCTCATTCCCAGGACAGAGGGATTGATATGCCTTACCACAGGTACAAAGGCTTTCAGCTTAGGAGACGTGCCTCCATAGCAAAGACGCCCACAAAAACTGGCAACGGCCGAGCAGCGACTTCAACCTATAATCATTCCTTGGCTTGGAGCAGTGGAACATTTTTTTCTAACAATGAATTTTCTGCACAGAATTGAGACTGGAGAAAACACATTTTGTTCCAGTTCATAATGGCACAAGGGGGGGGACAACCAGTGAGCAACTACAAAGCCGAGGGTGAATATGAATGCAGTTTTACAGGAGTCAAAGGGAAAGCAAAGCCCCACCCTCACTACTGCACTTTCAGCTGAGTCACTGTTTATTCTCCTTAGGGCTTTTACGGCCCTAAAAAACAGAATACAATTGTGAGGGGTCAGCAATGACATCTCCTACTCCTTCCTTTTGTCCACTTTTTGTTTTTGTACATCTGTTCATTTTCAATTCTCTCGATATGAACAGTAGACCTAAGTAAAGGATAAATTTGTGAGAAAAGTGTGTGTGTGTGAGAGAGAGAGAGAGAGAGAGAGAGAGAGAGAGAGCATGCAAGCCTGTGTAAAGTTAAATGTACATATTTCCACTCCGCTAGTTGAATCCACATTCCATTTCCTTCTGATTCTTGGCTTAGCCTCTGTGTTTTAGTGTTTTCCAGGCTCCCCTCTGCTGCACAATGGTCTGTCTGCACATGGCTAAGGCCATCCTCAAAGACCTTGATTCTAAATGCTTGTTCAGATCAAAAAGACTTCAGCTGACAGGACCATGTTAGAACACTTTCAAAAGAATGTTGTTCCCTGTGAACTACCAAGTATAAGAACATCTGCTAACGGCTGCTTTAGTCTCGAAGTTACAACACATCAAACTGAACTGAACCATTGTCCACAATTTGCAGGTAGTACAGATATGCTAAACGAACTTATCACTCCCTTTGTAAAATTGTTATGTGGTTTTCATTTGTTAGCTTGAATTTGCAAATATACTGTGTTGTCTTCACTAAGTAATAAAAATTCTAACATTTTAATTATTCCTCTCTCAGCTATTCTTACAGTTTTGATCTGTAGTGGGCTTAAAATTCAAAGTTTTTTATTGAATATCCTTACTTACAATGTCTTATGTTTCTCTTGTATGGCCATTGTTTAAGTATGCATACCATGAGCTATGTATAATATAGGATCTGAACCAACAAGCCACAAGCTAATGCTCTTTGAACTTTTCTTAGACTGCAGCACTGACAGGGACAGTGACTGTTGTATGACCTCTGTAACGGTTAAACCAAGAGGCCAGTCTCGCCCTGAGGAACTGTTAGCGTGTAACAGAGACGGCTTCTAAGCTGCTGAGGAATTAATACGGTGAGGGAGCGCAGTAATCCTCATAATCCACAATAAACAACATCTTCTTTCTACACGCCTCCACTCTGGAAGGAAATTACCTCCTGTTTGAACAGCACTGCAAACATGGAGTATCAAACTTACTGGTGTAATACATCATTAGTCGACAGGGAAAATGTTCCAGAAAAGTCAATACGTTGTTCACCTGAGCTTCGGTATGGATTTTCCATGAACACTGAAAGAGTGAGTGAGTGAGTGAGTGAGTGAGTGAATGAGTGGGAGAGGAAGGAAAAGAGGATGAGAGGGAGGGAAGGGGAAAGCGCATGCCTTGATGGAAAAAGGCAAATCTTTGAAAGAGCAGAGTATCATCAATTATCAGGTACATATTTTTGGAAGCTGTAAGCACAGTGAGAGGTGTATGAAGAGACATACACCTTTTTTTTCCCTTGTTCTGCATATTAATGTGCGTTAAAGAGAGTTAAGAATGCACAAAGAGAATCGTTCCAAAAGAGACAAAGCCTTTGGCTTTAAGCTGAAGGACTGGACAGTGCAGCAAAAATATCTCCAAAACAGACCTCCACATGGCAACATAGTCTGTGATATTTCCAGGTACATATCAAGGCAGAGCACATACTGTGTACAACTCAACAAAAGTATTTTTTCCCAGTGAAGCCATTTGGGAAGTATAAATATCATCTTTCTTCACTGACAAATTGTGGGACAGGCATTTTCATCTGTGTTTACAAACACTGGAAGATTCCTGGCATGTGTTAAGCACCTAGCGGAGTCGCTCCTTTTCTCAAGTGCTGACGACGGAATGCTCCGCTCACCGAACCCATCAACCCAGTACCTGTAGTTAATAAAACATCACGGCACTAGGTTACACAAATGGAGAGAATCGATTCACTTCACTCATGGCAACTTCAGACTGCATTATATGCTCCTGGGCTAAAATTTAAACATTCGCCGAGTCTGAGACAGGAGACCTCAGAACACCTTCCTCTTAGGGTCCTCAGCAATCACTTTAAATGCTGCCCGAGTGTCTCCAGTCGCACAACCTTCCCAAAACCCTGCAGGCTAATCAAGCTGTAATACTATGTTGGAAAAGTCTCCAGGCTTTTAAGTGGAGTCCAATGAGTGAGAATAATATTAATGTAAGTGAAAGCGATTGGACTGGCAGAAAGACACGGGAAATGGAGACTCTGGCCCAGATGAGTATCCCTTCACGCTTTGGGGCCGACTGTAACCGTGAATGCAGATGTGGCACTCTGTACCCGCGGCAGACAGGCCGGGTCCGTGCTAAACGAAAACGTTATGATTGGCGAAACCCTAAACCCTTGAGGAAACCGGTGGAGCCAGCGGTGTGAGGAATGCGGGGGTTGTGGGCCGGGACGCCTGCTCGGAGGGCCGCGCCAAGCGAAGTCAACGCGCCAGCCGCGAGCTGGGGCCTCTCTGCCCCCCGCCACATAGGCCTGGCATAGGCCCTTCTCACCCAACATGAGGACCCAGCATCACCACAACCCCAACTCATTATCACTACAGCTACTGTCTACTGTTAACGCTGTTTTGACGGTTATCAGGGAGGTGGAAAAGGAGAGCATTGCTGGTCTGGGCACACAGTCATTATACTCATAGATACTGAGGTAACAAGACTTTCCCAGGCTATATCACTGTATACTCCAGTATGTAGTTTGGGCATTAAGCTGGAACATTTCATCTTACAAAGTGAGAGAGCAGGACTTCCAATGTTACAAATACAGAGGTGATCATCCAAGGAGTCTACAGAATCTGTGGTTTGGTTCTCCTGCTGACGCAGGTCAACAGCGAAGTGTCTATGAAGGACCCTGCAGTCAGTCTGAGGGTAGAACACATTTGAAGACCATGATGAAAGTAACTTTTATACCTTTAATTTAAGAACAAAGCCCTCACATCAATGTGCAGCAGTAAGAGGAATCTCAAACACTTGTGTAGAACAGAGAGCTGAACAATACAACCATGTTCCACAAGCCCTCAAATCAGAGTCTCACAGAAGACAAGGTTTGTCTCCCACTGAGAAAGACAGAAGATTAGTCATTCTTGATTATGCTTCTTTCTTCTCCCCCCCATAAACTTAGTGCTTTGAATAAGAGTGTACAGTAATGATGTGTGCCGTGATATTGGCGGTTTGACTTTGTGATTGCGCTGGGGTTCCTGCAGTGAGTAAGGGTTTTAATGCTCCCGGGAGGTCTCTACACAGACTCAGGAGCCCGTCCGCAGCTGTGAGCATGAATCATCACATCCACCCATCTTTTATTTACTGCCATAATAATGTTATAATAAGAGTCTCCGTTTCTCAATTCTCTTTTATCCACGGGAAATTGCATCTGCTAAAATTATCCTCGTTAATAACTATTCTGATTACAAACAACTGTTGCGCAGGAAAAAAATGCGATCGTGCGTAGAGGGGGGAGATGAAGAGAGCGGAAGCTGCCTGACATGTAGCCAGGACTACTCATTTGAGTCACGGGGTACGAGGAAACCGCCGTGTTCCTTTGATATGCCGATGCTTGCCCCCAAGTGGGAGGAGAGGAAATTGCAAGAGCTTTCCTTTCTCGGCTCCTGACTGTGAGCGTTCTTATAGCTTTCAGAAAAAAAAAGCCAATATTTATACCGAGGACAAGATTTCACTAACAAAGAAAAATTGGACCTGGGCCATCTAGCATGCAATTTCACAAATGGTTCCAGTGCCTTGGCTGTTTCCACAAGGCTGTAGTCGACCAACTCTATTTAAAATAAGCACATATTATACAGAGGATCAGGTTCAAAATACCCACACACAGACACACACACACACACACACACAGGTTAAGACAATATAATGAAAATGTTAAAAAAAAATCAATAATTATTCATTAGCATTTATTAACCAATTAGGAGTTTGCCTAAGCTCCAGGTTCAGTCCTTCTTGCAATACTGTCATTCAAGTTTTGAAATGGCTCTAGCAGGACATTGGACCATTCTTCAGTCACCAGTTCTTTGAAATATGAAGGAGGTGGAAGCGCACATTCCAAAGAGGTTCAATGATATGCAGATGTGGTGAACAGGGAGGACATGGGAGGTGTTTGACTTCATCCTGCTGTTCATGAAACAACTACTGAACCCACTTCAAGTAGAGAGGCCATTTGCACCTGGTCACCTAAAATGGCTTTGTATTCCTTGGCCATACTTCTACCATGCAGAGTAATAAATTACACCCAAAGACTCCCATGAGTGGCTACCCTTGCCGTAACAGGTAGATCCATCAGTTCTGTTTAACAGCTGAGAAAAGACACTGTGGGTTTAGGGCTTTCTTTGGCTTTCTCCAAACATAAACCCATCCATATGTAAGCAAAAAAAAATGAAACTCAACTCATCAGATTCTATTATGTTTTTTCCACTGCTCTTAAATCCAGGTTTAGTGTTTACTGCACCACGTTGTTACACTCTGGCCTTTGTTACAAGTGGTTTCCGAATACCAACTCTACCATAAATATCAGCTTTGTAAAACACAAGACAGACAGGCCGTTTTCTGTTTAAACTAGCTTACTGAGGTTCAGAGCCAGTTCTAATTTTTAGGATATATATGGTAAATTATTTTGTGGTTTTTAGCATATAACCTGTTCAGAGTCTGCCTGACCCTATACATATATATGTATATGTATACATGCAGTGAGCTGCTAAAACGCATGAACCGAAGTAACTAAATCTCAAATAAATTACGTTTCTGCTATAAAATATGTTTTACATTCAGCACTGACTACACTCACTGCCGTTAATCCGTGACTCAGTTCGTTTCCCATCCCTCGTGTACGACACTTGATGTGCCATTAAGTCCTGCAGCGTGCACGGAAAACCAGCGTAATGTATTTCTGTATCCGTGCGTGGTATATTGCGCCGTAGAGCCAGTACTCTTAACTGACTTGTAAAAAAGCCACCCAATACTAACTCCTTACTATTTCCCATTTTAAAAATGTACAATCATTAAAATGTGTCTAACAGAATTTTTACAATTCAGGACATTTTTATATGTAAAAATAAAAGTTTAAACTCCGACATGTCTGCCACTGTTCGATATTACTTATAGAATGGTATCAGGCATCGTACCTGAAAAGGAGTCAATTACTTTAAAAGTACAATTTTGATATCCTATGTGTGTACTGTAAGTTAATATGATGATACCACCGCGTGAGTAAAACAGTACTGTCATATCATGTAGCACGCTGTATGAACGCATGGGCAGATAATAAATATTGTGCGATAATTACATGCGTTAGGGTGTAGTGGTGATACCCATTGCTTTATTTCCCCATAAGAGCTGGCAGGGGCCTTTTAAATCAGCTTAGATCCCTGATAAAGAGGCGCTAAATACACGATGATCATTTCCAAGCTGTTCTTCTAAAAGGTGTAGCATCAAAGGAACAACTGTTCAGCAATCATAAGTAACGCGGATACTGTTGAACGCGTTGCCCCACAGTTCAAAGCAATTAGGCGAGGATAGTGCGGTGGGTATACCCCGGGCAGCCGCACCGCTCGCTGCCTCTTTGAACGCGCAGTCTGTGATCTGGCACACAGAGAGATGAACAGCCTCGGGCGACGAAGCGATACTGCTCCCCCCGGCACACCGGTTGTCCCGGAGGCTAACCGCTGTCCGGTTATGTCGATCACACAAGTTAAGATCAAGGTATTTCCACAACCTCATCCTTTCCTCATAGCAAAAAAATGCAAGTTTGCGCTTGAAATAACAATATAACATTCCGTTACACCCTGCTTGCAATAATACTGCATTCCAACTCAACTAGGGAAATGAAAACCGAGGAACCGGCTCCAACTGACCATAGCAAAATATGTAAACAGGCTTGTATAATGCAATTAAACCTCCACAAGAAATGTGCAGCGGCGTGCGTGATGTCGTAATTCGCTGTATTATAAGAATACACGCTAAGCATATGTAATGTTCCGTACAAAACTCTCCCGTTATCTGGCAAAGTACCCCAACTACTGCCACACTTCAAATATTAATAACACATTTGAGAAAGAATATGCATTTTGAAGTGACATTTCCTTCCTTACCTTCTTCCGGGGCTGCCATTTCATCATATTTGTAAACCAAAAATGTACAGCATCAAGATATTATACACGCTGATAAATGAGATTCAAGGGAGGTGCAGGACCAAGTCATACTGCCTTGTGACTTGCTTCAGTTTTGCAGCATATTCCCTCCGAGAAGAAACACATCAAGAAAATGACGTGGGGCACTGAAGACTGAACGAGGATTGTTGACGATACGTCCCCGGTTAAATCCGAGCAAGGTACACTGTACGTCGTTTGGAACTTTATTGAGAGAAATTCATCACAGCTTCGTATATGAGCAAAATTCTAAGTCTGCATTGGCGACCCACTCCTTACAGTGTGTCGGCAGAAAGAGTGTTGCAAAGCGCGGTTCCTCGCTGAAGGTGGTGAAATCCTTTTTACAGTAAGACCAGGTTTGCGTTGTTGCTTATTCAGAAACTTTTTACACTCTTGAATGTTCAAGGTTTTAAAACGCAACAAAATGAGCAAAACTGTGCGGAGAAATATTCTTGTATAGGTCCCGTTTACCAGAAGAAAATGTGCTTGTCTCCAAAAAATGTACCATAAAAGAATGATTACAAAGCCAAAACAGTTGTTTTCCTTCTTTTCCTCTCTTGGAAAATGTAAGTGTATTATCGACGCGTACTCCAAATATCCGTTCTAGCCAAAAGGATAACGTTTCATCTTCTTTTCAGTCTTGCAGTTCTTAAATTCCGAGCACAACCCGTAATTCTGGGAGAGAACTCAAACAAGAAAACGCGACTTGCAAAGAATAAGCGAGCGAGAATGAGAGAGAGGGGGAGAGAGAGAGTGAGACGCAGGGAAAAAACGGAAAAATCCCAAGAATTTCTGCGCGAGGAGCTGGAAGGATATCCTACAACGGCAACAAACTGGACTTCACTACACTAATGACTTCCTTCCCTGCTCCTTCGTGCTTCGGCTTTGCTGATATAGAGCAAAAGACCGAGAAGGACCTGCCTTCCTACCGGGTCATAGAGCCGTCGTCTCGCTACCGTGCCTCATTTGGGTTGGCAGTCATAATCCAGTTGATGTGAACAGTAATTCTTGCTAGACTACCTGTGTACATGAACGAATACATTTTCTCGAGGGGTCAAAACTGAATTCAGCATTGTGCACCGAAGGGATTTAGTCGCTAATGAATGTAAAGTATGAGTAAGAGGCTCACATACGATAATGTATTGGTTTATTTCTGCATAAATATGCAATTCTTGGACTTTAATATTGTTTAGTAGCATAGATAAACAGATTGTGGAGCCAAGGGTGTCAGATCCGCCACAAAATATATAATTTCACAGAATGCAAATTTTCAGTATTGCAGTTTCCAACAACATTAAATAGTGTACTGATTATTGTAAGGAGAAAGTCAATATTTTCTTATTATCTGAGACAATGAGCAAAATCTGAATTATGTCATATATATTTATCGGAACATGGAACACCGTAATATTGATACAGTTCATTTGAGCGAGTATGAGTAATTCCCCATGTCCATATTTCCAGTGAGTAAACACCCATGTAGGATAGTGCAGTGAAGTCCTGACTGGGGGAACTGGGGGTTGAATGGGGAATTTGCCAATGGTATAGCGGAGGTGTGAAAATAGGGTCTGATCACATCATATACCCCCCACCCCAAAACCTCCCCCCAGTCTAAGAAGCATAATCCTCCAGCCTGCCATGCAAAACCAAGGCTCTCCACAGATAATGCAACACCTGTTTCCTCTGCTCCGTTTAACCCACCGGTGGCTTTCAAGACGGATTCCTTTCACTGTTTACCTTGCTTTAATGTTCTTAAGAGATCTGGCAGAGTACCCCAGCACCTTCTTGGCAAATTACCTTGATCCCCCCCCCGATATTATAGTCAGCTCATATTTAAAGAGGCCGGAACAGCACCTTAAGTGTTGACAGATATCCGGAGAGGGCCAAAAATGTCACACTTAGTCCCATCATAGGAAGAATGCTCCCTACTCGTTTGATGTCGGTTTTTTCTCTTCTTGATGGATTTGAAAACAGAAAGTTCTCTGTTGTTATTTTTGGTTCACGGGTTAGTCCGCACCTTTTAAAAGGTCCAACGAGGTCAAAAAAGTTCACCCGGCGTCTCAATAGTCAGACACTGCATCTACCATTCTGTTATGAGCTGCCCTTTCCAAAGAGAATTCCTCTGGTCATTGCTACTGAACCATTTCAGCAACTTAATTGAAATGTCAAAAATCCGAGACATCAGTTCTTTCAGGAGTGTGGAGACAGCGTGGACAGGGGAAGAAAGGGTGACAGCACCACAGTTTCGTGATTTCGGCAGAACAGTGGAAAGATCGTACTGAATGCCCCCACATCTCACAGTACAAGTAGTCAACTGATGAGCGAGAGGTCTGTTTTATTCCACCCTTATAGCACTTCCATTAAGGTCCGCCTTGGACCGATACCTTTTCTCGGCAGGTTATTCAGGTAGCTACCTGACCGTGACTCAGCCAGGAGATGAAGAACATAGATATGAGGGTGGGCTCTGCTTTATTCATCCTCCAGGCTCTGTGGCCCAAACAGCGAGACTGTCCCCCTGGACATACAATCCCAGCCCCGATAAGACAAGCAATTTTCTTCTGTCAGTATAGTATGATTTTATCAGTTTCATTTGTGGGGTTTGGAAATGGATGACAGGGGGCGCTCTTTCGAAGCAGCCACTCCTCTCTCTGCTAGACACATCCAAGCAAAGGCTCCCTTTAAGTTTAACACCGTTACAACCATGGTTAAATACATAACACAAATCTCTAACAAATATACTGTGACAACATTTACATTTATCTTCAAGGAAAGCAGGCCAGACGCATGCATCTGCAATGTTGTTTCCTTGTACTCCACAACAAGAAAATGTTAAAAACTGCGGCAAACTAAATCTAAATTTAAAATGTACTTCAGTGTTTCACGTTTCTGAACAAGTTTCTCGTTACTTTAAAACTGTGAAAGTGGTGGATTGCTGACTTATTGCAAAATGCCTATTAATTTATTACATTTTAAAATAAGTAATTTACCTCACAAAATAGTTATACATGCGTTCCTAATTCCATTCTTATAGTATGGACAACCTCTTCACATATATAAACTACAGCTCTTTGCCAGTGCTGCTGGGCTCAGTTAATAAGTAGCAGAGTGTACCTGACAAACAGACTTAAGTGCCACTTAGTCTCTTTATCAAAGTAGAATCTCAGGGTCTTTGCATCAGTACAGTCAGCCAATGCGCTCAGCCGATCAGCTGCTGTGACCTGTGCCCAGCCAATCAGCCATACCCTATGCCCAGCCAATCAGACGTGCCTAGTCATCATGCAGGGGCTAAAGCGGACAGACGCGGGGGGCAGGAAATCAGTAAGGAGACAAAGAGGAAGCATATGGTCATTCACACAAAACACAATACAAAGGACACTTTTGAAAGAACTACATCATCCACTCCAATGGATATAAATGACCTGCATTGTGTGGAGCTGTCACTGGGGCACAGATGCTGAGTAAGGCCCACGTGCCGAGCCTCAGTGTCTGTCTGTGACTCAGGACTACAGCCCCACAGCTCTGATAGTGCTGGTCCTCTCCTCCCCAGCCTCCATCCTGAGGGTCTCCTCCTGTTTCTCATTCCTGTCTTTATTCAGACTCACTGTGGCTGTGGTGAGCAAGAGAGCACTTCTCTATAAATGGCAGTGACTTTCTTTATTTACACCTCTTCCCCTTCTGTATACCTGTATGCCCTCCCCCCTGCTCCCACCACCACCACCTTCACACAGAACGCTGCCAGCATGCAGAGCCAAGATCCAGGTGTGTGTGTGTGTGTGTGTGTGTGTGTGGGGGAGACAGCACTCAGAAGTGTGGAGAAGGAAGTTTTATCTTCTCGTCTGAAGTTTGCCCTCCAGCTGACAGCTTGGGATCTAATGTCTATCGGTCTCTATGTTTAACCAGAGTCAAACACATTTAAATTTGTATCTCTTCACATGCTCATAAAAAGTGAAAAAAAAACTAAAAAAAAAAGTGTTCTGCATATTATTAATATAGATGTTTCTTTGAAAACAAAACAAACAAGTAATCTGTTGGGCAATTGTGTTGTATAATGGTTAAGTAAAAGAGCTTATCGCTTTCGAGATTGTAGGTAGGGCAATTTTCCAGGTAGAGCACAGTCATTCCTTCAGCGAGGTTACTTACCTTAATTACAGCTATTATCCAGTAGTACACATTGATATAGAGAACTGCTACTTTACTGCTGACTAAAAGGATAAACTATTTATACTTGTTATTTGATACAGCTTTACTCTATTCATGGTCTACCTTTGAAATAAATAGCAAAAATCTTCATCTAACAGGGACTGATCTGGCTGTGTTTGCTCACAGTCACTGGTCGCCTTTAATTGATCTAAAGAATGACAGTACTTACACGTGTTCAGCTGATATATCACATTGGTTTTGCAAATGATCCAGGTCCAAAAATGTTACATTTCAGCAAAAGCGTGCATTTTTGGGCCGCCAAAATCAATTTTCCTGCATCCTCCTAGATCGACTTCAAACGTGCAGTGAGTCACATTCTCACATACACCACATATGTGATGCAGCTGTCCTGTTCATAAAGTTACTAAGCAAACGAGGGGACAATAATTCTGTAACTAGTCTATTTTCTCACCATCACCACTCTCTGCTTCCATTTTCTGGAGTATTTTTTCCAAGAAAACCAGGGAGCAAACATTGGCTGAAGGGGGCCTTCAAAGTCAGTGACAAACTATTCTGAACATGTTTTGAGCCGTGTAGATGTTGGTGAGGTGAGTCCAGTAATCTCTTTACCTTTAGGCTTGTGTAACGATGCAGCTGTTTTGGCTCCCAAGCTAGCAGTGTTCTGAGACTGGCCACCGTCGCCCTCCGCCTGTCTTTGATATTATTCAGCTGGGGACACTGAGGAAACTCACAGACACCCCTTGGGCTTTTTCCAACTCAAGGGATTAACCCAGATCCTATTTTTACCTGCTGATATCGTCCTGCTCGCCAAACTAGCCTCCCCGCTGAACACGCCACTACGTACTCACCTCTCCCGGCTCCGAGACCTCAGCGAAGGCTACGCACAGGTCGTAGGCGGGGGGTGGGGGGGCAAAAAAACTAGCCCGTCCTCCACAGAGGTCAGTGTGTGAAAGATGAAAACGCCTGTCAAAAGGTTATCCCTGTGAGCATCAAAGCACAGAGGGCTAATCCGCTCAAACAATAAGGTATGTGAGCTATGCAACTGTGGACCAGGATAATCTCCACTATAAATATATGCTACGAACGTATGGGCCTGCTATAGGCTATATATATATATTACAGTCTCAAATCCTGCATGGTACTCTCTGAGGACACATTCACTGCATGGATGGCATACAGGGGCATAATGTATGCTACTCTGGGTACAGCTACATAAGCAGAGCCGAATACAAAGCAAATCCTGCTATGCAAAAAACTAGTAAAACAAACTTCTGCTCTTCCATACGGAAAGTCACAGGGGGTGTAACTCACAGTGCCAACATAAAGTAGGGCAGAAGTGTGGTATAATGTTTAGGGAGGCATTATACAACAGGGAAGAGAACCAAGAGGTTGCAGGATTGATTCCCAACTAATGCACTGCTGTTGCACGCTCAATTGTACCATCATTTTAGCTCAAATGTCAAAACAGTATTGTACACTATGCACACTGCCCAGAGAGACTGAGGAGGGGTTACTAGATTATGGCAGGCCTCAGCCCTGAGCTGTCCCCTCGGCTGGCCTTGGCGCAAGGAGACAATACCCAGTCCCAAACCGCCCCCACCCCTGTCCGGCCCAGCCCGGCCCAGCCCCAAGAGGTCTGCTTTCCCGATCACAGGCACACGGGAAATCAACATCACAGCCTCTCTGTTTGGGATGTAATTTTCCATAATTGAACTGGTTAAAATCCCATCCTTTTTTTGTCCTTGCCAACTGAGTCCTTAAAAAAAAAAAGCCTGGTGGCGGTATGTTTGAGCTGGGAAGATTGTTCGCACATATGCGCGTGCGCAAGCGCGTGTGTGTGCACGTGTGCGAGTGTGTGTGGAGCCCAGATGACAGTAACAGAGGTGGTTTGGCAGCAAGTAAAAGAAAACTGAAAGAGAGGGGTTCTGTAAAACAGAAAAAGGCTGCCAGTCGGATCTAGTCTATCCTCTCGTATATCTTTTCCCACTTCCTTCTCTTTAGGCTATGAATCAAATCAAAAATCAAATTAATCAAGCACCAGGGTGCTCATGGATGTTGCCATCTTAATTCTTGCTGTCCCGTGTCATAAAGCCAGTGTAACAAAAAGAGAGAAGTGACACCTGCCCCTCCCCCACTCCTTCCCATCATGCACCATCTCATATGTAACCTTTGAACTTTGCAATGGGGGGTGATGTAATTACTGTCAAAATGCCCCAATAAAAATGACACGACCAGGACAGAGAGAGGGGGAAACAGAAGGACCTGTGGCTAATACATACAGGGGGAAGGCATCTTGTGCCTTTTTGACATTTCGCTGAACCATAGCCGTTTTAATTTCCCTCCTAAAACAATTAGGGCCATCCTTTTTCTCCCTTTGGGGAAGGGGGCTTTTTGGGAGGGTGGGCAGGGGGCACGTGAGGCTACACACTGCTATTCTCTTGCATCAGCACCAGTGCTTTTACTTGGCAGCGCAATACTGTAATCGGAAAAATACAGCCTTTTATCTTGGGTACTCGTAATGATACACTATAAGCAGTATTACAGACTCTATCATTAATGTTTCACAAATTACAGCGCCAATAATGAAGTGGAACAATAAATAAGCAGTTTTTTTGCTTTGTAAGCTGTGTGTAAATTTTACGTGTCTGTCGGCACAGTGCTGGGCGAGGTGTTGATTGTCAAAGCCCCGAAGGGCACAACAAGAGCAGCTAATTAACACAGGGGCGTGTGTGCAAGCGCTCAAATGCCGGAGCACTCAAAATAGAACGAGCGCACAAGAATGAAAAAAAAACTCCACTCCCCAAAATATGCTAATTAAATAGGCCACAGCAAATAAAAACCAATTTAGCTTGAACTTCCTTTAAATTCTCGCTTAATATGGGTCTTATGAAAGCAGTCAATTTTATGCTTTCACTGGAGGAAACCTCAGGATCTGCGTCAGCATATTTTTAGAAGCTATCTACTGAGTATTTCTGCCACGGCACAAGAAACTGAGCTTCAGTGCGGCAGCCAGAAACACACTGAAAAACCAAAATACTTAAGCTGCATCAAAGACCAAACATTTTATTTGCATTTTTTAAATGTGTACTAGTAGAAGCAGTATCAGGATGCAACATTTTGAGTGCTAAGCTGGTAAACAGAAAGAGTTCAAAGCAAAACTACATGCAAATGAAGCATAAACCATAAATACATACAAGGTAGACAAAAAAATAAACGATAAGGATTCAAATTTTGAAGAAATTCCATTGCAATTAAAAGTGAGTCTTAATGTGTTTCACACTAATATCAATATTAATTACCAATATGATTCCAGGAAAGTTATTTTGGAATCAAGACTACATTAAAGTCGTGATTCCAAAATGACTTTACTGGAACCATATTGGTATCACTAGAAATCTAACAGATTTTGAAAAAGTTGAAATAGTTGGCACACAAACTGTGGACGGCAAAATTATTCCACATGTCAAAAAGACCAGTGTCAAAAATCATGGTGGCATACACCAAAAAAAGGAAAATAACAGCATCAGTGGAACAGTGGTCACTAGTTGAATCTCACTGACAGAGATAGATGGATGCTTAAAGAGATACTTTGCTAAAACCAACAAAACAACCGTCTCCCTAATTACCACAGCGCTGAATCTATACCTCCCATGATCAAATCTGACAGGCCAATGTACACAAGAGCTTCATAAAGCTGATATTTAGGACAGACCTGGTCCAGTGAACATCGACCTCTGAACAGTGGAAAAAAGTATGGTTTGTTAAACCTAATATACTGACCATATTAACTATTTTAAAATATTATAACTTGGCCATCCTGTAAAGAACAGTTTTTATGTTGCCAGAAAAAGTCAATAAAATACAGTGAAACATGAATTTTGTCCGGCTGTTTTGAAATTTTATACTGTTTTATTTTAATATACAGTATTAAGATGAGTCCAAGAAATAACTGCTTAGCCAATTTTGTTGTGAACACTGAAAACTCAAGAGCTTCTTTCATGTTGAGTGCTGCTTTGAATCGTTGCCTCTTTTTCAACATTTATAGGTTAAAAAGAAATATCTATTGGATTTGATCTGACTATTTTACACATTAAAGAATGTTGATGTCAAAATCCGCTATGTGCTTCACTTAAAACACCTGGATGTGGATATTTTGACATCATCGTATATGGAGTCAAATCATATTTATTTGAAAATGGGGTGAGTGTAAATACAGCATTTTTACGTAATAATAATTTTATTGTGCCACATTATATGCAATGTACCAGTACTGAGTCACATTGTTCTACCAGTAACCGAAGTGCCTCCTGCGTGGGTCAGTCAGTGACGTCGGGGGAGGTGCTACCCAATGCACCTCCTCTCTTCCATATATGACTAAGTGTAAGAGACCAGTTGGTTGTTAAAAAGACAAACAGCTGGTTCATTTTCTCCGTCCCTGCTGTTGAGGGATGGCCATATAATCTGTGTGCCTGGGCCTAGGTGAATGGGCAGTCTGCGGACCGGTCATCCCTCACCATTGACCACCGGCTCAACCCTTTATCAGACAGCGATGGCCCGGAACGGGGGACGCTCACGGGTCAGAGATGACCGCTCGACATGCGCGCTGTCCTCTCCTGGGGGGGTCAGATGGGGTCATTGTGAATCAGCTTTACGTCAGCTGTCAGCTCTTCCGCCACCCCCCACCCCGGAGAGGATAAGGAAATGCAGATCTCGTCAGAAGGAGAGATTTCCCACTAGGGAAAGGGGGTTTGCAGAAAGGGAGGAGACTGGGGGGGCCACTAAGCAGTATCTCTTCAAAAGACCAACACCTGCCCCCGCCTCCACCTTAAGCCCTGGAGATGAACCCAGGATATTGAATTTAAAGGGAATTACCAAGAATTTGCAAGCGTTTTGTCTACCGAACATTCAGCTAATCCCATAAGCGTTCCTCTCTGCTTCCAGGCAGTTTGTTACAGCTAATGATAGCTAAAGTCCAATCCCTCCACCAAACAACACAACACATCCCAGCCCCCCTTACCCCCCCACCACCCCCACCCTCTCAATCAAAGGAGCCCATACTGTGTGAATCCGCGCTGGCAGCGGACTGCAGCAGCCAAACGGATCCGAATGCGAGGACGCTCGCTGTTCCTGATGTGGTGAGAGGTTTTGGGAGATTCGTCGCTGGCACTGGCTGCTTCCCAGAGCTTTATTTAGAATCGCGCGCTCTCTCTGCGCCGGCTTTCAGTCGACTGTGGTTTATTTTGCTGTCGCATTTCTAAGGCTGATTACAATACTCATCTGCAATTTCAGCCGTGACAAAGGGGTGTGTGTGTGTGTGAAACTCTGTTGACTGATTAAACTTTCAACTGCACAATCCGTTTCTCTGTAACAAATGTATGTCAATACTTGATTTAAAAAGTCATGCATTTTATAATACAAAACAGAAAACACTATTTTAACACAGCAATAAACTTTAATAGATGATCTTCATCAACTGTTATTCGATGTAGACATAAATAGTTTCATTTACACCATTTCAACAGTAAGCTTTTCGTTTGTTTTTGAAAAGCAGCCACTTCTCTCAACTTTCTACAACTGCTGAGCACAGTAAATGGATTAACTAGTCATAATTAACTTGAAGCTAGCAACTGGAATTCAGAAAAATTAAGCGTTTGCACCTGTCTAAATTACCAATATAAAGTACATCCCCTTTGCAAAGACTACGTCGCCCCTCTAAAGGAGCACTTGCAAAGACTTTACTTCTTTTACCTAGCACTGATATGTGTTCGCATCACACCTGCCTTTATTTGATGGTCCTCATTTGTTAGTATCAGATGGCTGTTCTGTGCAGGGCTCTTCCAGTGGGTTCTGGTAGATAGGGCAGTCGGTGTTAACCAATTCTGGCCTGAGCCGCTGGATCAGCTCAGTGTCAGTAAGAGACTATGTGGCACAATGCAGCGTTCTGTTCCATCCCCCGCACACTTTGAGTAGCCAAGTTAAATCGGCAGGATTTACAGGGTTTGTTCAGAGTGCTTGCCGATACTGTAAACATGGCAAGGCTTCTGGTGACAGCTTATTAAGCCTCCAAATGAAGCCCAGGGACTGATATCCTTTCCTGTGGCTGAAAGCACATTTTACTCATGGAAACAAACGCCTGGTTATAAATCAAATTTCATTTAATGGCAGGAGTTTTTACAAGTCCTGATAGAGACATATGATTATAATCTTTTTTTTTCCCCCTCTTTTTCCACTGCCGCTCTGTCTTCCAATTCTCCAAATTAGATGTAATGACACAAGCTTGTTTATCCACAAAGGGGTCGGGGCTCTGAAGTTGCGTAAAAAGGGTTATGCAAAGAGGGAGTCTTTCTAAAGCTGCGTTTAATTATTCATCAGCGCTGGATATCGATGAAACGAGCCCAACATGCTGTTTAAATCAACACGGCTGTTAAAAAGGCAGTTTCTTCTGAGTGACGCAAAGAAAAAAAAAAGATCAATAATGAAGCACTGTTGCGGAGTGCATTCTGGGTAGAGGGAGCGTAGAGCTGAGTCTGTGTGGTCCGTGGGATGTCGGCAGGAGAGGAGATGACGGGGGCTGGGACGGGCTGGGCCGCCGGGTTGGCCAGCCGTGGGATGTGTGAGCGCACCAGCCCTTCGGAGTCTGCAGCTAACCGCAAACTCAACCGCATGCACCACCCAGCAATCCCACTGTTTCCATTTCCCTTTCTTTCTCAATTTTTCTCCCACAGCTATCCTCTTTTATCCCTAACTTATTTCCATACAGCCATCAAAAGGGCATGCCCTCTTGTTTCCTTGGTAATAAAAGTTAACTGAATAACAACTGAAGGCAATCTCACCAGCAATGAATACTTGTTAAAATGTTAACCAAGACACTTGCTGAAATGTAAATGTTTGGTAGATAGCAAAAATCCCCTCTATAAAAAGATCTGATTAAAAGATATTTCTTGGTTTTTATATTTCCAGAATGGGAAAAAAATTTAAGTGGTATCACTTGAGTGTGCATGTTCCAGAAATGTTTCATGGGGGAATGTGATCCATAGAGTTTCGTTATTCTTGAATGTTAACATTTCCCCAGCCATCAGTCAGAATATTGCTGTGTTAACATATGTGCCACAAAAATATCTGGAGATTGGAAAAGATGATATCTATGAAGAATCCAGGGATTACATGTATCTGAAAACTATATTAAAATTCAATATTTGTCAGGTTATGCAGAAAATTGAGTAATTACAAAAACGCTCTAGAAAGCATTTATATCCTTAGCACAGCAACAACGTCACGTCAACATATCGCTTTCACTCAGTGACACACATTTTTAATGTATTCCCTTTCCTCTCTGTAATGAATCTAACATCCCAGGACACCATACGGAATACAGAGATGGAGGATATAATTATTAATGAAGATGGACAGAATGTATGAGAGACGACACTAAGATGTCCCTGGAAAATGCTTGGGGACATGGTTAATCTCATAATAAAAGTATGGAAGAATCGCATTATTCAATGAGCAATAAAAGGCAAATAGTATAGCAAGGTTAGGGCTGTCAGGAGCTCCTGCAAGGCTAGATACCAAAATTTCTAATGAAAAATGTGCCTCATCCACCCCCTCCAGTGACATTGGACGATGGTTGCAACCATGATTTCCCCATTTCAGTAAAGAAGCCTGAATGCTGGCAGGCTGCAAGGCCGACTTGTGAACGGTTTGTTAACCAACTTACGGAGCGGCTTGCATCAAAGAGATTAATGGGGCCGAGAATTTCTCACACAGCTTACCACTTCTGCAGTCTCTCGCTGGGACGAACAATGCCCCTGGAATCATACCCCGTCACATGACTTCTGAGTGAAGGGGGAGGGCATGGCTTCCTTCTCCAAATGTGTAATTCTTCTGGGAGAGTTTTAATTAAATGACAATAACAACCGCAGGGGAATCGCAGACACACGGCAGTGGACACAGCCCTAATGCCACGCTGTACACAAACACCCGTGACAAATAGCGATGCAGCGGTGAAGGGAACATTTCATGCCTAATAAATACCAGGGTCTGGTCTTTCAAAGCCACAAAGGGGATTTTTTTTCTGCAAATACTTATTATCGGACCAAGTATTTTAATACTAACCTCAAGCCTTCTTTAAGCCCATTACGGTTCTTTCTGCCTCTGCTAACAAATCTCTCTGGAAGAAAAGAGATGTCTAATGTGTATTAAGCATGTTGAGCCTTATATAAAAGAACAGTAAGGAGGAGGTGGTTGGGGGGGGGTCGTGGTGTGAAAGGCCGACACCACTACTCAACACTTCAAAAGGAATTTGAGGGGGGGTGATACAGAACTACATAGCAGCTTATTTACAGATTAAGAGGAGAAAAGCGGAGATAAAGAAGGGGGAGGTAAAAGCATAAAAAGTTTTCTGGACTTTAACCTCCTTGACTTTAAATGCTGGTCTGCAGAGGAAAGGTGGGGGGTGCAGTAGAGAATAGCACACAGATTAATGGAGGTGAATTCATTCTACAGATGAATGGCAGGAGCAGACCAAGGTTAAACAGGAGGTAATACAGGAAAAGACAAGAGAGAGTGAGGGGAAGTGTGAGAGAGAGAGATGTAGCCTATTGGGAAAAAAAGACAGGAAAGAGAATACAGAAAATCTCTATATTAATGCACCAGTCAGTGCGGGCAGACAACTGTTCAACCAGGAAATAGACTACTTTGCAGTTCCAAATTCCAGTAATATTTTTACATGAATAATAACCAAAACGGTCCAATAATATATAGCACTCCTCACCCTTCCATGAGGGTAAGTCATGTAGAGTACACAGTTCCTTCCCTCTAAATGAAACTCAAAACAAAACCTTTCCAGCCCACAGTGTATGAATTTTCCTAAAACAGTCCTAAAAGCAATCTGAGAAGGTCACAGCATGGATTAATCTTCCTTATGGAAAAGGTGCTAATTCCTCCAACTGCTTGTTTAGGTTCTTGTCAGCACTATATTTGTGGCAGATCCTGGCATATACAGTTGTTGCTCTGTTTTGAAAGGGCTGCTGGATGTAATACATCACTGAATTGGTGGCTGACAGTGAAATTGCCATTAGAATTCAAGGTGCATGTGTGAACACTCCCAAAATGATAGTCTGCTTTTCTGCAAAATTCTATGTACCTGCAACCATTCAAAGGGTATGAGTGGAAAATATATGATAATGTATTTCTGAAAAATAAACCCATGGAATATCTATACTTGTATGGACCCAGAATTTAAATATCAGCTGTATTCCATACATAATACTAATCACTCAAAAATGATTAATTTTCAAATATGCATTGACTTCAACAAGGAAATCTATACTATTTTGATTATTATTTTTCATCAAATCTTCCCCAAATTGAACTGAACTATTTAGTCTCTTGCAGCAGCTCTCTCCCACTAACCCAGGAGGAGGCAGCAGCAAGCATGTGACTCCTATGATTAACATGAAGGGGAGACCATTCTTCTTTACACACTACAGGCATCTGGCTGACTAGGCTTCACCTGTACCTGGTAACAGCGCAGTTGGGACCCAAACCCCCAGTGTCATTGCTTCCCAAACAAATGTCTTACCAAGTGAGCTGCTTGGGGGCCACCTTTTATACTTTTTTTATGGTTGCATTTGTTATAAAAATAACCAGATGGGGAAAAGACTACTGACAACTTCTCAGAGAATGACACCGGGGAACAGCTGAAATTTTTGCAGTTAGACCTAATAGCCAGTGTGCGACTAGCCCTTCTGTTAGACTATCGCCAGTGTGCTTCTAGCCCTTCTAATAGACCATAGCCAGTGTGCAATTAGCCCTTCTATTAGACTATAGCCAATGTGTGATTAGCCCTTCTATTAGACTATAACCAGTATGCGACTAGCCCGTCTGTTAGACTATAACCAGTGTGCAACTAGCCTTTCTGTTAGACCATTCGGTTAAACAATTGCTTTCCCCCTTCCCAACCCAACCCCGAGATTTCAGTACTGCCGGAATATTGATCAAACTGAGAAAGCTGTGCTCACACAGGCTCTGACTACACGTGTGGGACCTGCGAGAAAGCGTGAGGTGATGCATATTTCATGACTAAGTGATGGTTCCGTGAATGAGTACACCCTGTAGATGCTTATTAAGAAGACGCATGCTGATTCCTTAATGGCAGGCCAAAGGAAGCAGCACTCATTACAGTGCCCAGGCAAAAGCAAGGCTATTCTCATGTACCATTTACCTAAATTAATTTGTTCATCGATATTTCTTCAGGTGTCACGGCTTGTACAAATTCTCCATCACGGACAGGAAAAGCTGATTATGTAACGCAATTAAGCCCCAGGGCTGCTATTGACGGGAGGGCCTAAGGAGCTACGATAATGAAAACTGGAGAGTTAACTGGATTTACAGGACCAGGGTCAACTTAAACGCCATAACTTCAACCATATCCATTTTGGCATGTCACACCTGATTCAGGATCAGTATCAAGGGGCAGAATCTGTGTTTGTGTCCAGTGCAGGCCTAATGAAAGTGTGTCAGGGTCATGACTTACAAAGCGTTGCCTCTCATTTTGCCTCTGCAGGCAAAATAGCATTACCCACCCAACATAGAGCATTAGGGCAGCAAGCATTCACTGTGGCTCTGCACAGCGTGACGTAAAGGATAAAGGAATGCTGGTCCCTCACCTGCTGTGCAAACATCACCCAGCCTCCCCCACCCCCACATCTGAAATATCTCTCAAATGACCCTATCTTTCACAGGGCCACAGGGGGCTATGCCCCCCCACGCTGTGACACCATGGTCTGGCCTTTTCCTCATCGCATCACTCTCAAGCACCCAGCACAAAGTGCAGAGAGCCTGTCCTCTATTACTGCTATCCCCTGTACATAGTGCAGAGAGCGCATCCTCTATTACTGCTAGCCCCAGTACAGAGTGCAGAGCCTGTCCTCTATCACTGCTAGCCCCAGTAGCAGAGAGCCCATCCTCTATCACTGCTAGCCCCAGTACACAGTGCAGAGCCTGTCCTCTATCACTGCTAGCCCCAGTACCCAGTGCAGAGAGTCCATCCTCTATCACTATTAGCCCCAGTACACAGTGCAGAGAGCCCATCCTCTACCACTGCTAGCCCCAGTACACAGTGCAGAGAGCCCATCCTCTATCACTGCTAGCCCCAGTACACAGTGCAGAGAGCCCATCCTCTATCACTGCTAGCCCCAGTACACAGTGCAGAGAGACCATCCTCTATCACTGCTAGCCCCAGTACACAGTGCAGAGAGCCCATCCTCTATCACTGCTAGCCCCAGTACACAGTGCAGAGAGCCCATCCTCTATCACTGCTAGCCCCAGTACACAGTGCAGAGAGCCCATCGTCTATCACTGCTAGCCCCAGTACACAGTGCAGAGAGCCCATCCTCTACCACTGCTAGCCCCAGTACACAGTGCAGAGAGCCTGTCACTCACTGCTGGGTGGAGAGGAAATGTTGAGGGCACTGTGGACAAGGGGAGATAATGTTGATAGAACACATCAGTGAAACATTATCTATTAGCATAAAATATTGTGAAAATGCACATGTACATTTATTACAAAAGATAATTTATTATTACACATGTAATACATATTAATTATTCATTTATTACATACAGAATAACCAGTCAACTGAACTGGGTATAGCTACCCACCTGAAATAAGTACATAATTCTAGTATACGATGTGACTGTATTTATTGATTGTATTTCCACCATACAGAACAATAAAGCCCAATGACTTCCACTTCCTATACTACTGTTTTACACATTACGTTACGATTTTTGACTGTATTCTCCTTGACATATTTAATTATTTTGCAGTTTGACTAAAGCACCTACAATTCAGGCACAAATTGTTATATCTTTTTCAAAATCTGTTCCATCTGATTTTCTGCCATTTTAGAAATTTGCTAATTTAAATAATGATTTTATTGCTGTTAATATAAACACAAGTCAACTTCTTGAAGTTAATTACTTCAAAATAAGAGTCCTTTTTGTTTGGTATTTACATTATTTTATCTACCCTCCCATATCCCTGAATGTAATGTATCCTGCCTGACACAGTGGTTCAGCACATGAAGAGTAAAAGACAGGCCACAGAAGGTGTGTCAACAATGAACAATCACATTCTCCAGTTTTGTCTGTAATGTCATAAACATTTGTCTCGCGGTAAGGCAAAAGCTTAAATTGCCCGGTGAAATTGTTTGGCACCTCTCAGGGAGGCTGTTAAGAGCACGCTGCCTGAATCAGTGGAGCACCCTCCACTGCCGCCTGAATAACAATCTGCACAAGCAGGGGCATTATGTTTCTCAATGACTGCTGAATAATTCAGGAAAGTTCTGTACAGAGGGGAGATGCATTCTTCATGGTGAAACCCCAGAGGAGAGCCTCCTGGGAATTAAATCGGCAATACTGTGCCCCAACTACATCCTGGGAGGATTTGCATCCCATTTTCACCCACTGAATACCTAGATGAGTTTATTTGCTGGATTTTGCTTTATTTGACTGGATATTTCTGCATCATTTATATTAGATCAATGAAGTCTGCCTACAGGTGGCCCTTATAGATGAGAGCTTGTATTTCCAACCTCCTCCCAAATTCATATGCTGTAAATCTTCACTGCGGTACAGTCTCTCTGCGTTATAGTCTGTCAAACTTGTATTACTGTTTGACTGCCAGACATCTGTCCCACATGTTGTACAGGATGGCTTTTTGGGAGAGGCCGGAGGGAACGGCAGAGACGAGGGACGCCAGCGTTTGGCTCCCCGAAACGGGTCGTTCTTGGACGCACATGTGCGCCGGGGGGGTTTTGTGTCTGAGGCACAGACGGGTGGGGACATTATTGGACCTGTCAGTGGGTAAAGTATGGTCCTACTCAGGACAGAGCGAGCGTGACAGTGTGCGACAGGATTCCGCTCCAAATGCGAGCCTTGATTTATTCCCATTGACTCAGCAGTATGCAAAGAAGATCTTCAAGTTCCAACCATGGACAGGGAGATTGTTTTGCTGTTTTGAAAACACATTGTAGTCGGGGAATCTGGTACACCTACCCCTTTATCAAGCACAATGGACTGAATACTTGATACTGTTTAGTATGGTAGTACAAATAAAACCAGGGAGTGCTCATATGGTGCTTCGGCTTCAATGTGAAATGGGCCAATACAGCCTCATGAACGATTTCCTCGGTGAAGCGATCAGATGCTAACAAACTCTCTGTCATGAACTCTGACCCATAAGCTTGCCCTTTAAATGTATGCATCATATGAGGGTCATCAAGTGGGCAAAAGCTGAAGGTGGACTGGATCCCAAAATTCATCTCTGTTGACATAATTCAGGCATAACTGTATCACCCATTAACATCAACTTTATATGAGGTTAAATATAGTCCAATAGCAATGTTGAGAGCAAGTTCATTGCTGAAAATAAGCCAGCAAAGCTGGATGAAATATCACAACATGTGTAAAAATGAGAGTATCCATTGGGACAACCCTGGGCACTGACTTCTGTTGGGGCAACCTTAAAAGCTGAGCTTCCAGAGATAAGCATATACAGATTATGCTGGCAGCAAGTCAAAAGTTTCATTTTTGGCACTGTCCAAACCTTCTGAGCACTAAAACTTTGAGTTGTTAGAATCAGTCAATATTTCATAGCGCATGGAGGGTCTTCCTTTTAACAAGCTCATTCAGTTTAATTCCAAAATCATTCAGTCATTGGCCACTTTCAAAGCACTTGCATAACATGACTTGCCTGTTTTTTTGTGCTTTTGCAGACACATTACAGAGGGTTAACCAAATGTGAAGCTTATTGTGCCAAAACATTTTTGAGTCTTACATAAAACATAGGAAACAAAATCAAGAGGCCAATTAGTTATACTTAAACACTGGAACCAGGACTCAATCATATGAACTTATTCCCTTTTTTCACGATTAACAGTTTTTAATTTTCTTCACACAGGATAACATACATATAGTTAAAGGACAATATATTCCCCATCAACAACCTACCCCTTCCCCTCCACCCTTGCTCTTCCATCCCTAGGGCCAAATGTTAAAGTGTACACATAAAAGAATAAAAAAGAGGGGAAAAAATGAACTTAGACTCTTTAAGGCCATATGAAATTCAGTCAAAACCAACTTTACAGTAGAATATATGTTTCTAAAAGCATCTATTTTACTGGAGACAAAGAAACATGTCCTTTGGCTATACAGAACTGCATATGCATTTTAAAATATTGAAGTGGGCTTTGTTTGTTTGATTTGGTCATAGCTGGTGGACAGAGACGGTGATTTACGCTGAATAGTCAGCACATCGTCGTTCCAATCGCTCTCTCTCCCTCTTCGCCACAGCCCTCGCCTCGCCTCAGTCTTCCTCCGCAGTCCATTTCACAGCCCGTCTTCAACTGGCACACCAATCATCAATCACATGTACGCCCACCCCAGTGTGCACACACACACACACACCCACCCACGCGCACACACACATACACACCTAACACCCCTATCTCCCACGCCCCTGTGACAGCACTCACTCTCACATCTCAACACATGTGTACAAGTCGTTGCGGTCATCCCTGCCCATCAAAGTGACATTTTCATCCAAAGCCACTCACGCACAAGCTGTGACATCTCTATGAAGACAGGATTCAGATGGATTTTAATGGACAAACTCTTCTAGGCTCGTATCCCAGGATGGAACCAGTGAACTTTTTACCAAAGATAAAAACTTCACTGGGCGATGTATGAACAAGAGAAAATCAGAATGGTTATTTATGTCTGAAGGGTCTAACAACATACAGTGTGAGATCAGTCGCATAACTAAATGTGTGTTAATGAGCTTGGGGCAGTGAAGGAGCCCTGGGAATGATGTAATGGCAGTGTAAGCCCATTCTGGGAGGAGGAGGAGGAGGATGAGAAGAAGATTCAGCAGTAGATGAGACGTTAACCCCCCCAACTCCCTCCCCCAGGCCACTTTTCCCTGAGTGTTTGCCTGAACTTCCAATCAGAAACATAACAGATGCGACTCCGGCAAAGACATCAATCATTTTCCCCCCCCCCTTTTATCATCACACCGTAAAAACACACAGGCACAAAAGAAACACACTAATGCAATGCACACGTGCAAACAACATAAATCACACTAAACACCTAAATACGCACCCACACAGATACACGTGACACAAATGCCTGCACACGAACACTTTTGACACTGTATAAATTCAAAACTCAAAGTCATATTCGATGACAATTATTCATACACTGTGTGGCGTTTCCATGATCTTGTCTACCAATGTGAATAATATGGAAATAATAGAGAAAGGGAGTGAGAGAAAGATAGGGATGACAAATACATGATGGTAACTTCACACGCCCTTCATGGTTCACCTGTGCGACATTAACTGACTGGGTGTCCAGCTGAAGCAGGGTGTCAAACCTCCCCAGCCTTGGAGACAGGGTTATTACACAGCTCAGAGACAGCACTGAGGGCTGTGACAGTGTCCTTCCTGGCCCTCGCCCTCTGGGCGTCACTGTGGGCCTCTGGCCCTGCTGAGATCCAGAGACAGAAGTGCAGCTGGGACACTGAAACCAATACGCCAGCACATCCAAACCAAACAAGCAGGCAGGATAAACTATGGAGGCAGTGTGAGTTTGTGAGGAAACAGATTCTTGCACTTTCACTCCACCCACACACTCCCTAAAAGATTGCTAGTCTTAGCGGGTTTGCTATGAGTGTATGTGTGTACATGTGTGTGCGTGTACACGTGTATGTGTGCATGTGCATTTTGTAGTTACGTGTGTGTGTGCATGTACATTTGTAGTTGTGTGTGAGTGTGTGTGTGTTCAGCTGTTCCACCAGCAGGGTAGTGCTAATCAAGCCAAAGACAAACTAAATAGTCCCAGAGACATAATTCATCTACAAAAAATTTAGTGAGATAGAGATAAAAGTTTTTTGCTTTATTGTGGATAAGACCAGTAAGCCATGTGCATTTACTCTGAGTAAGGGCATCAAAATTGATTCCTGAAGGGCCTCAGTGTCTGCAGGTCTGTGTAGTTGCCTTTAAATCAATAGCCATTTGAGAGCATGAAAAGTAGGTGCTAGTACTCTCTGGCCAGTCAGTGATTTATATGAATCAATTATTTGCTGATACACACCAAAACCAGCAGACACTGTGGCTCTCCAGGACTGGATCCTGACTCCTATGGATCAGAGCTCAGAAGAGCCACACCATTAGAGCCAGCGGTAGCACCCAGACCCTCGACCTTCAAGCTGAACACACACCGTGTGTGTTTGAAACCATCAAGAACGGTCGCTACAGAGATAGCAATTCACATAGAAAATTAGCATCTTCCATCGAGAAGGGTCATGAACAATGGGGAAAGCTAAGGGGGTGGCAATGACCAATGGGAAAGATGACAGGGGTGTGGATGACCAATAGGGAAAGATGACAGGGGGTGTGGATGACCAATAGGGAAAGATGACAGGGGGTGTGGATGACCAATAGGGAAAGATGTGGGATCTTGGGGAAGACACAACTTCCCCAAAGATGTTATTTTGTCCTAACAGCCACAGGAACCTAATGTCTTTTTGATGCTCTTTATTGATTGTATGCATGCATTTTCTTTATAAAACAAAGCTAATGAACAAATTCAAAACAAAATCCTGAAGGTGTACATTAAATTAATTTGGGCAAAAAATATTCTTGCAGAAGTAAGTTAGGGGCGCTGCTGTCCCAGGCTTTTTATAATCAGAGCAAAGGATTGTCATTTCAGAGTGAAACATCTACCCTACATCAATAATTTCTACCCTACATCAATAATTTCTTTCTCTTTGTATTTTTGGAGCCTCCAAACTTCACTAGGATTCAACGTGGCCCACTTAGCTTGAGAACGACGTCTTCCAACCATCAGAGCTGACGAGGGCAGAGTGAGGATGACTCATTGTCTGGGGTGCAGTCTGTCAAAGACGAACCGTGATCTGGAAGGCGGAAAACTTTCCTGGATCAGGACACTGTGCTCTATCGACATGACGGTTTCACAGCATTGGGTCTGTTGCATCAGAAATGCCCAGCTGCGACAGCCTGTGCTTCAGCGCTTCAACTGTGAGGGGGATGGCATGACACTGTCCTGACATGTGGATGTGACTAAAACCACACTTCATAGGGAGCTGGTGATAGCCATACTTCACTTCAACAATGAGGGTCCCAGAAAAGTCCTCTTCACCCATAAATCATTGTGAAGACCAGTCTGATGGACATGAAGCATTGCATAATTTGTATATGTGTGTGTGATGTGTTATAGTGGAATAAAGTAATGAAATACGTGGAGGAGTTTTTCCACCTTTTCAAATGAACACACTCAAAAAAAGTAATCATGATGCATTGTGTATAATTCTCGTTTAACTATTTATATGATTATTTTTGTAATGTACTTTTTTATTTGCTTAGCTTATTTTATTTAGTATATTCATTTAATTGTGGGTTAAGTTATCATTCTGATAATTTTGTATGTGAGATTTGGCTATGTTCATTGCTAAGAAGATATGATCTTCTGTGTGCTGTTATTGAAAAACGAATAAAAAATTTACATGAGAAAAAAAGATAGGGCATTATCAATGTTGGCTAGATACAGAGAATCAAACCCACACCCGAACAAACAACAGATGTACCGTTTCAAACCGCCTCCCACATTGCCCAAGAGAAGGGAGTCACCTATAAAAGGGGAATCCACTACCCCTGCGCTCCTGCTCTCTGCACTTCGTCTAGCTGACGCATGTGCCAAGCTCACTGCGGCTCCAGAGTGAGCTCCTTTTGTGTGTTATATAACCCATGCGTGAAGCACTTTGCCATGTTGTGACACACCTGCGTCCCAGAGTAACTAACAGAGCTACAACTCCTGCTTCTCCGCCACACAAATCCAAAACAAAGATGACAGCAGGTTTCTGTGCGCATTATTAGGGAACTTGCAACGCACTTCAAAGAGTTACGCTACCCCTGTAGTTCAAGGAGGGAAGCAAGACAGGCATAAATTAAAGCTGATGTTGTGCTGAGAGATTGCAAGAATTAAAGAGAATTACGTAAATAATTTTTTTTTTTTTTTGGCGGTACGTTCCTCAGATCTCTGCAGATTCGGAGAGTAAGGCGTTCAGTAATGATGAGCGTCTTGGGTTTGTTAGAAGGAGCTCAAAGGTACACGAAGGATTCAGACATAGTAAGCCGCGGAGCTGGGTCACGCTTTTGTGTTTGAAGATGATTGTGGAATGATACTGTACCACAGCTGTCCAGAATCAAATATGTTTCCAGTCATTTTTCCTTTGCAGAAAATTCTCAGTTTTAATGCACAATGGGGCCCCAGTTTACATCTGTAAATGTTAATATTTTACTTAAAATGAACAAAAAGATAAGTGAAAAATTAATTTTTTTAATACATTGCCTTTTTAATAAACCTAGAAAATACCCATCTGGCCTTGTATTCTTGGCATAACATATAAGAATGACATGTTGAGTTAACGTTTTGATGAGGAAATAAATCTTTGTATGAGACAAAGACAAGCAAGCAGTTTGTCTGGCAGACTTAACATCTCCATTGCACCAGAGCGAATGCATTCACACACTATACACCACCTGCTGCGGTCTGCTTGTTAGCGTACCACTTAACCTCGCTCACACTGATCTTAGTCAATCCGCCTTTTTGCACACACGCCGGCACCTGTCCCGTCCGCCGTGCCGTAGCGGCGGATGCCTCCCGGCGATAATGACGAGGCCGGAGCGGCGAGGCCGTCCCGCGGCGTTGTTTATATTTTACAGGGCGAGCTGCAAACTGACGGCGGTGAAAAAGTCTCTTATTGATGTGTTTAAAGGGCTGCATTAAGCTGCTCTCAGTGGCATCTGCACCGGTATTGATCTCACATCGACCGCGCACACGCTACGCTCTCACAAATGGCTGAATGTCTCCTCTCTCTCTCTCTCTACCCCCCTCTCTTTCTCTCTCGCCTCCTCCGCCTCTCTCCTTCTCCTTCTCCCCACCCCCATGTCTCCCCCTCTCCCCTTCTCCCATAATGGGTTCTTTGAGAACCCTCAGAACAGCGCACAAGGACGACCTGTGATAGAGCTCAGGGGATGCCGAAGCTTCGCACGACAGTGAAACACTCATCTTTCAGCCCCAGCTGCGCATACGAGAGAGGGAAAGGGCGGCGTCGGCCACTCCAGTGTGACTGCGGAATCCGGGGGCCGTGAAACCGCTGCTGATTGTTCCAGGTCATTCTGTATCCCCAACGATCCACAGCACCGCGTTCCCCTCGCTCGGAGGACGACACTCACCCCAAAAAGCCACTGACCCCGTTCCTCACCGCAGGCCTCGCCTTAGCCTTCACCCCATTTATTTTCTCTTCCTCCGGAGAGTGTTTTTGTTTGAAGTTCATATTTTCCAGCTCCGGGAACAAATTAAGGAGGAAATTAAACTGTTCAGATGTGACCTCCTGGAATTCTTACAACAAAAACAATGGGGATGCGTTATTAAAGCCATGTTACGCAGCTGGATGCTCGCACTTTGATGTAGGTGTGTTTACTGCTGCCGTGTTGCGTCTTTTGTGTGCAGGTTGACACACGCTAAATGATGCATGAAATAAAATGGCAGCACAGGAATCCTAACCAAACCTGATAAGATATATCACATTAAGGGAAGGCAAACCTATTACATTTCCATGGCAACTGTCAAGGCGCACAGCCAGAGGGACTTGCAACAAGGGAGCAGGGAGTGGGCCAGGAGACTGTTTTTTTATCAAGCTGAAGGCTCCAGACAGCTGCTTTCTATTGGCCAGCACTGGTTGCGGAGGGCAACCAAGGGCCGAGGCCTGTAGTACCAGGCCTGCGGGCTGTGGCCTCGCGGCACACCCGGCCAATACTCATTCCCACATTTCATTATGTTTGACCGCTAATCTCAGCCAAAACACACTGCTACATTCCGTTACACTTGACTGCTTATTGATGGTCCTTTTCCTTTTGCTTCCACGCCCTTTTCTCTCAATATGGAATGTCCAATTGTATTAACAAGCTGTGCTCACAACTAAAACCTCCCAATCATTCAACTTGGGAGAGGACAAACAAACAGCATAATAAACAGAAATGTACAGAGACCCCAAAAGTCTCATACACTGCGTATGGACCATGACTCCAACTCTCATGCTTCAACATCACACACAGTCACACACATTTTATACATCTTTTAAACACTTTACCTCTTTTCCTTCCCATTTCTAATTCAAAGTCATACCCCCTTTCTCATACCTCTACTGCTTTCAATTTAGAAGAGCACAGAGGAGTGCGTGCTCTTTTCAGTCGCCATTTCTTTTCACACTGCAGCCCATACGCTGAGCCTGAACACACAGGGAGACACCTAATGTGCACCACCAGGAGTCAGTAGAGAGCAACAAAGACATGGAGATCCCAGCTGGACCTTCCCTCTTTGGGAAATGCTCTAGCCAATTATGTGACGCTTGGTTGGGCTCTCAGCCAATCAGACATATTGACAGATTGAATATCAGACCATGGGGCCCATCCACATACTGGAGGAAAGCCTTCATACCATAAGTTGCCCAACAGCCAATGCTTGGCACTGGACTTTAAGAATGTCTGAAAATGGAAAAATCACAAGCATCCACCAGCACCATTATTCAATTAATAATTTACTGGAGTTTAAGATTGGTTTGCATGAGTGGGCAAGGGATGAGATAAATGCAAGAGTTGTTCGGATTGGCTTTAATGCCCTTTCATAATGAAGGACACCAAGTGTAAGTATATTTCCATGCACACTCCCAAATGTCTGCATCTACATATCGTATATATCATATATTGGAGTCATATATATTACCAAGGCTTGAATGTAGCTCTGTTGTAAAATGATATTCCGTATATGAACCCTGAGACTGCTATGTGCTCATGAAAATAACATTTTCAGCCAGCTGGAAGCAGACTGAAGGGGGCCTTCATATCCGAGCGAATGCCAGGGTTAATAAACACCGTTCTGTGCTAAATGGCCCCATCTCAGGAGCGGCAATGCCAGCATTTATTTTAGCTCTGCCCAGTCGCCAAACAGGAGCCGTGCGTACCAGCCAAGCCATTGACAGACCGAACAATAAGGGGAAGAGGCCCCGGAGGTGAAAGAGAGGGGAGGGACAGGGCCGAACTCGGAGCCCTGGGAGCGGGTGACTTGCCTCCCCGCTCCCAGGGTCCACAAACCCAGCCACAGGAAGCAAGAACAATGGGGTGGGCTTGGAACATGGACCGGGAGGTACTGGGGGCTAGGCCTTCAACAACAAGTATCACAGCCCACAGGCATGGAGCGGTGGGCTGGATGCTCGGGAACGAAATACAGATCTTGAAAAACAAACAAAGCCAACTGCGTTACAGGGTTTTAATAAAACGAGAGGACTCAGTGACAGTTTTTATTTTCCTCCACCACCCTCTCTTATGAAAGGGAGCGCAGGCTTCCATAAACGCAATGCTTCAGCAGACAGCTTGTCGCGCCGCCGTTGTCAGCACCGCAGACTGTTGCCCGGAGGTAACGGCGGAGCGCGGACCCACGCAGAGACCCCCATGACAGGCACGTCTCAGCTCCCTACAGTCCCTCTCAGGGCCCAGATTAATATGGAAAACCATGCAAATGAACAGAAACCAACATATGCACAAGCTGGTTCGGAGGACATATTTAATATGTATGCAAAACCGTATCATACACATAATGTATTTCATAAAACACATGAGGTTCAATTAGTTTTCTTGATGGCGTTCGCTTAGAGGGAGAAATGTTGCATTTTAGTCTTGGTTTTCATAAGACACGATACCCAAAATGTATAAAAATTCCTATGCTTGCCTTCTAAACAATGTCAAATTGTTTGGTAACGTTTTAACATTTTTGTTAAAATAATTATTTTATTTCACTTTGTCATATTTAAATATGATTTATAGTATACTTGAATGATAGTAATAAATAATTAAGGTGGATATGTAAATGTAGTGGTGCATTACTGGTTCATATGACTGATGTTGACTACATTCATGTATTTCACATTGGCCGTTCATATTTCCTATCCATATTGTTCTTCAGTCTCTGCTTATTCTCTGGCTTCATCCCACATATTTTCATGTTCATTTGATGTCTCTCAGATCAATTCCAACCACCTTAATCGAGCACACTAACACATAAGCCCCACTTTTAATCATTTTGACTTTATGTCATATCCTGCAGTTTGCAAATGGAGTTACACAATGATCCCAGCCTGAAAATGGGACATGTCAGTGAAAGCATTACTATTTTGACTGTAGAAGTAAATTTTCTTCTTTCTTTCTGATTTCTAATATTTCACGCATGCCAAAGCATATGATTTTGTATACATTACTGATTGCTATTTTAATGTTATCCAGTTAATTGTGTTATTTACCAAATAGTATTACTAAACAAATATATTACTTTATTTAGTTCTCTGAACTCATATGTCACCTCTCTTTGCTTACATTTTTTGAGTAGTTCTTTGAGTAAAATCAGGAGGTAAACTTGGCTTGAGTGGGCTTTTAATACAGTGTCTCTAACTAGTGCTCCAGATCTAATTTCTTCCAGCATCTTGGGTTATTCAGTGGACTCCTCAAGCTCTGCACAGTCTATTCTCTCAAATTCCTCAGAGTAATAACTGAACAGCGACTGTTCAATGTCTATTAATGCTTTGCTATCCTTATAACCCCAGTGCCAACACAATGCCAGTGTACCAGTGAGCTGGTGAATATGACTGAGTCTGCAAGTGAGAGAAGTAAGGAATGCTGCCATTTCCAGTTTCTTCCCACAAATGCTTTTCCATCCTGCTTCTTTATTTTGCAATATTCACAGATTGTTTTCTCCCACATCCTTTCAGCATACACTTCAGAACTCTTTTCTAATGGGTCTGCCGAGTTATCCCTTTGATTGCTGTGATTGTCTTTTTGCAGGCTGGTCCTTTTTGACTCCCATCCTCTTATACCTAAACACAGTTCTGCCTCTGTGCTTGAATTCTCTCTCCCAAGAATCTTCTGCAATTCATTTGCTTCTCATTTATCATCACTGGATTTCTTTAGCCACGCAGATTCACTTTTCATTCATCCACATTTCTATTACCTCCGTATTATCTCTCTGTTCCTCCATATCTTCAATCTTCAATTCAGTCTACGTAACTTCGTGCTTACATCAATTACCATAAACAGGTCAACTAATTTTGTATGTCGTTCTTCGTTTGTCAAGCTCTGTCTTGTATGGATCTTGTGTAGTATCGAAACATTTACCAAAATTAGGATGGATAGAGCCCAATTACATTTCACTGTCTTTTGTGAAGCCACATAGATTTGCTGTATGAGAAATATGAACCTTAGGTAAGTGTCTGGTTGCATGGACCAGGCATTTTTAAAATCAACCTTGCATGGGACATTGACATGACATGCACTAAAAAGAATACATTTCCTTCCACTTCCCCAAAATGTATTCATTTTCAGCTCAATTGTTTATATTGTGCTATTTCATAAGCCGCTTGCTAAATCTGACAATGATTAAACTGCTATTATTATCAGTGCTTTATGTTGCGCAATAATGCTAATGCTGTAACACAGGAGCCATTTGTTCTGTTTTCCTGAATGGAATAAATCACCGTGGCTCTTACTCTGCCTGATTAGAACATAAACTGCAGCGTCCTTCTCCTTCCATCCTGACCAGCCAATGAACTGAACATTTATGCAATCAAGATTTAAATGCTCTTTGTGTATATGTGTGTCTTTGTACACATACACACACATATATATGTACACACACACACACACACACACACACACATACATACATACATATGTATGAGGTGTGGCTATTAAATAATGAGACTGGGCTTATGTAAGTTGAACCACAGTGTGCATGCACGAACCATGTGGTATACATGGACCAATGGGCAAGCATAAACAACCCCTGAAAGTTTATATCCGCTCGCACCTTCAGTTCGCTGTTCCGCATCGCTTGAAGTTGACGTGTTTTTCTGACGTGTCGTGAAAATGGTCAGTTCAAAAATCAAGCAACGCAACAATATGAAATTTTTGGTTTAACTGGACAGCGAACTGAAGACGTGAGGGAGTCTCTTTAACAGCCAGACCTCATATATACACGCATTATATAGATACATATATATATACGCATGCACGCACGCACGCACACACACACGCATATACACACAACCACATTTAGTGTGCACATATACGCACACATATTCATACATGTAACATGTAATACATGCAACATGTAAAGGAAAAGTACAGTGGAGGAATGCCACAATGGAAAAAATTCAGTAATGTAAAGACAAATTATTGTTATGATCCACGATGATTACTGATTTACGTTGCTTTATGGAGAAACCTCTCCGTAAGAACGCAGGTGCGGCTGTCAGACGGCTGGCAGGCGCCGGCACGGTGGCACGTTTCTGCGAGAGTTTACTCAAGCTGTCAAGCCTGAGATCCACTCCACAGAGATTACATCTGTCAGGACGAGACGCGGCATGGCAGAGCCCCGGCCGCGTCTTCACCGCCAGCTTCGCTCCTCGCCGATAAGTGCTCTCAAATCCCCGCAAGCTGTTTCTCGCGGAAGATCTGGCTGAGGTGCCATCATCCTGAGCGAGTAAAAAAATAAAAAAAATTTAAAACTGCACACCAGCAATAACTGGGGGAAAGGAGGATTCCGGGGGAAAGCTTATTGCAAACACCTAACGCCTTATCAATAATGCATTATCTCGGTTATTTGTTTACGCTGGTAGCTGCCGCCACTTCATTGTTTTTTCATGAATGCCATTTACTGCATATTTATTGCGCGTTACAGAGAGTAAACACAGAAACAGGCAAATTGAACACCACAAATATTGATGGCACTGTATGGAGTTGCTGTGCAGGGAATGAGATGAGGGCTCGCGGAGGGGTGACACTGAGTGTCTGTGCGCGCGGGGCATCGCGTGACACGGTACCGCGCACCGGAGAACCTGCTGGACACACCGCTGACAGCTTTCGGCTGAAGCATTGGGCCTTTGAAGAGGAACAGGGAAGGCGATGCAATTTTTGTATGGAGGGGTTGTGAGGGTTATTCTCTGACAGCTTTGTGCAGTATTTCACACACAGCAGGGGGTTCATCTATCCAGCTTCTCCTTCCCTCCATGTCTCTCAGCCTCTCTCTACAAGAGGCCAAGCCTCCTTGGTACACAGGGTTTGAATATTTGGCCTGGGGGAAAGAGTGGAAATCAGCACAAGGCTTTAATCCAGTCTGCTCTCATCCCGCCCTCTGCAGAGAGAGGGAGAGAGAGAGACTGAGAGAGGGAGTTAACAGGAGAAAAAGGGTAGGGATGGGGAGAGGGCTGTGGACTTGGGAAGGAAATCAAATTACACCTCATAACAAAGGTGAAAAAAGGCGGAAGGGGAGGGGGAAGGCGGGGAAGAGAGGGGGGAGGAAAAGAGAGGGAGAGAGACTGACCTGTGCTTGAACAGTGGACTCTAACACCTGGCTAGAGGCTCGTTTGTCTTCGAAAGTTAAGGGTCACCAGGGTTATGTCTCAATTTATTCGCCATCAAGCTGTTCATTTCTGCTGCCTGCCACCATCATTATTCTCCATTTCTCCACAGCTGAGGATGTGACACAGTGTGACTGAGCACTTATTGGCAACACACTTGTTAAACAACCATGCCATGATGAATTGATTGGCTTAAGAGTGTGTGTGTGTGTGTGTGTGTGGTGTGTGTGAGGGAGAGAGAGAGAGAAAACTCCCAGGGGTGTGTGTGTGTGTATGAGAATAGCAAGTAAAGTAGTAGCATGTATGCACTGGTGTGATAACGTGTGCGATTCCTGTGTAAAATGGGGTTTTGCTTAGAGAGTAGTCTAACTGCATGAGCTACCTGATGATGTATGTACGAAAGTGGGAAGGGCTGTGCAAAGCTGGTAATATTTCAGGCCCTGCTAATAGAAAACCCGAAGAATGGAATTGTGCAGCTCAGCATGACTCTCACCAAATTAAATGTAATTTTTATGAATAAACCTTCCATCGCATTTTCACAAAGGGCCCATTTCATGTCTCGCACGCATGAGTTGTGCCATTTTGTGACTGAATTGATCGTATCAAACACAACATGGATTCCATTAATGGAAACAATATTCTAACTAAAGCTCAAAACATTCCTCTAATTTTTCATTATTATTGTAACTGTATATTTAATAATTATGCACATATTTATGAATTTGATTTATTACAATAATTTTATTAATGATGATTATAATAACTGGTGTTAATCTAAGTGCTCATCATATATTTATAAGGCTAATTAACAAAACTCATGGAATACAAAGTTGATTCAAAATAGTATATTCATGCAATGTGTAAAACATACAAACATTTATTTCTGCAGATCTTCTTGTCCAATGATTTCACAATTACTTCGCAATCACGTACTAGCAACCTCTAAATTACAAATGAATTCACTACGTTAACAGAAAATTCTCCTGCAGTTACACTGACACTAACAGACCAAAAGGAACACATATACCCATACATGTTCACATCCGAGCGCCAAGAACCGCATACCTACACCATGCTACTAAGAACAAAATAATCAGGAAGGACTGGTTGTGTCAGTAATGGGTTCTGTAGTTCTGCAGGAAAAATCAATAGTTTGGAAATGGAACTTGTGGTCCTGAACCTGATGGGAATGTTCACCGCAGGTCCACCAACGCCAGTCAAACATTTAGACCATGAGATAACAGAAATCAGGTATGCTGCTTTTCGGCCGTGGTTGACAGTAGGCAGCAAACTTGATGACCCCGTTTTCAGTGAGAGGAGGACACAAATTCCACTAAGGCTGGTGGAATATTCCATCTACCAAAGAGGTCGATCTTATCTGCCCTAAAGGGTTCCGTTTTTTAACTGCTGCCATTCTCCACGGTGTTGTAGTTAAACTGGATATTGCCTTCCTAAGAAAACATGGTTGATAATGAAAAGCAGTACATTGTTATTTGATAATAATCTAATAACAACAATCCATAATTTTGTTTTAATATACCTTTGTGCCTTTTTTGGTCAACACAATCAAAATTAATAAAGGATGATTTTAATGATAATAATGATTTTAAAACATGCATTTTCTTGTAAATATGACTTGGAATGTTTCGCAAATCAACATTTACAAGCGGTGGACAGCGCTGAGCCATTCAGCTTCTGATTTTACGCCAGTGTCCATGAAAAAGCAGTGGTTTAAAGAGGAGTATTTGAATTCAATCGGCAGCACTTTGCAAGCCCATATCCTGAAGCACAAGAGCGAAACGATATCTATTTCACACTCAGAAATGCGTCAATCTATTGGTTTAGTTGAGGCAGCAATTTTTCAAATGAAAGGAATTTTTCAACAGTCACCAATTAGCTTTATCAATATATTGGTAGGTACTCAGCTCACCCAAAAATGTATTGATAAAGCTGTTTTTCAGGGGAGCTATACGAGGTAAGTGATCCCATTAAATTAAAAGTGATGATTTATAAAAACACAAACATAAAATTTGAGTGGGAGCAAAAACAAATTAGTTACAAAAAAAACAGGCTTGTTTCTCTCATTGACAAAGGTTTTACCTCAAGCTTTGCTCCTTAGTTGTTATTTTTGCAGCTTCTCGTAAAAGATCTTACCTTCATCCCAAGAGCAGGCCTTGTGATTGATACGTTTAAGAGACTGTTTGTGCCAGGGAGTACAGCAGCGTACGCAAACGGAGCGTTTCATGAAAGCGGCGGAGCGATGCACCGCTCACTCCTCCGTTGGGGCCTGGCTCTGACGTGTCTCTTCAGCTGCTTGCCAGTTTCTCTGCTCATGAAAGCCTACCCAGCATTTGATCCTAACCAGGCCAAAAAAAAATCTTGATCTTGCATTACCAACTGTGTTTGAATCTATTCCAGTGTTTGAGGAGAATGTAGCTGCTTTGGATCTTCGGTTCTTATCACAGAGATGTCGGGGTTGGACACTGAGATTTTTTTCCCTGTCTCTACATTCATTAATTCACGAGACGTTTTGATGAAAGACGATTAACGCAAACTGCCAGATTATTGTTTTTTTCTGTTCCTCATTGTATTTCGGTAGATGTAAGCCTGTCAGGTCAGAGACGTGTGCTATAAAATACAGAGGAAGAAGGAGCACACTCGACTTAACAAGGTGCTGGTGAACCTGCGACCTTTCAATAAAGGAGAACAAGATGAGAAAAAGGGAGCTCTGCAGTTTTTCTCTGAAAATCTCTTTCTTCAGATCTTGATGAAAGAACGCTGGTGCTTAAGGTCTTTTGCCAGCTTTTTCCTAATTATGACATTTTGTAATAAAAGAGTGTGGTTTCCGCTAATGTGTAATGGTCCAACTGTAATATTGAGAAAGAAAACATTCAAATGAAAATCAAATTAAGGGGGCTTTTAGGCAGGCTGAAAGCGCCTGTCCGTGGAGCAGCCGTGGGTCGCACAGTGTGGTGTGCACCTCCCAGCCACACCCTTATCAGCTGTGCAATCTGTGAGCAAGGTCACATGTTGTGTTCCTCTGACAGCAAAGGCCGCATGTGATTGGTTGTAAATCTGTCGTGTGGGAAGGAATGAGTGCTTGTTGTCACGTGAATCAGAGGATTCATGTGTCTATATCTCACACCTCCAGAGTCTGTGGGAGACCATCACTCGGTAGGGCTGAAATAAAAGCAGGTCAACTTGGGTGGGAAAATGGTGGAAAATGGAAATAATTGCTGAGGAGCCTTTCTTTACAGTGGTTTGTCCAGATAAACCTTATCTACTGGCACAAGACACAGGGATGGCGTTGCTACACATGGCCACACTGCTCACAGGTAGTGATGGGAAGCTAAAAACCAGATGCATGATGGTCTTGACCTGAAACGGGCAACATTCACTTTACGTGAAGCAGTCTGAAGTATGGCCGACTCTCCATAAACAGGCAGAGGAAAGCTGGTCTTCCTAAAGCAGTAGATGAAGCAGCTTGTCCTGCATTTGTCTATATGCCTCATCGTCTTCTCTGCATCTTCACAAAGCAGCCAGGTTTCAACGCGACCCATCAGGACGCTGAATTGGGGTGATTAATGCTGGTAATTTACAGAGATGGGGATCTGTCGCAGAGGGCATTGATGGGTCAGAGCGAAAGAGTCCTCCCTGTCAGACCGATCAGAGAGCTGGGGGAGAGGATGGATCACCCACGGAAACAAGAACCTCACAAAGGGCCTAAATGTTTGCAGTACCAAATTTAGCTACACTTCTGTTACACTACAATATACCTTATATCCCATACTATAACCCAGCGTCTCACTTCACCGTCAGGTCAACATTTCTGTGTTACTTCCCCTTCTCCCTCTCTTCAGATCAGTACCAAGTAATACTCGATTTCCTAGGAAATGCAGTTATTTTGCGGTCAGTCACATGAGAGGGGTACGTTCTGTATGGCTGCCATCGCACCACGTGGTTCCGAACGGAAATTTAATAAGCAAAACAGGGACGTGGCCTCCCTCTCCCACTCTCCAGCAGGGTCCAGAAACCGCCAACTGGTTAAAAAAAAAAAACCACCACCACCAAAAAAAAAAACACAGCAGTAAATTAAAAGGCCTGCTCACTGGAGAGCCATTCACAGTGAACACGGGTACAGCGGACTTCCAATCAATGAGCTCATTAAGACTTTGTATTAGACCTCACATCGCCGCGTGCCATGAAAAATAAACGGCGGGAATTCATCTGGTTCCTCTTCATTTAGGAGAGTTGTGTTTTCCCCTGCCTCTCTCCCCTCCACAATATTGGTTTAAATTATTAATAGTGTTTTTTTTTTTCCCTCCCGTTCGACGCAAGCCTCTCCCACTCCCTCTCGCGGGACCGTTCATTCAGCGGCGTTGCCGCGACGATATTTAATAAAGCGGTGCAGGAGGGGAGATGCAATCTGACTCTTAAATCAATTGGCAGCTCGCGACGAGTCCATTACTATAAGAGCGGCTTTATGAATATGATGAATGCGGAAGATTACTCTCGCGCAGTCCTGCGAAACGGCCGCGCGGGCCTCCTCGCAGAGCTCCGCCAGCGCCTGCAACACGGCCGTAATCAGGCGGCGATCTACAGAGCCGATCAATCTCCGCACAACATGGCGGCTTTCAAAACAACTTCCCTAGGAGCGCTTTGCTTAAAAAATGCTAACTCTGGCATAAAGATGTATATTTAAATCATGGATAGTAATAATAGGGGTGTTTTCGCATCATGTCATCGTGGCTCCTCACAAATCCTTATTGGTAATGTGGCTTTTAAGAGCTCAGAGCAGATGCCTCTCAGTGCCCCAGTGTGGCTATATCTGCTGACAGATCATCATATTTCTGACAGACCCCTGCAGAATAGTGTGATGAACTACCATCCCCTACCGCCTGTCAGAGCCGGTTTGGAGCGACACATCAACACACACACTCACACCAATATCAAAGCTAAAACACACAAACACACAACACAACACATGCAAAAAAATACACAGGCAAACACAAATTCAAACACGAACATTCATTACAAAGCACTCAGACGTACACACACGCAGGCACCTCCGCCCGTACATTATAGGAGTACCCCATCTGCACCATGCGCTTTGAGGGGCTGCAGCCAGGAGAGGAGACTAATGTTCTGCTATAGGTACTCCCACACCCATCAATCACCCCACAACATGCCCAATCTATCTCTGATCTGCCACTCTCTGGTATGCAACCATCTGTACCCGGCGCTATACAGGCGTCACAGTCATTTCTGCTCCTGCTTCACCCCACAGAGCCTTTAGCCTTGAATGGGTGAATGGAGCAGAATGAGTGAATTATTTTAAAAAGTTATTTAGCCGACGCTTTTTACAAAGCAACTAATGTTTGACTGGCCTAGCCAGGGGTCAGTCTCTTATACTGTGGGTAGACTAGGGCTTGAAACACCAACCTTGCGGCTATCAATCATACACCATTGCCACTAGGCTCTGCGGTGCCCCAAATACAACTTATATGGGTCTACTAATGCTGTCACTTTAAACTTTAATTTTTTCCACTTATTACAGATCCAGGATCAGTTAACCCAACCTCCATCACATTCCCTACCAGTATGTGAAAATAAGTTGAACTTATTCAGGGTCAGTGGTTGAAGCTACTTCATTTTTTGGGGAAGAGAAAACAGACTTGACCTTGGAATGCAAACACAAAAATAATGACATTCAATCACAACCAAAATAATCACACTGACCCTTTTTTCTTAGATTTTTCTCTTTTTTTGGCCAGATGTTTCATACATTTACACAGAGTAGTGAAATAAATGCTACAAAAGTATAAGCATAGTAGCTGTTCTCATCCATTCTATCTTGTTAGCCTGTTAGCATGAGAGAGGATTCATTCCGTTAATGTCCCGAGAGCGTGGGAACTAACTCATTGGTGCAGTACTCAATTCAAATAAAATGAATGGCAGTTCACAAGGTCGACCAGTAATGGAGACTACAGTCTGATTAACATTCCAGTAGCATTTCAGGAACAGCAATATCAATTATAATTTTCATCACCATTATTCCTCCATAAAACAAAAAAAGGAAAAAATCTAAGTCATAAAAAAGAAGAGAATTTCTCCATATCTGGGGTAGACACAAGAGGATTCCCATTACATCAACTAATGTATACCAGAGGGCAAGGCGAAAGAACAATAAGAACAATATTATTGCACAAAAACAATAATATGAAAATGAAATGTAGCACTTAAAACAGGGAGCAGAGGCACATGAGTTGCTAAACATGAGCTTCTATCGATTTGCACAAACAGCACAAAAGCCAAATATGGATCACTCACTCAAAAAAAATTAATAAATAAAAACCTGAAAAAGTGCACCGTGACTAGCTAATGCACTCAGGAGAGGACTTGGGACGGCTACAGCTCTGCTATGAAGGTCACAGAAAAAAAAAACGTCGCAGTCCGCAGGTTTACTCTTGTGGTTCCAGCTGAGCAGAGTTCCCATTCATACACGAACTTCAATTAAGGAATTAATACCTGAGGACGAATGAAACCCCTGCTGCCCCCAAGATGTGGGGTTGCCAAGCAACATACAGAACCCACAGTCTCTGCCACTGCTGGGTTAGACTCAGAATTACAATTAAGCATCATTGTTGGAAATAATTAGACAACACAGGTTTATTACTATAATATACTTTCCATCACTGGAGGCATGTGCGCGCACACTTCCCTGCGGGCCTCTACGGCTTTGAGTGTAATTCAAGCTATTTTTAGGCTAAATGATTTTTCTATATGAAGTGATGGGTCACCACATGAAAAACAGGATCGTAGCATGGAGCGCGTTCAAATCGCTGACAGGAGCGGGACGGGTCCATTGTTGTTCTGTGCTGTCTAATGTGCCGAGGTCACTGGGCCATTTAAGAGCCCAACCCCCCAGCCCCCCACCAGTTTGCAGAGAGTCAAGAAGGGTGAGGACACACAGAGGAAAAGCAAATTCTGTGCGTGACACACCCCCATAGCTATCAAGACGAACAAAGTAAGTCAATAAGAGGCAGAAATTAATCAATGCTATTACAGCCATGGAGGTGGGAGGTGGGACGTGGGAGGTGGGGGGTGGGGGGGGGCGGGCGGTCACGGGAAACAAAGAGAGTAAAGACACAAACTATGTTAATTAATTTTCCAACAGAAAACACGCCCAGGCACTGTGGCGAGATGAATGATCTCATTTGCGGCAAGCCAGCCAGGTGGCAGAGACCCGGGCAGAGGGCTTCGCTAGGGCTTAATCAAAGCCACCAGCCTAAGCCCTACGGCGGGCCGCAGCACAGGCACAAACGGCAACATCTTTAATGCACAAACGCCAAAACTCCCCTCTGTTCAGTCAGCTCAACTTTAACTCCTCAGAAAGAGGGGGTGGCAGCACAAATACCAGTTAAGGACCCCAACCCTCCACTTCTCAGCCAATCAGAGGGAACCTTTTTCTTCCTGGTGATTACATCATTGCCTTAATTGTGCTGACTTAACGACTGGGCCCGACCCAAAAGCCTTGGCCTCTACAGCCGCGTTGCTGCTCGACGTTTCCGAGGTTCCTCCCTGTCATTCACACAGTGTCTGCAGATTAATAAAGAGAAATGAAACAGAGAGAGACTGGTGTTTATTAAACAGGTACATGTCCCCTGAGAGGGCTGGCTGTCTGAGAGGTGGCTGCATGGATAATGGGGGCCAGGGGGCACCCACCATCGCCGGCCTGTTGGGCCTTCATCAGCAAACAGCCTGAGTGGTGATTAAGCTCCTTTAGGGGCTTCTTCTTCAACCAATTACACAATTTAAGAAGTAGTAATTTGCAGAAGTGACTGGAAGGAGGAGTGAAAGCAGACAGTGCACACAAGATCGGCTCTGTTTAGGGCTGAAGGCCGTGGAGGGAAACAGAATCTGGTAGGGGTTCAAAGTAGGATGGTGGACATCTGAAATCATCCTGGTAAACATTGTGTTAAAAAGTCAAAGTCAAAAGGTTTTTGCTCCTGAGACTAAAGTGGAGAGAGTGAATCCCAGAATCCCAGTTTCCGTACATCTGCCTGAGCTCCTGGCCTAGCAGAGGCCCCCTGTTCAACCCCGTGCTGCCTGACCAAGCACCAATCACAAGGCAGCACTCATATTTTTGTCATAAAGGGACGTTTCCATGGTATTGTGAAATCTGATACACCTGTGCTGCGATTCAGATCACTGGGAGAACTTAGGCTTTTACTGTGATTACAGCTTCTTCAAGTCAACAGAACAAGAGACCATTCCTGACCCTGCTAATCCCCTGAAAATGATTTCCCTGTGAAATCAAAGTGATTTGAAAAGTGATTTCAAATAAATGCAAGCATTCTACACTGGCTAGTGTAACTATCCATGTTTACACACAGTGCTGGAAAAACGGCTGAAGTCGGGAAAAATTTTGTTCTGGGGTCATGAGCAAAAACAGCCAGAGAACCCATGATTTAGCCACTCTCAGGGGGTGCATTTTCAGTGATGTGCCCCCATACAGCTGATTGCGCTATATTGCTTAGTGAAAGAGACAGCAGGGAGATTACTGTGAGAAAGCCCTGCCGGACACAGTTGGGGGCTTCTCTACCCCAACCCCCCCGAAAACAGACCCCACCATGTTTGCGACAGCACTGGAGAATCCCAATAGACACCTGCACTGTGAATTATTCATGTCTCTCCTACAGGCCTCTCTCAGAGAACACAAATGGTGCTCAAACCTGCTTGTGTGGTCACTGAGTGAGAGTGTTCACAAACACCAGGCCAGCCATGCTACCCGGCTAACACACAAACACGTACTGCAGCACCTACAGTCACATAACCTGTATTCACCTCATCACAAAAAAACATACATATACGCATAAATACCTAAAATCTGCCTAAAGCTTATCACTGGGTATAAGGCTTAGTTCCTTACCTGGCTTTGCTTATTCATACTGTCCATCAGCATTTCACATCAGATATGTGCATGACACATAAGTATAACAGAAGCCAAGAACAGGTCTAACACAGTCAAAATATTAACGGTCTGTCTGGCCTCATCTGGGAAGGCATCCAGTCAGCATTTGACCCCATATATGACCATATCAATTTTATGAGTCTTTATTGCTGAAGTTATAAATATAATATCCAGCACTTCTCCAATATCCATCTCAAAACGTACCCTACAGCAGGAAATAAGCGTATACAATAATGTCTGTGTAAGCTTATCTGAAGGTCAGACATGGCTAAATCCTGACCAAACACACTAGTTTAAGATTGATTTTTGCATATCTTCATCTCTTTACTGCAAATGTTAAACATGTTTAATGTATAAACCCACTCACACAAATGTATCTAAATGATGGAATTTTTCAAGACTTTTTAAAAAATCTCTTCAAAAGGAATACTGAGCTCTGAAATCTAAGGGTTTTCCACAGGGGAGTGTTTGTGCTAGTCATTTCCACTTGGCCGGGGTTATTTGAATTTTTCCGAGTTTTCTGTGTAATTATTTCCAGAGATATGGACCCGGTGCAGCCCTGACTTCTGCCATGGTTACCCAACCAACACGTTACTGTCAGCGCTGTGGCGTTCCCCAAATGTCACGGTAATATTACGAAAAAGTGGCATCAGCTGGATATCTCTGACCTTCAAAGGGTGCTGAGGGGGCATGTGGTGTGATTTACTATCAGCAGTTATGTAGGAAAGGCAACCTGCCTCTCCTTACAAGCACTGTACTGCTACTGGATAAAATACACTTTGATCAGCTGTTCAGCTTTGTAATGCAATGCAACTCACTTCTGCTGAAAATTGAGACACCATGGATCGAACTGGGAGGCTTAAAAACCGACTGATGCAGGTGGAAAAAAAAAATCTGAAGATCTATGTCTTTCTTTTCCTTCAATAGGGTTCAGGAGCAAGGCTTATGTGACTATCAGTTTTTATTACCATGGTTACATATCTGTCCATCTCCTCAACCCCACCATCCCCACCCCCCCACCCCCAACACACACTCCACCTCCAGCCCATACAATGGACTCATTGGCTGACTGGCCATGTGAGTGACAGGAGCCCGGCGAATGACAGAAGCCCCTGACCCTGGGAGTGATGTCCAAGCCTGCTCATTGGATCTCCAGCCAGAAAGCCCATACCTCCACCATCCTCCACACACCTTTAACCTTAAAGCTCCTGAGCCTAAACACTCCGGCTGTCCGCCACATCTAATAAAGTCCAGTTATATGGGAGATAATGAACTTTCACCTCCAAAGCATATCATGCCAATAAAGGCATCTAAAACCTTTTGATTCTGAGGTCACTTCTTATTGTGCTGGTGAAGAGATCCAGAAGGGCACTGGGGAAGAGGGCAGCTCTGATGCACAAAGGGGCAGTATTTACCCAGCCTGAATTGCAACCAGTCCGCTACAATTTGAGTCTTTTGTGTTCTGGACCCCAATGTTTTCAGTAGTTATCAAACTACAACAAATGGTCTGTTCACAAAGGAACAGTCCATAGTAATGTAGTAATACATATTCTAATCCATATTTAAAGGAACAGTCAGTAGTAATCCGTATTCAGAAGAACAGTCAGTGGCAATCCGTATTCAAAGGAAGAGTCAGTAGTAATCGATGTTCAAAGGAACGCTTGGTAGTAACCTCTATTAACAAGTGTTACCCTTCAGTTATCCAGTATTCAGCGTCTGTATTTAGCTTATACTTCTCTCAGGCTTAAGTATAAATTCCTACATTTATCAAACATAAGTATTATGTTGTCCATCTTACATACATTTCATTACTTACTGTACAAAAAATATTAACATAACCATAAATATTTAAAGATGCACAAAGTAAAGTATATTCCTAATAAATTGAAAAAATACTGACACATTAACATTGTAATATCCTGTCTTGGGAACTCAGATGGTTATATCTTGAGAATAATGTTCATGGAGGTGTGATGTCTTCAATACACAGATCCTTAGAATACACCTTAGACCTTCCCTGAGTTCTGTGATTAGCATTTGTAAGTAAATAAATAAATATAAGGCATCATTCATAATATACTGTACCTATTTGTTTTTCCACACTTGCAGGTTCAGTTTGCTCTCTAGTTGGCAGGTGTTGCTTTTACATAAACTCAGACACTAACAGATCACAGCTCATGCCTCTTCTACTAAATGCACACATGCAGATGCACACTCTCAAACATGCATGCACATGCGCAAACAGACATTTACATTTACACATACATAGACATGGATATGTTTGCATGCATGCAAACTCATGCATACACATAGACACTCACACACATGCACACACATACAAGCAAATGTAAAAACAGACAAACATACATGCACAAACATGAATGCCCATACTGAAAAACACACACACACATACACAGGACCACACAGCCAGGCACACACACACACACACACACACATGCACAGGACCACACAGCCAGGCACACACACACGCACACACATGCACAGGACTACACAGCCAGGCGCACACACACACACACACACAGAAACAGACACACAGACACACACAGCATGTAGTGCACAGGGCACCTGGGACCTGGGTACAGGATTCTGTTTTTAATCACGGCCCTAATGGTCACACAGCCCGTCTGTCCGCACCGTCTCAGCCTGAGCCCAGACTGCAGCCCCTTCCCTCACAACAAAGCAACAGGGCTCAATCCACCACCTGCAGCATCCGCCTGTCCAGCCCCTGCTCTTCCCTGCACAAATTACACTGATGAAACAAATCACCGGTAAGAGGATGACAGCACAACTCACAGCATGCATTCAGTCCCAGCTAATGGCACACAGCGGCGTGCTAGCGCCAAGCTAAAGACATGAGTCTGTCCACAGTCAAACTGAGCGCCGGCCCAGTGTCTCAAGCGCGAGCAGCTATTAGCAAGAGAGGCTAATAAATAGTCCTGTTGGAAGGCCGGCCAATTCCCCTGGGTCGTGACGGATTATGGGCACACTGCAGTGGTTTGATCCTGATTATCAATCACTGATATACAATAGGCCTTGGATATTGCGGATTCCCGGCGATAGCTACCGGGAGAGGGGGATCGATACAGCTGGGAGTTGATAAGGAGGTGTCACAGACTCAGCAATGTGTCCTATAGTTCCTTCAGTATTAGCGTGAGGACATTGCCTGTTCACACGAACTCCACTTGGCCTTCTAGGACTGAGATTCTGATATTCGAGCGAACTGCTCGGCCTGGTTAATCAATAACTCACATTCATTCTCTTGTCTTTGGAGATAAATGGTTCCTTTCCAGCTGTTTCATCTGCGCTTTCCTCAGGAGTCGGGCTTTAGGAAGCCCGAGTCTCTGGGTATTTAACAGCGTTCCTGAGCTCCACCTTTGGCCTCACAGATGTGGATCAGATGGAGGCGTTGCTGGGCTACCTGCTCGGTGACATCACCTGCTTGTGCATGGCCAAGTGAGCATGTGAGCACTCAGAACCACAGGATGGCCAGCTCCACATTTTTAATAAAAAAATGTTGTCTTCTTGCCATTTCATCCAACAGCACGGAAAAATATCCAACAAATTTGGTATGATCTGTCCAATTGCGGCTAATGTAGCCAGATTTTGGCCAATGTGAGCTGTCCTAAGTGGGTAGTTACAAGAAGTAGAATGCCAGCGTTTTCAAAACCAATCTGGTGTGAAAGTGGTTAAATGTTCAGTGCTATAAGATGTGACCTCTGACCTCAGGCCTATCAAGGAAGGAAGTACTGCTCTAGTGGACTGCTTGGAGGTTCTGGTAATGTCATAAACTTCCATATAACTCAAAAATACCACAGGAAAACTAGGCATCACATTATTTCCTCTTTTTTCCACCAATAATCCATTTGAAGTTACTTGTTAGAGGGTGCAGTAACACATAAGATTGAACCCATGACTTGTAAACGCAGTCACATACCCTGACCATCGTTCCTCACCAGCATACCCAATGATAAAGAGGGTCCAGTTGCAGCCAGATGACCTTTGACCCACAGCCCCCTGTGGAAGAGCATCCTGCAACAGGCAGCAGGAAACATGTCTGGAGAGGTCCATTCCCACCATGCAGCCCGGACTAATGTAACACCTGCTTGATTTATGACGCTTGGGTGAGGTGTTTATTTACTTCACTTGAGGCTGGGACGCAGTCAGTACAGTCTAAACTGTGTGGCTTATTTATGTGCTAAGGGGTGGGGGTGGGGGGCATTGTGGGGAGGGAGGGCGGCGGTCTTGTGATTTATGGCAAGGGGCACACTCAAAGATAGAGGGATCTTTCCCCTTTAATTACATTATCAAGGTAATGCCAAGCCACTGGGGGTCCTGTGGGACTTGCCTCACATGGTTTCCCAGCATCCTCCTGGTTTTCACAGAAGAGGGCCAGCTGAGACTGGAGGTAGGCTACAGATGACAGCCTGACATCACAGAGATGTGTGAAAATATCACAAAGAGCCTATATCTCCTGCAGGCTTCGGCCAATCATCAAGGGAAGAATAAACAGAGCTGGAACGCGTGTCATTTCTCATTTTCCAGTAAGTGCACTTTCCATTGTACTAATTATAAGCTATATAATGAGCAAAAAAATCGAATGGTATTTTTTTGTCAGAAATATGTTTACTCTTTCGTATAAGGAACTGCCTGAGCGAAAATTGTAAACAACCTTTGAACTACAGTGCACAGTGGTGTAGCTGCACAAAAATTTGATGTAAAACAGCGCCTTTCAACTACTGGTACAAGCACACCAAGTCATCTTTCAAAACTTTCTTGTGCTCATCTACATATTTCTCAAATCATGGTTTTTTTTTCCCCACAGGAAAAAAACAAAATTTTTAATCATGTGATGACACGATTGGGAGTACTTTCAAATTGAGGGGAACGACAGAGGATGTAGATGCAAACAGGATTGGAAATGGGCAAGGAAAAACAGCATCATATTAATGTTCACTCAGGCAATGTTTTTTTTTAATGGGAACAGTGACCATACCATTCACTGCTACTTGAGGGGGTTTGCACTTTTAAACATGTTACCTACAATTTGTGTGATTTGCGCATAAATTTGCATGGCAACTACGCCACAACAGGGGGTGTTAAATTGGCATGCGGCACCCGCCAAATACGGGTAGGTTTTTGGCTTTGGTGAGTAAGACTGTCGATGTTGGCCGGCAACATTGGCGGGTACACTTTGTAAACATTTTCTTTATTTTAATTTTAATGGGCTGTTTTTCATAGTTCACAATTTGTAGTCTGTAGTGTGATGTTAAATATTTAGCTGAAATAAATAATAAATTCCATTTTCTGTGTTGGACTGAAAAGCTGTCTAGGGTGTGTCCCTACCTTTAGCCTATTGCATGCTGGGATATACCTCATCTAACCTCCTGCAACCCTGGACTGGATGATGGAGGTACAGATTGATGGATGAATGGCCGATGCCATTTTGTCATTCTTTCAATTTTATAATTCTACCGTAATAATGTTCTTTTTTTAATTCAATAATTCTGGATATTTAGTTTCTCCTAATATTTATTCGTTCAGCTAACTGAGCTTATTTTTCATTTTCTTCTCTTTTAAATGGTACCAAACAATTTTGCCATCTCGCTGGCAAGCCAATTGTTTGCCTCATAAAACACATTTGTCCAACCACCAGTTTCAGCCTCTACTTAAGTGAGGCATGTTTACTTCCAAACCTGTTCATTTCCCCAAATTGTATTATTTAACAACAATGCAAAGTGTTGTCCCTTTGTCCAATTTTGATTGTATTTTATGTTCTTTATCAACAGAAAATCGTTGTAGTTTAATGATTGCCTTTTTGTATCTGAGGTTGAAGCTGACATAATTACAACACACAGAAGGACACATAATAATGAGCTACTTACAGGTTTATATCAAATCGGGTTGACCAGTATTTCTACTTGTCATTGTTTCATTACTTGTTCATTCAGTATGTCATTACTCTTGAGTTTTTCTTGTCTCAGAGGCTCTGCTGTAATTACTAATCAGTGTGATTCAGCCATCTCAGTGGGATTAATTGCTCCACAGCTTCGTGACAGGGGACTTTACAGGCCAGCCCTCTCACCCTGAGGTCACTGGTCCATTGTTCCCCAAAGAATGAATGAAATCACATGATAATGTCCTTACTACCACGAAAAAAAAAAAACCAGGCCCTTGGGTTATCGTCATTGCTTGTCAGTCTTATCTTGGCATATGTAGGCTGAGCACAAGAGCAGGCTTCTTCCTGGTTTTGTTGACAAACGTCCGATTTTCAGTGGCCTCGACATGACCCCTATCGCTTGCTTTGCAGCTATGTGGAACCAGGTGCAAAGCAGAAAATCGGAAATTTTTATTTGCTAAATTCAGTGTTTGAGTATTAAAATGGAAAATTATTCAAATGGAACCTAGTTATCTACATGGAATCTATATCATTATTGATGGCAGGACATGACTTTACATATTTTACTGTCTGTTTATAGAGCTGGATTTCAACTGTAATAGGTTGTGTCAGGTCTCTTCATAAAGGGTATTACCAGTGAGGTAATTGAAACTCTAACCTGCACCTTCCTTGTAATGAGTCTAGTGCCTTGTTACCCAGAGGAATTACTTCCATCCAGTCCTGCAGAATGAGTTCTGGTAGTGAGAGACTGGGTAGTGTTGATTGGGGAAGGAGGTTTCATTGAACCCAGAATGGGAGTAGCTATCATGTAGTGTCAGTGACCCAATGATTTAGACCAATGACCACAACAGCTGGGAGAAGAGATCATTTTCAAATTGTTCAAGCAAATCAATCAATGACTGACAGGTGAGTGTAACTCCACCCTAAGGGAGACTATGAAACCTATTTCAACCATCATAGAGTATGTTCCAATGGAACAGGTCCTGCCTACTCCTGCTGTCATTCCTCCCCACCTTCCCTCCATCTCTCTTTGTTTCCCAGCCTCCCTCCCTCCCTCCTCTCCCACATCTCTATCCTCTCCAATCCTACTCTCTCACTCCCCCTCTCTCCACACCTGTGTGTCCCACTGCACCACTACAAGGGTAACATTTCACATGGAGCGCTGCTCAACATGTGCCAAGATTGAAACAGGTCCTTGACAAAGAGACGCATGGACGGCCAGCTGAATAATAGATGCCTACAGATCGCAGGCTCAGCCGTTCGGCAGCGTGCCACCCAGGCCCGCCCTGTCAGGGCAGCTTTGCGTTTGAGTGGTGTATTAATTTTGCTAGGAACAAATGCACCGTGTGTCAAGCCGATTTTTTTTTTTTTTTAGAGGGTATCATCAATCCTTTATTGTGCTTCCAGGAGCTTAGATGAATGGGTCGGCCCTTTCCTGGATCCCTTTTTCTGCCGAGAGCTCGTCCTGACGTCCTGGGAGGCCAGCCCAAGACTGACGATTCCCCAAAGTGACAGCACGACTTATTAACTCAGCGAGAGGCTTTGACAGCTGGACCTCCCCCTCGGTGCTGTGCGGAAGGGCTGGGCAGATAGGTTTTAATGCTCTGCTCTCTGGTCCCAGGGCTTCAGAGCCGGAATGAGGTTTGACTTACAACTCTCCAAAACCCTGTGACAATTCATGCACGACAGACATGATCACGACGGGCTAGTGAAAATGTGGAGCGAGGGGGATTGGGAGGGACCCCTGGGATTGGTTTAGAAGGATAGACACTGCCAAGATAAAAACTGAAACTTCACCCTGCAGCATGTTCAAAGTTTTAAGGGAAAAGTCAAATAGTGACAGTAGGAATATGGTGACGAAGATTACATAAACAGACAAAATTTTGCTTGTGATGAAATACCAGTTCAAGTATTATGATTCTTATCTCGATAGGCGTCAACACATTTAATATCACACGTTATAAGAATCTTGAAGATCTTGCTGAATTTTTCAACCATCTTGCTGATTTTAAAACAGCTCCTTTTTATTCAGCTTCTATCATTATTTAAATTGCTTCATATGTTAATTTCAACGCTGGAGATAATTCCAGAGAGTTCTAACATACTATTTCATACTTACTTCCAGTCATCTTTGAAGAATTAGTCTCACTCAAAAGGGAATGAAGTTTGTAATAAGACCAATCATACGGTTTACAGAGATGAAGACTGCTTTGAAAGAGCAGGAATAAATGGTACATATAACAGTGATAAACTGAGACCCAGAGCCTCTGTTGTTTGGAGCACACATCATTGGAAACGCTTGTTAATTTTAACGAAACTGCAAACAAAAACACTGGGTTTCTGTAAACCATATTTGCCATCATAACAAGCATACGAAACATAGTCTTTTTAGATCAGACAGCGTTCAATAAATGTGGAAAAGCGGAAAATTGTGGAAAAGCACTACTGGAAATGGCCATTTTATTAGACCAGGCATCTGCCACCATGCAAATTAAGACTTATTTGGTAGGCACATGCTACTTGTTCTTTGGGGTGTTACAGAAAATCATAAACTGTTAGCTTTTTGATCAGGTTTGACCTGACTGTTGTTGGAAGAACAGTAGCTCATGATATTTCTGTAGCCTACAATACTACTGTAATTTATGATTACACAACATGTAATAGTGACATCATTGTCCAAGATGATTGCATCATATATTAGAATTATTACACACTCTCTAAGTATTGGTATATTTTACAATGAGATAAGGTTACAGCCCCATTCACTCTTGTCAACTGCACTCCAGGTGCCCAGAGGCAACTGTGGTCAGTCACTTCTCTTCCCCCATTGGCTGAGGCTCTCCTATAGGACTGGCTTGTATTCTGGAAATAGCCAATGGAGGTGAGTGCTGACATGGGCACAGATGTGGCTCAAGGGACACAACTGGCGAAAAGTCAAAAAATCAATGCAATGCAAATGAATACCACACAATTTAAAACTGATGCAAAATATTATGTTCCAGTGCAGAATTAAGGTCAATATTGACCCCAAATTTTCTGGATTGGCACCAATTATTGGGCAAAAACCCAAATACAAAGTATTCAGATGGTTCCCTGAGCGACCGTAACTGCCAGAGGCTATTTACTGCGTTTAATCACAATCACACATTGTGTTGTTTATTCGAGGCGTAAAGCCTCCCTAAGTGCCGCAGTGCTAGGCATGATGGGTATGGAATGGGGATAGGTGGGAAGGGAGAGTGACATCGCAGCCATTCGTCTGCAGCACAAACCATTACAAAGCTCTTAAACAGCAACTCCCCAGTGGACCAATCAACAGAGAGCATGCTATCGGAAAACTCACAGCATCTGTGGCGGCAGGCTTCCCCACTCATGAGTCTCCCCTGACAGTCCCATTCCACTTTCTGTGTTTTTTTTATGTCTTTTTGTTTAGCTTTTCGGTTACTTTGACAAAACTCATTATGCAGAAAAATAAATAGGGAAATCGGTGGGGGACAGCGACGCTGCTCGGCACAGCAAGCATCTAATTATAAAAGCCCGACAGACTCCGGCTAGTAATTTGGCTACTTAAAAGAAAAGCTAGTGATCTGCAAAAACCATTGAAGATCGGCTACTGTCGGAGGCCATTACAGGGGAAAAAAAACGCATTATGCAAGAAAATGAAGTTTTATTTGTACAGGTTTGCGTCTTTGGAAGAGGGTAACGGGCTGTAGATGACAAATCTGACAGGAGAAGATAGACGCAAGATCGCCAGACCTCCACTTGAGCTGAGTGTATCACGTTAAAAAAGAGCAGTCCAGGACAAACAAGGCAAAACCTTTCAATTTCGACTTTTAATGGTACAAATACTCATCCGCCCTCCAAAAGACGGAAAGCCCCCATACCGTCGGCTCCCTGACAGCATGCAATTACAGTGGAACGATCCCTCAAACCTCAGACTTAAACATCGCCGTGTTTATTTCACACCTGCACCGTTTCCCATTTACATTAATGTAATGGGTTTTCGAGACCCATTCGGTGGTTCTATCAGACACGCTGATTATCCTGGAGGGCCTCGTTTTTGAACGGAAACCTCAAATATGGAAAATGTACCTCAGGATCTCATGTTTGTTTATGAAACAATGAGCTGGCTATGCATGACAAGACAAACAACTGAGTCACATTATACTATGGTCCAGCCGCTGACTGTTTATGATCTACATATGGAAATTACTGAGAGCTCCTGATATTTTGGTACATAAACAAGTCAACATTCAATTATGCAATTACGAGAGGCTATACTGTGAGTACAGTTACTGTTAAAGGCCACTGTTGAGCAAGACTTGAAACTAAGTGCCTTTAACCATGACTATATTCTCAATATAGCACTGCTGTAAGTGCCTTATTACTTTGATGAAATGGTTAATGAACTTTTAAAGCTGTTTCAAGCACACCTTGTAATTAAACATATTATTTTAATAAGAAAACCATTACATTTTATCGTGTCAAGAGTGTGTAGTTCCCCAACAAAACCTGGTTGCTATGCAACAGAAAGAAACGGTCTGCTGAGCTGAGCTAATCTCATATAAAAGTGATCATAAATCGGTACCTGTAAAATCATAACCTGACAACAATTTTTTTTTATGTGATCTGACCAGGTAACTTTCCTCCATGTCATTTTAACTAAATTTTTGTCCACAGAAAAATGTCCACCGAATAGTCACGTTTCTCCATATCTGAATATGGGATGTCAGGATTAGCATAACCACACCAGTGTGCAAGGGCTGTTTCAGTCTCATAGTTGAACATTTGGTCTTCTTTCCTTGGGGGGCGGGAGTTGTGCTGCTGGGAAGTGTAGGCCAGCTGCAATAACATGACCCAGGTGCCTACAACGGCTCACTGCCAAGGCCATAACCCCCTCTCCGCCCCCCCATACACCACCACAGCACCAAACTGCGCTCTAACAAGCTTAAATTCACACACTAGCATCATTTACCATATGTTTAGAGTTTGGGTAAGGAGTACAGACGATATCTTTACCACCATACTTTAGTCTACAGCCTACAACAAATATGAGCACTGTAAAATTATAGAGATACACAAGACTCAAGGACTGGAAGTCAGTCAAAAAAAAGTTGATTATTTCTTTTTCTAGGTAGTTGAATTAGCACATTAATTGGATTTTGTCTTTTAGCCGTGTTATATAATCTGGTGTTGTTTTGAATTAATATGCATTTTACTGAGCACAGAATGTTTTCAGAAAAACTTACAATTATGGAAAAAGAAATGTTCTTTTCAGTTTGCCTACAAGTGATGGCAAGGTGTAGCTTGTGGATGAAATCTCAAAAACCCCCCTCCTTTGTTCCTACCCTTAACTGAACTATGAAATCAGATCCACAGCAGCCCCCCCCCCCCCCACCCACACAGCCCAAAAGATAAACAATGACACAAATCTGACTCAAAACATCTTGTCACTTTATTAATTATCCTGGTGGAAATAGCAGCATTTGAAAATTCTGAATTTAAACCAGACATGACCTGCTGGTATAGAGGATGTGAATGAATTAGCAAAAGCGTATTTAATGGATCCCATCATTCAGAACCTAATAGCATTGTGTGAATCTCTAGTTCTTCCTACATTCACTCATACCTTCAGACAGTATGATTACCAATGAATTATTTGCTACTTTATTCAGTGTCCTAAGCCACTGAATAAAATCATCTTTTGATTTTGTCAATGGTCAAACACTCTAACAGGCAATCAGTGATCTCACCATTAAATATGTTGCATAATAGGCATAACTGGTTTAGTGAACACGGGAGATTGACGTTTCAATGTCAACGACACCTTCCTCAAAAGAAAAGACAAGAACCGCACCAGGAGGTATAAGTACCCTCCTATCAATTACTCTATGTAAACTGCGTATGTGTACAGTGTGATAGCACACATTCCACATACGCAGAATGACATACATAATGTCTTGGTGACATTTATAGGGGAAGAGAGGAAACCCAACAATGATGTCAATGACACAATTTGAGTATGCTGACATTACAAAAAAAAAGAAACGTGTTTAACCCACACTATTAAGAATGTGTATCCAATATGCCTCTCTTCAGAGCAATTTCTTTATAATATCTCTGCCTCTGGAAAACATATGAACTTTCTCAATACCCCAAAATTTTCAAGAGGAAACAAAGCCATGGTTGGCGTTAGCACAGTGTCACGCAATAGCATATTCATATTCTTTCTGCAGACCGATGTCTTGTGTTCAGCTATACTAAGTTTCAGGGCTTTCTTAGTCTGGCCAATATAGATTTTAGAACAAACACAAATTTTCAACATGTTTATTACATGGGTGGTGCTACAGTTGATAAAATGATTGATTTTGAACTTGTCACCAGAACGTGGGGGACGGAAAACTTAGATATGATTTGAGTTGGAACAATGAACACAATGTCCACATTGATAAAAATCCTCTAGGGGGCGCCGGCAGGCAGGCGGGTTTAGACTGAGGACTTGTCAAAATACTGTGGACCACTTTGTCTTTTAAATTACATGACCTTCTGAAACAAACAAGGGGAGGTTCGAAGGTAAAGTTTTTCAACAGTGGATCACTCTGGAGAATAGGCCAATGTTTGAGAACAATGTTTTCAATTTTACCAGCGACCAGACTGAACTCAAACAAACATGGGGAGAAGCAGCCCACTTAGCTTTTCAGGAAAGGAGAGACTTGCTGTCAGTTTGACGGGCACGGTTAATGGCAGCGGCAACATCGGCAATATCGTAGCCCCTCTGAAGAAATATATCTTGCATCTTACAGACATTGTTTTCAAACTCTAGGTCAGTGCTGCAGTTACATCTCAAATGCAGGAACTGACCTATCGGTATGTTGCATTTAAGTTGACAAGAGTGGTTACTGTCTGCTCTTAACAACGTATTTCTGCTCAGGGATCTACGGAAAATAGTAGATTTAAGTTTACCACTAACACCTTAGTAGATGTTGTCCTTGCTGTTGAGCAACTCTCTAGTCATCTTTTTATAGCGGGCTTGGAGCTCTTCTGATACCCTTTTTTATAGAATAACTGGTGTCAGCTCTCATAGAAATGTATTGAAGAGACAGAAGGGGAAGGTAATGAAATCAATGTTAGCAGATGGGAACAAAGAGTGGATGTCAATTGAATCTGTAGATTTACATCAGAGGATGACAAAGTATAGACTTGGCTTGCCCATCAGCAGGTGTCTGGCTAACCAAGAAACCAGAGAGCCATGAAACCAGCTTACATCATTTCACAGTGAGGCTGGGCCAACTGTTGCCTCACTAATGTGAACCTCCTGGATGTTGTCTTTACTGTGCCTCTTCATGCATAACTATAACATTCATCAACTTTTGATCAGCAATAGCACTGGAACTTTTCACTTTGACTGGAAAAGTTCCAACAAGAAGGAAGCAGAGAAGAAGGAGTCACATGGGAGCTGACCACCTGGTCACCATATAGAGTCAATGGTGCTAACAGCTGGTCTGATACACAAGTGATCAGGACCATACATCCGGACAACAGCATCCAGTAACATCTAACACAGGTAACCAAATACACTGTGTTCCTAGTGGCCAAGGCAGTCATAAGCCCAGTGCTGAGCTCCAGCAGCTACTCCCAGGTGCACTGAGCTGGCTGGGTCAGTAATGACCACAGTCACTGCCACTTAACATTCAGCACAGACTGAAAAATACACCTATCGGTTTTCAATTTGTGAACTGAATTTCAGTTCATTTCTTTAATAACAGAGCTGGAAATGGAGGTGACTCCGGTTGGAGAAGCAGTGCCCTCGGGTAGGTCCACACGATACCACCCCATGGGTGATGGGGCTTTGTAAGCCTTTTTGGGTGGGTCAAGTGACTTCAGGCTGCAGGCAAGAGCACAGCTGAGCAAAAAAACATGCTGGCATTTTTGGAAAGTACCCCTCCCTAGATTTGACTGACCTGACCTTTCACCTATTCTCCTCCACCGCATCCTCCCCCCATTACTGTCTCCGCCCCCATCACTTTAGAACAGCCCTCATTGGGCCCCACATTTTCCCACTGCACGGTATAATTAACATGAATGACTCAATCTGCATCAGCAATGTGAACTTTAGAATGGAAAGGAAGATTAGTACAAAATTAGACCTGCTCTTTTGAATGGGTTCTGATTTTTGAATATACAGGATAAAAGCATACTTGTGGAGACCAGGGACAGGTAGAGAGGCCCTAACAGTGTAGTCCATTCAAGAGCAAGCTCTTAGTTTTTCCCTGATGTCCCATTTATTATTTTATGTAATTTTATTTAACCTTTATTTAAACAGACAGGCCAATTAAGAATAAGTTCTTATTTACAGTTACTGCCTGGCAAAAGGCAAAAAGCCTCTGGAGGGGAGTGGAGGGTAGGCGTTAAGGAGACACTGAGCGCAGACATGACAACAAGAATAAAAACAGGCAGCCAATTAGACCACAAATAACAATAAATTAAACAAAACCAAATCACAAGCAGAAGGGAAGAGCAAACACAGGCCAAAACATAACAATAACAAGTCCTGCTTGTTCTGGTTACTTCTGCTGTGTTGACGCTAAGTCGTGCTGAATTGGCACCAGTAGGTGACGTGGTGAAGGGTATGAAGCTCTTGGAAATGAGCAGTGGGTTCAAAGGCAGAAATCATATACGACATAGGAAATGGGGAAGCCAATTTTTTGGAGATAAACACATATTTTCCACGTACAAATAAATTTTAAAAACAGTCCCAACAGGCTATTATAAAATGTACAGTTCTGAATTCTTGCCATTTTCCAAGCATTTACATGGTGAGGCAAACCGAACAACCTGAGGGGCAGCGGTAGGGGTAGGCTTTTTTTCTCACAACTGCCGTAAAATTGTTTTCTGGAAGACTTCAAAAACCGAAAGAAATTTGGCAGGTGGGCCTGACTGTCCTCACTGGCCCTGTCTCATTCCCTCCCACCACCGACCCCCTTGCCCCCCCCCCACTGCAGAAGAGACCAGAATCCTCCATTTAGGGGGAATAGCATCCGTAGATATGGTCTGAGGTGCTTCCACAAGGGCAAGCCCATAGCTGGGAAACAGATCAGCAGGACGGGAGACTGCATCAGTCCTCCTCTCCTCCACAGGGAGGAAGAGGGGTGTGTTCAGCCTGCAAACCGGAGCCTTTCCTTAAAGTTCATTATCTGCCCTGAAAAAAAAAAAAACATTCAGACTAGCCTCCACTGGGATGCTGAAAACAGACATCGTATCGAACGGAACATGACAAACAAACATCAGCCATTTTGTTGTAGGAGATAGGTCAGTGCAAGTCTGCTGAAGTACTCAACATGCACGGTTGTTCTCTATGTACTACTGTCTCTGGCAGTTAGGGTCATCGGCTAACCAGCAAAAGACTGCGTTCCCTCTCACACACAGGAGACGATGTTGGGCAGGGGACGGTGTGAAACGATAAGATGGAGCGTTCCGCTTCATCCTGTGGTTGCAGGCTATGCTAATGTTTTTCCCGTGTCTGCGCTGCACTTCCTCTCCTTTGAGAGTTCGGACTCGGCGAGCACGAGATGTTTCTGCAGAAACCAGCTTGAGCAAACCCCCCCCCCAGGTGTGAGGAACGGGGGCTGACAGGGACACACCTACCGATGCACAGATACACCTTCACCCCACACTCCTTAAACGGCTAACGGACACCCAGCTACCACCAAAATATCACACTGGTTATTTTTCTTGTAAATGGCATGCACTTTATTTTTGACCTAGGTAGTAACTCAAGTCTCAGGTTTCATAAGGGAGTCAGTCCTCCCTAACCTGTGAACTGGGGATCTGAAAACTCGGTGCTCAGGGTCACACAGACTTCATTCTTAATGACAACAGGAGATCAGCAGATAGCAATGAAGGGCAGCTCTGACAGAACAGACAGACCTTTCTATTCCACTACCCTAATGAAAACCCCAACCCCCTGGAGAAAACTAAGAATGAAATTATATCTATTGCTTATATGATAGTAATGAGTACACAGATAATAATCACATAGTTTGATTTGGTTGGTTGTAATGAGAGGCTGTTTGACCCCTTGTATGTGCTATCTGGGGGTGGGGGGGTGGTGCAGGAGTGTACCATGTGACCTTCAGTCCAGGAGGAGTTACTCACTCAGCCCCGCCGCTCTCCCTCTCCTGGTATTGACCCTTTCTGGACGGAGCTGGCCAGATTGATTCACGCCCGCACTCAGAGGGGCCATTCACAGGAGTGATGGGGGAATTAAAGTGAAGGGCCTTTTCCAGGCGCAGAATTAAACAGGGCCATGATGCACTGCCAGGAAGAGCTATCGACGGCCGTCCCCCAGGCCGAGGGGAGAGGCGGGCTCTACCCCTCTCTCCTTCTCTCACTGATTCAAACTCCCCCCAGTGGATCAATACAGAATTTAAGAACAGTTTCCCCACTTCCGATTTCCATTTCATTTCTTGTTTCTAAAGGAGGTCAGCTTGGTGCCAAGCTAAATTCTTCCACTCAAAACTCCATTACAATTCATAAAAATAACTGCAGGTAATCCATACTGCCTCTCAATAAAATGTAAATGTTCTTTATAAGTCTTATTCAAACATTATTCATACAACCTACGATATCACTATAAACACCTTAAATAAGGCATACACCTATATAGCTGCAGCAATTAATAATTTCTGACTTCTGACTTATTATTTGAAAATATACTACATATATTTCTGTCTGAAGAGTAATTCCTTGTGTAACTGAATATCACATGAATGTTTAAAAACGCCTTATGATTTCTGGAATTGGTATTTAATCTGAGTAGCTTGAACAGAAAATAAATTAGCACGTAGTGAATATCCCTATGCGTAGTGAAAAGAGCCCCTGGGCATGTCCACTAGCCTGTGTCTTTATTAGAAACCATAAGATCTGCTTTCAGCTCCAGTATGAGCACAGAAGACAGATGAATTTAGATTAGACAGAAGAGCTCCAGTGTTCTGCGTAAAATTAGTCCGCTCTTCAAACGAAATATAAATCAATATCGCTCTAATAGAAAGAGCAGCCCAGATCCCAGCACTCGAGGCCTGGAATAGCGAGCGTCGGCCTTAGCTCCGCGCTTACCAGGGTCCCGATAAGAGACATTTCTGACAGTTAAGATAAATCTTGCAAAGATCAATCAACCGTCCGCGAGAGGCACCCTCATATATTTTTGAGGGGTCAGCTGACGCCCTATTTTTCTCTCAACCCTGCTGTCAAAGCTTATTGGAACAAGGAATCAAACAGTAAAAGTCCTAAGCACTCAAAGCTAAAAAACGTAAAGAAAATAAAACCACTGATACGTGCAAAAAGGGGTTTGCTCCAATGTTCTCGGCCTGGCGCTGAAGCGAAACTAGCATTTCATAAATCATAAAATGGCTTCATGGTCCAAGCGCTGGGGAGGTGAACACTGGCGGCAACTTCGTCATCATGAGACTGGCAGACACGGCTGTCACATTTCAGAGCGTTGACAAACATCAGCTCTGTCAATAGCAACCCAGTGCAATACAGACAGACTCACTCTTCCATACTAACTGATACCTGTTTTTTTTTTTTTTTAAAAGATGGGGGAATTAAATCAGTCTGACTCAACATTCACTCACAGTATCAAGGCCTCATACTAACTTTCCATTCACCTCATATTAGATAGCTCATTACTTGTGTTGCTTGCTTTGATAACATTATTTCTTGGTCCATTTCATCAAGCATGCCAATAATTCCGTAGTCCACTGTATATTTAATGTAACGGCAAGACAGGGCATCTGTATTGATAGCCGACAACTGCTTCAGGATTTCTGAAGTGATTTTCATTGGCTGGCAGATTTAGTACTCAACTCAAAGAGAAAATATGATTTTGTACATTAAATAATTGATATGAGGGTATATTACAGTACATTACATATATGTGTGGGTGTGGGGGGGAGGGGGTGGGGTTACAGGACTCCTCCCTGCAGTTTGATCTGCATATCATCAGATAAAGTGCCTTAGGAGCCACTATATGAATATATCCTTGTGGATATAGCACCTGGTTGTCAAAGCACTGTCTGACAGTAGTTTTGTGCCTGGCTATGTACCATCTCTCACATGCAAATGTCATCACCAGGGGGATTTCCACTGAGTGGAGGAAGGGGAAGAACAGAAGGAAAGCAGGAGCTGAGTATCTGGAGAGGCTATAAAAATCCATAGTGAGACCCAGCTGCCATCTCTACAATCTCAAGTCTACAATCACAGGGGCGGAAATGACACAACGCTCACCCTGCAGCGGGGGGGGGGGGGAAAGAGTGAGAGGGAGGGAGAACGAGAAAGAAAGAGAGAGAGAGAGAGGGGAGGAGGAGGGCAAAAGTGCACTGTGACACTTAAGAGGAGGGAAACCAGATTTAAAGGCAATGCAGAAACAGCCAGAAGGTGCAGTGAGAAGTTTTTACAAAAAAAAAAAGATGAGCTACAGGAAATATGAAAATAGCAACATAAGCAATATCTAACTTCTTTAACACCAGCTGGCAGAAATCTGCACAGTGTACAGGAGCAGAGCCAGGGAGGCGTGGCCAGGCAGTGATGGACAGGGGAAGAGGAGGGGTTACAACTATGTCCAGCTGATCAAGGGTGTGGTCACACACACAAGCACAAAATAAACACATACCAATCCTCCTGACCAAATCTACAATCAGACACACAGATTCCCAAATTCATTCCACAACTCCAGAACTGCAGCTTCCAGTCTACTCTCTGTATTATAATAAATTATCTCTATCCGTCATAAAAAGGGGTGATTTAGACATTACGGAGAAAAGGATGGAGAAAGGAAACCCTTGATCAACATTCTGTTCCAAAGGAAAACCAGCACCTTCCGGCAAATTCTTTTCCCAGCCGTCATTTACGGAGTCACTTAAGCACATGGCGTGGGATTAATTGAGCCTGAAAATTGGTCCAATTACACAATTAAGGGCCGGGATTAAATGGAAACTCGGAATGGTCCTGTGGCTCCACAGGAACGCAGCTGGTTGCTTGGGCTCCCCGCATTAACAAAAGAAAGCAGGATTAGAGGATAACCAGGACCAGCTTCTCCAGCTTTTTACAAAGCTACTGTATAATAACACCAGCAAAAATAAGGCACTCTGAGCAAGATATCACATAGAAAGTTCGCATAATATTACCTATCAGGTATGTGGAGGGTTTATTTTCAAATGTTTTTTGCAAAGCAGTAAGACAGCATTTTCTGTATAAAACAGATCTGTTTGTTAGCAAAATAAAAATGTGAGGAAAATGTAAGATTAATAAAGCTGAGATGAGAATATCAGAGCTGGGTCTTTGCGGCAGACAGCTGCACCCGGTCTTAAATGCAGAAGCCGCACTAGGATCACTGACTCCTGCAGATCCCGGCTCCACCTTCCGCCCCAGACAAAATAATTCCATGCTGCTCGCAGGCCGACTGCAACCCTCGTTCGCTCCCTCCCGGGCCTGTAATTACCAATCATTTATTTGATTGTTCATTAACTTCAACCCCAGCCTGGAAATATCCAGCCGAAGCCTGTCATTAGCGGCTGGCGATGTTCCTTTCCTGTAGTTTCCCCCTCTCTGCCGTGCGCTTCGGTGCGGTCCTGCAGAGGGAGAGGACCTGGCTTTAACCGCCACCCTGGCACTGCGGCAGGAAACCAGATACAAACTGCCACTGCACAAGAGGAAAGTGATGTCACGATTGGCAAAGCCAATTATTTATTCAATGCTGCGCAGTCAATTTAGACTTCTGGGAAAAGGAGGGTGACCACACGGACATCAAGCTAGGCGGCTTCCACGGAAAACAGATTTTGATTATGTTGTGACGGAGTCGTTGGGCACACTACAAACCAGGAGACATAGAGCACAATACAAACCAGGAGACAGAGGGCACAATACAAACCAGGAGACATAGGGCACACCACCAACCAGGAGCAATAGGGCACACTACAAACCAGGAGACATAGGGCACAAACCAGGAGACATAGGGCAAACCAGGAGACATAGGGCACTATACAACCCAGGAGACATAGGGCACACTACAAACCAGGAGATATAGGGCACACTACAAACCAGGAGACATAGGGCATACTACAAACCAGGAGATATAGATCACTCTACAAACCAGAAGACATAGAGTACACTACAATACAGGAGACATAGGGCACACTGCAAAGGAGGAGACAAAGGGCACACAACAATCCAGGAGACATAGGGCACACTGCAATCCAGGAGACATAGGACACACTACAAACCATGTTGCTTTGCAAGGTTTCCCAGTCTCAGCACCTGGCTGACTCAGTTATTTAGATATTTAAGTTAAAGGGTGTACTGATGTAGCATTGGACAGAGGTATGACAAAAATCACAACATGCTAACAGTACAATACAGTACAGAACAGAACAAAGAGCACTCCCTAGTAAATATACACCTTGTAGCCAGAAATAAAGAATAAATGTATTGGGTTCAGTTTCACAGTCCTTGTCAACTCTCTAATGAATATATTGCCTTCCAATGACCACCCAACAGAAGATCAAAAACGCAGACAGTCCTCTTCAACACATTAAAGAGGTCCAAGAGAAAAGCGCCCAAATCTGACCGCTGAAGGAAAAGAAGTTTCTGCAAAAGGGCACGATTCTCTTGTTTGAGCATCTGGAAACTCTGGGAAAAACGTGCTCTGTGAGGGCTGTCAGATCGTATTAGCTTCAGTGGAGGAACAAAGAAGCGGCGGGGTCTAATTTTAGGTGGGATCCAGGGAGACCCGCTCCTGTTGCCGTGTGGGAAGGCGAGGCGTGAGGCTGTGTGTGGGAGAGCGGTGGCGGTGCGGGGGGAGCGGCCTGGGTTTCGGCTTCATCCGTGTGCAGAGGCCGCCGCCCGCTTCAAAGGGAACCGCAGGGGCCAGGCCCTTAATGGCAACCAGAGAGGGCCAAGAACGACCAAAACAGCCACGCCCAGTCACAGCCCCACCCCACCCACGCCCAGCTCACACACCCATAGACCTGAGTCAAACAGACATGCTGAAAAGCTGAAGGCCGGGACCCAATCAAACAAACTATTCCTCTTTAAGGTCAAATGTAATTCAATCAAACCAGACTTTACATTTCAGCATGTTTCTTATGAGTTTTTTTACTGTACAAACAAACATGCCCTTTGAAATGTGCTCTTTTCCTGCTAAAATATAATGGCATTAATATGCCCTTAAAAGAATAGTCTGTTTTGATTCAATTGCACATTCCCCTAAAGAGATTAAGCACATTTGATTGAATCTTAGGAAAAACCTATAGACTATTCCTCTCTGAGTCTGGGGGAACTGTGATGACAATAGCACCTTACATATTTGTAGGATGCAAGAGATTTAAACCTCTTTATTGTCCCATCACTTCTGCGCTTGCTCCTATGGGAGACAAAGTAAGTGCAGTAATTGTACCACATTTTGATCACTTAATTAGCAAAGGTAATTGTCCCTGTTGTCCAAACCCAAACCCACAACCCTGTCTACTATTGACCCAAAGTTCTAAGATTTTTAGATTTAAAACTCTGTAAAAGCAACAAAACCCAACCCTGCAAATGGTCTATCAACTGCCCAGCAATATGGCTGAGAGAGAGAGAGAGCATAAACAATGTCTAACCTATTTAGCTTTCCAACTGAGAAAAAAGGAAAGGGAAAAAAAACAAAAGCAATGTCTTTTAAAAACACCACTCGTTCTGTCACATCTTAAAGACTTCATCTGCAGGCTACCCCTTTCATCTTTTCCCTTCAGCCTAAATAAAGAACGATGTCGCCTTAACAGGCTATCATCTGACCAGCGGCTTTTCCCAAGCGATCCTGCCACCCAGTTGGCACCGAGACAAAAGCAAAACAGAAAAAGCGAATGAAAACAGCAGTCCGTTTGTTCCCGTAGTCCGGCGTCTGCTGTCATCCCGCCGCATTGGACAAAGGCCTTCCGCCGCCACCATCGAGGTGACAGCAGCTGCTTGCTCTACAATTACCGCTAATTAAATTCCCCTGTCCCTTCACCTCACCCAAAACAAATGCCTATTGTAGTATCTGGCCTTCCATGACCTCTCCGCTGACACACCCCTGCTCTCAGGGGAAACGACAGACATATCACTAGACACTGGCTTACAACAGGGCACGACCCAGCAATCCGACAAAGGACAGGACAATACAACTCCTATTACACCCAAGAGAAACATCTTCACCAAACCCTCCACAAAGTCCATGTATAAGAGATACCAAACACACTTTGGGCAAAATATATAAAAGTGGAAATAATTAGTTGCTCAACAGTCAGGATGATAAAACTATAATGAAGGGATGCTTATCACTTTTAATGAGGAGGGGGAAACTGATGTTTTAACGTCCATGACATGTTCCCCACAATCAAAAGGGAAATTTCAGGTTTCAGGTAGTTCTAGCGAAGCTGTCTGGGTAAGGAGCCCTTATTGTATCTCCATAAAGTCCCCCAAACTCTCAGTCGCCCGACACCAAGCCACTCGATTCAGATCAGATGCCAGGGTGCAACTGACGTCACTTGGCCGATGTTTTGTTGTTTTGTTGTCTTGAAACAATCACTGCATCTATTGCCCTGGAGGTGCGATCTGTGTGTGAGTCTCCATCGCTCATTTGCATATGCAAAACAAATGAACGAGATCAATGAGCGAATCCGATTTGCCGCTGTCAAACACTTGCGGTTCTCTGAAGCTCCTAATTACACATGTAAAGTGGGGAAATTGATATCTGTGGCGGCGTTGCTTTGCTGTCTGTCTCTCTGCTCGACGCTCAATGGGTCTCATAGGCATTTATGATGTCACTCCCGGCCCCCCCTACCAGTTCGTGGTGTTATCACAAGTCATGGGAGCCCATTCGCAAGCACATGTGGACTTTTCGGGAGGGGGGGCTCGTTGGGGGAACATCACGGAGCAGCACGGATCCACGAAGGAGAGACTTTGTTTAATGTGTTATGGAAACAGCAGAGTCGGCATGTTGGCGTTTCCGTCGCGTGGGGGTGGGGGGGGATAACAGATGTTGGGGCGTGGGCCGCAGCTGCGCCGCGCCAAGAAACCGTCAGCGCGTTCCGCAAACGCCGCGGGAAGAGCTGAGCGCCACGCCGAGTTCCACGGTTCAGAGCGCGCTCAACCTCGGAGTTACCGCTCCCAATTAATTTCATACCAATTAAGCACATCCCATAGCCAGCCAGTTTCCAGGCCTAATTAAAACTGAGCATACAGTAGGAAGTGTGTGTGTGTGTGTGTGTGTGTGTGGGGGGGGTAATGAACGCAAAGGAAATAGATGCTAATGATGTGCCATTCTCTGGTCTTATTATCACACTTCACAACTGAGTGGTTTTGGGCGTCTTAATCAGCATTTGCTCTTTCTTTGCAATTGCAGAGGTGTTAAAACTGTGCCCAGGACCCAGTCAAACACACTCAGTCTCTCTAGGGGCATATACACTTGAATCAATACAGACTCTGCATCACAGCATATATTTCTTGGAGTATTTTCTTTGTTACTGGAGACAAGTAAACTTATCAATGGTAATGTGTTCTTTTCATTCCGTAACAGAACAGCACATGACCTTAAAAGTCTGTTTTGATTGAACTGCATATGCATTTAAAGAGACTCAGTGCATCTGATTGGGTCCTGGCTTGTGTAATCTGTGGGTGTTCAGTTCAGAATACCAAACGTCCAGCAACCAGACCCTTTGTTTGAGAATTAATACAGAGCTAGGCAATTATGTGCTTTTTATTTCCTATTCCTGAGACACCACCACTGAGTTATAGACCTGTATACCACATGGATGGCTCATCTAAGCCTCTCCACCTGCTGTGAGCCCATCCCATTATTTTAAGAATCCGCAAATTACTGCCGCCTCTCAGGCAGAAGCATATCACCGCAGCAGAAATCAACCTGTTTGAGCAGGTCCCGGGTGTTAAAATAAACAGTCGAACGAGACGCTCTGTGAGATGACAGCTTTAGCTGTCCCCACCTCCTCCAATTAATGCGCTCTACACCTGTTCGATGACTGACAGGTCACTCTGTTCTCAAACAAAAGAAGAGACAGCTCAAGGTTGTTTTCACTCATTAAGCGGCATGTTTAAAAAGATTCTCCCCCGCACAGTTCTTTGGAGGAAATCTCTGGATATTGACAGACTAGACAAGCAGCTATTTTCCTATGAGCAGTGGGGTGCTCAGTCATTGAGCAGGTTTTCCCAACAGGGGTGGTCTTTTTCAGAGAGCTGTTGGTGGCCACTTCTTCTAAGAATGGTGGTCTCGTTCGGGTTCTCAGTCGGTGGACAGTTTTCCGGAGAAGAGCAGTCTTATTTGTGGAGCTCGGTCAGTGGCTGTTTTTCCTGAGAACGGCGTTCTCGTGCGGGGATCGCAGTCGTTGGCCGATGCTTGATGGCGCGAAATGCATCACAGGTGTTCGCTGAGCTGACGGGCTGATATCCCGGGCCTGGGCGGGGGGGTGGTGATGATTGATGATAAATACGTGCTTATGCGGGATTTAACATGCCAAAACTCCACACTGATTTAATGTTGCGTCAAACGCTGCTGGAGAACGAAGGCTCCTCCTGTCCCTCGCACAGCCAGCGTTGGCATGGTGACCTCGTGGGGTTTCACAAGCCAGCGGGGCACATCCGCTGACAGATCTATGCCCTCATACAGAAACGGTTTAAGAAAGACCGTAATGACATCCTTTGTCTAAATTTCGTTGCACCACTCATTTCTATAGTTCCAGTAAATATATAAAATGCATTTCAAACTGTTGTAATCCAGACATAAACCTGTTTGCTGATCTATTTTCCCACAGCAAATACAGCACTGGGCTCGATTCCTCGCATCTGTTTGTGACAGCTTAGTCAAAACACAGCGGACATGCATATTAATTCTGTAAAGAACAATTTCATGGGGTAGAACTGAGCACTGAGAGAACATTAGAGATTGGGACAAGACTGCGCATTTTTTTAATAAGTATCATTTTTCTTTGCACCCAGGGCTGTTTTTATTCTCCATTTCCAAATAAGTCCACGTAATCTATATGAATACATAGTGCATGACTGTTTTAGTCCAAGTCACGAGGTGGTATGCTAAGAGTTTAACTCTGTTATGGCACCACAGAACAAAGACCTACATTCTCAAAGCATTCATTATGTACCTACGAGTTCAAACACACAGTATTGTGTATCACCCAGCTTTGCATGACAGAACAGAGCAGGGGATAGGTGGATTCTGGGGGATTGTTTAGCAGTGTGGTCTGAGCCGTGTGTGTTTGTAACAAGCCCAGAAGATGGCTGATCCATTTCCTTTGGGCGACTAGCAAGTTAAATCGCCTTGTGATGCATTCAGCTTTCCCGTAATCTGAATGTCTTTAAGCACCATGTTATAACACTTCAGTGCTAAAGACCTAGTGATCTCCTGGCTAGCTATGCTGTGTGCCAGAATTAAACAGCTTATAAAAGTAATGAGCAACAAAAAAGGCACAAAACAGGAAGCTCCAGCAATTGAGTGGCCAGGGGTTTTCATAATGGTGGGAGGTTCATTTTATGGCACGTTTTGTTTGCGTTCATTACCATAGAAGGCAATATCAATGGTCACATAAAGGTAGCGATGGGCATTAAGTCATTGGTTTCTTGCACAGAGGTGTAGGATTCAAGATGAACATGCTTCTACCCAGAGAGCCTCAGAAGAGCCTTAAGGGGTTGAGAAGCATGATGCAGACATAATTTATACAAAATGTAAACATCTCCATCACCAGATCTGGAGCCAATTGAGAATTGCTGGAATATTTTCAAACAATGACCAAAAACAGCATTTTCCACTTGCAGCAACTAAACAAGAGTTGATTTTCTTGGAGAACCATAGTGTAGTATACCTACTTCAGAATTTCAGATGCTGGTGGATCCCTGAATGTCAACCTGGATGCAGACCATACCTGCCTCACATGGCGCCCCGGCAGCCTATTTTAAGTTCCTTCACATTGGATGTCTTCATTCTTTTGCTGTATGTGGAGCTGAGTGGTTTTATCGGCTGCTGAGAAATCTTTATGGAGTTCTGATGCATGAAGATGAAGAACACTGCGACTGCATCGCCCGGTTAAGTTGTGCGCCACGTCTCGCTGGTAAAGCACTTAAGAGATACGTTTGATGTCAAATTTCCAGATGGTTTGGAAAAACAAGATCACTATGGGTAAAATCAGCACTTCACATACATATGGAAAAATCACTAAGATGTTATGTTAGAGGGCAGAGTTAGACTGTATTATGTTACTATCAGACGTACACTTCTGCTCCTACCGGATTACAACACCCTCACAACCACCTGAGGTGACCAATAGTAGTAATTGCCTGTCCCTATCTGATGCACATGTTTCCATTGAAATGAATGCTGGGTAAAATTGAATTATTCAGTTGGCAACAGCGTAGTATTGACTAAACGTGACTTGGAATGTTCAGCTGTGATGTAAGTATTACTGCAGATATTTTTGGAAAGTACAGTTTTCTTTTGGAAGTGCTTCACAGAAAGAGAGTATCTCTACACGAATCACAATGCTGCCCTCTGGTGTTGGATTTAGATAAAGCAAAAGTAATCCACTACTCTTCAGCTTGGCCTCCCTCCACTCATATATGAGATGGTCCAATGTGATAAAAACATCACCTATAATAATTACAGCACCTTAGAGTGTAAAACTTGGGCACTAAAACGAAGCCATCTGTATAAGCTGAAGATAGATGATGGTATATGTTAGTGTGCTGTGAAGATCAGTTAAAAGGGTCTTATTCGGGAATGGGGAGTACCAGTGGAAGGCATCTTGCCAGCAGATGGCGCTAGCAGTCTGAATTTAGACATTTGGACATTTTGGAGAAAATCAGAAATTGATTTTGAATAATTGAGAATTTGGGTGGCACATATTACAGATATCTTATAAACAGAAACCCCAGTAAATCTTTGGAGCAACTAGTATTATCTTGAGTAATCGAGACCAGCCTAGATTCATTATTTCAACAGTAGCAGTGCTGTCACCATCACAACCCAAAGAATGACAATGAGTTTTTGTTTTCTCCTGAAATTTGTTTTCACCTGAAATCACAAAGCAAGTTCACATTCAAGAAACTAAGTGTGGTGAGTCAACTGCGTAACCAACAGTTTTGATTGGTCAATAAGTGGCGAGTAACAACCAAAACCAGCATGTGCTGTGGGGACTTGGAGTGAGGACCACTGGTTTAGACACAGAGCTAAGAGAACACGTAGATCACACAAGAGCACGGTTACAGACAGGCATCTGAGAAGGCAGGCCCAGAGACCAATGACTGAGAGAAGAGAAGGATTCCATCTGACAGGGTCCTTTGGAGGTGAGCTACGGTGTAATCCATTATTCAACTTACTGATTCCCTTCGTTTCCAGCTCAAGCTCACGTGTGGTAAGTATTCTGGTGCAAAATGGCTGCTGTGTAATACCCAGGTGACTGAATGGCTACTTTTCAGCCTGTTAGCCTGGTTCAATGAAGCTATGCTAATGTTCTGCATCAACTTTGAAATGGTGCAGGGAACTACATTAGCTGGAAATTGTCGCTTTGATGTTGAACCTCTTGAATATACCAGGATTTACCGGCAAAAGAATGTCATCTATATCTATTTTTATGTAACCTTTCTTTTTGGAATAATTTGAATAATCACTCAATTCAGTCTAAGGGAAAAAAAAAACAATGCAATGTCTGGAAGGCAGCACCCTAACGCCCTCTAGTGGTGTTCACTCAAAGTCTGTGAGATGAAGGTCTTTGTGTTCATAGTAATACAAAGAAATATGTTACACAAGTTATACACAATTTAGTTGACTTCTCAACAAATCCTCAGCATTTTCCTCATGAAGCATATGCCTTATGTTTGTCTTATATTGTATGTGTGCTTGCAACCACGGTTTTTTTCCCCCATTTTATCCCGGTGGCTTCAGTTAATCCTGTTACACGCAGTCTTGCTCAGCCTGGTCATTATCAATGACTCACAGCAGGTTCTCACTCAATGCTTTTTAAATCTATCATTAAGAGTTATATGAGGTCAGATAATGAACAATATCGACAGCCATTCCGCTGAGCACTGCAGTGTATGGATACACAGCGGCTGTATCCAAAATCACAGTATAGCCTCTTGACAGTCTGTCAAAGTATCAGTAAGGTCTTCATTAGCTCTGGCCTCCATGCCATTAATGTTAAAACGCTTCCCTGCCTCCTTCAAGGGAAAAGAAGCCCGCTGTGGTTGGAATATTGTTTTATAAAAATAGGGCCTCACCAGAGTAGGGAAGGAGAGGAGCTTTTGAACCCAGTGCACTCTGGGAAAATTGGCTTGTGGGCTTTTCCAAAGACCTACAGCGAAGAAATAATTTTGTCAATGGTGAGGTACTGTGGGGACCGTCGCAAGCTTGATCTGGCATGGTAAGTCATTGGGGAGTGAGAGATGAGGCATGGTCCTTCCTTGTTGACTAAACCTCTCCCTCCTTGGCCAATCCCAAGGTGAGTAATGCATCAGCTGACATGGCTGCCAGCCAATCAGCACTGGCATGGTCCACATTCAAAACCATGGGTCACAAACATAAAATAAAACAGTGCCTTGATAAGACAAACTACCCAGCAGTCTTGAAAGAGTGATTGGTCAATGAATTTTTGTCCAAATATAAATCAGAAAAATAAAGTCAAAATCTTAACAAAAGTTAAGATCACTCTGTTCTGGTCTGGGAAGCATGACTGCCAGCACTTTGTTGCATTTGTAACTTCTCTCTACCTACCAGACCCATGCTCTCAGATCCGGGCCTTGTGCCTTCCAGTCTTTTCACAGCCTTTCCGACTCCAGCAGCGCTACTGCAGAACTACTGCAGGAAGACTTAGGACTTGGGCTGCAGGTTCACTAAAAGTCCAGAGTGCTAATGCCCGACCCAGCACCCAGTTTGCTCACCCATTGGAGATGGCCTTTGATCAGAGGAAAGCTGAAGATATAACCCGACAGTCATGGGTTAGGAACAAGAGCTTAGATCATACTTGTTGTTTCAAGCTCAAGGAGCTCGTTACTCCATCTCAACAGCAGTGACCAGATGCTAAGGCTTCCCAATGGCACAAGGAGCCTGGGAGAACCGATGAACAGAACTGCATTAAACAGGCTGTGTAAAGCAGCTAACCATACAGAGGAACACGAATAGAGAAGAACACAAAAGGGGGGTGATGGTTCTCACACAAACACACACAAACCCCAGTCAGAAATGCTGGCTTTTGGAGAATTTTTTTTTCATGGAGCACAACGTTGGCCTCTCCAAGTGAATGGTGTCAGGAAAAGCGATTCTTCACTCCTGCAACGCCCATCTGAATGACAAAAGGAGAAGGAGCCCTCAGCGCTGGCCTGGCAGATGCCAAGCGGAAAGGAGACGGGAAAACAAAAAACACAACGGCCGGCGTCTCCCCCGGACTGCCGCAAACAGCCGCGCTCCTTTCACAGCGCCGGCCTCTGCCTTTCATGCCGGCTCGTCTGCGTGGATCGATGCCCAACACGGCCCCCGGGTTCCGCTTTTCCGGGGCTGTTTTGCCAACAGGGGAGGCCAAGGCTGCCATCCCAAAAAGGGTCGGGGGCCAGGAGACCCAAAAAGGCAGGGTTACGGGGGACTTGGGTGAACCCAACCAGAAGTAAGTGGCCTTCTCAGAAGACGCACTGTTACTGGAACTTAATTAGAGCCGGCCTCACGCAGTGACCCGTGGTAATGAGGCAGCGAAGGCCCACGCTATAGCGCCGGCCCACTTCAGAGACAATAGCGCCCCCTCCCCCGTTTGGCTCCACTACAGCAGCAGTCACTCTCAGTGCTGGCAGCTGATACGCTTCACAGCTCATGAAGAAACCAAAGCTTTGCCTGGGTCCTGCTAATCTTGCCTCTTCACTCATCTGATCATAAAAAATGTGCTCATCACTTATAAGCAGATTCATAAATTACAGCATAGTGTTTCTCTCCATCTTTGCCATTGTGGGGAGTCAAATCAGCATTTCAAAACTTAATGATAGTAGACAGTATTAACAGAAAACCATATAGCAATAAACATTACAGAACTCTAATGGTGTTACAGACCATCAAGTATGGGGTATGGTTTCAGTGAACTGACTGAGGTAACAAATGTCCACACACACACAGACACACACGCACATATGCGCACACACACACACACACACACACAAAGAGACACACACACACACACACAAACAGGCACAATCACACACACACGCACTCACACACAAAAACACACAAACACACTAAGACACAAACAGACACACACAAACGGACACATGCACACTCACATGCAAACACAGACATACTCACACACAAACAGACACATACACACACACACTCACACACAAAGAGACACACGCACACTCACAAACATACACACACACACACACATCCACTCCATATGAGAACACATTCCCCCGGCCCCACTGCCACCGTGGTCCTGCCAGGGAGAATGCTAATGATGGGGTTCCCCTGCCAGCGGAGGCTGGGGAACAGTGAACTCTCCCTTCAGAGCACTCTCTCAACATCCACTCCTCACAATGCGCTTTCACCACAAACACAGGATAAATGAACACAAAAAAAGGGAAAAAGCTGAAAAAGCTCAGGTCACCCAGAAAGACTGAACAGAAATAAAGACATGAAGAGAGAATCTCCGAAAAGACTACATTCTGCTTCAAGACCGGGGGTGGGGGATTAGGGTGGTTAAGAACAACTTAAACTTACCACATCTAATAGACTCATGGTTTTTCACATTAATATTTAAAGGTAAATATATAAGTGAAAAACGTTAAGTGATATTATAGTGGATGGTCACAATAGACAGTAAAGAATATTGTATGTAACAGAGATTAGAATTAAAAAATAGCTTTTGTCTATACACAAACTTCCATAAGAATTGGGCTGTCTACATCCAGCCATCTAAACAACCCATATATCTGATTGGCTACACAATCCCTTGCAGATTCCCCAAGCCTTCACTGCAAAACGGACCTATATGCTCAGTTGACTCTGTGTGCTTAAATAAATGATACCATACATAATGCATTTCTAATGTGTTTCTAAACATATGCCATCCATTACAGATTCATCCATTATTACCACTTTAAAATTGTTTCACACAATCCACTACTGTGCACATCAATGTGGTAGTGATTGATATATTTAATATATTTATACATTTCATATTATATGAAAATGTCCCTTACGTACTAGATGTCAGTCACTTTATAGTACCGCTTGGTTTATGCCCTGCTATACCATGGTCTAGCCGGCCTCCGGACACTGCAGTCATGTTCTATTTCAGGCAGTGCGACAGACGGTAGTAGCTAGCTGTGAGACCCCACTTCCTCAAGGCAGTTCTCCCCTGCATCGGTGCTTAACCTCCATCTCGTGTTAACCCCCGGTGTGGAAAAGTGATAATGAAAAAGGCAGGGAAAAGCACCTCAAAACTTTGGCGGCTGTGCATGCTGTTATTGTCCTCAGAACCGCGGGTCCGGGCAGGATTTCCACAGTAAACGGCGGCGATCCCCCCCCCAACAACCCCCGACCCTCCATTCCCCACACCCACAGCTTCCTCCCATTCTCTTCCAGAGGAAGCAGGACTTGGCGGACGCTGGGCACACCAGTCATAGAAAGCCAGCCCAGTAGCAGTTCCCACAAAGTCTCGCATCTCTTGTTATGGGCTATGCCGCAGTACCGTCCACCTACCACTAGGGGGGTTAAAAATCTAGTATCTCTCAACTCTGAGCCCTTCACTGGTGTTACTCTCAGCACAGTTCATTGCTGTTGGAAGAGCTTTTCCCTTCATTTCAGAGAGCTTTCCAATCCTCTCATGCAGCTTCCTTCGGCATCCAGAGCTTCAGCGGCCACACACATTTCACTCCTGTACCCCTCCATAAGTCACATGCGCCGCATATCAAGAGGGGATGTAATGAAGTGTTGGAGGGGTGACGCAATTCAGGCGCCTGAAGTTTAAAGAGCGATTCAAGCCATATACGGTACCTCCAGAGTGGAACAGAATGTATTTTAAGACGTCTGGGGCCGCTGTGAAAATGGAATCATAGTGTGCGATCCATTCACGACACTTTTCTGGATGTGATGGTTTTTTTGTAGACCTGGGAGATTTTGAGCAGTCTGGTAATTCTATATTTTCAGTTTGTTCTCCCCAAATGCTCCCATAATGCTGTTCTGCTCTGCACAGGAAAAAGTGCCATCAAAATGGTGTTTCACACACTGCCGTAATCCCATTCGCTCCTTTGCCAACTAACCAGCTTACCAACTTTATACACGACCCTGGGACCCAACTTAGTCTGGAATTCTGTGCCGGGTAGTGATTTTGTCACATTTTAAATTCAGTAAATGTATTTTAAGGTAAGCCAAGGGGGGACGGGATTCCAGAATTCTTTTCTATGTCTATCACTGCGAAGAAGGTAGGGAACTCTGGAATTCTTTTCTACCACTACCAAGCTGTTACCTGATGGTCATTAATTGTTGAGCCTGTTCCTTGGGTCAAGCACAGCAGACAGGAGATGACAGACAGGTTAATCTACTGTGTCCAGTGATTTCACAGAAGACTTGGCCTACAGGAGGTGGTCTGGCACGTCCGTTTACAACATGAGTAAAATGTGATATCTGTGTGTCCAGACCTACCACTTACTGTAGCCTTATGTAAAGGAGTGTAATCGGATGACCAAAGCTGTATTCAAAACATAACCATGACCATTGTGTACGGTGAACATGCATGAGGAAGGTAAAAACCATAAAGTGAAGACCATAAAAATGCCTGAACATTGAGCCGTGATGTCATGAACTTTCAACTCTTAACGTGCAGTCCAAAATATGGATCCCAGAGAGGCCTTACCTTAGGCCACTTGGGGTTGAGGAGGCGGGCCTTGATGGCGTCGTCGAGGGCGATCTGGTACTGGCCCAGCTTGAGGTGGGCGGCGGAGCGGTTGCTGTAGAGGATGCAGTTCTGTGGGTCGGCGGTCAGGGCCTCGCTGTAAAGCCGCACGGCGGCGTGGAAGTCGCCCCGCTGGCACGCCTCGTTGCTCTGCCGCACCTTCTCCATGAACTCCGCCTTGCTGAGGCCCGGCCCCTCCACGGCCGCGCGCACCGCACCGCCCAGCGCTCGCGGGCCGAAGATCGAAAACTGCCACAGAATGAGATGGGCAGAGAGTCAGCAGAAGTGGATGTGACTACATGGATTTGAACTTCCACAGGTGGAGGAGCCAGGACATATTTCATATGGCCAAATATTGATATCGCTTGATATGTTTGTTTAAGCCTAACAACAACAACAACAACAACAACCAGAGATGACAACGCCTAGCTTCACAAAGTAAAAGTACTACCATGTATTTGTTCCACCCATACAAAAATTTCCTCCCCTTCCTGATTGAAGAGTTATGCTGATCGCAAGCAGCTGGTTTAGTGCATGGAACCTGAACAAACACATGGTAGTACCACTTTCTGTTGTTGGTCTTTTCAAACTTTTACAAGAACAATACATATATTTTATCTATGCAAAGATTGCAATGTGCACAAACTCATGCAGATACACTGCCGTTGTGTAATTAAAGGTGCGATGATGCTATAATCTTGAAGATTGATTATCTTGATTTGTTTGATGCTAACTTGAGCTGAGAGAGAACACAGTACACATTGAAAGCAGTAGCACTGATAATGTGGGGGTTGCCCACCTTCATTGCAAAGTTTATATTTAATGTTTACTTTTTTGCATTTTTTCATGCACAATTACTCAAGGCAAGCATACAGATAAGCATAATTCTACGGTGAGAGGAACTGATAACATCAGTAAACACTTTCGCTTTTCATTTCAAAATAATGAGGACTGGTCTATAGCTGCTGGAAGTATCCAGTTCCCCTTAAGTGGCCATCTGGGAAGAGCAAAGAAAGCTATTTTTGTGGTCGTCCTATTGATTCAGTTTTGCTAGCTAAAGTAGATGCTGGTTGGTTGTCCAGTCACAAACAATGACTGCCGTTCAAACAACAATGATGTCTTTCTTAAACTTCCCTGCAGGTCAAAATTGTGCTTTTGCTGAGGTTTACTCCTTATTATAGCTTTTTGAGTATTCCAGTAGTGGAGTTCGGATGTGGCTTGTTTGTTTACGTCAGAAACATAGTTTGAGGAGTCCCCTCCAATGCAGCACCCAGAGAGACCAGACTGTGCTGCAACTTTAACACACTGCAGTCAGAGAGACCAGACTGTGCTGTAACTTTGACACACTGTATTCAGAGAGACCAAACTGTGCTGTAACTTTAACACACACTGCACTCAGACAGACCAGACTGTTCTGTAACCCTAACACAATGTATTCAGAGAGACCAGACTGTGCTATAACATTAAATCTTGTAATCTTTTGTATACCTTATATCAACAAATAACACCTGGTAACAATTGTGACATAACACTGATCATTTAAAAAAAATGTAATGATGCAAATATGTTTTGGTACAAATACAATGCTGTAAGTGACATTAATTATACAAGATTATATAAGACAAATGTATATATATTGTACAATATATATATATTCATACAATATACAAGCTTAGTTCCAAACTTACACAGTGAAACCACAAGGGAAAAAGAGCACCCTCTCATTAGACAAGAAACTCTATTAAATAAATGCAAAGTTTGATGTAAGGCAATGGACCCAGAAAAGTCACCCCCCCCCCCTTGGGCTAGTAGGATATATCTAGGTTCCCCCTCTTGTTGACCTTGCCTGTGGTGATGTACCGTACGTGAGAGGTAGGATGTTCGGCTTCAGCAAAGCGCGCTGCCTAACAGCCTAATTAGCATTCCTACATCTGATAGTGCTATGGGGCGCTGCAACAAAGGTCTTTGACTCCCTGCTATTTTTAACGACGTATGACTTACCACAGGGACAGTTTATGAGATACATAACTGATCTGGTATGGCAAGTGATGACTCTTCCACTGTGAATAGTTTTACCGGTATGAATGTGCCTGAATGTAGTGTAATTGTATTCACCGCAGGCTCGATGACGGTTACCCTCAGTAATGGAAGCTGAAACAGATTATATCTGTGGGGGAAGAAGCATGGGAACCAAGTCTGAATATGTACCTGCTGACCTCTAATAACTTATTCTTTTTTAAAAACTGTAAGGGGGGTCTGGCATATAGTATATAGCATGAATTACACATCAAAGTTATAGACAAAATAATCAGAAGTGTTATGGTAGACTAGAATGCAACTTAGCAAGTGCTATCGCTAATATCCGGTGTTGAGAACTACTACTGAACTCTTTATTTGTGGATATTAGGAGGTAGAGAAATACATTCTTCTATGGAAAATATTTGGTGAACCAGAGAGGTTTCTGTAGGCACAGACATTAAAAAAAAATCACACAGTGCCAGCTGAAGACTAAATAAATTAATGAGGTGGAATACGCAAGATGACTGAAGCAGAGTGACTACATGATGCTGATGATGATATAGTGAGGATGGGGCCAGACCTCAGACAGAGGATCCCTGTTGAACCCTTTCTCTAGCAAACTGCCTGGGGATAGCCAAAGAGGAGCAGCAGCCAAGCAAACAGCTGCATTGTGACGGCTGGGCTTTGGCGGTGCGGTAACGTTAGCGTGAGCGTTGCTGCGGGGCTGCGAGATCGTTGAGCCGCAGGCCGAGAGGCCCGGCCCGCCGAGAGGCGCTCAGCTGTGGGGGCTGACTCCCGATTCTGCGCCGAATTTACGATTGGGACTCGGCTCTGGAGCGAGGAGGAATGGGCGGGAGGAAAGGAGGGATCGGGTAGGAGCAGACAGAAAAGATCCAGTTTCCATCCTCCACATAACCTTTCAAACATGTCACGCCCCTTCCCAACCACTCCCCCCCCTCACACACACACACACACAGCACTCTGGAATAGCACAGCAGCAGGGTAATTACTTCCAGAAAGCGAGAACAGGAGAGAAGGAGATAGAGAGATAGAAAGACACAGAGACAGGGAACCGCAGAGGAAGAGAGTGAGGGGGGGACAGACAGAGGGAGGGAAGATGGAGGGAAGGAGAGGAACTTTAGCAGGGAAGGGTGTGAGCAGTAATCGGACCGCAGCTCAAGCCCAGGAACACAGTGCTTAGGTTGAGTGTTTACCAGCGGCCTGTTCAACACAAAGTGCAGGCAGCGCAATGGAGGGTATCTACACAGCGGGTCACTCTGCACCTTCACCCTGCACTCAGACAACACCACACTAATTACACCCTTCAGACACTGCTCCTCACATAACCGACAACAAGCAAGAGATAGGAAAAGCCATGCAGGGTCCTTATTCACTGTCCTTATGCATGGTGACAAAACCCCAACAACAAATATTTACTATTAGTTTGAAAATAGCTAATACGATGCTACTTCTTCATGACAAAATATAGGCCTACTGCACAGTCTAAAAAGAACACCAGTCACTCATACTTTTACTGACGTATTTTCATTGCACAACACACTGCAGTGATACTAAAATTGTGGGAATACACATGAAGAGAAAGATGCAGTTATTTATGCAAAAGAGACTACTTTTACATAGCTGGACATGTAAATTCAAAGTGTGCCCAGAATATTTCATTACATGAATGTGTTTTCGTTGTGTATTATCTGCAGACAGTGTGAATGAGTTTGAGTGTGAGTAGATGAAACATCAGTATTAGGAGTGTTAAGTGTGCAATACAGATTTATGTAACAATATGACTGAAGAACAAGCACTTGGCACTGAGTGAAACCAAACTGCCACGTTTCAACTGCTGCTTTGCTGTTGGTCTTGTTTTGTTCTTTTAAAGCTATTTCTTTTACAGAGAACAGACATAGTTGAATGGGATTTGACAGTGTTTTTATTATATCCAAATGTATAGCGCTTGTGTGCTTCTGCGTTTGAGTGTAAGTTACATTACATGAGTGTATGGGCGGGCTCGTGTGTGTGTGTGTGTGTGCGTGCACGCATGGGTGTGAGTGTTTATGCCAGTGCATGCATGCGTGTGTGTGTTAATTCCTGTGCATGCATGTGTGTGTGTGTGTTTTTTATGCCTGTGCATGCATGTGTGTGTGTTTGTGAGCACATTTATGCCTGTGCATGCATGCGTGTGTGTGTGTGTGTGTGCCTATGCCTATGCCTGTGCATGCATGTGTGTGTGTGTATGTGTGTGAGAGAGAGAGTCTGTTTTTCATGTCTGAAAGTCTGAATGTTGAATAACGTGAAGGGGAAGGAAGTAAAATACTATTTGCTGGAGTTCTTCTCTTGGCACAGTTCTAAAAATTGCACAGCGTCTGTGCTGCCAAAATGGGTGGGACCCCAGGCCACAGTGGCGAGCGGGCTCAGGAGAGAGCCTTCCATTGGTGTCAGCTGAGCCGGGCACAGATAACAGGGCTGGGTGTTTACGTTGGCTGCAGGCTGAGAGAGAAGCACCAGGGAGGGGAGAAAGGAGGAGTAATGAAAGCCTTGGCCTCCATAATTCCGAACAGACAAATTTGGGAGCTCTGATTTTGGGCTGGAGTTTGCCGTCCGGCTCAGCTGAGACAACAGAGAGCAAGACCACAGGATACGCACACACCAACAGACACATATATATGCACACACATACACTCATACATACATGCTCATACACACATACACAAGCGCACACACTCACGCATACAGACACACGCATACATGCACATGTGTGTATGCGCTCACACACTCACACATAACAAACATGCACACATACACTCATCTATTCACACATACACAAGTTGAAATTTTCTGTATTGTGTCTTCAGTTTGTATTGATAACTGCAATTTCAAAAATAACTGATACATATTTACTGATGACCTTATTTCTAAAAATGCAGCATTAGAGCATTCATTGAAAAGCTGCAAAAAAAAGACCAGCTGAAAACAACCAGCATAATTGCAGCAGGGTCATGCATTGCAACAAAACTATTTTAGCAGACTCACTGGTCCCTCATTTATCAATTTAAGCTCAAAAGAGCCCACTTTCAAACCTGGAAACTACCTTACAACACGTCTCACATGTGATTCATTAAACGTTCTTTCCTCGCCAATATGAGCGTAAATATCTTCAACATTTGATAAGTGTGATGACTGCAGCCAATCGTTCATTTGCACAGCACGCCCTAGTATATACTGAGTGTGGAGGCCTCACCCACACCATATTCAGAATAAATGTGGAATGGAGCCTTGATAAAATCCAAAACAGAGAAAATTAGACACTGACAATAGAGACTCTTATTTCAAAAGTCACAGCCAACAAACAAATCCTGTTTAGAAAAAGTTGCATAAAAGGCAGCACAAAATGCAGTACTGAAATAGATTACTGTCAGACAGGAAAAAAACGAACACCCTAATGTTAAAAGGGGTTTGGCTCCCTAATGTTAAAGATTATCATAATGACAGCCCTACGGTTTCATAATTGTTTGCTTTCCTTAAATAGTCCTACTATAAATATTTTAGATAAAAAAAAATGGTCAGACCTGAAATAGGCCACAAAATGAATTGTGGCCAATTAGCCTGCAAAAAAAGACTGTAAAACAGACGGGAAGAAACCAGGGTGTCCCAAAGCTATAGCTGCAATGTTACGCTGAGCCCCATGGGCCTGAATGATCTCACACACTTTCTATTGTTTGTACAGGAAAGAGCCACCTGTCCTTGCTGATACATTGCTCCACAGTGCACCACATGCTTTTGCATGCAAAATTAAATCCGTGCTACTACTTGTTTCCAAGGTACAAAAGGATTATTAAGAAAGTCAGGAGATTACTTTTGTTCCCCTTAGAAAGCACACAAAAATATTAGGCCAATGTCATTTGCATAATCTTAGTTAAACTGATTAATTATAAAATTATTGTTTTCCTACATGACTACTGTGATCCATTTAGAGTTGATTTAGTCTGCTTCTTAGAGGAGGGGGAGAATAATTGTTCTAGGTCATTCAATAAAGATTATATAGATCTATATTTATATATTGATCTATATAATCTATATTCTTATAACTAATTTAGATCTTATATCTATATTTTACTCAACTAGGTTATCTGGGACATTGTACCATAACAATTTCCATATCATTTATATGTACATTAACTTATCTTGGCTTTAATATAGTATGAGATTAATATATGCAAATACTTAGGCATCATAACAAAGGAAAACAATTTAGTAATTTCACGACCATAGGAAAGTGCCTCCCCTCTTTTGTGTCGTTTGAAAAATATTTAAGAAAATAAATAAATAAAACGCTAGGCAGGCACACTGCAATCTGGTGGACGATACTAGGTGACTGGTAGACAAATGATGAACTGGGGTGTGATATTATGTTGAAGTTGGACAATTTTAGCCAGCTATAATTGTGAGGTAACTGTTAGCAAGAGTTAGTGATAGAATTGGTCCAATACTTAACTAAATAAGTAGCCAGAAATAAATAAATAAATAAACAAACAAACAAATCCTGGTCCGTGGTCAAAGCTAATATGCCAAGCAAGTCTTTAAATTATCGCACAATAACGTTTACTTTAGCTCCCTGAGGTTATAGCTGTGTGCTAACGTTAGGCAGCACTGTCAAGCTTATTGATATGAAAATAAATGCCTCGGTTAGCCAGAATACGGGGGTAAATGTATTACACCGTCTTCAGTTATATATATTTGCTAACTTATGGGTAATTTTATAAATAAATAATTTTATGTAGCTGACAGCAGCTAAGCATGAACATTTAGGGATATAAGTCTGACTACCTGAACAGTCACTGACAGTTCGCAGACATTACCTGTGAATGAGTCGTGTGATACTTTTGTTAATATCCAAAATTAATAATAAAAACACAAATACTTATTTATATTTATGACGATATTAAAAGGTTAAATTAAACAAAGATGGAAAAATGTTACCTTCTTCCCTCACTCAGACATACCATCTTTTAGCTCTGACTGAGTAGCGTTACAACACACTTATTCAGTGATATTCATGCGTAATTCTGTCAGAAGTTCACCAACTTCATGCATGCCCCCGATTTTTTTAATAAACAGTTACTATTGTGCGTGATTAGAAACATCCTAAATCTAAGTTCCTATCATTAATATGTTTGGTGTGGTATGTCCCTCAGAATCTAAAGGGACATACCACACAAATTCCTTTTTAAAGACAATGGAATTATAGCCATTTTTGAAGACTGGGAAGTTATGTATAAGTTTCTATACATTTTCAGTATAGAAAATAGTTTTACATATGACAACAGCAAAAAAGAAAAACTTAAAATGCAATCATCTCCTCAATGTGAAGCCAAAATTTACAGTACAATTTTGTGCAACTAAGTTTGCTTATCAAAATCACAAGATTTAAAATGTCTACGAGGACCAAACTGAGATATATTAAAACTATAAATTCAGGAACAGTCATGTGCAGATTTTTTTTCTGACAATTTACATCTGAAGTCAAGAAAAATGGTCTTCTGTATTGTGTTTGGGGTCTGTATTGGAAGGAGGGCAAAGTTCCACTCATACAAAAAGAAGACCAATTGAAACAGCCTCCTTTGCCCTAAATTTAATATGTAGCTCCACTTCTATCTGAGATCCATTCTACCATAACCAGTCGGTCAACCCATGCCCATCCATTAAAGCTCTGGAGGACTGGGGGTCTCATTTGACTTATGGAATAGGTCATATGTCCACAAGAAACATTAAATTAAAGATTTGTTCTTTATCTTCAGTTTGATACCAAAGTTCACTGGCAGCCATGATTTATTCTTCAGTCACAAGACCACCAAATGTATGTATAATGATGACAGGAAACTAAATTCATTCTTTGTGCTGTTCGGAGATTCATATTTGAAAATGGGATGGATACAGTAGTTTGCTATGAAATTTTTTTGAGTTTTTTTTTCTCAAAGATATAGACACAATATATTACCATGATCCATCCGAAGTCCAACAGCCGCATTTAACAATTAATAATTTGTTTTTTGTCAACAACAAATTAATTCATTTGTTATATTATCATATTTATCATATGAACTGTTCTATATGGTTTATATTCCATGTCAAAAATTATTCCTGGGCACCTAGAAAAGTAAAGTGTAAAGAAGTTCAGACTGACAAACAACAATATACAGTTTTAACCATTCTTTTTCTTGCAGCTATTTGTCACTTTGAAATCAAATCAATTTGAGTGGGTGTGACACATTTATTTATTCATATTAATGAACCACAGCCTTGATTGGCTGAAAGAACTGGTGACCGCCCAACTTCTTCATCTCCTCAAATCCTAACCTGCTTTACAAAGTGCAAGTATCTAGGCCAATGGGTGACAATGTTCAGCAGCTGTCAGTGTGCATCAGACCCATAGCCAGACATGTAGCTATAATGGGTGATTAGTGACTGGTTGGATTGCCTAAAATATTTTTATTTTATTATTTCCACACATTGAGCATTGCTAAAAGAGAAAAGAACTGATGAGAGGACCTGCCTACCTAAATTTGGTTTCTAGCTAACCTCCAAGCTAATTAACTCAACATGAATGGGAAAAATGCAGGTCTGTATTGCTAGCCAACATCACGTTTAAAAATGTGTAATTTCACACAGCTAATAGATAACAAAATCAGATGGATATATAATGTAAATAACTCATAAAACTCTCAAATCACCAATTAAGGCAAAATTTCAGACAAGTCTTGGGGCCTAGGGGTGGTGTCTCGACCCATGAATCGGACTGTTTCCTGCGTTCCTGGTGTGCATCACAGATAAACCATACTCCTGGTCAGAGTGGGCCTGTCAGCTCTGTCATCCTCAAACAACATAGGCAGTAATTAATAGGTGGTACATCTTAAGTGTGGAAAGAAGCCAGGATTATTCATCATGTGACCTGAAAGAGCCGCATGCCTACTGCTGCCTCCTGATGTCACTGAGTCACTTACAGGAGATCAAGGAGTTTTTTTTTTTTTTTTGGAGTATGGGTTGGCGGAAAATATTATTTTATTTTAATATTTTATTTTAAAACAAACTTTTATGGGGAAGCAGAACAGGTGATTCTCAAGTTTAATCATCAAAGTTTTTAAAAAGTCAGTAAATGACAGAAGGTTCTAAGATAATAGATTCCCTGATTACATTAAAATAATTATTTAAATTATGTATTTGCTTAGTTTCATGGACTGACAACATGCAGTGCTAAATTGTTAAGATGATACCAAATCATAAAATAATGATACAGAATGCTAAAATAATACTGTCATTACCTCATAATGTGACAGGTATTGTCTCCAGTGGAAATTTCCATGTGAATGTATCAATATAATAATTAAAACAATGTGTGAGGGGATTTTCAGCAACCTAGTGGCTCTGCAGCAGCAGAAGTAAGGCAGAAGTTTACCTTTCCTTCAGCTCCTATATTTAATTACTGACAGCCAGTGCACTCTGTGTTCCTGCATTGCATTGTGGGAGTTGCCCAGCTCACTTCAAACAGCTGGCTGAAACGCTAATTCAAACAGCATGTTCCCTCCACTGGTACTCACTCCGCTTGGCCTCACATTCAGTATAATCCATCAGTGTGTGTGAAGGTTTAGACCATAGTCTGATTCAGTCTGCCCACACACACTCTCACATGCTCACACACACACACGCGCTCACACGTACACATACACACACACTATAAACGCACACTCGCACACATAGGCACGTGCACACAAACACACACGAACGCAACCATACGCACACGCTAGGAATATTGAGGACTGTACACTCAGGAAAAGGGGGGCCAGTCTTCTCCTGACTCCAAAAGCAGGTCTGCCCCCACACCCCCCCCCCCCTGCTTTGCTCAGGTCAGGAGGTTGAATTGCATTCCTGGGAAAATGAAAACAAGGCAGGTCTCCTGGCAAGGGCAGCGTAGCAACATCAGACAGCAGATAAGCCTCTGGCTGCCCCCCAGCAAGACTGCATGGTAGAGGTAGCCCTTCCCTCCGTCTTCCCCATCTGGGTATCAGTGCACAGATAACACAGCTGCTCAGACTGAGGTCTACCAACCTCTACATTCACTTACAGTCATTTCCAGTGTTTCAGAATGCATTCCCTAAATAATTTATGTGTCATGTCCTTGCCTGTATATTAAGTGGGGCAGGTTCTGTCAGTGCTGGCCCTGTTCAGTCACGGACACTGGACATGCCCTCGGCTGGTCAGACCTGCCATTCCTTTCCCCCAGCTGTCACTCAGCAGAGAATTATGGGGAGGGATCTGGCCGCTCTAACAGAGGCGGGAAGGTCGTTCCACCACTGAGGAACCAGAACAGAGAACAGGCATGGTCGCGCCGAATGACCACCTGGCACCCAGAGCAACGGAAACTGTTTTTAGAGGAGAATGGTCTTGCTGGGATGTAGGGCGAGGTCATGGAAGGTCAGTGCCTTAGACCAGATACGACCTGAGCACGGTGACCAACAGCAGGGTCACATGACCTCAGCACAAACTGGTTCAGAACCTGAACCAGCACAATCAACCTCAAAAACTAACATGCAGTAAAGTGAAAGCTATCAGACTAATTGAGTTTAAATCAATGGCCTCACTTTGGCATATGACTCACATTAAAAAGAAAACATCGTAAGTGGTTTTCACTGAATAATTACAATATTTAAATGTCAGGAAATAGTTGCTGTTGCTGTTGGATGAAAAGCTCATTCTTTTAAATGCTGGAACTGCCGCTGAGCTAGCCACCCTGTCATAAGACTGACCTTGTAAATTTTGTGTGGCAACAGCTAGCTTTCACATTAGATTGCCACTAGCTAGCTAAATTTAAAATTGAACTGTAAAGATTGCAACTCCATCATAGTATCCAGAAACTGTGTCACCAACCTAACTGGTCATTTACAAAGGAATAAAGTCTATCATTTTGATTCTATCCCATAATTCTCCTTTTGCTCTTCGTGCTCCCCACCCCAGACAGCATTGCTAACAATTGTGATAGAAGTCATAGTAATAACAACGGCATATAAAATCCCTGACACATCTATACCTTGTTCAAATTCTGCCTTTGCCTCATGGTGAAGGCACTCGGAGTCCGATGACTCGAGCTCCTCCCTGGAGTCGCTCCGGTCCAAGACCACGGCTACTGTAAAATTAGCTTTGCCATCTTTTTCTGTTGGCTGCCATGATTGCTGAAATTGCAGTTGGAATATGCTCCTACAGAAATAGGCCAGCTGTGACTCTACCATACAAGTTAAGTGGAACATCAAATGATATTGGCATATTTGCAGCCAAGAATGTGGTACGCTTGGGTAAATGACATCAGAATAAGAAAAGAGCTGTACAAAAGGCCATCCCTGTGGACACTCAGCTCAGTAAAACTGCATAGGTTTGCATAAGTCTGAAGTTCAGTGCATTAAAATTAGCGTGCCAACAGGGTACAAGAACTACCGCAGGTGTCAGAAAACCTGCTCCAACAGTCACAGGGTGTAGACGGGTAAGGACACCTGCTCCTAAAGTCACAGTGAGTACAGGGGTAAGAAACCTGCTCCTATGGTCACAGTGTATTAGAGGGGTAAGAAACCTGCTCCTATGGTCACAGTGTATTAGAGGGGTAAGAAACCTGCTCCTACAGTCACAGTGTACAGGGGGAAAGAAACCTGCTCCTAAAGTCACAGTGAGTAGAGGGGTAAGGAAACCTGCTCCTAAAGTCACAGTGAGTACAGGGGTAAGGAAACCTGCTCCTATGGTCACAGTGTATAGAGGGGTAAGGAAACCTGCTCCTACAGTCACAGTGTGTAGAGGGGAAGGAAACCTGCTCCTACAGTCACAGTGAGTAGAGGGGTAAGGAAACCTGCTCCTACAGTCACAGTGTGTAGAGGGGTAAGGACACCTGCTCCTAACGTCACAGTGAGTAGAGGAGTAAGGAAACCTGCTCCTATGGTCACAGTGTGTAGAGGGGTAAGGAAACCTGCTCCTACAGTCACAGTGTGTAGAGGGGTAAGGAAACCTGCTCCTACAGTCACAGTGTGTAGAAGGGTAAGGAAACCTGCTCCTACAGTCACAGTGTGTAGAAGGGTAAGGAAACCTGCTCCTACAGTCACAGTGTGTAGTGGGGTAAGGAAACCTGCTCCTACAGTCACAGTGTACCAAGCAGATGTAGGGAACCTTCCTCCTAGAGTCACAGGTGGTAAATAGGAAGGGGACCCTGCTGCTTTGTGTCACATTTATCTGATTCAATGAATCAACATCTCATGAATACCATTATTTGAATCAGGTCTGTAAGTTCTGGACTGGAACAAAAATGTCATATCCATTGCATTCAATGAAGGCTTTCCTATCCCTAATGTAATAGCATCACTATGGCTATGCAACCCATCACTGGAATATGACATGTTACCATTACTATGGCTATGAATATTAATATGACATTACAGTTATTTAGCTGATGCTTTCATTCAGAGCTACTTACTTGCTATATTCCGACTAAATGGGTAATGTAATTTTCCTTTTTTCAAAAAATCCCACCATTGTCCACACCTGAACCAAATCAGATCCCTACAAAGACCTTCTCCCACAGACTTCTGAAGGAATGGTCTCTGTCGCACATGAATGAAGTTGAATATTTTATAAACCGCAGATACAACACCATTCATATACTGCCCGTGCCATCAGAGAAACACACAGTCAACAAAATGATGCTGGGTTCTCATACCTGCAGGTTCCCAGCCTGCCAGGAGGGGGCACTAGAGAGTAATTAGACTCATGATTCCCATCTAGCTTAACCCCTATCTTTCCTCGGCAAGGCTGAGACAATTGCTGCCTGCCAACGCAGACCTCCAGCCAGGGCCAAGCAATAACTCCCTGTGATCTCAATGTCCTGAATCACTGATAAAGTAGAATCATAATTCTGTTTTATTAAAAAGCAGAGAGCTGTAACTTTGAAAAACTACCAGATTATCCTGTCAAAAAGCTTTACATGTTTTTCAGGCCAGGGACCAATTTCAGCCAATTTTTCACTGTTGCTCTTTTATTGTTAAAGTTATGAAATACAAACTAATTTACCTGGAAAGCTATCATGAGTAGAACAGCTGGTTCATATTAAAATGTGTGAACTGAGTACTTTTGGATTTAAAATGTATAAAACATATTTTCTCAATAATTGAGATAACATTTTCCAATAGACAAATTAGTTCAAAACAAAACAGTTTGACAAGTGTTGATGGCTATTACAGATCCTAAGTATTGAACCAAATCCTGGTTAACGGCAAATGCATCCAAAAACATGGTAGGGTTAAAGGGCAATGCAGAACTTAATGTTAATGTTATACTAATACAGTGCATTTCAGGTAAAGACTTCGAAACTTTGCCTCGTGTCACAGCCTATGTGACGATTTTTACCATGTGAGGACACTATTAGCTAAGATATAGCATCATTTTCATTCCAAAGGTTTTTGATAAACAAGAAATCTGTGTAATCTGAACTGTCCTTTTAAAAAAATTGTTAAACCTGAACAAAGAGTCTTACAAAATAATATACAGACCAACATGGCGGCCTGCTAAATGTCTCAAAATGTTGCTGGTCTGTATTGTAGATAATAAGCAAAACAGTTTGTTCTTCCGTGTTTTAGGAGGGTTTCTTTTGAGGACCGTAGCTGTTGAAACACTGTGGCATGGGTGGTCTCCCAGCAGCAGTCTGGGTGAGAGTTTTCAGCCAACAGACTCTCTTTCTCTCTCTCCCTGTCTCAGTCACAGTTTGCTCAACAGTTCACTAAGCAGACTAGAGGAGCTGCCCCAGCAGGCAAGACAAGTCAACCCTCCTGCCAAAATGGTCAGAGGGCCTCCAAAATCCATCCCAATTTGCTGCCTCTCTCTAGCAAATTTCTCTCCGTCAAATGATTTCATGTTTTGGGGACAGAAATAGCCTAAATGTGAGTGAAAACCCTATCTATCCCACACACAACGCACACCCCATCACCTATACATATTTCTGGGCTGTTGTACAAGAATGAAGTAAATAGTGTTCCTTCAAGTGGAAGTTAAGAGTCTGCCTACATGCCTGCTCCTCTCCATAGTTACATAGCTGTTTCGTCTGTGTTAATAACCTTTCGCTTTCTAAATCCTCTTAAATATGTGGCCATTGAACTGCCTGGAACCGAACAACAGCCATATATGCAAAGCATGGAAGGTTTCTTTGTGGTAACACAAGCCAGAAAGTTGCTAAACACTGTGGTTTTCGCTTAGCTAAGCTATCTGTCAGACACACCTACTCGCCAATTTTTCAGCTCGAGTTGACCACACACCAAGCGGCAAGAAGTCTCTGCTCTCCTTAAAATAAACTTAACTACTGTCAAACAGTTACCTCACCTGACAGTAGTTGTTCTAACACAAACCTCGAGTAATGTTATAGTTTAAACAGTAACACTTTCCTGTCAACACAGGGTTCATAATTGGCCTTTCACATTGGAAATTCACACAGTTTTGACAATTGAGACAGCTTTGGAGATGTGATAGTTTGTTGTCAGACGATGACTTGTCCTTGGTACTGCACACATTTACATAATCTGAATTCAGGGGGCAAATTTTTCAGCCAAAACAAGGTTCAATATTCCACATGTGGGGATTTCAGCTTGTCATTTGTAATTCGTAAGTCTAAAACATGCTGTGATGTAATGGGTTTACAGTCTCGTTAATGGGTGCCCAAAAAGAGTAGCTGCAAAGTGCGATTCAAAGAAATGCCAGCAAATTCATGACTGAGGGACAACCACACAGGCCTAGAACAACTGTAATATTTGAAAGAACTGGATTCTTGCGAAGAAAAAAAATCTCTCTTTCAAAAAACCATTAACGTATACACAAGGTGCTTTGATTACGCATTTACAAACATCACTTAATTGGAATAATTTAAATCAGGTGCAAAAAACGCTGAAATTGAAAGTAATACACTGCTATTGGCATCTAACTACGGACTCTAGGCAGTGACAGTGGAAGACTTGTGTGTATATTGAACTGGTTTCAAACTAGTTAAGATGATTACAGACTAGTTAAGAAGATTTTTTTTTCAATAATAACATGGTGCAATAGAACGGTCTCATCTTACAACTGTAAATTATGTATTGAATTCTGAATGACAGAACGGACAATAGTATTTGCATGCAATAACGTGCTAATGCCTTGCATTAAAAGATTATTATGGGGGGGGTGGATAGACACATTTTACAGAAAACTATGCGTATGAATCTATTGAAGTCAAAATATCTGTGACATTTAAAGCAGCGATGTACAACAAACGTGATAGGGACGTGTTAAAAAAACATACTGTAATTTATCTGAATAAATAACCAATACATATGAATAAAGCTCCGTCGTGGGATTATATGTTGGTAGATAAACTCTGAACTGAATGTCGTTTGATTGTCGTGTGCGGTTGCGTGGCAGCCGGGTCCTCGCTCATTGCGCACATTGAGCGTGCAGCACTTAACTTGTGGAATTTTTTTATAATGTAGTAGTTCAAAAGTTAGTGGCTTCTACTTAACGGGAAATGAAAAGAGAAAACATTATCCATGTTGCATGACTAGTTTAGCTCCAACGGCAAAATACAGTTTCAATATAAGTTCTTGTAACGTAGGACACAGAGAAAAAGAAAATAACAAGAGATGTCCTGTGCTGAAATACTGATTCATGATGTTTGATTTCAGTCTGACCTCTTCCTTGCATGAAAGAAGAAAAAAAAACAATGGCGAAGAAATACGACGTACACACGCGCGCACTCACATACATACCGATGAACTGTAATGACAACAGTGTCACTGTTTGACATGGTACCAATTCAACCGTTAACGATACAGTTTAGATAGGTAGGTTGCAATCGTCCCAGGGTTGATGCAAGATTGTAAGTATGAAATGAACCGAAATACAATAACCGATAAGCGATGAGAAGTATTTTCTGCGTGGTCATCCCACACAAAGTAGACACTTTAAAAACGAAAAAGACAATTGAGCTTTTTGTGGTTACTCGTAAGAAATATTTTAAAAGTCCCCAAAGCGCGACACAGGCTCAAATTTCGTCCCGGATCATTTACCTTTTCTCTTCTCGTTCCTTGCTTCTCCATCCTGTCTGCTACTTCAGTTTCCAGCTACAACAGCATGCAAATTTCATCCCATGTTACTTTCCACACCGATAGGAAAACGGGTCTCTTGCCTCTTCAAACAATCCACGACCTATACTTGAAAATGTCCTAATGGGTGCGTGCAAAAAAGTGCTTACAATTCCGTCCACATAAGTTTTTTGGCGTCCTAGAGAAACTTTTCCCAGAAAAAGTTCGCCATGTTGTCAAATGCCTTTTCTCTTTTTTTGCTGTTTTTTTCCTGTTGCTGTAGCGGATTTTCAGTCCCGTCAGAGGCTGGTCTAAACGGTATGGCCGCAACAGGCCAGGTTTCAGCCTCTCAGTGACATCAGAAGCTATACCTAACAAGAAACGCCGTTTACAGGCGCACCTTTTTCTGCCCTGGATAAACGATAGTAAATGAATACATTGATGGATGGGTAGCTATATTTCATTGTCAGAAACCACTTCGTAAAGAGGCATTATGAGTATGAAGTTATCTATTTGTAGCAACTTAGGAAAAATAGATGAGTAACCATGTTAAGCCATTGAGCTTGCGTTTATTAATGTTATTATTTAAGTTTGAAAATTGAAACGGTGGTGTGTAAAATAGATTTACAACACAAATTGAATGGAATCAACATATGCCAAGTCCTTTTCGTGTGCCTGTTCATTCCAAAGAGTGTATTGCAAGGGAAAAACAGCTGTACTGAGAATTCTGTTAAAGGGAAACATCACATTTTCAATATTCACATATGTTTGTCTGATGTTAGACTGATTTCCTCATGTCAATGCTGTAAAACTACACCTCCCATGATGCATTTTTCCTGTGCCTGGCCTTTTAGGCATGATCCTAGGCAAACTTGGGTTTTGGTGTGAAGGGGAGGAACTATTTTTTGGGTAATCCTCCTATCATTGACCAAGAACGGGAAGTGTCAGCGGAAGATTCCTTCAACACACTGCATAATAAGAATATTTGAGGTGCCAGGCGGTCGACAGAAACATTTAAAGTGCCAGTCTGGTGCTCTGTTGTGTGTTGCGCCTGGCTATGTAAAGCATGAGGAAACCACCCCTCAAGGTTTTGCCTCACATTACTTATCCCAGCAAGACATAGCAAGACACACATGACATAGAATCATGTGTTATTTCTGAACACATAAACTGTGCATGCATTTTAGGCTATGGTTAGAATATATATATGTGTGTGGAAGCGAGATGGTCCACTCAGGTGACCATGCAATAGCATAAGATACACCACAAGGTAAAGGCGTTCAAAGATGAGTTCAGAGAACCAGATAGCAGCAGGGGAGGTTTAGCTTTCCACGCCTCTTGGTTGGGTGTGCCCCATGGGGCTTCATGATGGCCTACCAGTGCTCACTGCCACAGCGATAGAGGTTCTAAGACAGAGTCTTACAATGGCCAGTGTGGCTGTGTGCTCAGATTCAGCAGTACAACTGACTGTCATACATGCCATGCTGTCAGGGTTGCGACCCAGTTTGCAGTTGGACCTAAAAACTATTTACTATAATTCCAGAATCTGTGTATGCTCATTTTTCAAATATTTATCCACGCTAGCGGAAAAAGGTGCGTACATTTTTCTGTTAAAGTAACCTACGAACTAACCAGATCCACTACAGAAATTGAATCTTTAAAGAGAGACAAAAAAATATATATTATTCCAAAGTAGAGTGTCTGGTCCAGGGAAGACCAAAGCAGGATATTACAGTGACACTAACGATCTCCAGTACTAGTGACTAATAAACATTAATGCAAATTTTTAATGGAAATGAATAGTCTTGCAAAGTTCCACTTTCTCCAGTACATTAACAGTATTTTTACAGCTGCACACTGGGTTACTGTTGAACCCTATATCTAACTTGCAGTTGCCCTAAGGCATTCTACTGTGTAATGAGAAACACAAAATAAAAGCAATATCTTCTACATAGACAAACAATTTGGTCTACTTGAATACTAGAATTCCAATCTGCCTGGTTTTAGCACAATGAACTAATTAACCTCATTTACCATAATGGCAGTGACAGCCTACAGTGTGTTACCAGTGCATTGTTTCACATAAGCTAATTCTGAGACATTTTCAAAGATTTTAAATTGTCTTTTTGCCCAGCAATTATTTCCATTAAAAAGAAAAGGTTGTGTTAAAACCACTGACATAAAATATTTTGGTGATATGAATTTTCAAAATGGTTTGATGAATTAATTTCATCAAACCATTTTCTGAAATAACTCATATTCTGAAATAACATTAAATGCATACATTTTAACAGGTTTGTTTTTTTATAAGTCATACTGTTGTAGTCAGAATTATTAGCACCCTTGGTACAGATGACCCAAAAAGGCTATAAAAAATGAAAAACACATGTAATAAGCTAATGTTCAAAAGAGTAAAAAATATATTCTATAACTCAGTCTACAAACAGTTTATATCAATTTAGTAATAACCTTTTTATAGTAATAACCTTATTATACTAATCTATAAATGATGGTGGCCAAGATTAAGATCACACGACTTATGGTAACGTTTCATTTCAAGAGTGTCAATAATTCTGACAACAAATGTATATCTGTCATACCTCTGGTTTGAGAGGGCTGGGCAGTCTTTAGGTACTGTCAGCCAATCAGGGTTAAGGTTCATTAAAATTTGTCAATGTGTCACACCCACTGACATAGCTTCTGAATTTCAATGAGAGAGGTGCTGGGAAATGTTTACGAATATATATGAACAATTTTATTCAAAGAATAATTTACATGTTTGTTTTGCAGATGGTTTGCTAACTATGTCAACTGAATGAAAATTAAATCTTACAATACTGTCACCATTTTAGGCACAAATCTAGAAATGTCCACAAGAGGGCAATATTTTACACTGCTTAGTGGTAGCCTCACTAATACAACAGGCCTTAAGGGAGAATATTACATTGTACCTCAATAAAGTGCATATAAATTTATGGATTCAGCATTATGATACATATGAGCTTGGAACATAATTATAAAAAAAAAATTATTTTTTGTATAAACAGAGCACCTGCCAAGTAGGATAATACAAAGATCTTCACCAAACAATCCATTTAAAAACATGAATCAATTGAACATATTGGAAAAAATCAAGATAATGATTACTATATATGGTTGGTAAAAAAAAAAAAAAATCTAATTAAAATACATTAAAAGCCACTCTGTTGAAACATTAGAATATCTTAAGTCTAGTTTTTAACCTATACTCTAGCCCAATGGAGCTTTGTCTGATGGCATAAAATTCCAATGAATCTTTGTTCGCTGGATGGCAGAACGCACAATGTGGTGCAAATATTCACACGGTAGATATCATTTTACCAGGATATCACAGGGGGCTCATTCTCAGGCTACAAGTAGCACTCCAACACCTTAACCTGACCATAACAGACATTGGTTGTTTGTATTTTCCCAACATCTCTCTTTTTCCTGAACCGCTAAAACAATGTGCTTGCTTCAGAGTGTACATCTACATCAGCCATCTATTGCCTGGTTCAAACACACAAACATAAGCTACACGTAATAGTGTTTTGAAATGTTGGTCTTTTTTATTTTTGTATCTTTTGCACCATGCTGTGTTGTTTTGTGAAAATGTTTAACCATTTAGTGTGACTCAGGAAGCTGAATACTGATGGAAGCTGAAGACTAGCATTTTCCCTCAAGTGAATCTCAAAGCCATGGAATGCCACAAAAAACTGTTTCACAGTCAGTCCTGTGTAAACAGTTTCACATTCGGTCCTGTGTAAACAGTTTCACATTCGGTCCTGTGCAAACAGTTTCACATTCCGTCCTGTGCAAACAGTTTCACATTCCGTCCTGTGCAAACAGTTTCACATTCTGTCCTGTGCAAACAGTTTCACATTCCGTCCTGTGCAAACAGTTTCACATTCTGTCCTGTGCAAACAGTTTCACATTCGGTCCTGTGTGACGTTTCACATTCGGTCCTGTGTAAACAGTTTCGATCCTGTGTAAACAGTTTCACATTCACTTCCATGTAAATCACATGGCAGCCACTGCAGTTCAGATGCACACAGTCTACTTGCATATGAGACTGGAGTAGAGGACGTGTGCCACGCCAGTGATGAGGTTGTGGTTGGCGAACTCCAGGATGAGGAGCAGGATGGGATACTCGCTCTGGCGCTTCCACAGGGCCGAGGCCTGGTCCAAGCCCATCCAGTTGAGCAGCAGGACGTGCATGGCCTCGGGGAACAGCTCTCCCGCCAGCTGCTCCGCGGGGGGCAGGTCCGTGATTCGCTCGATGTGCCTCATCTTAAAGCCCTCCACCTGCTGGCTGATGCAGGTGTTGGCGGCGTGGAACTGCTGGCCCAGCCAGCTGCCGACAGCGCAGAGCAAGGGGCTGGAGTAAACCGACCCCGCCTTCCCGGGACCCCGCCCCTGCGTCCGCAGCAGCCCCAGCACTGTGTCGGCCAGAGCCCCCTCATCCAGGCCCTGAGTCAGGGCCCTCTCAACGCAGTCCAGCAGGTGGAGAATTCTCTCCTGCTGCTCTGTTTCCACATCACACTTGAGGCCCCGCAAAACACCATCCAAGCCCTTCAGTCTCTGAGAGATGGGGTTAAGGTCATCCGTCTGGATGGCCAGGTCCCTTTCCGCGTGGCCGCAGTAGTCATGGTCGGCCGTGGACATGCTGTCAGGAAGGGACGTGTCAGGGGTCTCCACTGCTTCAGGTAGGTTCAGATGTGTCTTTGAGATGTTCTGGGATCTTAGCCTGTGAGGCACTTCCCTGCTGTGCAGCTTAATGATGACGTCGGGATGGGGGACGTTCAGCTGGACGCTCAGGTCATAGTGCTCATTCAGTGGGTCATCGTTTATTCTGGACTTCCACAGTTCCTGTGCAGGAGACAGGTCAACATGGTGAAGTACTGGGTGAGCAGCACTATGCAAACAGGACAGCCATCATTCTGTGAGGCTTGTAGATACTGGAGAAATATTATGTATGTATGTATGTATGTATGTATGTATTTACACATGCATCAATTTATTATATAGAACCTATAGATACAAAATACTACAACAATCAATCAATTCAAAATAAAAGCAATACAATACAGCACAAAAGAAATTTGGTAAAAAAAAAAAAAAAAATTAGATTAGATTTGAGGCTAATTGCTTTTCTATATGCACACAAGTTTTGTAGAATAGCTGTTCAGTTGGCCCCAAAGCTGCTTTCATAAAGGCTAAGTTTAACGTTGGTGTTACCTGAAATGTCTCCAGCACAAGCAGTTGTTCTTGTTTGTTGTACAATTCAAAGGCTACCCGAAACAGACCCTGTATGCTGTAAAACCACAGACTGTTGCTGACCGTGGGAACTCTCAGTCCATGAAATCGGAATTCTGCAGGGGTACAAAAGAGACTGGCAAACAAGTTCCACAACCTATGTGCTCATTTATTACACTGATCAGTTTGAATTAGGTTGGTATTACCTGGGGAAAAAACGAGCTTTGTGGCTAATCCTTTCTTTGCGAACTTTGCATGATATCTTTGGTGATTCTCTGTCCTGATATCCGTTTTTGAGAACACGTCAGCGCCTAGAAAAAGAGGTACTGCTGTCTCCTGAATTGAGAAGAAAATGGGGACCGCAAATATAAACTTAATGAAAGTCAAAAATGCAGTGTATTTATAGATACTGGTCAATATTGTTTATTACATCTTAAATGGTAATGAATTACATATCTGTCTGAAATCCTGTCAAAACATTTTAAACTTGCTGGAGTGTACTGAAGGAAATAATAAAATGTATTTATTGCAATGAAACTGTATCTCTATCGAGAAATTAAACATTCTTGGAAAGGCAGGTCGTTGTAGATTAAGTTATTTTGCAGTTTTCTCTGAGCCATTAACTAGCAATGACAAACCTAGAATATGATAGTATACACACCTCAGCATTGTACTTCTCGCAAACTTTAAACGAGCTCGACCCTGCAAGACATAAGAAGCGAATTTTCCCTTCGCCACTATCCCAATGTGGAAGATAAACAGAAACAGTTTCTGGTTGTGTTGACATGCTTCCACCACATTAATTTTTTCATTACAATCTAAAATTACATAACTATTTAAGTGGAAATACTTGATCCTGTATATAATTATCCATTCAATAAAGACGATTGTTACAAATACAAGCTTAAGCGGCTCATGCATTCATGTGTTTCCAATGTTAGCGAACAATAACAACAGAGCTTCAAATATTAACGTTGCTTCCGTCAACCTGTGATCTGCCAGCTTCCGGGTCAAGATTGTCATAATAAGAGTCCTCTGCAAAAATGTAGAAATTGCACTACAACTCTTAAGTAATTTGAACATCAAACAGCGACGCGAAAACAAAATGTATAAAATATGCTTTATATTTTGCAACATTTGAATAAAAGTGCATTTTATTCAGTCATTAATAGAAAATACACCAGTCAAGAACTGGAGTGTCAAAATGGGACTGCACAGAAAAACCTGTACGACACGTCCCCATGAAAGTGGGGCTGGGAGTACTCAGGAACATCCCTAGTATCCAAAACAAGTGACTTTTATAGTAGTGTGATGTCTTATGAACTGCTAATGGCAATTAACTGGTTGTGAAGACCCCATGTGCCTTCCATCTTTGACCAGTAGTGGCCGCTCACTAACAGGCTGCGCTAGTTGGGTGTGTCTTCGGGAGTTACCTGTTTTAACCATGTGTAGGGCATACAAGGAGGTCACTTCCTTCCTCTCACGTTCTTTGTCATCCCACTTGCAGATACACCCGTCATGATTCATACGCTATTTTCGCTACACGCCCTGATAAATATTCCCCTTGTCATCTTTTTCCCATACACACAAATATATGACATGAATTAAATAAATCTGTTTAAAACTTTAAATCCTCTGTGTCCACCTGTTTTATGTATTGATCTCTTACAAACAGGTCATTACAGGTACCATATTTACAAATTGCATACACCTAACTAAACTGTGACAAAATATTAATCTTAGTTCCTTAGCTCAATACACATATATAATTTAGCAATTGCAAACTTTTTTGAACTAATTTCTAACATGATGAATTTTTTTTTCAGGCAGCTCGAGGATCGGATATAGAAACAGGCGGAAACATCAAATCCAACAGATAAGCGTGCATGGATGCCTTTTACCATTAAATACGTAAATCAATCATTTTAGATCAGATTTACCAATCAATTTTATGTAAAACAACATTACATTTCTTAGGATACAGACATGACAATAATGCCTGATGTACAGGCGTCATACAATTCAACAAAATTTAGGTTTTGTATTTGGCCATTTTCATAAAGTGACTTTTTGCTGAGTTGGTGTCCGTAGTATGGTTAAGGCACAGGAATGTACTCGATAGCCAACTTTGAGCAAGCAGGTGTATGTGTTCTGTCCTCCATTTCTTTGTTGATTGAATATTTAACCCTACCTGAATTTGATTTTGTCTCTCCAAATACAGATAAAACCACGTGTCAGTAGTACTGCTTGCTTTCATGTTTCTGATGCAAATGCAGTTACCCGATTACACCACAAGGTGTTACCCTTGAGACACAGCTCAGGTTTTTTTGAAGGACAATACACCCAGACTGTAGATGCCTATACAGTATGAAGCTCATGAAAAGTAAAGTAGGCTTATATGACAATTGTGCATTTTATCGTTGTTTTGTTGCCTGTATTGAATTGTTTGTCCATATATTGAGCATTTTGAATTTTATAATTGTTACTATGAGATGTGCAATGTACTAACAAAAGGTGAAGTAAATGGGATTTAATAATTTAATTGCATTATTATAATATACTATAACATAACTTCCATATAAAAGGATAACCAGATGTACCTTTTAATGTGAATTTCAAATAGACAAATAATAAATAGTGTTTTTAATTGAACAAGTCAACCTATTCTTGATTCACCTTTTTCTGTTGTAATAGACAAAATATTAATGTTCTCTCACTGTAATAACACTGTTTACAAAGCAGCTATAAACTGGTATTTGATATCTATTGATGTGGATACCATCATCCATGGCAGCTCTCTACCATTCTGTTGGTCTTCCCCATTCAATACTTCCTCCAAAGAGCAAACAGTCTCTTCCTGCATGAAATGGCCCAAATATCTTTTCCTTTCTCACCCTGACTGTGTCCTTAAGTCTAATTTTTAGTCATACTTCTCTCATTATTCATTTTATCTGTATATTTTTTTATTTCCATCTTTCTCCAGATCCACATCTCACAGCTCCTCTGTCTTCTAACCTGTTCTGTCTTCAAGATACATGTCTTTGAACTGTTGAGCATAATCCTCCTAATTTCTTGACTATTCTGATATTGAGAGGGTTGTTTAGGAAGAAAGAATTTCTGATTGGCGAATTGCTTCCTTGGCAACAACAATTCTTGATTCTCTTTTGTCACACTCACTGTTGTCACACCTGCTCCCAGTCAGCCAGCTCAGCCACGCCCACTTCAGCCCAGCTCCACCCCCCCAGCTCATTGAACACACCTGCACCTGATCATTCACTCAGCTCCTGGCTACTGAAGGACTCTGTTTGTCTTGTTTCATTGTGAGGTATTGTTTGTGTGACTTGTTGTTGTATTGCGGTTGCCTACTGCAAGTTTGAACCTGTTTGCTTGACCTTGTGTTTCCTTTTTGGATCTCTTTGGGACTGCTGTTTCTCCTGTTTTTTGGTCTAGTTTACATTCCTGTCTAAAGTTTCCATTCCTTATTAACGTGATAATTTCTGACTGCACTTGGATCCCAGCTTGTGTCCTTACAACCATACTCTAAGATCCAACTGTCGAGATATCAGAAGCTTTTGACCTTTTCAATAACTTCTCTGTGTATCCTGATTTCAATCTTATCATCCATATTCTGTGTAAATCTCATTACTTTGGGTTTCTTCACATTTATTTTCAGTCACGGGGTTAAGACAATCCATCATATCCAGAAGAACTTCTCAGAGCCAGCAGCTATCACTGATTATCTGTGAATCTAATATCTTTGACAAAATACCCTCCAATTTTGATTAGTCATTAACAGCGTTGAGAGCATCAATCATCAGTGCCTGTATGTAGATGTTTGATAAGAAAGGGACAAGAGACAGCCTTGTTTACCACCCCTGCTAATGCTAGCTGGCTTAGTTTCTCCGATGTTGAGTTTTGCTGATGCTGACTGTCTCATGGATAGAGCTGCAATGAGCTGTCTGTCCTTCTAGTCTGTGCCAATATCCTCCTACATCTTCATAAGTGTGACTCAACAAACTTGGACAATTGCTTTTTCACAGTCCGTAAAACAACACAAGGGTTCAGTTCATACTGCTGGAATTACATCAGCGTGTCCATGACTGGTCATTTGCAATGAAATTATTTGCCTTTGCCTCCAACTAGAATATAATTATGTGTAGGATGATGGAATATTTGATTACTTGTCCCAGTGGTCATCACATTTATGGACATTGGACCTCTTCTCCAAGTTTATCATTGTACTTTTGAAAAAGTAACTTGTCCAAATTGCTGTAAATTTTATTGCAGAGAGAAACTGAAGCGTTATGGAATTTGCAATTCAATGTTTCATCTACGCTCTTATCCCATCAGCTTTTCCACTTTTCATCATTTTCATGGCATGTGAAATTTTCTCTTCTGCTAAGTCAGACCCTATGTCATCCTGAGAGATTGACTGTATGTCTTCTATTTTGATAATATCTGATTCTCTCCTCCTGTCATGCAAATGTACTATTATTTTTCCATCTTGCTTTTCAGCATCTTGCTGAAATTAACTTTGAACCTTTCTGGCACATTTCTGTTGTTTGCCCACATTCATTTAAATTCTCCTTCAACCTCACTGCACTTAGTCTCAAACCATTTCTCTCTTGATATTTAAGTCCCTTGTCTGATTCATTATTCAATATCTATAGTGTCTCCTCCCTTTCTCTGAATCCTCGTTGTCCCACTTTCTACGCCCATACATTTTCCTTACCATCTGCTCTTTGTTACCCTCGTTGGCTTTAAACCAGTGTGTTCTTTGTATTCTCACCATTGGCTCTTTCAATGTTATTTGGTGTTCATTTATGTTGATATAACGTTTCCTCTGTGAAGGAATTCATTCATGCCCTCTGCATAATGCTTACGACCATGACCTTTGAGTTCCTCTGTCTTCCATTTTAACTTCATTCTCTTCCCAGTTTCTTCAATGTAGCACACGCATCTTACAGATAATAAGGTTGTGATCTGACTATACATCTACACCTGGATAGGCACAGCCATTTATAACATAATGAAATCTGTGCTTGACTAAAATACAGTACAGCTGGAACCTTCATGTGTCACCACAGTCGACCGAAAGAGCTCCTCTGTCGGTCCTTTCGCCCAGCCCGAATCTTCCTACAGACGTTGCATCACTGCCCTCTCCTATGACTGCCTCTATCCAACAAACACAACATGGTGACTACATTTCCCATAGTCTGTCATTTTTTCAGTTTTGTTGTATTCTAATTTAACTTCATCATCACTGTAGTCTGATGTTGGTATCTAAAACACAATTGCCACAAGAGCAACAGATTCAGAATTATTTCCTATTATCAGTCCATTAGTGAAATATTCAACTTGTGTTAACCGAAATTGGCCAGTCTGCTTATCCAATACAGATTTTAAATGAATTTAGAATTAATCCAAAAGGCAGAACTGCAATGATCTGGTGTAAAATAGTGAGATAATTGCATGCACCATCTATTTTATTAAGACACATTTGTACAATTCTTGAGTCAAATATTCATATACCCTGCAGTCTGGTGTATGCATTCTTCCTTTACACTTTATTAAGACACATTTTACTGTACAATTAACATAAATTACAATAAGAAACAAAATGACAGAAATCACATTTAGAGATTCCCTTAATATTCAAATGACCCTGCAATCTAATAATAACTTACAGAAATAAATGACATTGAAATATGATTTCATTAAAATACATTCAGTTAACATCTTTAGATTAAATATTGAGATTAAGATGCACTGTGTCACTAAGGAGTCAAACATATATTGGCAAAGGTCTCTCCTTGTTTTCAGACAACCTAACAAGATCTCGAATACATGTGAGGTAAGGACCATCATACTTTCTCCTTTTCTGATTTCTAGTTATGTCCATTGAAAAAGTGCCAGTTGATAAATACATGGGTATATGGTTAGATGAGAAACTGTCCTACAAAACTCATATTGACAATCTCGTGAAAAAATTTAAACTTGGTTTTAATTCTTTGTAATAAATTCTGTACTTTTAAAATAAGTTTTGTAATTGTTCAGTCCACATTTCTTCCTATAATTGATTATGGAGACATAATATATATTCATGCAGCCTATTCTCTGCTGCAGAGGCTGGAAACAGTCTATCATACATCTCTGCGCTTTGTTGCAAATGCCAAGTCACTCACCCATCAGTACAGCTTATATAAATTAGTGGGCTGGACATTGCTGTCCTTGCATAGACAGCTACACTGGTATGTATTCATATATAAAGGTCTGTTGGATAAACTACCCCTTTACCTCCATAGTCTTCTCTTTCACCACTAACAGCTATTTAATGAGGTCTGCTAGGTGGTTACTACTTCGAGTCCCCAGGGCTGCTATAGCATTAGGCAAGACAGCTTTTTCTTATTGTGCCCCAGAGGCATGGAATAGTCTAGAAAGTATGCTGCATTTAGATGTATTAATGCCTCTCGGTGAGTTTAAAACTTTGCTTCAGAATGCTGTGCAGGAGGAGTGTAAATGTATCCTGTGGTCTGGATTGGTTAATTGATGATATGTTGTCATATATTTTATTGCTGTAATTTTTTAATTGTGATGTAATGTAATGTCACGTAACTGTTTTAATGTTTTCTGCTGTCCTCTTGGCCAGGCCACCCTTGTAAAAGAGACTTTATATCTCAATGGGTTTTTTCCTGGTTAAATGATAAATAAATCAATAAATAAAGCTGTCTTGGGGTTGTAGCCAGTGGTACAAAACTGGGGTCATGCCCAATTCGTTTTTGGGGAGATGAAACAACCTGAATGCAAACTTTTCCTGTATTTCTCTTCTGTAGATTTACTGAAGCAATGTACTTATTTACAGTAGTTAATTGTAGCTAATGTGAGATTCCTTGTATATTTATTGACAATTGTATTGATTCCAATCAATAAAAAAACTAAAAAACATTTCCTGTTTCAGACAGCATTCATGACACTGGACTCCTAGTCCTCTATTTTCAAAATTGAGGAAACAAGAGATGGACTTGCACAGTCCTTTGCTTATTATTCTCACTCTGGTCTGGAATCCAGGAGGAATGTCAGTAGGTGTACATTTCCACATAGCAGAAAAGCATCATTTGACCTAGTGATGGACACTGAGGACGAGGGGACCAATAACATCATTCACCCCTCTGCTGTATTTCTTTGTGCAAAGTAAAACACTAAACATGCAATTTCTTATTTGCATATGCCCAAAGAATGTTCTGAATTCTTTTTCCATGTTCAAATATTTTTTTTCCTTACTTACACTAATTAGTCTATTAAAAGTGACATGAAAAGTCATGGACCAATCTCCGCCCAGCGTGTCTCTTGGACACATTCCCATTTCCAGACTCCCACGCCAACACAACATAGGCCTGGCTATGTATACATCCCACTGTGAAAATATTCGAATTTAACTTTAAGTTCCAATACCAATTCCACCGCTTTCAAAAAGAAAAGAGGCAATATAGATCAAAGACAAACTAGCCAGTTTTACATTTTAAGAGTCAACAACGTCAAAAAAATCAACGTGCAAAAAAAGGTACAGTATCTAAGAGACGTTGAGCTGAGACAAGAGGGGAAAACAAACGGATCAGCAAGACGATGACGTATTCGCGGAGCCAGTCGGCTCGTCGCAGGCGTTGTGTGAAAACCGCTAGCAGCCCAGGTCCTGTCTGACGAAAGAAGCTCGGCTTCCAGGGACGTTGGGCTATCGCCCTACTGTTTTCGTGGATATTTTCTCGACAGTAAAACAGGTAAGGTGCATTAACTGTTATTCCACTGGTGACATTCCTTGTTTTTATTTTAGAAATAGCGTTACGGGAAAATTTTCTGAGGGGACAAATAAAACCACTAAATAAAAGGTATCCTAGGTAGCTAGCTGGCTAAGTTAGCTAGCGTATTGCTATGAGACAGTTGGGGAAAACAGTGAATATCATCACTGGCCAAAATGTGTGCATGTCGATAGCTTGTCATTTGGTCCTGGCTATACTTCCATGAATAGAAAATATAAGAGAGGGCGTGACAGGGAGAAAATAACTCGTTTCACACTGGAAACATGAAGTGGAGGAATTCTGTGGTTCGTCCCTCCTTATTGACCAAGCTCCCAGTGAAGCTAGCTGGCTAGGATAACGTAGGTGGATGCTTAGTTCTGTCATGACGGTATTTGCTTTTGAGGACCAGCGCCAGCCTTTCGGAAGAAACCTGTGGCATTTCTGTGAATTTGTAAGATTATATTAATACCTGCCAGTACATTTTAAGTCTGTGACAGTAACCTAACAATTTTAGCTTTGCTTGCAAGCTTTATGCAAACAGCTGGTTATCTAACGTTAACCTTATTAAGCTGGAGTGATGGCTAGTTAAGTCAGGTTGTTTCTGGATTAGATAATGGCCAGATAAATACTGCGTTGATGTGGCTTGATAACATTAACAGGTCCGAGAGAGAATCATGGTCGCCTACAAAATAGCTGCATGTGAGATCACTTTAGCTTATGAGACCACTTTTGTAGACTTGAAACAGTGTCATCTATGTGAAACTTCAAAAGTGACAGGCGAGCGAAATAATAACCCAAATGTATCATGATATTTGAAAATACTATTAGGAGTTCTAACAGGGAATCCCAAAGAGACTACCCTTATTTCTCATTGATGCATACCCACAAATAAACTGCTGATCATCGCAGTACTCCTAAATTCATGCTGAAGTCTCACCTCTGGAATCAAAGCTGTTAGCATTATGAGTATTGCATAAGTGTAACGATTCAAGAGAATTCACTGTATGACAGGACTAATTTATGCCTATTGATGAACAGGCATTCGTTTTGCTAAGTCGATGGTACGTTTTTATTAATCAAATGCTACAATTTATTTAGAGTGGCCGAATATTGGGGTAAAAAAGCCATTGGTGTTCCGGTATTGGGTACATATGGTACTGATATTCCAACACACAGTCTGTTGTCATGGGTTTTTGTTGACTCATTGTTTGTTGAATTGTTTTTGATTGAATTATTTTTTCCATATATCATTGGTCATATTATTCATATCCAATATGTTGGCACGCTACTCCCATTTCTGGCATACTATATTTGCTTAAGGGGATGCACTTAACAGTTTGACATTAAATGCTTTTGCAAGAGTAGAGCAATAAAACCATTCTGTTTGTGCCAGTTCCAGTATTGGAGGTCTTGTGAATTGCTTTTGGATGAAGTTAGCTTGATTTTAGTCATAAGACCAAGACATACCAAAGCAGTAAGTTCCCTGGACTTGAGAGGGGTACAGTTATCTCTAGGATTTTTGGCATCCTTGATGAAGGTGTTCTAACAGGCTGTGCAATATTAAACTGCTAATGTACTATAAGCTGTACAATTTTAGAAAATTATATTTTCCTAAAAAACAGTTTCAGTAAGTTAAAAATAAATTTCAGAGTGGAATATTTTAGTTATGAAAGGTGGATGTCAAAATATTGAATGAAAGGGTATGGGTGGACTTATGAGATGATTGTCCTACACTACCAAGGGCATCATCTTACCCACAACAACACTCACATCAATATCATATTCTACAATGTGGGAAATGTCAGGTATCACAGTGACTGGGTTATCCTTTCCTAATCACTGTAATCACTTTAGTGTATTTATATGTTTGTGTGTATATAAATGTGCATATGTCTATTATATAGTCATACATTTGTTTTATCTCCCTATTTTTAGCCTCTGTTATATTCCCATTTTGTGCATAAAGTTTGCTATAAAATGACTTGCTTGAAAGTACAAGCATAATTCTGGATGGTGGCCCCCCAACATGGATAAATTCCACTTGTGTGCAGTACGGCTGCAATTAAAAGTCACCAACCGAGGTTATCACTGAAGGTGCTCACCTGACAGAGGGTTTTCAAGCTTCAGATGCAACTGAAATGATTAGATGGCACTGGGCCTTTGACACAGCAAGTGTCTTGTGTCATCCTGCTGTCACTGTGCATCACTACAAAAAATGGAGGTACAGGGCTCCAGATTACTTTTTAAAATAAAGTGGCCCGGCCACCCTGCTTAATTTTGTCTTTATTTACACAGATAGAAGACAGAGAGGAATAAAGACTAAAGAGGGAACATAGCAAAGAAAGTTGGAGCTGGGCCTTGAACCTCAGTCTCCCAGGGGCCATATGTGGTTGAGATGGTTGCTCTACCCACCATTCTCAGCAGATTACATTTTTACATTGGTGGCACTGGTCCCAACTAATTGAAAAGTTGTATGGCACAATCACAAAATGTAGTCATGCCAAAACAAAATTTCATGGCACCAATATTTTGAATGCTGTTTTACAGTTTCTTTCAGTAGATTTGTTTTTCATCATACTTGTGTTTACAGATGCATCATTTGTTAAGGTAACATTTACTTTATTGAAATAGGTGCTATATTTTATTTTACATTAATTTCTTAGTATTCTGTAATTGCATTTCTACAGCAGAGATAAATCACAAGCTCAAATAAGGAGCATCACAACCTAAATAACTTAAAGTACCAATAAACTAAACAGAAAATAACAAATATAAACATAAATGGGATTTGATCAGCATAAAATAGTAAATAAACAGAAATTTAATAGACATCCATCAGTTCTGTGACAGAATGAAACTGAAAAGCCAAGAACCCTAATCAAACACACATGCACACACACACACACACACACACACACACACACACACACACACACACACACACTTTCATCTTCATCGCTAACAGCATATGTGGGCACAGATCGAAGAGTATTTGCAGCGGAGCCCTGTAGCAACAGACCAGGGAAACGCTGACCTGACTTAACCTCCCAAAAAATGATACCGATACAGATTTGGCCTTGTCTCCACAGAATGCAAAAATTAGTAGAGGAATAGAGTTGTTCTGAGATTCAGTCAAGCTTGTAGAAGCACATGTTTGCATGTATATTGAATATAACTGTCTTATTAGGCACATTTTTTATATTGGCCCTCAGAAATTGGTGATTAAAAGCTTGATGGATTTGCATATTTGGTTGGGTAACTATTCTACATTTGTAAAAATCTACTTGGCCACTTTGTGTTTTTTGTCTAGATCTAATGGCAATCTGTGTACAATCTGTACAATCTATAAGAGAATAAAATACATTATAGACAATCATTTTTATGTCATGATTAAATGCACCTTCTAGAAACCTGTGTGACTTTGCCTAGAAATAGTTCTGCAGTCTGCATCATATTCAGTGAGGACCTACATTCCCACTTCAATGTTAAATTCTCTTTTCTGCGGTTCTGGTGTGTCCATAGCAAAGCTGAACTCCTTTGGTTGTCAGCCTTCATGTGCAGTCCTGCAGAAGCAGGAAACCTCCCTGATCTGAATGACTCCTGGTCTAGTTTGAGCCAGCTATTAACAAACAGAGAGACAATTTCATTTAGGAAAAAAAGATCACTGTTGATACACTATGGCTAGGTGATGCGTATGAAATGCATTATGTGTGCAGTCTGTCTTAAATTGACATACCTTCTTCGGATAGTAAAAGCTGTTAGATGTACTTGGTGGATTTTCATGGTCCCAGACTTCAGAGATGGAGGAGTCAGCTCATGTTTATAGTCCTCCACTGTGACTTTGAACAGCCTCCCCAGTGACTGGTCTTTCTGCTGCTTACACAGGCTGTCAGAATCAGGATGTCAGCACCACATGCAACAGTTCTGTCAGCCAGGGGTTTCAGAGCTGCTCCAGCTCCTTCAGGGGCCTCTTCCCTGTGGGATGCTCCAGTGAAGTCCCATGTGATGGACTTGAAACCTCTCATGAAGAGGATGCTACACAAAGATCACTGGGACAATTAGCTGTGTATTTGCTTCCATGACAGAATTAACTATTTTGTAGTTGTTGTAGGATCTTGTCATTTTGGTCTACCAACATTTTCCATTTTACCTAATGATTTTCAGGAGTGTGTCAGAGATGTTAACTTTATATATGTTAAGGCTTATAGATTTGAAGTCACAAACCCGCTGCTTGCCATTATTATTATAAACAACAACCATACTGTGATACTGTATACCACCCATCCCTATTTTTAAAGGGAGAATTAACGTTATACAAACAGTATAGCGTTGTTAGAACAAACACCTTGCCTGCGTCACTGGCCTAGTCCTGTGTGACTAATGATGGCTCTGTAATAATGGTAATGTGTATAACATGTAGTGTTGGCATATAGGAAAAAAATATGAAACAACAGATTGTGGTGTACAAATGATGTAGAGATTAGACTGATATAGCAAGAAATAGAGTTGGTGTTTTGATTCCCACAGGACTGGGATCCTATAAGAGCCACACCCTCCAGAGTCCAACATCTCTGCTGGTACAAGTGTGGCCTCTCAGACATGATGAGTAATGTTTGGTATATGTTCCCTGTCAGCAAACCTCCTTATGAATAAGGATCTTTCAGATGGTTTTCAGTGCAGTTTGGGCCACAGATACCATTTTGTGACCAGTGGAACACAAGCCGGAGACTATGGTTTGTGTCTGAAAGATTCCCAGTGATTCTGCCCACTCAATAAACAGGGCAGTGTTTTAGCTCGCAGCTGCATAGTTTCGGACTTTGACAGGATTGCTCTAAAACCACTGTCAAGCCCTGTTTTATGGCCCTCTGACAAATGGTTCATTTGGGACCACCAACAGCACTGAAGATCAGGGGTGGAACTTTCTGAAAGTTTTTCAGACCGAAGGTGTTTTTTTTTACTTTGGCCTATCGGCTGGATGCATTGTATTCATCTGTTGAATTTTGTTTTTATATGTCATAAATACATTATATTACATAATACATTATAAGTGTCATTCTTACTGTTTATTACAGTTTATTCAATAAAATATAACTTTTATCAGACGCAAAATAATGTGATAGCATCACAATGACAAATCATTGTAACACCATCATAGTAGAAGTCAGTGAATTCAGCACTGGGGAATATAGGCAATCTCTGTGGCAGAACATATAGCTATGAAGGTTTCATTTGTATTATAAAAATGAAAAAGCACAAAGTCTAGAAAACAAATTAAGATGCCAAATAATTTTGGGTTTCAGATAATCCCACTGTCAGATGATCAGGATTGTTTATGCTTTAAATTGTTCAATGAGGTCCGCCCTCCGGGACCTCCTCCACAGCACCCCTGCAACTGAGCGATTCCAGAGGAAACACCGTGTAAGTTCATCAGACTGCAAGCTCTGCTTGGTGAAATTATCAACAGGTGCAGAAGCTAAAGCTAGCACATTAAAAGCTCTCATATTTGTTCTCAGTATCACCAGATACTCACATTTTTGCACTCAGTACTTGGTAAAAAAAATCTGGTAGTTCACACTGTGTCTCCAGGGCTCTTTGTGTGCTAGGGTTTAAGCTCTCTGACCAGGAAGGTGTCTGTGGCAGCAAGGAAATGGATAAGGGCTGCCAGTACAGCAGCAGTTGGCCTGAAGCCCAGTGAAAGATTAAGAGGAAAGTCACGGCAGGAATAGTAAATTACTGCTACTAGCCATCGAGGGAATAAGGGCACATTAGTGTTGTGTTGACAGTGTTAGCAGACTTGTCAACATGAAAAGAAACTGAATTAATTAGCTCAATATACTGACTAAACATAAACGTTTGCATGACATCATGGTGCTTTGAAGTGTGGCTATTTGTTGAAATCCATTGTTGAAATAACAGTTAAAAAACACTGTTAATGTTGATGCTAAAGTTTAATTTTTCACAACTTTATCTCTGTTTTCATTGTTTTCCATCTGTCTTTCTGTGGAATTATGAGGCATTAAGGAAGACCGTGTAGTGACTCAGTATTGGGTGGAATTAGGTCTTTAAATCTGTCTTAGTCTGTGTCTTAACACCTGCCAAAAAGGATGCAAGTAAAGCTCAGCAAAGACAAGAGGTTGAGCCTTTTACATGGACATTTTGTTTCCAATTCTAAACTTGTACCAAAACATTGTCTCATTTTTAGTAGTAAAACGGTCTTTCTCCCAGGGTGACAATTGTGCTAAACTTAGTCTGGAATATCCCTGCAGGGTCAGTTCCACACATCACTGACTTGGATAGCTGCATCCCTCAGTGTAGGGCTGGCTAACACTGGCCCTTGCCCACACATTTATTCCGTGTGCATAAAACGCATGCTGTAGGCAACAATTTAATTCACCAGTTAAGTGCAGAGTAGGAAGGAAAACCAGCACAGCCTTAGGGAGACCTGCAATGAGATGGGCGCATAGTGGTGAGGAGTTGGATCAATCAATACAGCAGCCTCAAAATCATTATGTTAAGTAGTCTGTAATCTCTAGTGCCTCATGTTGTTTCTCCAGGTAGCAAAGTCATCCAGCATAAGATCCCTGCAGTTCAACCCTGCAGTGTGTTTTAAGCTGTCTGGTTCATGACTCCATCTGGATGAAGGTGAAGCCCTCTGGTGTTTCCTCCTTTGTTTTAAGGCTCCTAAGCGATCTCATCCACATATGTAATCTGATTACTCAGCTACTATACATGATCATTGTCTGCTGTGTTAGGTTTCATGGATGTTGCACTTCTGTAATCTCACCTAATTGTCTGAGGAATGCATTTACTTAAGCAGTGGTGACCACCAGGGATGTGGCTTTGGGAAAGCTGTTGGGGATTGTTTTGGCAGAACTGCGTTAGGAAAAAAGAATCTTGTCTTGCAGCATTGATATGTGATTAAGCAAGTCAGTAACATGATGGCATAGAATCCATAACAGCCCTGTTATGGAAACTTGTTGCTGTTTCTATTCACCTGAAAGAACAATGCAGGAAGAAAAAATTTGAAGGTAACAACATCCCTGCAAACATGCAGGGGGTTGAAGCCCTCATCTTGCTTGTTATTTATTTCATGCATCAGTATGCAGACAGAGACAGACAGAGTTCTGTCTGAGAGAAGATAAAAGGTAGTTACTGGTATGTTTGCTTTTAGGAAGGATAGAGGAGATGGAATCTTCATAATCTCTATGGCCAGAAGTAGCTCTTTTCCTCAGTCTGGGGTTGCTTTTAGCATGTTAGCGCCAGAATCTTAGCTGTAGATCATGTAGAATAATTAGCTGCAGATCATGTGATCAGTGTACCTCATATATAATCATTAAATCATAGGAAAGGATTGCCTTTGGAAAAACACCACGATGACTGTAGCTGACTCAGCCTTTTGTTCTGCATTACAAAGTCCCTTTGCATGTCATACCCGGGCTGTGTCGCTCTTTTTCCTGTGAGGTCAGCACTGAAAGCAGGCTAAGCCTGGGTGGCATTTCTAAGTGTCACCAAGCAACCAGATCATTTGCATTCCAAAGCAGCGGGGCTGCTGGAGAATATCCCGTATATCGGATGCCCCAGCCCTTCTGCGTTGGCTCTAAATCAGCGACGTGCCCTTGTCGCTCTTAATTAAAAGCATGGCATTAGTGTCAGGTGTCAGTGCTCAGACTGGCTGTGCTCACTCTGCTTCAGTGACAGCCTCTGTTCATTGCTGTTCGTGAGGTTCCAAGTTCCATTAGTTTATTGGCTTGTTGGGATGTGGGAGAACTGGACCTGAGCCAGCAAAACGCTGACCCTGTTCCCCCTGTGTGAGTGCCCCACATTCTTCTGGGATTTTCAGACCAGGAGTTGAGTATCATTGACTTAATGAGACTCAATGTCCCGTCCACATAGCTTTCAGAATCTTTTTTTTTTTAGATAATGTACACTTTCTCTGCCTTATCAGCTAGCTAGAGCATGGGGCTTGGAGTCAGAAGTGACACCATAGGTTTGATATTGGTTGAGCAAACATTATACTTCTGTCACCTACCAAAACACAATTACCACTAGTCCCTATTGAGTCACTACCAGTACCAAATCATATTGAATATAAGGACTTGTAATAATGAGTTCAAGCATAAATTGAGAGCTTATCCTATTTATTGAGAATTTAAATACCATTAAACTGATTTATCTAATTATTCAGGGCTTTTCATTGAATATGGAGTGAAAATAATAAATGAACCATGCAGAAACTTCCTTTGGATGTATGATTTTGATGCACAATTGCACAATTCACATTTTAAAAATGGTTATTGAGAGTAGAAATGAAAAATCAATTTGTGAGTGAGTGTCTGTCTGTTCCTGTTTGTGTGTGTCTGGGCATCCTATATTGAATGTGGTACTGCTGGCCAATGATAATAGTGATTGCAATGAACTCAAATGCCATGTTGTATTTTTAGCAGTTAAAAATAGGATGAATTACCGGCAGTTTCGGGCATACAGTAGTATTAAGGAAAAACAAGCAATGTAAATACAGTCTATAATATGTTTTAAGCACTGTGCCTTTGCCCCACACTGTGTCAGCTAGCCTAAATGTTCTCTGTTTCCTTTATCATCCAGTGCCACAACCATACAGAGAGGGATAGTCTTCCCTCTCTAAACAAAGAATGTTAATTTATCCGATTCATCTTTCTTGTGAACCTACTCCATGTAAACATGAAACATATTATTTGTCTCGGCCCCAGATGAAATAGAAATTGTTACGTTTAAAAATGTCTTGTCTAAGCAATATGTGCTTTATTGGAAGGGTATAAAGTAACGCTGGTAGTTTTTTAGCTTCTTGGAAGTCGCATTTTAGAACCACAGGAAGTGTGTTTGTGTTTCTTTTTTTTTGTGTAACCAGGAGATGCGATTTGTGTAGCTTGTCTTCAAATTCTTGCGTACTGTCCTAGCAACTGAGTAAATGAATGTGTGCAGTCTGGATTTTGAACCTACACTGAGCACAGTGTGTCTTTGTCAGGGTGCTTTGTTCCCTGCTATAGTGATTGCACTCTCACCCATGTCTCCCGTTCTACAGGCTTTCCATTTGAGGTGCATCCGTCTTCTTTAAGCTGTGTTCTTGGGAGTTCCTCTACCCGCTACCTTGAAGTTGGGGGCGGCGCAGTCGATGTGTGGGGAGGCTAGCCCCCACCCGCGGCTTGTGGACTCTGCAGCACTCAGACGGGAAACATGAGCACGCCCAAGCCCAGTGGTCTAAAGGCACCCAGCAAAATTGGCAGGCCAGCTGGGGCAGCCACCAAGACCTCCCCCCCCTCAGGTAAGAGCTGTTTCCCAAGGAACTGTATGCAGGCTAATAACATGTAGATACTAACAGAAGGGACATAAATTAGTTAAACCAGTGTATCATTTTGTGTTCTAAAGGTTACAAAAATAAGTGTAAAAATACAAAAGTAAAAGAAAACCGCGTAAGGTATTTCAGTAGGAAAATTCCCTTTTGACACATCATCTTTCCGCTACTGTAATCCTTGTGGTGATGTGTATGAATGATCTCCATTGTTACTGAAATTGGTTTTGGCCATTCCTTGTCTGTGCCTGTTTGTCCCTGCAGCCATGCCAAAGCCAGCCTCAGTCGAAAAGCTGCCCCTTTGTCCCGGACCTCCAGAGGCCCAGGACACAGCGGGGGAGTTCAAGCTAGGGGACCGTGTGTGGGTGAATGGCAACAAGCCAGGCTATGTGCAGTTCGTGGGAGACACCCAGTTCGCTCCCGGCCAGTGGGCGGGCATCGTCCTGGATGATCCTATCGGGAAAAACGACGGCTCGGTTGCGGGTGTCCGCTACTTCCAGTGCGAGCCCCTGCGAGGGATCTTCACCCGACCCTCAAAACTGTCCCACAGTCCCGTGGCCGAAGGAGAGGCCAATGGCACCCAGCCCGCCTCTGCCTCCCAGGCCAGCTCCCCCACCTCCACCAGCCTGGCCTCCAACACGCCCAGCGCTTCTGCTGGTGCCACACTCGCTGCCAAGAAGGCCGTGGCCAGCACCCCTGCCAACAATATGGCTCGTACAAGGAGCGAATCTCTGTCCAACCTGTCCGACATGGGCTCAGCCAAGAAAGGTGAACGGGAGCTGAAGATGGGCGACCGTGTCCTGGTAAGACCCCTTTGCCCTCCCTGCCATCTTTTATAATTTACATTTGTCCTTGATGCCTGAGGGAAACTACACATGAACTTGTTCTGATACCACTTTGAGGCATAGATGCACACAAACCAGTTCTGTCATCTTTATGTTAGAGCATTACATTTCCTATTGTAACCAGGAGTCATGAATGTTAAAATCTCACTACAAACACTTTCAAAAAAAATTAATTGCATATGCTCTTTCTTTAAAGTGACTGGCAGCAAGAGATCAAAGGCAGCACCTCAGCACTTCACTGCAAGAAAGCACAGCTCCAGACAGGGTTAGGTAGTTTAATATTTGTGTGAGTACAGTGGAACCTTTGCTGCAGATTAAATGTGTCATTTGCCTCAGGAGAACATCACTAAAGGTCACATGGTCTGTGCACATACTCAGAGGTGTTTTCAAGTTGTTGCCATGGCTGTTTTTCCCCAGTGGCTCATTAAGAAAATACCATTGTTTTTGTTAACCTCTGGTACATTTAACTAATGTACCATTATTTGGATAGCTTTGATACTGTTTTTTTTTTCATATTCTAACGTGTAGTAAAGAAATAGCCTAATTTGTCTATAGTCTATATGGTCCAGTACCATTGATATGTATTCTTATACTCAATGTGAAAGATTATGTATATTAGAACCCGTTGGAAAACTGATATGTAACATTCCCATATTTTCACATCTACTAAGCCTCCCTCTCTTAACTCCTGTTTCAAATGCCCAAAAATACTCCTTGTCCTATAAAGATGCCCTGTATAACTGACTTTGCAAAACATAGAGGGTGATATTCATCACTGTCTGCAGATCAGAGAGGGCGGTGTTTATCTCTGTCTTTGCTGGTTAAGGAAAGTGGTGTTTATAACTGTATGTGTGGATGGAAGAGGGTGGGGTTTATGTCTGTCTTTGTTGGTCAAAGAAGGTGGTGTCTGTAACTGTATTTGCAGATCAGAGAGGGTGGTTATCACTATCCTTACCCTAGCTTTTACTTTAGGAAATGCTGCCAGTGTTACACTGTGACATCACACAGGACAAGGATGTGATGTCATTCCTCACCTAGCGATGCTGTGACCTACCCAAAAAGTATCTCAGTTTGCCTGTACATAATTGGCCTGTGCAAGTAAACTCTCATAGACTACTGAGCATTTCTGTATAAGGTCTTACCCATGGGCCCAGTCCATGGCAGTGAGATGAATGACTTCCTTCCTGAGGGAGCCCATCTCTGTCTATCAGGAAATGCCTGAGTGTGAACTGCAGATGGCTCAGTGTAAAATGAAAATAACTACGTGCTGTGAGTGTGCACTTACACACTAAGCTTGTGAGAATAGGTCTGCCTGGAGCACTGACACCTGCTTTTCATTTATTCAGGTTTATTTAATTAGGGTTTTGATGTTGGAGTGGAAACTGTGGTAAACGGAATGTTAATTACAGTCATCCCATAATGATTGCGTAATGTGTATATAATTCAGTACTTCCTGTAACAGAAAGGAGCTATTTTTTTGTCTACAACAAGAATTGTTCATTGTTGATTTCACTTTGATAGAGTAATGTGCTGAAGTCTTTAAGTAACACATTTGCATGTTGACATATGCAACCGCTCTCTCTCTCTCTCTCACACACACACACACACACACACACACACACACACAGAACTGAAATGATTAAAAACACAAAACAATCAGAATTACATAAAGGAACATATATCTTGCTCAAGAATGCATTAGGGAAAATGTTAGCGTGAAATTATTATTCCACTTCTGTGCCCTGGCAGGTGGGGGGCACCAAGGCGGGGGCGGTGCGGTTTCTGGGAGTGACGGACTTTGCTAAAGGAGAGTGGTGTGGAGTGGAGCTGGATGAACCACTGGGCAAGAACGACGGGGCAGTGGCAGGCACCAGGTAATGCCCCACTCACAACTCTTAATGCAGTTCATTCAGAATTATGATCTTATTGATAACTATTGTTTGGCAGGTCTTTTGGTTAACAATTCTTGATAGCATAACTGACTCTGTGGCTGAGTGGCACGACATTGTTGCTACATGTTGTTTTTTTGTTCCCAGGTACTTCCAGTGTCAGCCCAAGTACGGCCTCTTCGCCCCAGTGCACAAGGTGACACGAATAGGCTTCCCCTCCACCACACCGGCTAAGACCAAGACCAAGGTGCGCAAATCCACTGCCACTTCCTCCAGCCTGAAGCGCAGCCCCAGCGCCTCCTCCATCAGCTCCATCAGCTCCATGGCCTCCTCCGTAGGCGGCAAGCCCAGCCGCTCCGGCCTGGTGAGTCACGTGACCTGACTTCCTCTCACACTAACATTCTCTTCCTGTCAAATCCTGCTCGCAATCTCAAGCCTTTCCTTCCTTGCCAGTGGAAGTCCTCCTATGCTGGTCCGGTCACATGACCACACCCCCTGTGATGCAGTTGGACACACAGCTTGCAGTTGCCACACACCCCAGACAGATGGCCTTATCCCTTTTCACACACTCACTCAGACCTCCTTCCTCTCAGTCTCACTTCTTCTGAAATTGCCATATTCATGTGCACAGTTCACTAATACTAGTTGTGCCAAGTATAATTCACAGGAAGGGGTGAGTGCATGAAATGATATCTGTCTCACAGTTAGTCTTGTTGTCAAATCAATACTGGGTCAAGGAAACTTTACCTGAATGATTTCACACACCCGCAACACTGACATTTCCAAAACTTAAGCCGAGATGTTCAAAGATACAGATGAACAGTCATTGAATTCAGCACTCCTTTCTCTGAATTGGAACAAGTCCAGAAAAAGATGTGACTGCCTGCTAGCAGTCAGACAAATGATACCTGAACTACCACAATCTGTTAAGAGAAAGGAATGACCAATTAATGTATAAGTGTTATGTATAATGTATTAGTCAAGGATAATGGACTTCATTAATATAGCTTTTTCAAAGTCTCAAAGCAGTTCAGTGAAGAGGGAAACTGACCTCAACTGTGGCCGGTTAAATGAGCAAATAGGACTAGGGCAGTGCAGTTTATAATGATATAAGGTTATAGGCCACCTTACTGTGGTCAGTGTCTGACCCTGTGTCCCTGCCCCCAGCTGACAGAGACGTCGTCCCGCTATGCACGGAAGATCTCGGGTACCACAGCCCTGCAGGAGGCGCTGAAGGAGAAGCAGCAGCACATCGAGCAGCTGCTAGCCGAGCGGGACCTGGAGAGGGCGGAAGTGGCCAAGACCACCAGCCACATGGGCAAGGTGGAGCAGGAGCTCAGCCTGATGAGGGAGAGCCAGGAGCAGGTGAGGGGGGCACCAGACTGCACCCAAAAAAGAGCCATGACTGACTGCATTGCAAGCATTTAGCGTATGTCTGTCTCTAGAGCTACTTATGTAACCAAGTTATATAGCTGGATGACTAACAGTTCAGGTACAGTACTTTGAAAGCAGTACCCCACCTGGGCATTGAAACCGTATGATTTAAGTTACAAGCCCTGCCCCCTAACCATTTTACCACACTACTGCAAAATAGTAGCCCAGCAGACTGACAACTGCTGAACAGATTTTCCCCACAGCAACCGTCACAGCAGATTTTGCAAACAGCTGATAAAACGTAAAAAGTAGCACATAGTGTTACATTAACATTCTTAAATTCTATTTTTTACAGTTATAACCTTTCATTAAATACTAAAAACTTTCTAAACTTTGTTCACCTCTTGAACTTTTTGAATTTTGAGGTGTGTTCCTTGTTTGACCGTTCAAGAGCAGGTTAGGCCAAGTGATTACAGTCAAGACAAGCTTTGTAAGTTGCTCTGGATAAGGGCGCCTGCAAAAGGACTTCATGTCAGTGTAAACTGTGTCAGAAAACCATTTTAGCTGTAGTCGTAATAGAGTAAACTGTAAAATAGTTTTGGCTGTAATCAGGACTGGGTATGGAGTGTGTAGGTCAGTATAAATAAGTTAACCTTTAATTAAGGTTCCTGTCGTTGACGATAACATTATGGCCCGGTTAGAGCTGGAAATCGGTGTTCTTAATTTGTTTTTGACCCTGTGACTTACACGTGTCAGTGCAATAACAGTAGACACACTCAGCCATATGCATTCACAGATCAATGCAGGCACTAACTATATTTTAGACAAAATCATGTAGAATGTCTTTCTGAGTGCAAACATCTTTTCCTGTATGAAAAACGTTTTTAACCAGAAACAAAATATGAGCACCTGGTAGATTAATGAAATATAATGTAGATCATTTTAAAAGTTTAAGAACACTAGTTTTGGGCTTTTTGTATTTTTGCTTCTGTTTAGTAGTTTTTATTTATCTTTATTATGATTTTACATGCACACATACCTCATGTGTACCTAAAGAGATTAAGCAGTAAATATGACTGGCTCCAGAGATGAAGACCTCTTCCTGTCTGTCTCTGTCACTGCTTCAGTATATGCTGGACATGGAGGCCAAGATGGACCAGCTGCGAATGCTGGTGGAGACGGCTGACAAAGAGAAGGTGGAGCTGTTGAACCAGCTGGAGGAGGAGAAGAGGTGTGGGGAACAGAGAGGGGAGACTGCTGTAAATGGAGGGTGGAGGGTGTAGAGGTTTGGGGTACAGAGAGGCGAGACTGCTTTAAATTAAGGTTAGGGGGTGATGGAGTTGTGTATGCTCAGAGAACAGGTGAGAACATTCTGGAGAACGGAGGCCTGATTAAATATGCTCTCCTCTGTCTGAATAGGAAAGTGGAGGATCTTCAGTTCAGTGTGGAAGAAGCTTGCATTACCAAAGGTGACTTAGAGGTAAAGAAACTGTCTCACTTCTTTTCGCAAACACAGCCACACGCACATAGTAATACAATGGCACACAGTTATGACGGTTTCAATAGCAAGAATAGCAACTTTTCTGTCTTTCAGGCCCTTATAAATAAAATACATTATTATTGAGGGAGTACATTGTACCTGGACTGGCATTAGTTCCTTTTGATTGATGAGAATGTATGAACTGCTGCCATTTACACAATGTGTAAAAACATTTGGAGTATCGTACCACAAAAGGTGTAGGACTCAACCGTGTTGAACTTCGGTACAGTAGGGTGTGAATTGTTAAGCTGCAGTCATAATATGGCCCCAGGCAACATGCTCTCATACATACTCCAAATAAACAATGTTTACCACCTGAGAGAGCCAGGAGACACAAGTCTTATTAGTTCATTGGTTATCATGGGTCCCAGTTTGAGGACCCAGTGCAGCGTATCTTCAGATGAACCCCCACAATCCGCAGAGGGTATCATGCTAGATTTTAGCATTGTGATGATTTCTAGGCTGTTTAGTCTATAAAGCTGACATACACAGAGTCTCTGGTCCAGGAATACAGGACGCACCTTCAGATTCTGTAGATTAACCAAATATTCAGCTCCTGCAACTGTTCCATCTGCTTATGCAGTCCTTCCGTTTTGTAACAGAATACAGAATGTCAGTCTCCCAGAATACACTTTGTGAGCTACTCTGATAACACTAACAATACACTGCTTCCCACTTTATTCTTCATATCATATGTGGTTTTTTAAAAGAAAACAGAACAAAAAAAACATTTTTTTGCGATGATGGTGATGATGATGCAATATCATGGTCTAAACTTGAAATCCTTGTTGTGATGCATATTTTCCTGTAACAGCTTGGCACATGTTTGCAAGTGCAGGTCACACCTCTCATGATCTTACATTGAATCACCCTTCAGATGTCCTCTGTTTCTCTTGACACATTCTTGTCAGATTTGGTGTCATCATTGTTTTCAGCATTATTACTTTGTGTAGATTCCATGGGTGTTTGGTAGTTTGTCCGTCAAGCTGTGTGGATACTGCCATTCAGATGTATGTATAACCATGCGGTAGAAACAGCTGCATTATGTGAGTGAGTGAGACACATTGAGATCATGTCCCAGTGAATGATGTTTTCTGTTCATCAAGGCATTTCCAGCACTTTCTTTGGATGGGGTCACTGTTTTACAGTTCCATTTACCATCTCCATTTACCACCTGTTTTGAAAGACTGGTCTAAGCTGTCTTTTTTGTTGTTAACATCTGTGATCCATTCTTTAATTTCTGCTCATTACTACTACCGCCATGTTCGGCAGCACGATTCTATCACACACTCTCCATTTCATAATATATGCTTCCTCACCATCGGCTGTGCTGTAACAGCAAGCAGCTGTGTCTGCGAAAGCGTTGCCCATCCCCATGCTTTCACTCTCACGCCATCCTAACCCCCTCCTGTGTCTCTGCCTCTGGCTCCGCCTCTGTCTCCACCCAGCATTCCCTCCCAGTCCCACTCATCTCCGCCTCGCCCCCACAAACCCCTCCCCTCCCTCTCCACTCATGGACGATGCACTTGGCATGGCCTGCACGAGGACCCTCCCCACCTCCGCGTCGGGCTGGCATGTGACAGTGGCACTGGTGTGTTCTCTTCCTCTTCCTCTTCCTCTTCCTCTTCACTAACAGACGCAGACCATTCTGGAGCACGCCCGCATTAAGGAACTCGAACAGAGCCTGCTCTTTGAAAAGACCAAAGCTGACAAACTCCAGAGGGAGTTAGAAGACACTAGGGTAATGGACCTCACTCTGGCGTGTAGGAGGTGTGCTGGGCAGGGCGGGGTCTCACAGGCACACAGGCCTGTTCTCTGGGGCCAAATCCTCCTCCTCTGGGAACTGTGTGAGGTTCTCCTACCAGGGCTTTTCCTGACAACTTTTCATCTGGAAATTACAGTTGGTTTCAAAACACCACAGTTTTCCCATGATCTCACAACGCTTAAATATTTTAGTTTTAGAAAGCCATGGATAGTGATTGATACTGATATGGAAAATCACCTAATTCTCTTAAAGAATCTAATCTATTATTTGATTAAAATAAATCTTTCTCTCTTCCTGATTCACTCGTTTTGCTATATCAGTAAGCTGATACTGCTGAGAACATTCAGCTCCTCAGCGTTCAACGACTGTCATTGGTTATGTATTCACTGCCAAGGTCATCCATAAGAATTTCTGCAGACACAAAATATTTGGAAAGTGACATGTTACCAAAAGTATTTCCCCTCTGAATTCCATTTGTATAGTTTTTTTTTTTTTCAGTTTTTTTTCCTCTTTTTCCCACCTGAAACAAATGTTTTGATCTCCTGTAAGCTGTCCTCTCCTGCCAGCTCTGGAAAGAGGGAGCTGTAGGCACACAACTTCCTTAATTCACGCTTCCTGAATTCAAACTCGCTTCTTTAAACACTGGAGATGCACCAACAAATACATACTGCCTATGTCGTCAGATGCACTCAGTTCATACATGCGTAGTTGCTCAGCTAACTAGGAGAGGCAGCTAGAGAGTGATGAGGCCGACTAATTTAACTGGCCTAACCCCTAACATTCCCTGGCTAGGCTTAGCCAGTTGTTACCTCACCCATACCAACCTCTTTAATTTTTTTAAAGATTTCGCACATTTTAAATTACTATATGAAGTGGGAATATGGGGCATAATCAGCTCAATTTTGATAGCTAACTTAACAAGTCTAGAGATATTGTCTTTGCATTTTCCCAGAGAACTCTAAGTGTCTGATTGGCTTGGGTCAGAACCCCTGAGCTATTTATGGACATATTGTTCATTAATGTAGAATGGTTGGACATATTGTTCATTATTTTAGGATAGCGGCCAAGTTCTTTGCGCTGAGGTTATTGCAAAGGCCATATTTGGCATGTAGTAAGGCAAAGTGAAGAACGCTGTTGAAATGACCGATTGTACTCTCCCCTGACTGCTGCTGTCCTGCTCTACTGTATGCTTCTCACTCCCTGCTTTCAGTCTATCCTTTGCTTTCCTGGGTTTCTATGATCCCTGTGACTCAAGCCCCTACCAACCCCCCCCCCCCACCCCACGTCCCTACTCTCTTCCCTTCCCCTCTTATCATGGGCAAAAATATACTGTGATTCTCACATCTATATATTTCAAAGGGCACAACATTTAACCTTTCTGTGGAGATCAGGCCAGTTCTCTCCCAGTACTAAGCAGCGTTAATGAGTTACCCCCATCGCAATCAGCGTATTATTGTTATGCCAATAATGCTTGAACACAATAAAAGTTCAGTTGTGAGATGCATTGTTTTCAAACTTACATGCAATTTTTATAGTTTTATTATGAATTAACCAGCTTACCTCCTATCGTTTTCTGGGAAGGCTGAACCGGTTGTTATGTCACCACTGTGGACATCTGGCTATAGCTGGTAATAGGACTCTAACACTCAATCGCAGGGGTTGCATCCGCTTCCCAAACTAATATATTTTGCATGAGCCACCTGGAGGCCCCCTCTGCAACAGAAGTTGTAACCACCTCTGTGAACGCTGAATGGCCAGGGCTAGTGGTGTGGGGGTGGGGCGGCGTATTGGGTTTCTGGGAGTCCTCAACAGAGTGAAGTGTTTTCAAACTGAAATTAGTCTGTGAAAATTTTTATAATTATTACTTGTACATTTCTGTCTTTTAAAAAGCCCCCAATCTAAAAATGTCATGATGATGAGACTTATCCCTGACAGAGTAGCAGCAGTCTCACCACAAGCAGGTATAGCACGCCTATGCAAAGGAAGTGTGCTAATGCTAGCAACAGGTTTGGTTAGGTCTGTGCCTGAGGCCCACTCTTCACCTGGAGTGGTTCATTAGAGCACTTTGAATGAAACACAGCCAGGCGGTGGAGAGTGGCCGTTGACAGAGATTTACTGTTCTGAAGGTAGCCACTATCTCTGAGAAGTCACGGATCATGGAGCTGGAGAGGGAGCTGTCCCAGCAGGCCAAGGAGATGGCGGATCTTCGGCTCCGGCTGCAGTCCCTGCCAGTGTCGGACGGCTCTCCGGCCCCTCCCTCGGTGGAGCTGAGCACGCTCAGAGCGCAGCTGGCAGCCCAGAGCGCCCAGCACCAGGCCGAGGTGTCTGCTCTGAGGGAGAGACTGGAGGCCGGAGAGAGTGGCCACAAGCGGGAGGCGGCCCACTTACGGGCCACCTCAGACGGGCTCTCCAAAGAGAACGAGCTCCTCAGGGCCAGGCTGGCCCAGGCAGAGAAGGTGAAAGAGAAGGAGGCTGCAGGAGCGGGGAAATCTGAGAGACGGGAGGTGGAGGACCTGAGGGTCCGTCTACAGCAGGTGATGGAGGAGAAGGAGAAGCTGGAGGAGTCCCTTCGTACCAGCATGGAGAGGACAGAGGAGCAGCATCTGGTGGAGATGGAGGATGTCCTGGGGAAGCTGCACACCACTGAGCTGCAGGTAAAGAGCTGGAGCAGGGGGAGGAACAGCGCTGGGAGGGACAGCATTTAGCTGCAGGTGGAGCTGGAGCAGAGGGAGGGACAGCACAGGGAGGGACAGCATTTAGCTGCAGGTAAAGCTGGAGTAGGGGGAGGGGCAGCACAGGGAGGGACAGCATTTAGCTGCAAGTGGAGCTGGAGCAGGGGGAGGGACAGCACTGGGAGGAACAGCACTGAGCTGCAGGTAAAGAGCTGGAGCAGGGGAGGAACAGCGCTGGGAGGGACAGCATTTAGCTGCAGGTGGAGCTGGAGCAGAGGGAGGGACAGCACAGGGAGGGACAGCATTTAGCTGCAGGTAAAGAGCTGGATTGGGGGGAAGTGGGCAGCACATGGAGGGACAGCATTTAGCTGCAAGCAAAGAGCTGGAGCAGGGGGAGGGACAGCACTGGGAGGAACAGCACTGAGCTGCAGGTGGAGCTGGAGCAGGGGGGGGACAGCACTGGGAGGAACAGCACTGAGCTGCAGGTGGAGCTGGGAGGAACAGGGGAGCTTGGGGACAGAGGGGAGGGGCAGCACTGGGAGGAACCACTGGACACCACCCTGGACACCCTACACTGTCAGTAGGCTGAAGGTGACCAGTGCAGCCAGGGGTTCTGTGCCTCTCCAGGTCAGAGCAAGTTCTTGTCCTTTACCCAATCTGGCACGGTGGGTTCACCTGTCCAGTCCACCCATTCTCATATTCCATTCATTTTCTTTTCATCATTTAGCAATTTCATACGTCTTCAAATTGTGTCTAGTAGCTTCCATTCTTGGGCAATACACTTTTTGCATTCAGCATTTCTGATGTAAATGTTGACTTTTTGTTTGTTTTATTATTACATTTCCAGCACTCTTCCACTCATTATTTATTTTTCACTCCACCCCACCATTGGCCACATTGCTGCACAGGTCAGTGAGCAGAGCAGGGAGCTGGAGAGCAGGAGCCAGCAGGTCCTGAGCCTGCAGCAGCAGCTGGGCAGTCTGGTAAGGTCTGGGGTCTCCGGCCCCCTGGAGGGGCTTAGACTCAGCTCAGCATTCCCATGCCTCACGTTTCATTCTCTCCATTAATGTAATGCTTTTCTGATGTAGATTGGGGAATATGGTTGGATTTACAGCATAGGCTTGCAGCTATTTGAGTCATTTTAGAATAATTAGTGTAACTGAACCATGCAACCTGTATGTTGAACATCCTACCTAAAGTGTTCCTTCAGGTAAGTGCAAAAGATAGGAAACTTAGTTTTCAAAAAGAATGGTGAAAATGAATCTCTGTAATATATTACCTTACATCTTTGGAGAATCTTTTGCCACTAGGGGGACACCTTCTTCCGTTTTCACTGCTGCCTTTGTCAGCCAGGCCATGCTGACTCTGTGTTGCTGTGGTTTAGCATGCTGGAAGCTGACTCTGCTAACTGATCCAGGATAACCTTATTTAACCCTTATCCTAATCCAAACCATAATGTTAAAAGGAACAAAATAGATCCAGGGCCAGTATTTGGAGAAGAGCTTATCTAGTCCTCACGCAAGGGAGCCGTGTTTGTGATGCCATAATTAAAATGACTCTCGTGAAGAATCTGTGATAGTTAATCCCACAGTGAAAGATTTGTCATATTTACAATCTGTGTCTATTCCTTGCAAGTCTGGTAAATAAGCATTGATCTGTATAACTCTTGTCAGGTTGTTGAGGCAATAATAATTGGTTATGTATGTTTATTGTTATAGAAGCAGAAGTTGGATGGAGGCTCGGAGGAAAAGAAAGCAGGGATGCAGGCCGTGCAAGGTAAATATTCTGCATTTTAGCAACGGCAGAACTGCAACGTGACAAAGCTACACTTCTATGACCTCACCAAACCATCTTGTTCTCCACAGCCATCACATAAAACATTGACAGCTGTTTCAGAATCTAGGTTGAGGAAGAAGGGAGATGGTGCTTTGGCTCTGTAACTAACTTTAGACATTAGAAAAGCTAATCTTGTGTCCTCTTTGAAGACTGAAGTTAGGACACATTTGGTAGAAATTAAGTTTTGTAAAGAATCTTAATATCTTTAATGTAATTTATTGTCTTCTTTTAATTGATTACAGGAAAGTCCTTTTCTGCTATCTGTATATAGCAGTGAATGATTGAATGTATCTATTCTGACATGTTTTTGTTTAATGTGTTTTTCATTATTGTAAACTGATTACTTAAGCACCCTGTGCTATCCTGAATGGAAGTTTCTGTAGAAATTATGATTATGCTTAATATTGTGATGGCCACCACTACCATCATTACCATCATTATTTTAATAATTACTATTAATAGTAGTAGTAGTGGTTGTACCCTTAATATTCATTAATTCAGTTTCAAGAGGGAACAGAATCATTAAAATCTTTAATTAATTTAAACCACGGGAGTGTGGAAGCTACCAGTAATACAGGAAGATACTAATGAGAAACAGGAATGGGCAGACAAGTTAGATTTCAGTACCACCAAAGGTGAAGTACTGCATATTGGCAGTTAGAATTTAGAATTGTAAATTACAAGAGTAGACAGACAGCGGGGTCTAAAGTCTCTGCACAAAACATAAATAAATATATTTGTATATCTTATTATTTTGCATGAGACTCAGTTTTAAACCCTGGTTTAACTGCAATACCACATAAGACATGAAATCGTAAAGCTCTTTTTACCTCTGTAAGGGACACATTTAGTTTCAGGGACATGTTTAGTTTCAGAGACATTGAAAGTGGTTACCGTAAGACCTGTTCCCTAAGAGGTGAGATGTCAGTATTTTTCCCATAATCCCTTTCCCTCTCCTGATTTCAGAAGCTCTTGAGAAGCTGCATAAAAAAGAGGAGCAGTGCTCAGCCCTCTCTGCTGAGGCTGAGGATCTGAAAACTGAACTGGCAGGTCAGTGCTCAGTCTCCAGCCTTGTGTTTGCTTTGACACATGATGAAGAGTGTCAAAAAGTCACTGTGGAGTCAGTGTTAAGACCTTTTTTGGGGGGAACAAGGCCAACCAGGCATACATTGACTATATGTTACATGATTCCAAACTGATGGGAGGATTCCCATGCAGTGATGTCTATAGCTGGATGTTAGCATTAAAGATATGGGTTATTGTTTCTCCTATTCTGATCTACTGGGCACCTGTGCCTTTTGGCTCATTGCTCTCAATATGTAATGCAGAAGGATGTGGCATATATGGGCTGCTCTGTACGTCTCATGGTGGACATCCTCTAAGATTAGTTTAGGATTTTGATAGAAAAGGGAATGAATTGAGCTGTCCATGAGGAAGGTGTAGTTTTTTGTCTAAGGTCCCTGCTGAGACTTTGATGGGTCTTTGTGTGTGTGTGTGTGTGTGTGTGTGTGTGTGTGTGTACTTAGGAATGAAAAGGAAGATGAAGATGCTGGAGGAGAGACAGGACCAGCTGGTTAAGGACAAGGCTAAACTAGAGAAGGACATGGCGGACATGATGAGGTCATCAGGGGATAGCTCTTCCCAGCTCACCAAGATGAATGATGACCTCACTCAGAAACAGAGGTAAAAACAAAAAACAAAACACAAATTCCAGATAATAAGTTGTTTTCTGGTTATGGTTAAACAGAGAATATTGCATTTGTGAGTTAATGAAATAATATCTTTTTATTCATTTTAATAATTACTGTACTTTTTTATAATACCAAAGCACAAGACATTTGTTTTCATTTGTATCTGATTTACATGGACATAACAATGTGCATTGTGCTGTGACTGGAGCTGAAGTTCAGTGTGATTTGGCTAAGCCAGTTAGTTTTGGTTGCTATTTTTTGAAATGCTAAGTTATCAGCTGTGCATCGTTTTTTCTAAAATTAGAGCAGTTGTGGTAAGCCCATGTGTAGCTGTTTAAGTCCCCCTCTGGGGTTCTGTTTTTCCCCTTAAAAGAATGAAGTCCAGTCTAGTTTCATCACCAGATTTATGAATCAAAATATTTAATATGGCCATTATTAAAGCCCCACTCAAGAAAGTAATTAAACAAGAAAGCAATTAAAAAATTCAATTTGGCAGTCAGTTGGACACTGGTAGGTCTGTGTGGTTCATTCTCAAACCAAAAATCAGCCTACTTCTTTATGTTGTATACATCATGAATGCATTGTAGTTCCACAAAAGCAATCTGCTGTAACTCAGCACTTCCAAAAAATACTGCAGTAGTCAAATGAATTACAGCAATGCCCATTTGAAAATCTTAAACAATTATTGGCGCAATTGAATGATTATATCATAGTCTGTCACAGTAGATAGAAGAAGATATGGAGGATTTATGTAAGTGTGACTGTGTAACCTGAATGGAACGTGTACCCTAGCATATTGAAATACTGCTCCCTCCTCTAGGAGACTGGAGGAACTGCAGACCCTGCTCTCGGAGGCTAAGGAGCTGGCGGCGAGCTCTGAGGAGGGTCGGAGGAAGGATCAGGCGCGGGCGGAGGAGGACCGACAGAAGAGCAGGGAGAAGCACCAAGCTGAACTCAAGGTCCTTCAGGAGAAGCTGGACCAGATGGTGAGCACATGAACCGAAGGGGAGATGTTGAGGGACCACTGAGACTTTATTACCTGCATTATGAAATGGCCAGAGACATTCTACAGTGGTGTGGCTTCAGTGATGCTAAACACACGTGCACGCACATACACACAAAAGCGCACATGAGAACACACACAGAAGTTAGGTTTAGGGCTGGGCGATATGTTTTAGCACAACATGCAAAATATCAGAATCACAGAATAAAAGTATTATAACATGCACATTCTTGGCGACCATGTCCATGAGCTGTATTACAAGTCAGCCCAGGCATGCTATCAATGTGGAGACAAGCAGCACTCTTAATGAGGATGAGATAATTCCCAAAAAAGGCAATATTATCATTTCAGTGATATGGAAGCAGCTTAGTTTTGTGAGGTTTTACATCTGGCAAACCACTGTCCTGTGTAAAGTTTGTAGCAACTAAAAGTGGCAGCGCAGCAAGTTTATTCCAGCACCTGCAACAGAAACACAGCGGAATGGGAGCAATGTGCGACAACGCAAAATGCAGATACTAGCTGCCGTACCACTCCCAAAACAGCTGTTTTGTATCAGTACTTCCCCCCTGAGATGCAGCTCCTCATACGCCTCTTCCTTCCCATCAGGAGCGGGCGCAGCGGGTGGAGACTGATCGGCATGGGCGGGAGCTGAAGGAGCTGCAGCATAAGCTGGAGCGGGCGGAGACGGAGCTGCGCAGCACACAGCAGAAGGTAAAGGACCTGGGGGCCAAGCTCGGTGGGCAAGCTTCACAAGACCAGGCCAAGGCCCAACTCTTCTTGGATGTCAGTTTTAACCTTTATGTTTCTAGGCTACGTTTTTATGCCAATCCCATGATGCATCTCTGGGCACATGTCCAGTGGCACACTGCCCTCAGTCATCTGAATACTGACATTCACAGGACCTCAAGTCAAGTTCTCTTTATTGTCATCTCAGCCATACACACAGTACACAGGGTGTGTCCTCAGGACCATGGTGTGACATACAAACATACAACATAAACAGCATAAAGTGCAAACAACATATAATGCAACTAGACAAGACATTGTGCAGTAACTGGGCAGTATAGCAAAGCAATTAAACAATAGACCAATTGCAGTAGCATTTCTGTGTGCAGTTTGCAGCTATACAGTTTTAGTGCAATAGAGGCATTATACATACATTCACACACACACACAAACAATTGGGGTGTATTTTGCCTGTATTTATATGGCATGAGTATAAATGGAGCAATTACTGAAGGAGTGATTACAGATCAGGTTCTGAATTGGTTGAATGGCAGAATACAAAGAGTCACAGTAGGAGGAATCATATCAGAGCATGGTGCTGTGAAATGAAGTCCTGCTGGGGCCTTTGCTTTGCCTTATGTACAAAATGACATTAGTGTGGAGGTCAGGCACAAATTTGTTACATTTGTTGATGACCAGGGAGCCTGTTAGTTAAGTCATGGTTGTGGGAAATTAGAATGTATTCTGTTTGAAAAAGAACTGGAAGTAATGGTTGACTGGAGATGGGCACTTGTCAACCATGCTGCTGTAGAAGTAGGGGGTTTGCACTGCCAGACCTGCATACAGGAAGCCAGGAGGTGTATATGGTGTATAAATACCTGACCACCACTGCCACTGTTCTTCACCTGCTAGACCTATCTTACAGAGCAAAGGGAACCCCACTCTTTCCTTGAACACTAGCTGTAGGAGGTACCCAATGACTAATCACCATAGTAACTCTGTAGGGTATCGCAAGCAGTTCACAATACCTGTGGCACACTTATTTGCTTCACTTTTCACTTTAGTTTCATTACCACTAAGCCATACTAACAATATTTGATTTGATCAGTTGTTAGTTTCTGTAGATGGAATGGGTGGTATAAACTTAGATTCCTGTTTGACGATTGCCAGAATCATAAGATGTCACTGAAGTTCTAATATTAGCTAATTTAGACCGCAAAATATATTGAAAAAGCAGCAACATAAATTTGATAATCATTCTCTGTAAAAAGAGGACAATTCAGATGAACTACAAGCTACACAATTGTTAAAGGTTCCAAAAATATTTTTTTGGCTTTTATTTATAGTTGCAAGAACTTGTGCCAAAAAACAAGTATTGTCCCATAAATAATTTGTACTGTTTTATGCACGTTGCAGCGGAGTACACAGATTTGTACGCAGGCTTCTGGATATTCTATTTTAAGTCCACAGCTTCTGAACTGAACTCAGTGCCAGAAGCTAATCTAATATTGACCACAGAGATGTGAATTAGCTTGTTGGATTCTACATGACATTTGAACAAGGCCTGGGCAATTACAGTATAATTTGCTTATGTAATGTTTATGTAATTGGGAGAAAAAAAAACTGTAGGCTAACTGACGTTGATAACCCCAAGCTTTTAAGTCACATGCTTTGAATTCGAGTACATATTGGCATTCGTTGAAAATATAAGTTTGTGCATGATTTAAATTATGATTAAATGAGTCGAAATAAAATAGTCATTGCAACATTTGAATTACAAAGTATCTGTAAGTAGGCCTATAGTTTTTTAGGATTTGAAATATTTATTGGGATACTGAGAAACGACCAGGGCGTGGGTGTTTACGTTCGCTCTTTGTCTGAAGATATATGTAGAGTGCTTTTTGGGACATGCTTTATTTATTAATGTGCAGGGTTTTATTCCAGGCTTCTCCACAAACCTCAGAGCAGCAGGAGAGGAGAGCAACCCAAACCCTTCTGGAGGAAAGCAGAAAGATCCAGAAAGACCTCCAGCTGCAGGTGAGGAGATGGATTTTCTGCTCACCTGTGTGGTGGGAGGGGCTGTAGGGGAATATTTTGGGGTGAGGTGTACAGGTTTTGGACTCACCTGTGGGGATGGTGGGTTTTCAGCTCACCTGTGGGGATGTAGTGGACCGGGTATAAGTGGAGTATTTTTTGGCATGAGGGGAACAGGTTTTGGGCTCATCTACCTCAAGTATTGGACGCAGTTTTAAGGGGGTGATCTGGTGAAAGGAGCTCTGATTCCAGCTCCACCCAAACTGATCTTCTGTTGGTGTGACCATTTTCTCACTGAAACCTATAAAATGCTGTACAAATCAGCCACTATAATTGTTTAGCTTGGTAGCCTTGTTGAACTCGGAAGAAACTACAGATGCCTAGTTTTGGAAAAACAATACGTAAACCCTCATCTTTTTTCCTGACCCTTTTTCTGCCTTCGTGTTCTGAGGTGTTTTTTTTATCTGTTTTGGCTTTAGTTTTGATTACATTGATTATAGTGTTACTTCAGCTATTATAGTTTTATCTTTTAAATAGTTCAAGCTATAAAATACAAAAAGGCCTTTTGTGGACATACCATAATGTGCTTTTGGCTTGTCCCTTGACCAAACAGCTCTAAATGTGCGTCAGAGAAGTGGTGTAGTTCCTTTAATGAATTGTTTTACATGCTGACAGATTCTCTATTTTTAGAGTTTATGAGCTGTTTTTGTAATGACGATGAAGGATGAGTAAGGGGCTGATGAAAGCGAATACATTATTCATTAGATTAGCAAATGCCTTTGCAGAGCTTACATAATTTAGCACAATGCACACTGAGCATAACCGTGCATGGTTCAACGGTTATATTGTCACTCACGTTTGCACACAACCATACACAAAAACTTCAGTTCGATAGTATACATTGGACATTGGTGTTGGTAAGGATTACATTTTTATTGAGGTTACGTACACATTACAGACAGTGGTGAAGTCACACCGCCCTGGCCATTGCCAGCTCCATGGTTAATATGTATGACTGATGATACAATGTACAGATATATAATAAACATATTTTGTAATGAAATGATGTTATAATCACTGTTCCTGCTCACTGCCGTGGACATTAGACTTGCCCAGCCAGTGTGAAATATGTGCTTACATAAGTGCTACAGGGTACTGTTTTTTAATGCATGTATGTCGTGTGATTTGTACACGCTCGATTCAAATCATGCGCTTCAAATCATTAATGTACAGCGAGCCAGTGGCTGTTTCTCTGTCTGTGTCAGAGGAATATGGCGAGCGTTCACCCCTGTCACTGTCCCTGCTCCGCTCTGTCCAGATGGCGGGAATGGAGATACTCTATGAAAAACAGATTAGAGATTAGATTAGCGCTCGAAGAGAACAAAACACAAGTGTTTGTGTATGGCAACTCCACTCACACGTTTCTGTTTATGCTGTTGGGAGGTGCAGTAAGAGAGTGTGCGGACACAGTGCACGCTGATGCTACGTTTGTTTGAAAGAATTTTTAATTTTTAACATGCAAGTTAGCATTACATTCAGAAAAGTGGACAGTGGTTAATAGAAATATTTTATGCGTGTGTATGTGTGCTTGATTATTTGTGTGTGGGTGCGTGTGTATATGCACGTGTAAGCGTGTGTGTGTGTGCGTGTGTGTGTGTGTGTGTGTGTGTGTGTATATGGCACAGTTTATCACTCCAAAAGGCTAAAGCATTTGCTGGATCATGAAAAATACACCAGATTACAAGAGTGTGGGATTATTAATCTCATCAAAATAGTAAAATGAAGCAGAATCTAGCAAGATTACTAAGTGTTCAAGACCACAGCTCAGCTGTCATGTGGCACATTTCTTGTACTGCCCCCCCCCCCCCCCAATTGCCCCCATCATGACGTAACGCACACACGCCAGCTTTAACCGGTCTCCACAGCCCGCAGCGGCTCACGGCCGTGCCTTCACGCCTCACAGAGCATCATATTGCGTGGGTTAACCCCTGCACCCGTGTCCTGCCCCACAACGACCCGTCCCACAATGCCTCATTCCTGGGGCTCACTGTGGCCCCAAATCCTGGGCCTCAAGGTCTGGCCATGGAGAACCCAAACCTATGGAGAACCCTTTCCCAATGTGACTGTGATCCACTGGAATGCAGTAGCCAAAACAGGCTACATTGTGGTGGAATCCCTATTAAGGCTGATGTAGCAGGAAAAGTGAACTGGGAGTCCTAGGCAGCCTTAGCATCTGCTGAGGAAGAGACAAAACAAGGCAGTAAGCTCCAGTGTTGGCCACTGATTGGATGATGATGGAAATAGGGATAGAGTTAGTGGCTGATGGCATATAGAGAATGAGTGTGTGTGAATGTGTGTGTATGTGTGGGGGTACTCTTTTAAAAATGGAGCACTGGAAAAGCACAGCAGAGAGAGGAGGATGGAGGTGATGGGAGGACTGGTGTCAGGGAATGATTGAGGGATGAAAGGGGGGCGAATGAGGATCAGCTAGCAGAGGGAGGGAGGGAGGGAGGGAGAGGGGGAAAAGGGAGAGGGAGGGGGGGAGCACGCTGTAGAGGCAGTGGGGGAGGAGCCTGGGTGCATCAGAGATGCGCATTACGTAATGCAGCCCCGTCACTCCCCAGTGCATGGAAGAGCATGCACAGAGCTCACACACACACACACACACACACACACACACACACACACCCTGCACGCGGCTCTGTCCTAGCTCACACACTACGCGCAGCTCTCTCACAGCGCACACTCACGCACACATCCACCCTGTGCGCGGCTCTCTCCCAGCCCTGTAGCTGCTCAGTGTGGGGACTCGGACATGGACGTGGCAGCCTTACAGCAGAACTACAGCAGCCACTACATCCCTCACTTCCAGGTAACACACGTGCCACCTCTGTCGCTCTGTGTGTGGGGATGAGGAAGGAGTTGTGGACGCGTATCTTGCATTCAAGTTTGTTACTGCACAACAAAGTAAGGCAAGCATGCTGTCTTAGACTTGGATGAATCAGAGAGATTGTTGAAGGAAAGTGTAGGGAATCCTCTGCTGTGGAATGTGAGAAGATGAGGGCAGGTTTTGGGTTTAAGCGTAGTCCTGTTCTGTGATGTGGTTTATGTGGTGTAATGACTCTAGCGGATAACTCATAGCCAGTGTGTGCTGAATGGAGCGGGCTGAGGTGGTGGGAATAATGGAGCCGTATTCCCGCCGTACTCCCGCCATAAGGGTGGAAGGGGATCGGCGTGCAGCGCCAGCAGCGGAGCGGCTGACAGTCTCACGCTGAGAGGATAGTGACAGGATACGGGCGGAGGCGACCATGCTGGCTCTGTTATGTAAACAAGCGCTGTCCCCCATAGCCCTCAGCAAGCCTCTCTGCTCACAGAGTAAGGGAAAGGGATTTCTCACAGGGAAAACAACCTGGGCCAAATTCAGCATATTCACATTACATTGAATGGTTTGAAAACTGAAAGAAGTCCTTTGTGTGCGAAATGCAGGCGACTGAAGTGTGACATCTCTGATGTTAAATATCTGCGCTGGCAGTGGCAGGCAGTGCTTGCGTGAAATGAATTATCAGCGGTGGTTATTTTTAGTTGTCCTTGGTGAGGGTTGTAATTAAGAGACTTAATTGTGGAAAATTGACTGTGAAGAAAGCAAAGGATTCCTCTCGGGCTGCATGAAAAAAACGATTTGCAACCCAGACAGCCAAGAGATGGCCACTACGTCCCCAGGAGATTATGACAGCAAAACCGCGGAAATTGAGGAATATTTTAAGCACAATCCCTGAACTCTGGTGGTGATTGTACTTATTGTACCTATTACATTTGTCATGTTTATTTCAAATTTGAATAATTTTTTTTTTGGTGACAAACTTTTGAATGCCATTCGGTGGTAACATTACAATTTTATTTCTTTGGATTGTTGAAAGAACGACAGAACTCAAAGCATCCAGCATAGCAAGGGCTGCTTGGATCAGGTGTGCTGTTGTGCTGTTCATTGTGTTATTATTATTATTATTATTATTATTAATATTGTTAATATTATTATTATTGTATACCACCTTTTTTGACTGAATTTTACTGCATTTGCATTCTTGCATGTTTATTTATTCTACTTTGTTGGTGTTGGTTAAAAAAAACTGCACAAACTAAAGTGTTAGCTAATTTACTAGATGACTGTCACATAAGTTTAAGCAACCCGAAGCATAGAGATGTTCAATTTTGTCCATATCTGATGGAAATCTTCTGTGTTACTACATACCTGCTCAGACAGCTGCACAAGTGTGAACATCTCTGTCTCCTCAGACAAGCGTAATTACAAATATGAAGAGGGGAAGGAGGGGTGAATCAGCCAAATAAAAAGTCATTAGCAAGCAAACATCAATTTCATTGCTAGTGACATACTATTAAGTTAGGTCAATGCTAGCTCCAGCTCCTGCCACACTGGTAAAGAGACAGTGACAAGCTTCACGGCTCTATTTCCCCTCTCAACAAATAAAACAGACTGGCATCACCTGAAAATTTCTTTCAAACAGATTCATGCCCCTGCAGATAAAATGTTAAACTGTCACTCACTGCACCTGGGGACATATTTTGAGGAGATATTTTGCTGTTTGTAATGAAATATCTATTACAAAATGCTTGTGAACTTTATAAGAGAGAAATTTAGGATCATAAAAATAGGTTGGGGGTTAGTATGCATGGCAGGAAGCCATTTACTGTGGTGTTGTCACAATACTTTAACAGAAACATGTTAAAATCCCCTTCTCTCTGTTCTTTCCTCCAGCTTGATGCTCTGAAACTGCAGAACTCCCAGTATGAGGAGCAGCTCAGCCTGTCCAAGGAGCAGCTAACTATAGAGACTCAGCGGATGGGCAGTCTGTGCAAAGAAATGTGAGTAGTCGCCCTCTCACCCTCCCCCTCGCCCCCTGGTGTACAGTCAGGGAAGTGCATCTGTGTCCTAATTACAGCGGAGCTACTCCGACCAGAAAAACAAAGATGGAAAATAACTGCAGAAGCCTTTATTACAAATTTATTGTAAGGACATAATTTTGGGTGTAAACCTTGGCCAAAAAATTACACAATGTTGTAACTCTCTTGGTGTGCCAGGTGTGGTCACTGTGGATGGAGGAAAATAGGAAAATGTCCAGGTGGATGTAGGTTTTGTAGCCACGCTGAATCTGGGGCTGACTGGGCCATCAGTCAGCATATATGAAGAGTAAAGGCAAACCAAAATATATGATTAAAATCAAGGGACAAATGAAGCAAAAGAAAACAAAGTAAGACAAGCATCAAGCAGCAGGCAAACTGAATGTGCTCTGACAGCAGGCAGCAGCAGGTATGGTGTGTAATGAGCTGCCTCTATGCTTGTCAGCAGGGTCTGTGTAATAGTACAGCTTTTGCTTCTTTGGGGATAGCAGGGGTTGACTTGTTTTGGCTTTGGGTTTGCTTGCTGCTGTTTGGTCCTGCAGCTCTGCAGTGAGTGAGGCTGGTGGTTTTCACTCTGTATTATGTGTGCGGTGCTGAAAGAACAGCACATGAGGGCTCTGCCATTTTACACTTTATCAAGGTAATTGACCTCAGCCGCTTCAGTGAGATATTCAGCTGTGAAATGGATAACGAGCCAAGGAAGTGTTTGTGTGTGTGTGTGAGAACTGTATAAGTCTCTCTGGATAAGAGCGTCTGCTGTATGTTGACAGTTGGGGTGGTTTAGGGACTCCCCAATCCCAGAAGGCACTTGGTTGTCACCTTCACCATGAAGGCCTGATACAGTTTCTCTCTTTGCATAAAGAATATCTGCTTTGGCTGTCTAGAGGTTTATTTATTTTCCCTGGTGTGGAATTGCCAATTATGTCTGTCACGCTTTCTGTAAGAAGCAGTAAAGCTGAAGCGTTTGTATCCCTCCAAGCAAGCGAGTGACTCCTCCCTCACCACAGGCCACCACAGACATGGGGAGCTATCTCCAGGCTGTACTAAAGGAGACATGCAGCCTCCTCTTTATGACAGTCGGGCAGTTGGTGGGCTCAGTTTTGGAGGAGATAGCCTCCAGGGTAACCCAGGAAACCCTGCAAAGAGGAGCTGATTCAGAGGTAACCCAGGAACGTTTTTTAGGATTTAGCTACATCCCTTCTGCAATCCTCATCAAAGGTGCCACAACAATTAACAATTCTTAAGCCCAAGTGAAGCAAATTCCCCGTTCGTGGGCCAAATCCACCGGGACAAATTTCCATCCAACTCATTGAATAGGACATGGAAGGCTCTTACTTAGCGAGCCTGATCCTCCTGTCTGTTCAGAGTATTGTGGGTTATGTAGTTCTGTATTTACGTAAGTGTTCCTCTTTGGTCCGTGGAGCTTCATGAGTCAGCGGGGGAGGTGGACAGTGATGCAAGCAAACCAAATGTTAAAGTCAGTGTCTCACGCAGCGCGTTCTGTCACGCTAACCAGCCCCGCAGTGATCGTACGAATCCTACCAAACCCGTCACCAGCAGCCTAGGAGGAGTTTAATGAGAGGGGGAGGTGAGGCCGATTGGGCCTGACCCTGGAGGCAGAACGTCTGGGCTCATTATGAGGGAGTAGGGGAAGGGAGATGAAGGCAGCTGGAGGGCAGTTGTTTTCACAGAGCGTACATTCTGGAGGCAGGCCGCTGACACAAGCACGCTAACTATGTTAAACTGACTAAACTAACAATGTATGCTGATGAATAACCACCTCAGCAGTTTAATTTTCAGGTCTGCAGTTTTCAACAAACACTTCCAGTTTGTATTAACTGGTGGTAACTGTTAAAAACTTCAGAAAAGGTCATATTCAGGAGTGCTGGCAGATTGTAGTAAGGGGAGTTGAGCAGACTGGGTTTTCCCATTATTTAGTTATTGTGTGTTTTACAATGATAGAGGTGAGTTGGGTTAGGAGCTAGCAAGCTACAGTAATGTGTGTTCAGAATGTATATTTTCTGTTCTTATGACAGATGAGATATTGCTTTTGATAGACTTCATGTTCATAATCGTCACAGCTTAGCTAGCTACATTCTACTAGCAAAGCATTACTAAACAGTGGCTCCATTGTTAAATGGTTTCTGTATTTGCCTTTGTGGGAAGGATATGTATACTACTAAGTGTATAACAGTTGGGAAATTCTAGGTTTCTGCTGGTGCATCTCTTATTCAGAGTACATTTCACCACAGACTGAAAACCCACTTTTTCAGCACCATCTGAAGGGATTTTCTTTCCCTAAAAGCATGATAGTCAAGGCTTTACTTTAAAGTGGGGACTAACTTGGTTTGAGACAGTCAGACTGAGCATGGCTTGATGTACAGAGGATTTATTTTTGCTTTAACCCTGCATCAGTTCTGTGCTCATCGATATGCACAGCCTCATTCCTGTGCACAGCTAGCTCACCTCGAAGTTTCCAGTACCTGTGTTAATCTAGCAGTCATGTAAACTTCTACAGCAAGTTTGCTATAAAGTTTTCAGATCGAAAAAGCTTTTCGATCTTTTTTAAGGCTGCAATTTTATTAATAGTGAGACACCAAAACCTGCGCTTTGATCAGACCTCCTCCAGTCTATTTTACTGCCTGACTTTGCTGGAAGAAATACTTACTGGGAGAAAAATGGGAGATTACTGACATATAAGCACTAAGAATAGGTAGCTGGAATAGTTACACACCGCTGCTGTACTTAACTTTAATTGTTTCAATATGTACCCAGCTGCTAAGCAAATAAGTTAATGGTACTGTCACTATTAAGAATAATAATTATACCAGGATTTCACTTAAAAATGAAATTTCTAGTTAACTGAGGTGAAGTTCAGTTTGTATGGGAAGCCACAGAGACGTCTTTGAAGAGTATTCCTATGAGCCCTCACTAGCGCTCAACGGGACGAAACGTCCTGCCTTCCTGAAGAGACGTGTCTGCGCGCGGATTCCCGGAAGGTTTACGTAACAGCCTCTCCCGCCTGATGGAGAAACATCCTGCCCGTCTGACGCAGGCGTCTATTTATTCCGTGTCTGTTCAATTTTTGATGCCGCGGTGGCATGCCGTTCCGATGGCTGCTCCCACTCCGGGGTCCGGTAGCCGTGAGGACTGAGATGCACTCAGCTGCAGTATTCCCGTGCACACGGCATGCTGGGATCTGCCGTAAAGCTGCGCGGTTTGTTTCCCTCACATGTGAGCCGCATCACATGTGAAGCAGTAGAACAGTATCCAGTCCAGTCTAGACTCATCATCAGAATGTGAATATTGTCATTGCTTTTCAAGAGGAAAAAGTCACTAATATTAGATCCAGTGATTAGATCCAAAATTGACCTCAGAGCATGGCCAGGTCTGCCCCACACTCTCCATTCAGCTTTAATGAAACTGAACTCTGCAATGAGACTGCTCTAAGTCTAATGTCATCTAGGTAATCACTAATTCCAAGGATGTGGCAGATCTTATTCTTTTGGCTTTGAGTGTTGTATTTGACATTGGGGACTAGAAAAGTGCGTCAGTCTCTCTACCACTGTTTAAGAATGGTTTACACCTATATGTTAGACATATGTGTGAAAACAGATACTTCTTATTCCCCCTAGTATTTTGTGTTTGATGATATTTCTTTACGTTGTACATGTTTCCCCTGGTAAAATTTCTGACCATAATGTAACTCTCCATAGTTGTGAAACATTACATGAGTTAGAGCGTCGGGTTGTGATCAGGCGGCATCAGTTTCTGAGGGGGATGATGGGACGATCTGAGCACGTAACCAGTCACCTCACAGGTCCTGTGTGGCTACAGGTGTTCATTAAGACTGAGCAGAGCACACCTGACTCCACTGGTGTAATCCAAATGAATAACTGCTCTTGGTCCTCACATGGTCTATTACTTTTATCAGGTATGATCCTGCTGGGGCGGCATAAAGTCCTCTGCAGACCAACTCTCAACTCCGGTAGGACTAGGAAGAAACTGTAAAATGTAGTTGTATGTATTGGCTATAATCGTTAATCACATAATAGTCAAATCTTGAGTTTGATGCTGTTATAGCAAAATAATTTTAATACCAATATACATTTGCCTAGAAAACTGATATTTCTTCTCATTTGAGCAATGTTGATGAACAGTGAGTGACATCTCTTCACACCCCTACATGAGACACTTATTAAGGTTGTTGAACCCTTGAGAATCCTTGTGTAATTGTTGAGAATCTACAGGTTTCTGTCAAGATGCTCTGACAGGTAAAACGGGCATCAGCAGAGCTCAGGCTGTGGAGCCCTTCAGAGCTGTCTTCACTCAGAAACATTTAAATGATTGAGTGGCTTGATTGCAGAAGCAAATTGATGCAGTTCAGCTTCTGCCTGCATTAGCACAGCTGTGTAAAGTAGCCTGAAGGCATTTGTCACAGAGGAAGTGTATGGCAGTAACCCCCATGCCCTCAGCAGATAGCAGTGCCTGTTCCTTAATGCCTGGCAGGGAAATTCATCATGGAACGATCAAGCCATTTGAATTCAGACAGCGTGAAATATCCTTATGTCATTTTGGAGTTCCCAGAATAAAGGCTTTATGTTGTGAATGCACCCAAATTATTTGCATGTGTTATCATTCCCCTCCGTGTGGGGGATAAACCTACAGTAAGGATGGAGTGGACACATCAGTGTGTCCGTATATTTGAAAGGGTTAAGAGCCAGGGATGTAAACCTGAAAAGGTTGATTGGGAGATCAATAGCTGCCATAAGCTGTAATAACCCAAGTCCAGGAGATACAGACTCACAAGAAGTTTGCCATTACTGGTATGGCATGCCTTCTTCCTGGTGCTTGGTCTAAGTCACCCCTTTTTCACCAAAAAGATGTAAAATGGCATTGTAGATATGTGAATGTATCTATTATTATTGCCTCTGACATCCCAAAAAGATTTACATGAGTGGAAAACATTTGTCATCTGTATGTTGTCATGTATCATTGTTCTGATGTCACTTTCTTACTGACAGCCAACATCTTGTCTGTTGCATGTTTGTTAGCAGCTGCTTCCCATTCATAGCAAAGTGCAGACCCAGTCCTTCAGTAAATCAGCCCCTTTGTGTTTAATTTGTGTTTGCAAATGGTACATACACGTGACCATTTCAAACTAAAGTTTGTGAGTGAAATTGATTTTGAGAGCAAGATGCAAACAGAAAACCAGCTCTTTGATAGTTGTTAGCTACAAACTAAGAGTTGTCTATTTGAAAATTAAGTGATAATAAGTAATGAATTCATCAATTGTATTTTGAAATCTCTGTCATTAATTCACAAGTTGCATCATTCACCAAGATCACAGAGTTGTTTACCCCCCTCAAGCATCACCAACCATTTCTGTAGCAAAGAATGCGCACGAGTAGCATTTAAACAATCGTTGCTGTATTTTATTTCTTCAAGTTCTAACAGAAGTGAATGGGAGATGAAAACATCATAAATCCAGTGTGGAAAGTGGGAATGTGCTGTGTTAAATGGGGAATAGTGGTAGCGCTGTGTGTAAGAGGGTAAGTTGTTGTTGTGGTGCTTGGCGTGCTGTCTGTTTCCAGCCTGCTGGTGATGAAAGGGCCCTCTGTGGCGGGCTGGGCTGCTGGGAGATTGGGCCCTTTGTTCTGCCTGCTCTGCTGCACTGTCTCTTTGTGCACACCTTGCATGACCTCACAGGGACCGTGCATTTCCATGCTTCCCCTCCGTTTGAAGAGGCTTTGTTTCCTCAAGGCACTGGAATGGACCAGTTGCTGTCAGTTTGAAAGATTTACATCTGTTTGCTGCTATCGCTGGTACTTGCTTGAAATTCAAGCCTGCGCTGTGATTCGCAGGTTTGTGGTGAAAGGCTGAATTTTGATAGGGTTCATTAACCCAGATATGATATCCCCCTTTTAAATCCATAGGCCCATCTCCCCACCCCCATCCCCACTTTGTACAGTTGCCATGGCGACACACACTTCCCCCTACTTTACGTGACTCTCCGTAACCATCGCACCTCCCACGTGAGCGTGTGCAACACGCGCGCTTTTGCATGTTTCATGTGTGTTCACGTGCCGCTCCGTGAGTGTTTACTTGTAACTCTCCGCAGTGAGGAGCTGAAGCTGGCTGCTACACAGAAGTCCCAGCACCTAGTCGCCCTGCAGGAGGAGAATGGAAAGCTGGCCAAGGAGCTTGGGCATGGAGGACACCACAAGGTAAAGAGCCTCAGCCCCCTGTGTCACAACCCAGTCATACAGCAAACACATGCATCTGCAAGCCAGAACCACTGCTAGCAATGACCTTTAGCGCTCTGGAGTTTCATTAGAAGAATGAAACTCATTAGAATTTCATAAAAGCTATCTTTATGTAGTCCGAAAACAGCACGTATTTAATGTGTTTGTTCCGTTATATATGAAAGACTCAACAACCTGCTTTAATGTATTGGTTAAGAACGTCAGAATCCTCTTGTATAAATCCCAGAACATGGCTAATGTAGACAAATACAAGAAAAAATCACACTGTAATCAGTCATTTTATTCAGTTATTAAAGTCTAAATGTTAAACTGTTTTTAATCATTCCTGATGTAATTTTGAATAATACTTTAAAATATGATGTGAGTGTAAAGAGCAAGTAATTGAAATTGAACTAAATTAACTCTTCATTTGTAATTATATTTAAAAACGAAAACAATTATGTTACGGTATTCGGAAATCACCAACCTATACGAAATTCAGTTTTTAACAAAAGATGACCCAGTCTCTTTCATATGACTTACCAAGCCAAACCCAGACAATAGTATAGTAATTGTATAGAAGAAGGTTGAAAGCAGTGATGGACCTCAGACAATGAAATCCTGACCGTCGCCTCCCAGATGAGACTTACAGCTTTGTTACACTTGATTGGCATGGCATTACAAACTGCAGTCACTTATTCCCTATCCTCCATTTCAGAGGCTGGGCTTTTAAAACGGTAGCAGTAAAATGTGACCAACCTGATGCTGAAAGAGGTTGTGTTTTGCATTGTCTTTCAGCTTGAAGAGGTGAACAGCCAGCTGCAGGATATGAAGAGGAGGTAAGGAAGAGGTGATACAATTCAGGGGTTCTGGGTGGTGAAACTAGCTTAGCCAGCTAACATTAACTAAGTACACTGCAGCCATCTGGTTAATATAAATAGCATCTGCCACACCCTGTCCCTATTTGCAGTAAGTGAAGCACTTGGTAGCAAGGTAGTTTTTTGGTTTGACAAATGTATTTGTTAAGAGGGCTGTGGCAGCCGTATAGTAGAGGACATACTTGTAATTATAGATGTGTCATCCCAGCCATGTTTTCATCTAGAATATTGACCAGATGATTATTGTGACCCATAAATCTTGGCTAAATTACTTTCACATAATTAAATGTTTGGTAATACCTGCAGTAATGAACAGTGGTTCATGTAAGTACAGATTTAGATTACAGCTGTGAGCACTCGTAGCCTCAATTAAACCGAATTGCCTGTGTGCCCCAATGTTCCTACAGAGGGATGTCACTGGGGCATGTGTGGAACCTCTTTAAAAATGAAAGTGGTGTTCAGTGAATATTTCAATATCTTCATTATGTTGGGCTCTATAATGCCACCATGTGTTTTTGTTGAGGCAGCTAAAGATACTTCTTTACCCTAGCATATCTTTAAAGAGATATGAACTATTTTCAGAGTAGGGTTCTAAGATTAGTTTATTAGAAAATAAAAATAGAAAATAATCATCGCTAAATGATGTACTTCGGCCTTCAGAAAGAACCTAATACAGGATATTTACAAAGTGCAATAATCAAGCAAATGACTGTGATCACAAGGCCTAATTATATTAAATATTTATATCAAATATTGTATTAAATATACAAATTTTGTGTGGGGTTCGAAATGAAGGGCTTATACAAGGGGAAATCATTCCTGTTATTTCTTCATTGAAAGAATCACCTCCCAAACTCCTTGATCTTCTTTTCTCCATCGTCCCATGGTCCTTCATTAAGAGAGCTACTTACAAGGTCTTTGTGCAGTTCGCTTTTAGCACTCTTGTAGACTCTTTTTTTCTGAGCTCAGTGCCCACAGCTATCCATTAATATCCCTTGTAATCTCAGCATGAACTCACCACTGTGTTGGTGAGGAGGAAATTAACAGAGAGATTGGAAATGATGAAACACTGCACCTTGATTCACACAACAACGTAAATCCAAAAAATCCAAACAGTCCCAAAAGTGTACTGGGAAAAGTACTGGGAGTTTGCTGGGAAAAGTAGTTTTTAAGGTTCTCATTGAGTGTACAGTACGCTCCAGGTTAAACCTGAATCTAGCACAGGGTCATGTGCATGAGGTGTATGTTTTGTATTTGTTTTTATGACTGACGATAACCTCTGTCTGAACAATGTTATTTGTATGTAATGGCATTGTTCTCATTCAGAAGCAGGGGCACAAGGTAGCTTCCAGGAAACCACTAAGACCAGTGTTTAAAAACCGTAGCATCTTATATAACAGCACACTCAGCACGCTCTCCCAGTACCTTTAGAAGTCTCTTAAAAGCACCAGCAGTAGTGCTCTCTATAGTTGTGTTTCCTCCTAAAGTGTTGTGTATTCCTTCAGAGACAATACACCAGGGAAGGAAGTGGATGAAGAGCAAAACATCTTGGAGCAGTCCCTCCAGAAAACCAACGCCTTGATTCTGGAGAAGGACAAAGAGCTGGAGACACTGAGGAATGAGGTAGAGCTGTCACCACTATGCGCTCTGAAGTTTTCAGTTTGATAGATACTTCCATAATGATGACCATCTAAATAATAGGCCAGTGATGTCAAACTCCGATCCAGGAAGGCTGCAGCGTATGCTGGTTTTTGGTGTGTTTCAGCACTTAAATGATTAATATAAATCACTGGTTTGCTGTAGACTCCACACACCTGGCTTCCAAGGCCTGAAATAGCTTCCCACTGAAAGGAAACAAGAACCTGCAAACGCTATGGCCCTCCAGGATCTGAGTTTGACTCTCCTGCTCTGAACAAAATCCGTCTCCCTCCATAGTTTGGTTGCCCAAGCAGTTCTTAAGAAAGTCCTATCTGAAGTAGAATTTAAAGCGTGACGCTTCAAGCCTGCAGAAATGCACTGGCAAAATGACAGAGGTTGGCATGGGTACAGACATGGGCTCCTAGTCAACATCCAGACTGTGGTTTAGCTGCTGATTAAAGCGTGCGGACGCCCACGCGATCTCACCGGCGTCCTGCGTGCCTTGGCAGATCGAAGTGCTGCGTGGGGAGAACGCCGTTGCCAAGACGCTGCAGTCGGCGGTGCAGTCCCTGGAGACGGACAAGGCGCAGCTCCAGGGCCGTGTGCAGTCCCTGGAGCAGAAGCTGGCAGGGGCCCCGGAGTCTGCCGTCAGCATCGGCACCAACGGTAAACCCCACACCTGAAATCATAATGGGAAAATGCAAAAAGTTTCTTCACAATTTGCTATCACTTATCATTAATTATGAATAATAATGAGTTGTTATCAATTATATTACCCATTAATAAGGAATTTATCATATCCCTTTATTCTATGAGTGACTTTTTTAGACAGTTATTGGTATAGTGTCCATTTTAAATAATTTCTTACATAATGAAAATAAAACATTGAATTGCACATTCACTGTAAATTGTTTGTTTTAAAACTATATGGTTAAATGCTATCAATACCAAAATGCTTGCTAATAGACATTAGTGCTGCGCTTTTCCCAAATCTTATTGCGGAAATGCAGTTTCGGTTATACCAGATTTAAGTCATCACAATACTGCTGGTTTTCATTCAGACCAAGGGAGTTGTCGTCCTTCCACACCTGAGCTTGTAGTGACAGTGTGTGTGTGTGTGTGTGTGTGTGTGTGTTCTCCTGCCAGGTGATGCAGCTCTAGCCCAGCTGAGAGAGGAGAAGGAGTTTGCAGAGGGCCAGGTGAGACACCATTGCACAGACTGTCCCTTTCTTGGAGACTGTACTGTGCCATGCAGTACTTACAGAGAGAGGTGTCAGACACTGAGCCTGTCACCGACCGGCTGCCTTGTGACTGGAATTAAGCCAAAACTTTGATGTACCTCCAACCTAAACCATAATGAAAGTACTGAGGCTGGGATTCAGTCAAGCACTCTGTTAACTTATCCTTAGATTTTACTTACAAGTAAATATAACTGTTAAGCTTTTTCCAACAAGAACAGCTTGGAGCTTTGATTTTCATGATTGCTGATGTTGCAATACTGTGTTAGTGAAGATAAAAATAAACACTTGCATTTAATTCTGAGCTAAGGTAGAAAAAACCAGTCCTGTTTTTCAAGATACATATTCATAGATGCTTTTCAGGTTTTTTATTTTACTTAAATGGGATTTACAATGCTGGGTCATTAAATTGCTTAAGTCACCTAACTTAAGTCAATCTCTTTTTGCAATCATTTTCTCTTGCAGTTGTGTATGGAATTGTAGAAGTACAGCTGGCATTGTTGTTGTCATAATTAGCATTAGAAGCATTCTGATAATGATAATCGGCAATTCTGTACTCTTAGGTTCATATCTCAGGCATCATGTAGTTAACTATTGATGTTCCACATTGTACTGAGGTCACGTTGGCCTTTGTAATTTGTTAATGTTCACTGTTGTTAAGTCTTCTTTGGGTGGCCAGTCGGGTTTGCATATCAGAAGTTCCAGACTGTCTGTTTAAGAAAGTGGAAGTAATCTTGACAATTGAAGAGATGTGATTTAATTCAGATTCAAAATGGTTGAAAAGATCATTTTCCTTATGATGTAGAGTGGGACTCTAAATTAGCAGTAGTGTTTGGGATGATCAATTATGATAAATTATTAATGATTTCAAGGGAAGGACTGGATTACAACAGTATGTGGATTTGGTAGAATGTTTTGTGATGGTTTTAAAGTAGCTGTTTGGATCTAATATTAGTTTCTGCAGACAATTGTTGTTACAGTGCAACTGATACCTGTTCCTGTGGCTTCTCCTCCAACCCTCTCCTCTGAATCAGATTGACTTCCTGAACTCTGTCATCGTGGACCTTCAGAGGAAAAACCAGGAGCTAAAGAGCAAACTGAAGAAGCTGGCGGAGGCGGCATTCAACGGGAACGACGATGGGGAGCTGGACAACCATGGCAGGTAAGTCCCTTCCACCGGTACGCCACCCTCACCACCCTCCTGGCCTCCATACAGATATACCATACCGATAACTTACTGCAACATCGACCATATCCAGTATCACCATGGAGTCTGGGAAATACAAAAAAAGTAACAGGTAGCAGGTAAGCTGTGAACGTAACAGCAGTGTTAGCCAGTTCTAACTTGGCTTGTAGGCTCCAGTGGAGCAATATGTAGGTTGCTTGGCAAAGTCTTGTTAATTATAAGACTCTGGGGTACATCCTCACTTTAAAGCATTTAATCTTCTAAATCCATCAAATGCAGCTTCTTTGTGTATTCCCATGCTGTGAACAGTAGCTACTGGTGTTAGAGAATTACAGAGAATTGCATTTATTATCCAGCAGTGCACTATTTCATGACTGACATAAGTTTTCAGAATTCACAGGCTTAAATGTCTGCATCAGTCCTGTTTCCCTATATTTTATTGGTGAATGACTAGGGAAATTTCCACAGAGAAAGATATATCTGTGATAGGCACATATTGGCCAGTAATATCTCTGATGAACTTTTTGGGCCCTTACATACATACAGGTCACAGTTGTGAGTCTTACACTAAGATGTCCCCTCCTCAATTTGTGTCTCCCTGTGTGTTTCTCCCTGTCAGCCTGTCTAAGAAGAAGCCCACCCCACGGCTCTTCTGCGACATCTGCGACTGCTTCGACCTTCACGACACGGAGGACTGCCCCACCCAGACCCAGTCGCCCGATTCCCCCCCTCACACGACCTACCACGGCAGCCGCGACGACGAGCGGCCCTACTGCGACATCTGCGAAGCTTTCGGTCACTGGACCGAGTCTTGCAACGACGACCAGACTTTCTGAGGTCCTCCCTCTCACCAGAGCACACACCCAGACTGGCCTCAGCTGCACTCCTGCGTTCTGTTTGTGTGTGCATGTGTGTATGCACTTTTATACCCGCTCAACCCGCCCCATCCTCTAACAGAGAACCCTCTGCCTGTAACATTCCACTCAGTTCTGCAATGCTCCTGCCAGAACCAGGGAAATGGGAACGCTGGTCAACTACAGAAGTCAAAACTTATGAAGGAAAAAAACTGTACGGAGATGAAAGAACTCGGCCTCACGGTCATGTGCGTGACCAGAAAACAGGGACCAAACAAGTGCTGCACTCTAGTGGTACATCAATGTCATTGCGTGATATGAGATGCAACCAATGAGAGCCATCAGGCATCGAGAAACAACATTTCCCATAACTGCCATTTTTGGTCATAACCAAAAACCAAAAAGCTTTTGAAGCTTGTCTGTTTTGCTCGCTTTTTCGCCCTATCATGGGGATAGATGAGAGAGAATGGTTTATTTTTATCAGACTCTCTCAGACACCGTCGTTAATAATAAGCGGAGAGGGAGCTGGGCCTGTGAGTTTGTTTTCGTGGTGATCAGTCCTACAGGGAGACTCATGCCGGGGCCTGAAAGTCACAAGAGACGAGGCCAAGCCAGCCGCTAACAACCACACTGCACTGCACACTTTAAACTTCACGTTTCCTATTCCCTTTTTAAATATGTATCCTTTTTAACTGCCTCTCTGTGTGAACCTGTTTAAATAACCCTTTATAGATTATAAATATCAAATCGTAATTATACTGTCTGATTTTACGTAATGCATCCTCTGTCCTCTTTTTGAATGTGGAGTATATGTACAAAAAAGGAAATAAAGGATATTGTTTGGATCATATTGTATCTCTCGGAATACATGTAAAATAAATGTGGAAAGTAGACTTGTTTTACTGTAAATAGCTGCTGTATTTTACTCAGAGAAAATGTACTCATCTTGGCACAATATGAAATGTACCTGTTTTTGCTGTTTCTTATTTCTGTACCATGGGCTTGTTCATTTCAGCTGACGTATGACTGGCCAGTAAAGCACACAGTATGTCAGTGTTAACTCCAAGCAAAATGTGGACTGTTCCTACGTCAAATAATATATACTTTTCATAATCCAGAATGTCATGATATATTTATACAAATCCACTTCTGTAACTTATGTGGCGGCTTTTGTCTTATCTGGAAATCCTCTTGGCACCCGGTTTAAGTGTTGTTCCACAGTGTGGCTTTTCAGTTGATCTTTGATATCCGAAGGGGATGCCCCCTTTCAACAGTTGGAAAAAAATTAAACAAGAAATAACACGTGTGTTCTGTCATATTTTCTGCTTTCAACTGTATCTGCATAAGGAGTGAAAAGTCATGGTAAAAGGTTTATGTCCATGCTTTTATCCTTTTTTATTTCCCTAACTATGGTGTCTTTCCATTGGAGAGGCTAGTATAAATAAATATTTATACACATAATGCCCCTGAATTTGGGTCAGCTGTATACCAATTATCACAAACATGTCATAGAACAATATTTGAATACCATTTAGTATTTGTAAATAGTGTTTAATATTCTTTAGCTGTTCAATATTTAATAAGTAGGCCAGTGGCAAAAGTAAAATTGTTGTTGAACAGAAAGGTAGTACATGCTGTTTTTATGATAAAATTTATAAAGTTCAGCTGAGACCCTGCTTCCTATTACTAATTATTCCCATGCATTCTCTCATACTGACAAAAGTGCAAAGACTGTTTATATACAAGTTGGTTTTTCATAGCCAAAGTTTAATGTACAAAACAGCCAAGTCAGAATCGTGAACATCATACAGAGTCACCCAGAAGGATTTTTTTCCACTTTATTAAATATTAAGTGAAAAGCTCATAAACAGGACTGTTCCCTGGTCCCTTAAAAATAAATGCTTTATCATTCTGTACAGAGAAACAGCAGATAGTATCACTGAAAGACAAAAATTCGGTAAATTACACATGGATTCTATCCGCATTTGTTCCTCGTTTTCACTCACAAAAAAGGCTTTGGTTCTCAAATTTTCTCTTCACAACCAACATGCCAGACAAGACTGAATTCAACCATAGCTTGACACCTTTCACATATCTGCCGCAACCTTACTGAAGTATACATTCACCACAGTAATATAACACAGCTATCGTCATACAACACTGATGATCACTAGTTACAACTCCAACCACACATATGAAAAATAGGGGAGAAGACCTGCCAGCTAGAAATAAGTTGTTTAACATTGATTTTCAGCATGCATACTACACATTGCACATTTCAATTTCTCAAATTTCACTTAAGATTTTACAAACTTTACAGGAGAACTATTATTGCATACTTATTGCAATGAAATGCTTACTTTATACTGCAAAGCTAAAAACTGCAGTACCTCTATGTAGTTGTCCTAAACCCATAGAAACAAATAAAGCCACAAACACTTTTTCATATAAGACACGATTCATTTTTGTAAGAAAGTTCCTAAGGAAAGGGTCATGCATGTGCCAGCTCCATAAGTAAAGTGCAAAACATCTGTAACGTTGCATATTGCTGTAAACTCATGGTACATACACATCAAGTAGCTCCTGACCTTTGGCATTAAAATATTTAGTTGAAAATCAACAAAGCTCTGAAATTATGAAGTACTAAAAAAAAATCACAGGATCTTGATGTAACAGGTAAGGCACTATATCAGTGAAAACACTTGGCGTTTTACACTTTTTGGTAAAAAAAAAAAAAAAAGGAATTGTTTAACTTAAATAGTTAATTTATACCCCTTCGTGACAATAACAATGGATGAATAAACGGCTTTCTTCCACATTCTAAACTTTTTTGTAACAATTTTAATATAAACTATAACCTGAAAGGCAACCAAAGTAATTAATGTAACAACAAAACCCTGGTTAAGACTTTGGTAAAACTCTAAAGCACTGATTCATTCTTATTATACATTCCGTGCTTACGGTGCTGTTCAAAGTTGTATAAAAAAAGAGGTCCCAGGCCCACACCATATCAGCTATATATTACATAACTGCATTTCTGAGGCAGTATATTAAATAACTACATTTCTGAGGCAATATGTTGGAGGGTAAAATCAGCACTTTATACAAAAAAATTGTTTAAAATGCTATTTTCCAAACACTCTTACCAAAGTTTCGACGACCAATATCAAAGTCTCTGCTAGCAATAGTTGAATGCAATATCACTGCACCAAAAATGACTGAAGCTACAATGTATAATTACTGACCTGTGTAAACGAATCAAAAGGTTTTTCTCTTTACAGCAACACACAATGACTGATTAGAATTGTTGAGGTACTGGTAACGTACTGTAGCTTCACCTGTTTTTGGTGTCATGATACACAGTCTTCCACTTCTAGCTCTGGCCTTTTATGTAAGACAGGGTTTTATCCCCTGTGCATGTTCCACAATAGCCAGAGAATGAGGTAAGAAAAATTAAAAAAATACAAGGTGGACACATAACTTTACATGAAGCTGCATCCATAAGTAAAGCGTTGACAACGGTAGAAAAGAGTGAGCGGTCCCTTGAAATGGAGCAGAGAGGCGATTCCTGAGAGACATAGGGAGAGAAGTCCTCGTAACAGCAGAGGCGAGGACCAGCTCATTGTGGGACGTTCCACTCCAGAGTAAAACCACACATATCTTTGTGCTTCTGAGTACACAAGAATGGCCAATACAAGACCATAACGGAAGAGGTAGTCCTATCCCTGTATTTTTTCTCACGATGCAAGGAAGAGGCACAACAGAGGTAACCCTGAAATGTGTGAACAGCGCCCTCTGGCTCTCTGGAGCTATAGTGCAAAAGAAACTCCGAGCCCAGCCATGCAAGAACCTATGGCTTGTAAGTAGAAAGACTGCCACCCTTCTACGGCCCCTTCTTCTTCCACTCTTGGCCCTGATTTGCTCTCCACCGGGCTAGGGCTTGTCCGTTTGGGTGTGGATCTGGGCTAGGGCCTCCTCCGGCAGCGCGCTGGGATCGGTCAGGATGGAGGTGGTCGTGCTGAGTCGCCGGAGAGCATTCAGAACCGCTGGGGGAAACAGGAAACACTGCGTGACCCGAGGACTCACGGACACCGCAAGGGTCCCGCGGCACCTGGTCATTTTAAACGAAACACCCCTACATTCAAGGGTAGTGGGGTGGGGGAGGGTTAACTATGACCCCCATTATACATTCAACCCAGCCTCAAGCCCTTCCCCTTGGCTCAGTAATCGCTTGGAAACGTAACTGTGAGAAACACAGACCTCATTGGCCTAAAAAGCATTTAATCGTACAACAGAGCTATGAAATTTATTTGCAACACAATGAGACCTCGGCGTTATAACCTTACTACATTATGAAGAGATGATACGGATATGACTATAGAGATCAACCGCAATGGGAATTGAACTCTCTTGCATTATGGGAAACCCTTTCCACCATAAACTCCAACAATGAGATGGGTCCATGACAGGCCAAGCAGGAATTTTGTGGTCCTCACTTTAATATTCAGCCTTAGAGGAAACCACTGCTGATTGCTTTGTTCGCCTCTCTGTAAGTGACATTCAGGGCCCTTCTCTTAGTCTGACTAATGCCCAAAGCCAAGATGGATATAACCTCAACATAAACCAGTGTCAACAGCCAGAGCACATTTTGTATGCTGCCAAAACCAGCACAAAGAGCGGGAAAATGTAACAATAATGGCATTCAGTCTCACTAGTCTCCAGGGGCAATGGCGGTTTTTGAAGTTTCTTGCCATCTGTACCCATCTCATGCTAACAATGCTAGCAATAAAGTGGTTATGTATGCAGGCCCAGCCAGCACATTACTAATAAATTCCATATACGACATAGAAGTACATGTTGAATACGATTAAAATCAACATTTTTACTGCAAAGGCGCATTAACTTAAAAAAACCTTAGAGCCTTGATTTTGTAAGCAAAATAGCGGTAGCTTGGTCTACATAGTTGACCATAGTATTGTTAGCACTGTTAGCATGTAATCGGTACAGAACAGAAGAAACTTGCTAATTACTGACACTCGCTAATCATTGCTAGTCTATCAATCAGTTGAAACCTATTCATAGCATTACAGTGCTATATTCCTGTGTGTTATAGGAAGGGCCCAGTAAGGGGCTGCCAGTCAGAACTGCCAACCAGAACTTTATTGTTTAAGCAGAACCAAAACCAGCTCCAATTCCTCTAGATTTCCTCCAGTTGAAAAAGACACTGAATCCGTCTATTCACACAACAACACATATAATGACTGGACTGGGATACTGCAGTGCATGACAGAGTTATGAGTCAGCGGGGGTCACAGCGTATAATCCTCGGAGCAGCGTTGAGTTCCCCAGCCCTGCTGCCCGTCACTCACCGGGTCTGAGGGCCGGCAGCGCACAGTGGCGTTCCAGCCACTGCAGCGTGGTCTGCTGCAGCTCCTCCAGGCTGCCCGTTGACACCGTGCTGCTGAAAGACTCAAACAGCGGCCTTATGATGACGCTAAACTGCAGGGCTAGAGGTCAAGGGTCAAACCCATCAGCTAAAGCATGCAGCCAGTAATCAACAAAGTAATATAAGCTGAGCTAATACATGGTAAATCATGGACTGTATTAAAGTGGCAACGGATACAAGTATCTTCAAGGTAAATGAAGTCTTCGAGTAATGTACATGTATTAACTTGAAAACTCAAAAGACTAGGACCCAATCAAACACTGTATCTTTTAGGGGCATACGCCATTCAATAATAACTGAATTTGCACTCCAAAATAAGTTTGAATATTTTCCATATCATTCGAGACAAGATCACTTGAAAAGATTTATTTTCACTGTGAAAGAGAAAAGCATATGCCCTTAAACAGAGTACTGTCTGTTTTGACTGAATCACATACACCCTCAAAGAAACTGAGATTGATTGGGTCCTAGCTGAAGTCTGTTTTTTGAGTCAAACAAAAGCTTGGGCTTTTTTTACTGAAACTGTGTCTCTATATAATCCTCGTCCTAAATTCTATAGTCTCTGGTGGCCTTCTTGGATTCTTAGACAAAAAGATACAATCCAAAACTTCCAGTTCTGAAGGGTTCTTTTCGTCACATATTTGTTGAAATTGTCCCACATGTATTCAGAGCGATCCTTCGGTACAGGGACTCCAGTCGCAGGCAACTTCTCATGACAAAAGCTGGGAAGAACAGAGGGCACAGAATGATGACATCACATGCTCATAAACATCTCATAACAACAGGTAAACCTTAACCCATTTACAGCAGGCTAAATATTTCGCGAGTAGTCCACGTTAGACTTTCTAATCCAATATCTGAGGAAATTCAGGTTTAACAATTCACAAAAAATACACAATACAAAAACATATTAATACCGAGGCACTTAAGGAAGTCATTTTGTCAATAAAATGTGTTTCTTTGCTCACAAATGTATCAAACGCAGCCAATAATAAACGGAGCCAAGACAACTACTCTCAGACACTATTCTCATACTGAGAACTGTTTTGGAGCAATGATGAGATATCTGCACGAAATATTTCACATAACCGTTGAACACAGTTAAAGTTACTAGAATTACATATTGTGTTTAAAATATGTACTGTAATAATAACAACAACAATAATGCACATAAGGTTAAGAGGCATGAAATATAAAGACAGCCTTATTATGATATTTAATGTGATAATATTTAATGTGAAATATCAGAGCATGTTCTAAGGTGCTTTTTTACAGCAGACGTTTTCCAGTAGCCTGTCTCAATGACAGTTTCATTTTCCTACTTGGTATCCATCATAGTCGTGTAGTTAGCATCAACCTTCTTTAAAAGCAGCATTCAGTGAATGAAGGCACAAAGAAAGCGTGCGATACCCCACCTGCAGAGACTCCCCCAAGCCTACCTGATGGACCTGTTGAGCTCTTCGATCTCCTCTCGGAGACGCCGGGCCTCGTCCTGCGTCTGCTGCCTCTCGTGCTGCAGCTTGTGGATGTACTCCAGCGTCTTCTGCAATGTAGCCGCGTGGCTAACCTGTTGCAGCACAACCAAAGCCAGCTCTGCTTACCGGAGGCCGCTTCAACACGACCGAAACATCCGCGGCTCCTGCATCCTTTTACGTTTGCTACCTTTGCCTCAGCGTGTGTGAGATTGTGTGTGTGGGTGTGTGTGTCTCTACCTGCTCAGGGAGAGTTCCGCACACACCTCACTGTGCAGCTCCTGTCACTTTCTCACACATGCACACAGGTTATTCATCCAGGAAACGCTAAATGTTTTGGTTCGCTGTATTTCAGCTTTAAATCCCAAATGCAACTTTTAGGTGTCAAGAAAATATAAAACAAAAACATGGAGGAGAATGTTTTGTGAATGACAACTAGAATCAAAAGAAAAAATAAAAAGAAACTGTTGAGAGCATTGTGGGAACTCCTCTTACTTGTTTAGAGCATTGCTTGATCTTCAGCGTGGGCACCAGGTTGCTCAGTGTACCGAATCCAGCATTGATGCTGAATCGCCTCTTCTGCTCTGCGGAAATGTAACTGGGACGACAGCTCTGTAAGAGAATAAACATATAACAGACCCCTGTGTATTTCACACGCTGAAGACATGACAGTGCCCGCACCAGTCTAGACAACATGCACTTCCTGTCTGAGTACATCTGAACCAGTGAGAAACTTTAAAAGAAAAGAGAAAAAGAACCAGTAACACTGCAAGCTCACTATCTCAATTGTTTGGAATATCACTTACAACATGAGTCTCTTGAAACATAGACCAAAAATTATAAAAGTTAACATTTCAGTCAGACAGGATTCAAACCTATGGTGACATCATTTAAGGACAGAATGAATTTGAGTGTCCATACTTGTGTGACATCAACAGGGGCGGAGACTATGCTGCTAAGAGGCGTGGCCTCAGCTTGCAGAGGACCAGGTGTGATGATGACGGTGCTACCTTGTTTGGGGAAGGGACCTGGAGGACAGAAAGGCATAAAATGTCTAAAATGACCAGGAGAACACAAGGGCAAATGCTATACACCACCACCAGCTTCACCATAACCTCTGTCCTCTTATCAAATACATACACTTTTCTAGTTTCAGTTATTCAGCACCTGGTCACCATAACTACAGACACAGAGGAGGCAAGCTGCCGTCTGCAATGCATCTGCAATTATTGAGAAGACACTGCCCCCTAGTGGAACAGAGACTGCAAACACAATAAAAGGGCTAGATCTTACTCTTGCTTTCCTCTGAGTTTAAGCAGGCAATAAAAGTCAATCAATAAATGATAAATAAAAAAATGTTGCATTAACATTTTAACTTTATATCTGCATTTATATAAATCCTGTACGCAGCTGCGTTCCTCGGAAGTTGGATAGTCTGACATGAATAAGCTGCTTCCTTATGGGAGAAGCTCTGCACGGCAGTGACTGGATGAATGAGCAGGTATGTTTCTTCACCTGGCAAGAAGAGAGGAGGAGCAAGGAGTGGATTGGCAGGAATGATCTTTGGCATAGTTCTCATTCTTCTGCCTCTGGTTGCTGATTGGCTGGATTTCAGGGGCTGAAGAGTGGTAGCGCCCCCTGCAGGTGGCTGAGCCCATGCTGCAGGTTTGTGAGGCATTCTGGGAAGGGCAAATATGGGAGTCTGGGGGGCTGTTGGGGTGGCTGCACTGCTGCTGACATTGGGCGAAGGCAAGGGCTTCCATGTGGCCATGGAGCTCTGCGTTGGTAAGGGGTGGGGTAAAGTATTTGGGGGTGGAGGGACCCCTGGGAGGGTGGACACAGCACCGGGGACAGGATCCTGCGGTCCAGAGAACAGGGGGAGGTAGCCTTCCCTATGGGCTGCGGTGACCGGCATTTCAGCACCCTGATTGGCCGTAATGGGGGGTGGGGTTTTCAAGGACACACTGACTGGGGGCAGCACAGGATCCTGGAGTGACATCACAATGACAGAAAAGAGACAGTCAACATCAACTACAGCAGCAAACCACATCTGGTCTGTATTCATTACAGCGTCTCAGAATAGGAGAGCTAATTTAGGATCAGTTTCGTCTCCTAGTTAGTAATGGACAAGGTTGGCATATAAATAGGGGAGTACTGATCCTAGATCAGCAATCCTAATGAGAAACGATTTCTGAGTGTGGGCCTTGGGTCTGATGCCACAACTCAATGTTCAAGAGCCTCGGCTCTGAGATTACCCTCTGAGTGAGGGTATGTATGACGATTCTACTTTAGAAAAGATCGATACGGCTACTGTACCGGAGTTTGAGGCGGAGCGGAGGCAGGGAGGGACAGAGAGGAAGGTGGTGTCTGCCGAAGATTGTAGAACAAACCTTAGAGAGGCAAGAGCAGAGGAACCGGGGTCTGATACAGTGAGGATCTAATGCTAGTGCTGTAACATGAGGGCCATTCTGTGTTAAAAGAGCTAACGCTTTAACCTAGCCCACTCCGGTTACCCCTTTTCTATATACACTGACAACTACATGTTAGCAGTGGATAAAGCTTTTACTTTGTCCACTACTGCTATATATATGATGAAGCCCTGTTGAACATAAAGACCCTTTTAATAAACTAACCTTGCATTATGATACTGATTATTATATTGTGATTTTGGCAGTTTTTCAATTCAATATTTTTAGCTGCAAAATGTACAGCTCTTTTTGAATCCTCATTACCCCTTTTCTGATAAACTGCAAGCCATGAAAACTGCAACACTGAAACAATGGATTGTTTTAAATAAAGTAAATAAACTAAACGAAAAAAAAAAACATTTGCTCAATATTTGCACTCTAATCTTTGGAGATATACAATTATTTACCACCAAATGCAAACATTTTGCTTTATACATAAATTCCAAATTAATTTAAAAGGAATCTTAATGGTTTACTTGTTTGGATATTGTAAGAACTGCTGCAATAATGTGTGTGTTAGAAGCACTCAGTTATACACTTTAGTCTTTATGCATATTTTATGTGTTCTGTACTGCGGGTGTATGTAGCCTACACGTACCTGGTAAAGGGTCACACAGGTTGGGCTGCAGGTTGATGAGGCCTGGCTGGATCATGTCAGCATTCCCGGTGTGAGCTTTGGGGAGGGGCGAGAGAGCGAGAACAGGGATTGGTCAGAAGCACAGTCACTCACGCCCTCCCATTCATTAACGACACACTGCATACACATGACCGCAATACCATTTCAAAAACACTCAAAAGGTAATTTAATAAGTCTAAAGCTGTCTCCTGCTCTTCACAAAAGCTCTTACTGAGGAACATCTTGGCAGATAAATATATTCATTCATGAGTTTAAGGGAGCTGGGTGTTGAGCACTGCCGTCCAATCAAATCTGGTTAATACTTTCTTTGACATTGAGAAAACTGAGTTACAGGACTAGTTTTACAAATACATTTTCCTTGACCCATTTAAGCTTGAAATGATATATTTTCTAGTTAAATTTTCTCAAATTGGAAAATACATCATAGATGGGTAAATCTATTAAATGTTTAATAGATTTACCCATCAGACTGTTGTGACTGTAACTAAAATCTAATTTCTCTGAATAAAACTTTTTTCTTGAAACTTCTTGCGTGTTTGGGAGGGGTGTGTGGAGCTAACCTATCTCTCTAGGGTTGGGCCAGGCTATGGGCTGGTGGGAGGCCAGGCTGGAGAACAGTGTGTCCGAGTTCTCAGACAGCAGCATTTCGATGTCGAAGATGGAGTCCATTTCCATGGGGATGGGCGACTCCGGCCTCTGAATGCTGCTGCTCCAAATGCCCATGTCTTCGCTGGAGAGAGTGTCTGGACAGACGTCCCCAAACAGCGATAACTGCCACTGATCTCCGGCCACCTTAAGATTCAAAACGTTCTCTCATTTCATACAGAATGGCAACGTACTACAAGCCAATGAGGCACTCACTGACTAATACGAAAAACATTCCATTCAATATGTTACAGTCACTTCTGAATGACATCTGTTACCCAAGAATTCAAAACGTAACACAATGTCAAGAAAAGACAAGGCAAATCTCTGGCAGGGAAACTATTTGCTTTGACCGCTTCTTTTAAGGATGCCTTGGAAAGACATAAGTCATCAGTTGGCCTTTGCCTGGAAATGTTTAGCAAAAAATTAGATGAAATATCAGGATTCATAAACTATTTAAATACTGATACATTAAAATATGGATACATTAACATCTAAAATCAGAGGAACTGTTGCAACGATATTTAAAAAGTTGAGACGTGGATGGTTAATCCTTATGTGCTTAAGTGAAATTAATGATACATGTGTCTATGGTACACAGCAGATACGCTGCAAAACCATACCTTGAGGAGGCCGGAGAGGTCGTCATCCCTGTGCTTCTGTGACTGTAACAACAACAGAACAGATTCACAATTACAGAATGCTAGCCATCATGTCCCACAGAATATTTGGTTGTTCCCCAGGGGTCAATTAGGGACCATTCAAAATGAGGTTTCCCTATCTTGGCCCACATGGAGGCAGTCTCTTGATAAATTAAGGCTGACCCAACAGACTTTATTCATCAGTCTACAGTCTGGTCAATTAAAATGTGAAGAAATGAAACAGAAAATTACTTATTTGATAACTGATCTGACTGATTAAAATAACATGAATCATATGAATGTAACTAGAATGTAAAGCAGCATAGCCAGTGGGTCCAGGACCTCAGGACCATGTTTGTGAGAGCCCTACTCCACAGGACAGATAAAATACAGATAAAACTGAGTTTTGCTGGAAATCACTGTACCCTTTTCTTGAAATATGATCTCCACTTGTGGTATTCTCTGACCATCTCAACGCCCCGCTTGCAGTACTTCCCCTCTGTGAAAATTGCCTGAAAAGAACAAAAAGAGGAGGATGGAAAATATGAAAAAAGGGGATTGTAAAAAAGAAACAAGAGAAAAGATACTTTACATTTTCCAGTATATGAAACCTAGACAAGTACAGTGCCCTCCACAAATATTGGCACCCCTGGTAAACATGAGCAAAACGGGCAGTAAAATAGCTCAAAATAGTCAGCAGAATCTATATTAACTAATTATTAATAATAATTCATTCATAATGTGTATTTGGTGCAGTGTACACTGCTGTGAAGTCAAGGCAATTATCATAGTGTAATCAGAGTGTGAGATAGGGACACTGCATTTATCATAGTGTAAGATAGGGATGGTGAAGTTATCAAAGTGAGAGAAACAGATGGTGGAGTTACCATAGTGTGAGATACAGATGTTGGAGTTACCATAGTGAGAGATACAGATGGTGGAGTTACCATAGTGAGAGATAAAGATGGCTGAGTTACCATAGTGAGAGATACAGATGGCTGAGTTACCATTGTGAGAGATACAGATGGTGGAGTTACCATAGTGAGAGATACAGATGGTGGAGTTATCATAGTGAGAGATACAGATGGTGGAGTTACCATAGTGAGAGATACAGATGGTGGAGTTATCATAGTGAGAGATACAGATGGTGGAGTTATCATAGTGAGAGATACAGATGGTGGAGTTACCATAGTGAGAGATACAGATGGTGGAGTTATCATAGATGATGGTGGAGTTATCAGATGGTGGAGTTATCATAGTGAGAGAGATACAGATGGTGGAGTTACCATAGTGTACAGATGGTGGAGTTATCATAGTGAGATACAGATGGTGGATTATCAGATGGTGGAGTTATCATAGTGAGAGATACAGATGGTGGAGTTATCATAGTGAGAGATACAGATGGTGGAGTTACCATAGTGAGAGATACAGATGGTGGAGTTATCATAGTGTGAGATACAGATGGTGGAGTTATCATAGTGATGAGATACAGATGGTGGAGTTATCATAGTGAGAGATACAGATGGTGGAGTTATCATAGTGAGAGATACAGATGGTGGAGTTACCATAGTGAGAGATACAGATGGTGTGAGTTACCATAGTGAGAGATACAGATGGTGGAGTTACCATAGTGAGAGACAGATGGTGGAGTTATCATACTGTAGGTGCATCACAGGGATGGTGCATGCAGGAGAAGGTGCCATCTCACCTCTGGACGGCGCTGGTCTTCGGTTGAAATAGATCCGTCCAAAGGGGTGACAAAGTGACACACTGGGTTCTCCCTCTTCTCCACATCTGAATAAAGACAAAAATGCTTATATAGACAGGGCTCTGTGATACTAGGGGCCAAGGTAGCTCCGCACCTTTAGAGCTGTACCAGAATTTTCCCCTTTCCCATATACCACAATACCATAGACTGTTTATGACTGCCAGATTCTCAGCCCCCATATTTCTTCTTTCCTATCTGCTTCTTAACTACAGGAGGTTATGGTTGATGACAGGAGTTAATGGGACTATGTTACAGTGCAGAATGCCTAATGCCACTGTATTATACTGAATCATACCCCTTTTCTCAGGGTGCATCAAATTTTAATGCTTCACCTCGTGCAATAGGGCGACGAGTGATTATTGAGTCTATATGATCTGTGGTATTGTGTTGAGAGATTGTGGCTGAGAAAAGGATGCTGGGATTTGTAGTACATTAGGAATGGAGCAGAGAGGGCCTCACACTGCATGAACCAGGCTCTCCAGATGGCATTGTTCAAGCGGATTTTATCCCTCCACTGCAGCTTCAGGCCTTTGAAGTTCTTCCATTTTGGCGAAACCAACGTCCCACTGCAAAGAAAACAAGAAATATTTCATTCCTTTACCGACACTGCTCACTTTGTAGTAGGCACACAGCTGAGCAGATACTCACAAGCTGCTGATCAAGTGCGAGGCTATCAATTGCTCTGCTGATCGATTACTTTTGCCTTAAGGATTTCCTGTTTGGTGACGGATGTGTGTGTATAAATATGCAACAAAAATCAAGTAGTACTTTCCAAGTAGGACAAAAGGGCAAACTTACATAAACTTAGATGTTTCACACAGCATGTAAGCTTATTCTAATTGGCTCCCATAGCTGAGTAATGGCTTCCAGCAGCATTGAGAGCAGAGTATCTAATGACCTTTACACACTGTGACTCCATACTGTACCGCGACCATTCTGGCCCAGATAATGCCTGTTCACATTATTCCCCCAAGCAGCGTCTCATTAATAACTACTGACTGACTTACTATCGCTAGAGATTTGTCAAATGGCGATACCATGAACTAATATTTTAAGCAAACTATATAAACTAATGATCTTATATTCAAAACCTCTATAGTTGAAGAGGATTAGACATTCTCTAATGACGATTAGACTCCTCAGCTATTATACCTTTTCTCAACTCTGCGGATTTCTGACCTACAGGCATCACTGGGCCCTTGGCAGAAATAGTAACACTGGATGCTCTGTAGACTGCTGTTAAACAGTGAGTCTACCTGGGCTGTATTACTGGCTCTCAATATTACATGCTCTTATGTTCCCATTTATATGCACTTAGAAAGTCACTGAAAACAAATCCCTGAGAGGGTCTGCCACTGACACAGAATACCGGGCCAGCTGGGATACTGTGTCTGCTGACAAAATTCAACAATCGGAACATCTAGCAGCTGTAAGGCTACTGGGGCTATTTCTGGACTTTCACCTGTCAAACTTCCTTTAGAAGTCTCAGCCTCTTTCATGTTACCACCAAACAGAATTTCCCCAAAAATATGGACATCTCCTGTTACAATGAGTTACATCAGTTCAAAGTACCGATTCTCTAATCTCACCCACGGTCTTAAAGTATCAAAATGTCTCACATAAAAAATGACTTATAGCTATAAACCTGATGATTCAGAGCAAGTTACTTTCCCTAAGTGAAAAAATATGCTGAACTAGACATTTGAAACTTAGTAGATGTAGCCAGGTACTTGAACTTCATTTTTCAGTGCTACATCAATTTCATATATCCAATTTCATTTCTAGAATTACACAAGCGCATTCCGTTACACCTACATTTTCAAGTTCCTTCCAGAAACTTTGCATTCTCAAAACATATGAATGCACCGTCCCCAAGGCATGTTAGCAACTTTTACTCCTTGAGTTCACTCCCTATGTCCCTGAAGGCCAGTGGATACTATCAGTGCATGAGTCACTGGGGTCATCCTGGACGGCAGGAAGCCTGTACTCAAGAACGTAAGAACTCCTCCACACAGACTCTTTCAACTAAGCAACTGTTTAAAGTTTACATTAAAGTATGAAAAAGAAATATAAAAATACAAAAGATATGAAAGACATAAGAGATTAAGTGACAAGTTTCTTGAACTCACACTTCCATGCTAACATTTTATGGGTTTTTATTAACAATTATAAATAATAATGGATTAATCCTAGACTTTAGGGCATGATCCTACTATGTACACATAGGAGTCACAGGGGATATTAATACTGGTTGTCACACTATCTACTGCTCAGACTTTGAATTATAAATAACATGGTGAAGGTAAAACTCAGCTGTAGCAGCACTGAAACAACATTTTATCAGAAAGGAGCTCGAGTACCACATCCAAAAACTTCAAAGGAAAGAACAGTAAGAAGTAACAGTTATTACTTCAATACATATTCATGAACAAACGCCACTTTAATGACCAGACAGAAACAGCGATTAGCATATTAACGAACTGATACCTCTTCAGTCTGAGGAAAATTAATTACTTATTTGTTGCAGTTCTTCTCCCTTTGTGATTTAAAATCACCAAAAAAATTGTGTAGATAAAGAGATGAGGATTTGTGTTTACACAAAGTAAATCAGCAAAACCACTTGCAAAGCTTGCTATCATTTAGACAAATCATGTGGTTTTGCAATGGATAGCCAAGGCTGGCTCGGCTGGCTATCCCAGTGCAGGTAACCCAGCAAAGGTGGGTTTCTAAGCACAACACCCAGCTAGGCTTCTCAATCCAGTTACCACCTCCCCTCAAATGGTCTGGAGGCCATAGCAACGAATCATAACGGAAAGTCCCAAAAAGACAAACGGTTTCTATCTGAGAGGCTGCTCCCATGAGGAGCATACCAACAGCGGCAGGAAAAGAACAGACTCGCACTGCAACATCCTGCCTCTTATGACCCAACAGGAAGTCTGCTGTCGCACCCTGACTAGACAAGAGATGAATCAATAAAATTCACAACGGCTCCTCCGAACACCAGATGATCCGCACAGCCCCCCTGCCAATTACTGAGTCAAAGAAATCCCAGACTGAGAAAACACAAAATAAAAATAAGCGAGGATTAAGTAACATGCACTGAGGGACACTAACTAGGAAGCATGACAGGATAAGAGTCGCCGCCACACTACGATGCCATCTGGGCCTCTAAATTAGGCATATTTCAAACATTTCAAACAACCTCTTTTTTTGGAAACTACATCAGTTCTCTTCTAACTTAATGTGCTTTATTTGACCATAAAAATTGAGAATACCTCCGAGTTAGCTGATTTGAAATATGATTTGGGGGATCATAGGGAGTCAAATAGATTGAAATGAGCGATTCTGTTATAAATTTTAAGTGCACCATTCCTCTCAGATTTTACTGCGTTCTTGCAGCTCTAACACTGAAACACTGACAAATGAACTGATTAGAACCACAGGCTTGCAAAGCTGACACTAATCTTTTTACAGGTGTCCATTACTTGTATTGTATTTTAATTTTTACGTCTAATTTTCTGTAAATTCAAACAAAAATCGATGAAAACATGATTTATAAATGGACACAAATGAGAAATAAGATGGAAGTTAGAAGAATTATCCACTTATGGAGTGACGTGATCAAACTCAACAATTTCTTTCCTTCAACCCACCAACCCTTTATCTAAATAAGAGACAGCTTATACAATTTGTGCATTTTTGCTCTTTTCCTGCTCCACTGCAATTTAAAGAATCACGATATGTTACGATTTTAAATACATGGGCAACCAAAAAGGCGCACGGCACAGCCGAGAAAAGCCCCAAAGAAATCCACTTATACAACTGCTTTGAGCAGCCTGTCAGAGTAGGCCCAGTCCACACACTTGAAAGGGTTTTATACACCGTGATAATAGCCTTATACACAGCTAGGTAATCCCATCTGCCATACCAGCACACTGATACCGCGCATGTAACGGATAGGATGAGACAGCATGTACCCAATTCAGCTCCAGAGCAGCACATCTTTCTCATGCTAATGAAGCTCTGGTTAGGCTGTGCCTAAGCGCAAAGTTTAGCTGGGTGTAAATGCACGGGATTAGCATCCTATACGGAAGAGTACCTCTCCCATTAATAAAGGGAAAAAATGCCAATCTCTTCACAACAGATGATTCAATCATTATGCTGAAAAAGGGATGCAATGTTTCACTTGAAGAAATTCCAGGTGGATTGCAACATTAGCCAGAGTTTCAGTGATGTACAGTCCAGAGCTCCCCCCACAACAGTACAGTGAATGTGTGCTTTATACGACTTAGTTTTCAGTGCACAAAGTTACCAGTTTATAATACCAGTTTAAAATCCTGGTATGTTTAAAAATCTGTTTAAAAATGTAATAGCTTCATATGTATTCATTTTAAGCCTGGGCCCTGTTACTTATCTGGCTACCCGAGATAGCCAGATAAGTTTGTTGACAACTTGGGATAATTGAGTTTACAATATAGCCATACTTTTTACCAAGGGGAACAGTGTCTTAAGACTAAACCTGCAAAAACGTACGTTATCTGAATCATATGGACTTATGTATGGCACCTGGTGACAGCACACACTCTTAACAGTGCAGAAATGAACACACCATTTGTTGGATGCGTTCTTGTCATCGACAGCGCTGTCATCGTAAGAACAGCGTTTAGAAGAGAATGCGTCTAAAGAGCAAAAATGAGTGATACTAATTCTCTGGTGAAAGACAGCACATTGAAAGCCCTTTTTTCTCACAACGGGCACTTTTTATGCTGCTGTTGTAGTATACGTAAATACAGCAGTATATATAAAGTATACTCTATGTATAATAAAGTACTATTATTTATTATTAGCATAATACACTGGTGTAAAAGCTTAACATAGGAGCTGCTGTATCCAGCTACTGGCTCAGAGTAGGTGCCCCATGGATGCCTTCCCCCACTGGCCTGTTGGCACAGAGCTTCTCTGCAGGGCTCTGGTCCTCTCTCCCAGTCTTTCACACCTTGGTTTTAAAAATTTCAATATGTGATGTGATTTTGCACATGGTAGCCTCATGTCGCCACTCATATGCAAACAGGCGAGTGTTGAGTGTTTCAAAGGTTTCTTCAAGATGGGGGATTGCTACACAATCTTTTCAACAGGAAAAACTGGATCCGTGTTGTAAGTGGAACAGAATGAAACATTTTTAGAAAATGTTAGTCCGGGTGCTGAACTATAGTGTCTTGTTTGTCAATGGAGACCACTTGTTGACCATTCTCAGCCTTCATGTCCTGAATACCTGTTTGCAGGTAACTGCTCAAAAGACCTGACTTTTACACTATTAATTACTATAATTCACCTCGTAGTTTAACGGGATCTCCTTGGACCAGGAGGTGAACTAATTCAGGTATGTAGTTGCCCTGGTTGGCGTTTTTGCGATAGCATGCTGATTTTAGGCCGTCGTTCAAGCTACACGTTTGTTTGTCTGGTCACATTACATATTACCTTGCAACTCTGTCGACGTGAGACGCAAACAAGCTATCAGTTAACTTATATGAGTTAATACACAAATGCGAAGCTTAAAGAAACTTTACGCAAACGACTGAAAGTACAGAGGGTGCATAAAACTCCCCCGAATTTGGAGAAAAAAACTTTTACCAGTTGCCTTAACCAAACCAGGAAGCGACCATTAGTTACATCCATAGCAAGCTAACACGCCAGAGAACCATAACAGAAGCGACATCTGTACCTTAGCATCAATTAACCAAAGAATTAGCAAGCTACTTTCTTGGGGATAGGATTTAATGAATTATCCTTATTTAACGACTAACTTTCACGCTGCTACTGTGTAACTGATTCTACTGTGAACGCAGTACTTGCTGCGCAATGCTGGATGGCTTACCTGTACGCAAGGGTCATGCACTCGAATAGTTTGGTAAGAGACTTATCGATGGACAGATGTGATGTGCTGGCCTTTCCAAAGTGATACGTCTGACATGTCTTTTTGTTTACAGTGTCAAAGTCGTAGCCCTTTTTAGGCGTATGCTCGATATGCAGAGAAGACACCATGAAGTGTCCACTATGTATAATCTGTCGTTCGCGTCCATCTGACTCTCTCGTTTCCAGGTTTGGCTCATCTGTATCCGAATCGTCATCTGTCTTGAAAGTCACTAAGTTACGGGGGCTGTGCCGTTGTTGTTCTCTAGTCGTCATGCCGTTGCCGTCGCTTGCTTGTTAAAACCCAACTATGCGGTACCATGACAAAGTACACTCGGCCAGTGTTCCTAGTTTCCCTTTCGTTCTAAAACTTTCATGGTGAGTGGTGGTTGGTTTACCCACCGAAAAGACAAATCTGATTGAATGAGGGGCTCATCTTTCTCAACGGTGTCGCTTGTGATTGGCTAACGTCAGACACAACAACTTCCCGATTCAGGGATGCCTTGGTGAGACGAGGAGTATTTCTTGACGCAAAGTAGAGGAGTTGGCAGGCAAACCTGTGCTGGTGTGGTGCGTATTTAGAATATGGTGAGGGTTTCCTCCTCATACTTTAGTAGGCCTACAACAAAACAAAAATAAATACAGCCGCAAGCGGTGATTACGAGGTTCAAGCAGCTCAGCATAAATTTGAATAGCTGATGGATTCCAATTGCTTCTATTGTTTTTGCTGCACAAACCGTTTTAAGGAAGAAAAAATAGACAACTTAGAAAAATAATCATCCAAATTAACTAGAGTGTTGAGACCAATGAACTTAATCGACTTAGCCCCTGTAAACCCTGGTGAAGCTGGGCCGGTTGTTGCTTCACTAATGCGGATCTCCGGTCCAAGTTTGCAATGGTGGAACTTGAATCCCCGATATCAAGGCTCCCAGACAAGTGTCTTACCCAGTTAGCCACCCATGGATGAATTTACTTGAAATCTGGTAGGATTGAGTCTAATGGCGTGTAGATGAGCGCTCTTACGTTATGATTGGACATTGCATTCAGGAGTTATGGCCTACTGCGATGACGTCTTTTGACGTAGCAACTTGGCCCAAGTTTTTTGGTCCAAGAGGTTTTTGTTCATCTGGAGCCAAGGAATCAAGGGGGAAAAGAATTCTGATTCTAGCCCCAAGGGTTCAAGAGTTACAGCCCAAAACGTATTGTGACTTCTCTGTAGCGCCACCATGTGGCCAATTTTATTACCTGAGTAGTGGGGAATATATAAACCTTTTCACCAAACCTTCATGAACAAATCAAGGTAGATGTGTCTTAAGTATAGATTGCATGACACCACTGTTCTAAGACCCAAAATAAGAGCAACTAAACATGGTTTATCCTGATCTAACTGGGCAATTGGTGTGGTAAGTGGAAACAGTTATGTATTCTGGTGTTAAATCATACAAAAATTGTAAGAAATTATTTAAATTGTAATCTGTCCTGAACTGAATTAGGGGAGACAATTACAGCTGTAACTTGTATATGGAGAATTGTAGTTGGATGCACAAATTAATAATCTGTACCCTCAAATGAATAATTGATCAATCATGTATATATTTTGTTTTCAATGATATACATACATGTATTTTCATTTACTTTATTTTTTCATCATTAACATGATGTGGGTGGCCAATGACAGAAAAACATACTTGCTATAGTGGCTGCTTTTTAAAAGATAAGTCATACAATTGTTCAAAGTTATTAAACTGGTCAATTTACCCACAACCTCACAGCAAAAGAATTAAAATAATTCACAATAATTCTCCACAAGCATTTTTGTAGGTTTTTATTATTTAAAAAAATCCATTGGACATAAAGCCAATCACTACTGAAGGAATAAATATGTCGAAACCAAACTTCTGTACAAGACAATACTATTGAATGCTGAAAAAAAGAAAATATGGTCCCAAAAATATATATATTTTACAGTTCTTCTTGCTTTTTTTCATCTAGCAATAGTTTTAAATGATCGAAGGTGAAACAAATAAAAGCAACAGCCTGACAGGATACAATGGTGAAATGGAAAACAAAACATACATGTCATTTTCAAGTTGAGAGAATAGCATTAACTATTAAGTCAATACATGGTGTTTAAGTTCCAGCGCTGCTGGACTGTAAGTGAGGTATTCAAAGGGCCATTTTACCAGGTCTTAGTTATAACCCAATATAATGAAGTGAGTAGCTCTACGTTTGATTTATTTTCTTCTCCCATTAAAAGAAATTCATGATCCAGGACTAGAACTAGGGTCCAATTTCATAGCATCTCGCATTGTGTCCCACTGGTCCCTGCAGCCGCACTTTGCTTCTGTTGCTTGCAATGTAGTCCAGCATTTTTTCTTTCATTCTTCTTTCTTCCATATCAAATAATATAAAAATCACAACGAGTCACCAGCACCCCCAGCTCCCAAGGTTTAACGAAGAAAGCTAAAGCAGGAAGTGATGGAGATACAGATTACTATATCTCGGATCTGGCTTTCAGAAGCTGAGGGGAGACCGCGGTCCACATGAAAGTGAAAGCTCAAGAAATATGTTTCGACATCCCCAGCAGGCCATGTGAAAGACATCCGATCAAACTCTCATCTGAATTCATGTGCAGACCTACTCTCCACTTTGTGGTGATAGGTAATGACAGTTTAATTTTCACTCAATAAAAAGAAACCCTCAAAACTTTACAAACAGAAAAGTGACAGAAACAGCGGAATCTCCCGACATACAGTATGTGAACAGTACCAAACTTACTCTCTTCTCTCAAGAAAATAACCATAAACAAAAAAATCTAAATCATGAAATTCTATGGTGTTGATAATTGGCAATAGTGTCTTACAATTGAACCACAAGCCTCCCAAACATTTAAAAATGCATAACTCTCTTAAGAAATGAAAGGAAAAAAATGAAAGAAAAACAGGCCATCCTTTTGTAGCACAATTTTGTAATAAATTCTGATCACATTCAGATAAATGGTGACCAGTCAACAGTCCTGCGTGTCAAAATTTAGCACACCGTGACCTGGCATCCAGCTTTTCACTCGAGCAAAGGAGTGCTGAACACCGGTATAATACCTTCCGTATAAGATTTAAGGCCAGCCACTTCCACAAGCTGAAATGTGTGCGCAGGCATTCAGTTTAAACAGAAGTTTGGCTACAAGACTGGAATGTTCTCCTAAATGACTGAAAATACAGTAAAAATCTACACAGAATCATATACACATAGCATTCAACTGAAATTATGTCTTCTCAATTCTGTGGCCAGCATTGTGGAACCAAAAGAACAGTGTCGAACATTAGTCAAAGGCCTGCTGGGCTCCCAAGCATTGGACATTGAGACCTAGTTTGGTACAGTGTCAGTCAAAGCATTTAGTTTGCTGGTCTATATGTAAGCGTATTTTGACATACAAACTATTGTAACTACTGGTAGATGTTGGAATGGATATGTACAGTAAAGAAAGTGATTTTAAGTCAGAATTCAGTGTCTCTCTTCCTTCTGAAAAATCCATTTTATCCAAGAATGATAATGCTCAAACACCTTCAGGCTGACCCCAGTCACATTAGAATGCAGAAGATCAAAATGTGTCATTTCTTTTCCAATGTTTTTAAAATTGTAACCTGCCTATTTTTTTCTTTTCCTTAAAATTATAAACGTAAAAATTACCCACTTAGAACAGAACTTTGGGTGACCATGTTATTAGTGGTTCGAAAATAAGAACTGGGCTCTTCACAAATGACAACATAAGTTAAAAATGTGTTTAAAAACAAAATTAAAAAGAGCTTATTGATTTGGTAACACAAGGCACAAGACCAAGCAGAATCTATGCTACATGCTATGGTCTTCACAAAAATAGAAAAAAAAAATGTGGCTTGTACCATACATTAAATATTCGTTGCTGTTCTGATCGTTAAATAAAAAGAGATTCGAAAAATCAAGACTATTAAAAAATAAAACTACAGCAGCGGAACCATCTGTGATCTTGACATTAATAAACAGTGCGTTGACCCTCCTGAGCAAAAACAAAACCACGTTGAACAGAAATAAAAATGGGAGAGAACTAGAAAAGGAAAACGTGGGAGAGATTTTTTTTTACAGGTGTGTTTCGCAGGTGCAGTTCTTCAGTGTTTTTCAGTGGGCCTAGTGTTGCAGATTGTTCAGGTGCCAATGCCCCCGCCCCCTCTTCTGCTCCTATTGGCTGGTAAGAAGGCTGGGGTGGGGCAGGGGGAGGAGCTTCTCTAGGCTACCGTCAATGAAGAAAGTGACACTGTCTTTTCTCCCTTTGAAGGAAGCAGAGGACTTAGGACTGGGATGTAGGGTAATACAGATAGATAAGGGAGGAAATTAAACATTTTGGGGAATTTAACTCTCCTCATAGTCTTGGGTGGGGGAATCCAGTTTGCCCTTCTTACTGGGAGGAGCTCCGTCTCCCAAGTCCTGTTTCAAAAAGAGGAATAAAACAACACACTAAGATATTCATCCTTCACCAAACCAACAGAATACTTATTTCCCTGTCCTGAAGACATTTTTATTAAGCTGTGAAAGTGTAGATCAGTTATCAACGTATTTGGATGTCGTAGATTTGTGAAGGGCTCACGGGTGGCCGAACCTGAGTGGTTTTGTTGGTTTCCGAGGATAAGTCTTTCTCCCCCGATGACTGGATGTCCTTCTTGCTCATGCTGGATACAGAAGTATCCGAAGAGGAGTGATTTTTCCTGTAAAAGAAAGACAATTTGCACGGATGTCAAAACCAACCTTCATAAGCGCACAAGTTAAAATGAACTTTGTGAAACTGTCGTAGGTTTTGGTTAAACCTAGTTACATATCCTAAAACTGTAACTGAATAGCTACATACCTGAGTTAATTACCTTAGTTAGCTTGATGCAATTAGCAAACTCCAAATCTAGTCTGCAGGTATTTCAGTTGCTGAATTGGTTTTATATTTTCAAAATAACTGTCTGACATATTAATAGTTTTTGTTACTAAAGTGGAGAGCAAGTGTGTAGCAGATAATTACAATTTTTCAGGCGCAAAAGACAAAAAGCTAAATTATAAAGTGATCAATGTAGCCGATCAATGTATTGTTTACGATGTAGTTTTGAACCCTATTGCATAGATCATGTTGGAAATTCTAAATTGTTACTGAGGCGCATTTGTCATGACTTTAGGTCAGTTAGTTGAAAAAACATCTGCGAAACAAAATGCAAACTTTGTTATTTCATAAACGGAGGAAGGCAGCTTAAACAGGCTATACAGTGACACCTTGTGGTATGAATAAGAATGCAACGAACACAGGAAAAGTCCTGGATGGAGTGATGTTGCTAATGACCGTGAGGCAGCTGACCCACAGTTGGCTATCCTACAGGATGTGGGGACAGCTGTTGGACTGTAAGACTGTTCCAATCAGTCACCGCTTTCATCACAGTGCCGCCTCCACGCCAGACGGGCAGAGGACGATGCCGTTCTCAGCCTGGCGGTTTTATGTCTGACCTCCTTTGTTGTCTGCGCCTGGCCGGTCCTTACCGAGGGACTGGCTCTGGTCGCTCTTGGCCTCGCTGCTGTCGCTCTGGGAGACGGCCATGGGCTCGGGGGTGGGGCTGGCACTGCAGCTGGTCTCCTGTTTGATGGGGGAGGAGTCTGCGATGGAGCTCTGGTTACTGTTGTCATCTACGAGAAACAGGGAGATGCAGGCCGTTTAAACATCAGATAGAAACTGGACTGATAAGCTAAAGAATATAACTGTGAGGAATCAACCATATTTAAATACAGGGTATTATTATTAATTTATGCTTCCAACTACCCAATCATAGCATTTCCATGAGTTTCATGGGGTTGCCATCTATGGAACCAGCAACCAATGGATTACAGGCTCACCATGCATGTCCATCATCCCGGGGGAGGAGCTATTCTCTGGGGTCGTGACCTCCGATCCATACTTCTCATCCTTGCCTTTTTTCTTGCTCTTGTTCTTCTGCAACGGAAAAAGGCACATCACTATGAAATAATCTCAAAGCAAAGATAAAATACTTCTGAAACATCAGTAATATGTAAGGTATTACAAAATGAAGACAAAAAAAAATCTTCTTGTTTTGAACTTCATTCAATAGACAATCCAGTCCTCTTAACAAACCTTTACATCTATAGTTAACATCTATGATTCTTGTGCATTCTTGCCCTATAACACAGACTTGTGACAAAAACATTCCTTCATGTCTACTTACGACTGCTCAACAGCTGAGTAATTTTCTAATGAAAGCTAGTTTTTCACATTGGGTATATGTTCATAAGCATAATTTATCCAAATAATGGTTAGATTTGCTGCCTCTCTGTATAGAGAAAAATGAGTAAGGACACATTACGTCATCTGACTTCGGCTCTGTCACGGGGACCCACTTGTAGATTCGTAGGGACGTGTCACCAACGGTCACCCATTTTTTCTCCCTGTAAATTAAATTTTAAGAAATTAAAATGAGGCATAAAATTCTCACTTCTCTGAAAAGTGATGTTATTACATTTCCATACATTTATAGTAGAAATCATTTCTGTCAAAAAATGTCATACATTGTCCTATATTTACACAAAACCACATAAATTACTATAAAAACAAAAAGGTTCTACCAGTGACCCGGCCTGTCAGCAATTTTTGAGGACCATCTAACATTGGCGTTCTACTATATAACCCCTGTTAATGTAACATCTTGCTGCTTTAACTATAAAAAAGACTGCCGGCTGTTCATTGCGATATATGGTGGGTAGAGATGCAGAGTAGTACCTAGGATTTTCCAAATTAGCTAGCTTGGTAGCCGTAGTCATATTTAGCCAATGCTAAATTATCATCAAAATTCGTCATCAAGGAAGCCTAATAGTCACACATCTTCTGTTCTTCGCCCAAGGAGAGCGAAGCCTTTCTGTAAAACAGGGAAAATCCTGTATCTGTGTATAAGTAGTATACGTTTATAAATATTTTCTCAAATGATATGATTAGGAGAAAAACATGCCGCTTTAAGAACATGGGTGCTAAATCGTTACCACAGGGCTGTTACATCTTTAAAAGTGTTTAAAAAATTTTACAACATTGACAATAGAAATAATACTGGTGCAGTCATGGAATACTTTAATCATTGCAATAAACCAGCAATACACTCATCAGCTAACATACTAATCGCTGACTTTCTAAATATGTATGTCTTTCATCTTTAATTTTTTCATTTCAGAGTTTCAGAAGGTAATCATTTTAAATAAAAATGATTTGAATTGAACTTCAGGATACTTGAATATCTTGAGGGGACTGAGGAAAAAAATGCAAAACAGGTTACTTCCGTGCACTGAAGATTTTAGAAACTCATTTTCACAAATGTACGCTTTCCTTTGAAAAACTGTGGAATATTGTCATTTTTGAGGCAACTGTTTTGCATTTTCTTTTCATCTTCATAAGAATAACTTAGACGTAGTCAGTACAATATATTCCTGTGTAGGGACAAAACATAGCTTGCACAGTTTCATACTGAATATGAGAGTAGTAGAGGGTAATAAGAGACATGAATCAGTTTTAGGAATCCTCTCATTAATTCATTCATGTCTAAACAAATATTATGAACAAGTATTCAAGCAGTTACCCCCTTCATTCCTGTGGACAGTTTCTATTTGATTATATGAGAGAAAATTTTAGTCTTTAGCAATCTCAGGTCAGCACATATTGTGTAAAATATCCCTTCATAGTTAAACCCTCACAAACATAAATGAGATTCACTGAAAAACTTTAACAGTTCAAAGGTTAAAACAAAGCTGAGGCAATTTCATGAATTCATTCATGATTTTAAATTCATCACAGAACAAAAGCAGCTAAAAAGGGGAAAATACAACGACATAAAGAGACAGACTAAAAATATACAGTACATGAGAACGTTAATAAACAAATCACATGCCTAACCCTTACAGCCGAGGTCAATGAGGAGTTATCATGTTATCATCTGACCAGCAGGTTACAGTTGGAGTTCCTACTCAGCGTAACCTGGCTTTTGATCTCCTCAAAACTGAAACCTGCAGATGGTATGAAAGCCAGACTGATTACAGATTAACAGTAGGCCCCACCCAAGTCTTCACGATTGCTTTCTTGGAAACTGTCAGGTCTGCCAATCTCAAACGTGTGGTATTTAGGTTTAATTGGAGTAACCATATTTTGGTTTTCCGATACAAAGACCAGGTGGGCATTCATGGGAGCTTCCCCCCCTTTGTCCCCACCCAAATGTGACCAACTTCCTGTAGGCAAACCTCTCCCACTGCCTCAGCAGGTGACTACTCTGATTCATGTAGCGAGCAACCCCAGCTTCTTTCCCCAGTGCAGATGCACTAACAACTACACACTGCAGAGGATGACAAAGTCATCAAATACTTCCTTCCTGCATCCACAGGTGCTCAGACAACCGGGACAGGCTGCTAGAGAGCAACAAAATCAACAATCTTAACGGGCATAGACCATATCATTCTGTGGCGATGTTGGACCAAGTTTTGCCTCGCCAATGCGGATCTCCATCCATAGCTGGTAATGGCATGGCTGGGACTCACACGTCCAGTTCCAAGGCTTACACATGCTTCTTGAACATGCTATTTACTGTGTGAGCTACCCAGAATACAAGGGCTTTTTAAACTCTTCTAGCTAATACCAAAGTCCTCAATGTAATATATGCCTAAATTTTAATGTTTTTGTCAAAGAAATGACAGGCATTTATATGAGAAGACCCTCATTGGACAGCTTGTTCCCTCTCATTTTAAACCAATAGAACGTAAACAGGACATTCATTGACGACAATTCCCAAATACACTCGTTTTTAATTGAAGTCTCTACATGAGATATGCAGGCTCCGTGGATCTATCCTATGGAGCAAACAGAGCAGTGGGCTATTTGTTTATTCATACACACCCTTTGGAATAAGCAAAGCAAAAATACTACACATTCTTAGGAATTTAGAATATCGATGGATATTTTATGTACCAAAAAGATGACAAGTCCAAGAAAAAGAGGACGTCTGGAGACCTGTTTAACTGAATTTGTTAGTCATCCCAAAAACGCAGCAGCCTTGGTCTTGTAGGTACATTCACATACAGCGCCCAGGGAGCACTTTCATTACAGACCTTCATAAACATCCCTACAGCGCATACATGAGGGTGCCTACCACATCCTGAGAGCATCTGCCAGGTCTGAAGTGACGGTAGAATAAAATAAGCCCTGCGCATGAATATTAAACGTTGGAGTTGGTGAGGTACACTTTTTAAGGACGAGGACGTATTTTCCCCGGCGACATCCTGATCTAAATTCACAGTTCCGTGTCCCAAAACTACATGAATTGGGGCATCTTTTGTGATCCTAAGTTTGTTGTAAAGAGGAGAGACAAGAATTTTTTTTTTTTTTTTCCTGACGGTGTCAAAAGCAGTTAGGGATGCCACCAGAGCACTGAACGGTGAAAACTTGTTCCACAGTATTCAATAAATTTGAACAGCTGAGCAAAGACGGAAAATATCCAAAGATACAAAAAAATATGAAGTAGCTGGGATTTAGTACGTCTTGTTAAGGTTATGGAACAGCGAATAGATCATTCGGATTTTGAATGGAGCTTGTCAGCAAATAACTGTTGTGCTCAATGGGTGAAAATTTGGGAAAGATGCTGGAAATTACCCACAATCTGATTGCCTGCTTCCGTACTTCCACAGAATGAGAGATGATAGCCCCCAAACTTTGATTTATACCAGAGAAAGGGACATGGAGGCCTGGTTAGGTTTGCTAAGACAGAACACCAGGCAATTTGGGATGTTGTCTAGCCTCTCATGAGTCCTCAGCTCAAATGATCAACAATATTTAAAGCTAGGCACCTCCAGTCCTCCGGACGATTAGGATGCGGTAATGTTGCAAATTTAGCTAACGTTTATGTTATGTTTAGCTTTTAGGTACTACCGCAAACCTGATGTATGTCCATGACACTGAAATTCACTTTCACACAGATTACATATCACGTTGTTTTTGATTTTTCAGCTGTCCAAACGAGGTTTGAAACAAAAACAGCCACGAGTTCACCTTTCTTCCCCATCACAACCATGTATGCGGTTAGTTAAAGCAAGTGGACGGAAGCTTCAAAATGGAGAAGTGCAATCAACATTGTTAAAAATATAAAATTTCGTTTAAAATTATTATTGGTTCCTAAACTCTCAAATCCCAGGACCAAGTTAGTACTTTTTACGACCAAGCCTACAAAATAAATGAAAAACATATACAAAATATATATTTTTAAATCGAAGACACTACAATGTAGGACATGTTAGTGAACATGTAAACTTTCCATTGTAATGTTTGGTTTAGTTAAGTGATTGTGTGTGCATTGAAAGACGAAGCAGTATGCATTTTCAATGCACATTTTGCAGTCCACTTAAACCACGCTAAAGATCCTCCAGTGTGAACGGAGCCATAATTTGGGAGCCCTGGTTTGGGGTACATGCATATAGATACACATAAACATCACCAACACAAATATTGATAGCCCTTCATTAAGAAGTTGTTCATTGACAAAATGGTATTGGTCTAATTACAGAATACGGACGAGCCAACCAGCAAACAAATGTCATAATTATGTCACCAACTATATGCGGATGCGCCTTCAAGCTCCTATATTGTACGGATTCTTTCTTCCAATATTTGGTCTTATTTTAGTTACATAAACACACGGAAATACTAAACAACACTAAAATACTATTGACAGAAATAGGAATTTATTTCTTGCAATTCCTGAGTTTCTATACTACAAACCGAACATTTGATTAAATAATCTGTTTGCAGTACACTGTAATCTGTGTTTGCTTCAGAAAACTTTCACCATGCGTCTCTATGACATGTGCAACAAAATCTTGCCTTCACCTGTCATTGGTGCTCGTTATATTTCAACAATCAGAAATAGACGTGGAAAAAGAATAAGCAAATCTGTGTGTTTACGGTTTACATATTAAAAATATACATACTCATAACACGAAAATCACATTCCCTGTCGTTTTTGGATTAGTGATTTTCAAATACATTTACATTTGTCAAAAACATTTCGTGCAACAACGAAATTATCATCTGAAATAAAGATAATTATTTAAAATGGGCTACAGGTAAAATAGAGCAGAATACATGCATCAAGGAAACCCCGGGCTAATCATGGCTGAATTGTAAAAGACAAGACAAAACATCCAATATTCACGACCAAGGACGTCTACAACATATCATATGTTTATAATCACAATTAAAATAATCACCTAATCAATTAAAAAGGATTGCCTCCGCTTCATAACTACACCAATATCGTATATTTTTCAACCTGAGTCATATTGCATGCTCAGCCATGCACTACTTCCCTCTCCCAGCCCCCACTAAACACAAAATCTATTTGAACTATAGGGCGACTCTAAGCGCTAAATTTAAAACCCAGAAACCGTAAAAAAAAAAAACTATTCTGACTCAAGAGCGCCGTCGTCATATAGTTACAAAGTCGAGATTATATTTTGATTTGTGCCGCGCCAGTACCCGAAACGCTTAGCTTTCCACCCGGCATTTCAGCAGGATGAAGACAGCAAAGGCTTCATGTGACTGCAACGAAATGGCTTCTGGGGTTCAACCCACATTAAATCTTAATGGAAAAATCCATAATAAAACTACGGAAACCGTTCGGTTTTTGATTCGCTCCGGGTGTACGGCACACTACGCGTGAGCGCTTCAGTACACCTGAGCATACGGTACAATCCGACCGAAATCAATTCAAGATGACCCTTCTTTCGTTTCGTTCTTTCTTCTCGTTCTCTGTCGCTCTGTCTCTCCTCCCCCACAAGCAAGGCTTTCTGCTGTTAGATAACGAATCACAGCTTTATCAACTCTCTTACCATTTTCGTACTTTCTCAATAGCGGCCATAACCCGCTTGATGTCATCTTTCGCTCTGCTCCGGGTCTCGGCGCGGACCGACCTACCCGACATTGCTGCTGTTGGTATAATATTTTTTAAAGCTAGCCGGCAGTTCAGACACAATGCAAACACTCAATGTAGAGCTGCGAGAGGAGGGAGCGCGCCTGCGCCAACCACAGAGCACAGAGCCCACAGCTGCACAGCAAGGCAGAGCTGGAGCTTTGTCACATTCTGTGAACTACAATCCCATACAGACAGCAGAACAAAGACTTCAAAGTTATATTGTCCACCCCCTGAAAGTACACACTTGGGTCCCAAAGAGCAGTTCTAGTCAGGAATAAATTGTATATGTATTACAAGAGGTTCTTATTTTCAGTGAATCGAGTTCAAAGGAAAAAGGATATCCTTAGCAAAGCTTTTAACCAGAACAGTTTACATTTCCTCTCACTGTTCATTGGTACAGCTGTATATTTTAGTACAGGAATTTGAATTAGGTATCTTGTTCAGTCATACACTTACAATCAACAATAGAGCTAAACATGGAAATGTCTGAGATAGGAAACATGTTACTTAACCACTACACTAACTAGCTGTTCTAAAACTGTATAAGATATTTCAATGTTTTAGACATTAATCTTTTTCATTTTCTTTCAAAGTTAGGGACCCACAAGTATCAACTGAATTTCCATTTGTTCACAAGAAGAAATGCTTCCGACAGTTCACCGTACTACAGTTATCAAAAATATGAGAGTCCAGACATAATTCTAGGAAACTACCTGCAATCAAAAGTAAAATCTCTAAGTATGATAACAAGGCATACAAATCAGAGGTCTTGCAGTCTTGAGTTTGAAGTGCCAGAAGGGTTTAGTGCCAGAAATGTTGTTTCTTACTACTGTAGTAGTCTTACAGTTCTAATGGTAGCAAATAACTAGCTACCTACAAGATGCTAGGTAGCCTTCTAACTTGGTATTTGTTCATTATGTCAGAATTTTAGAGCATTAAGGAAGATTCAATACAGCCAGAGATGATTTCAGCACTCAGCAGACCTGCAGAACATACAAGATGGCCGCAGTGGCTTAGTTTACCTCAAATTAACCAACCCATCCTAATTATTATGTTCTTTATGAAAACAAAAATACCTGTGATAACAGCACACCAGAATCTTATCTTGATAATCTTGGAAAGGGACATGACACAGTTTCTTTTCATAATAGGAAACAAAGCAATTGGTGCTTGTTAAATACGAACTGCTAACTGGCAGTTTGATTTTTGTGTGTGTGTGTGATAGTAGCTCATGGAAAAGGAGAAGTCACACATGGCACAGCTGCAGAATTCACACCTGCATCTGCAGGGCTGTATGCATCCGTTGGGTGGGATGAGCGTTTTCTGTCACATGACCAGCCCATTTGCTGCTCGATCAGCAGAGTGTTTTAGGGGTTGATAAGAATAAAAGGACACTCTGTCTAGCTGGATATGGACGTTGGCATTATGCATTTTAAGTGTAGTTGCAAAAAATGAGACACTCTTTTTCAATTAGTCAATGTTCACTTTACATACGGAGCCAGCCCACAAACGCCCTGTTAACATCACTCCCTGGTGGTCTAGTGGTTAGGATTCGGCGCTCTCACCGCCGCGGCCCGGGTTCGATTCCCGGTCAGGGAATGTCTTTTGACTCTGTATCCATTGTACATTCTCTGCCTGCTTGCTTGGGTGCTCCAGGAACCCCGCCCCATCAGATGGACCCCCTGCGAAGTTCAAAGACCCTAAAGTTAGAACAAATGCAGGAGGAATTGCAGTTCCTGTCCTGTTCAGGAGCTTCTGTCTGCCTTTCTTGTGTTACTCAGTCATGGCACAGGAGAAAGCACATTATTACTAGCCATTATTCTTGCCAGATTAGACATGTTTATGAGAGATGGCAGAGACATGTTTATGAAAGTCTGGCCAACTGCATACTGACAGGGTCAAGACCATAGTTAACAAAGTTAAAGAATTGTAAAAAGACCACTCTGTTCTATCAAAAATGAAATCAAAAGGTTTCTCAGTGTCTAGTGACATAACTATGTTACTGAGAACTAGGCCTTAACATGACCTGAAATAACAGCCTTATGTTGTTAGATTATTTATATCATTATACTGCTTAATGAGGAGTTGAATTACCTGTCCTATTGTCCCGGAAGCATCTATTGTGTAGCCTCTTGCGTTGTTCTCTTTTTCCAGTTCTGATGTTCTGAACTACAGGATCAATCTCTGTTGTGGGTCAGGTGACTCCAAGTCCTCCCTGCCATATGCATGCAGCATAATAAACATATACATATACATATTGTCAAAATTATATATGTTATTATAATGTTGTAAAAATTAACACATATACACACTAAAAATATTGTTGTTGTTGTTGCTTTGTTAACACAGCAGGTCATACTCTTGGACCTATTGTATAAAACACTGTTGATATCTTTGCTACAGATTTATTAAAATAGATGCTTTGTGGTTGATTAAACACTGCTGAAACGTTTATTTCATTGCAGATGTCCTATATGATCAGACCTTAGTGGGACTTTTATTGAAGAAAAACACCCACTCTTACTACAGGAAGTACAATTTTGTTTCTGGTGTTGCCTGTTAATGCAAGTGTATCATTTCCGGCGATTCAAGAACGCTCGAAATGGCATGATAATCACCCCCCAGTTTGAAATATCTACGGCGACTTGATAGAGCACACCATAAGCAACCAAAACTTTTGTATTTTCAGCAATTGCATGGAAGGGAAAGAGTTTTGGACCCGCCCGAAAGTAGAACAGCTATGTAAACTGTGGAAAACAAAGGCTTCGCTGTACAACCCCAACAATGAATATCGTGGCAGATGGCAAAAAAGACGAGACTCTGAGGAAATTGCTCAAGAATTGGGCACGACAGGTGAGCGCTGGCAAACTCACCAGTAGTGTTCCTAACTGTCCTGAAAAAATTCGCCAGACCGAGCAAGAAAACACGAAGAGTGGCTTTCACAAAAGATCATGTCCAGGGAGGTGTGTTACGGAACATGATTGCGTTAGTACGCGAAGTTTACGAGTTTATCAGGGTAACTTTGTGTTTTAGAAAACAAAGAGAAAATGAACGCATACTAAACGTTTTTGTTAAAAATGTGTCTTAAATTTGCTGTTAAAAGAGAAATGTGAGCTGTAACCAAAAAGCATCTCCCTTTAACCTCCTTCAAGCTACAATGTAGAATAACCAACAATGATATATCGGGTGACCTAAGAGGATGATTGCTTTGGTAAGATGACAGAACTCCTCTACGTATTCTGGTACTAAACCATTCAATGCTTTTTGAAAGATTATTTTATTTATTTTTAAGAAAAACTCTGACTAAAACTGCGCAGCAGGGCAAGGGAGCAAAATTGGAGTGATATTTCACATATACTCAGTATTTGTCCTCATTAATATGTAGTGGCAGAATTCTGTACCACTTGGAGTGAAGGGCGTGGCTTGATGGCTTAAATAAGTAGAGAATTACAGAACTTCAAATACAATGATACAAATGTATGATTTTTTTTTTCATGCTTTGAACCAAAAATGTAAAACTTAATTTCTAAAGGTTTGTGGAAGCACCACATTATTAAATGTTAAAATTTGAGCCTGACCAATACTGGATTTTTGGTGTTGATGTCCATTAAGACATTAGGGAGTAAAAATGTTTTGTTTTAATATATTGGCCTGTATTCTTTATATATATATATATATATATATATATATATATATGTATATTCACTCACCGACCACTTTATTAGGTACACCTGTTCAACTGCTTGTTAACGCAAATATCTAATCAGCCAATCACATAGCAATGCATTTAGGCATGTAGACATGGTCAAGACAACCTGCTGAAGTTCAAACTGAGCATCAGAATGGGGAAGAAAGGTGATTTAAGTGGCTTTGAATATGGCCTGGTTGTTGGTGCCAGACGGGCTGGTCTGAGTATTTCAGAAACTGCTGATCTACAGGGATTTTCACACCGTATAAGGCCAAGGCCCAACCGCAGCGGCCCAGGCACAAATCCGCCTGGGCCCTCCCAACATGTCCCCCCTCCCCTCTCCCTCTCCTGCACCTCTGTCTGCCTCCCTACTAGAACTGTAGAAATAAAGTTGAAAAATCCCAAAAAATAACTTAAAAAAGAACAGTAAATTGAGGCTCCAATTCACACAGGCTCACCAAAATTGGACAATAGAAGGTTGGGAAAATGTTGCCTCCATTTTGCAGCAGAGTCTCGATTTCTGCAGCGACATTCGGATAGTAGGGTAAGAATTTGGCGTAAATAACATGAAAGCATGGATCCATCCTGCCTTGTATCAACATTTCAGGCTGATGGTGGGGGGGATATTTTCTTGGCACACTTTGGGCCCCTTAGTACCAGTGGAGCATCGTTTAAACGCCACAGCCTACCTGAGTGTTGTTGCTGACCATGCCCTTCCCTTTTAGACCACAGTGTACCCATCTTCTAATGGCTACTTCCAGCAGGATAATGCGCCATGTCAAAAAGCTCAAATCATCTCATTGGTTTCTTGTACATGACAATGAGTTCACTGTACTCAGATGGCCTCCACAATCACCAGATCTTAATCCAATAGAGCACCTTTGGGATGTGGTGGAACGGGGGATTCGCATCATGGATGTGCAGCCGACAAATCTACAGCAACTGTGTGATGCTATCATGTCAATGTGGACCAAAATCTCTGAGGAATGTTTCCAGCACCTTCTAGAATTTATGCCACAAAGAATTAAGGCAGTTCTGAAGGCAAAAGGGGGTCCAACCTGGTACTAGCAAGGTGTACCTAACAAAGTGGCCAGTGAGTGTATATGTACACACATACACACAATACATAAACACATATTTTCTGCAATGATCTGTGAAATATAGGATAAAACACCTGTGACAAAGATATTTAATGGAGACATGATATTTTACATATTAACAATAAACTTTATTATCCAAAATGAGTCTGATGTCAGTGCACTGAACAGTAAACTTCACTTATTATAAATAACTATAAATAAAAAAACACAAAATATATATAACTTGAATTAAGAAACTAAACATAAAATGTTGCCTATATAACTTTAAAATATGAAAAAAAAATTAAAAACAAGGCAACTGTACGGCAGGCAAGCTACTGCCAATCCAACAGGGGCAGGTTTATGCAAGAAGCACAGCTTTTCCACATTGTACACATCTTAAAAAAAATAATAGTATAATAAAAAATAAACTTTAACTGCAAAGAATCTAAATCACCCTAATCATCTTTTTCTGCATTATACGTTTTGTAAAAAAAAAAAAAGCTTTCATCATGATGTATCTGTGGTAGGCCCATATTGGCAGATAAAACTGGCTGATCGATATATGAGTCGGGCTCTAGTTAAAGTGGATGTAGATTTGGGGTTAACAGTTTAAAGCGGAATAGGGCATGGTACGACCCTTTTTAGTTCTTGGTAAGCCTTAATGTGCCCCCAAATGTAGAATCCTTTAATAAACATTCCTAGTCACTGGGGGCTTCTCTCCGTCCTACTCCTTCCCTCTCCAGGACAAGCAGTGTGTGTGTGTGTGTGTGTGTGTGTGTGTGTGTGTGTGTGTGTGTGTGTGTGCATATGTCAGTATACTGTCATTTTAAAGCTTTGAAAACTTTTAAGTTTGTGATGACAAGTGTGTCCCTCAACGTAGCAGCTAAAATATTAATTGGAGAACTGCCAGTTCTTCTCTATGAACTCTCTTTCCTAAAGTTGTGTACAGTAATGTTTGGTGTTGTTGCGATGCACATAAAGAGCAGATTATCAAAATTGTATGTATCATTTGAATTAAGTCTATTTAAACTTATTTTAAGTGCTGTTTAGGTGAGAGGTTTTAGTAGTTGGCATCACTTGTGTTAGTTATTCAGAGTGACAGACATGAAACAAGGGCCTTATTTGATGGAACCAACTGGATTCAGAGAATCGTTATTTTTATTAAAGTCTCACTTCCCAGATGCACTTTATGTAATGCGTTACGATTAAGAGCTGTTCTAGAGATTCTAGGTGGCCTTAAATGGTCCTTCTCTTGCCTCAGAGGGAAAAATACGTGCTGGGCTTCTCATTTACATATAAAGCTTCCATTGCGATTAAAAGTTAAACCTATTTTGCTTTATGTTTTCCCCTAACAGTTGGAGAACTCCTCAAAAAAATGAAGAACTTAAGAACTCAGTATGGCCGAGAGAGACGAAAGACAAGTTTTTCCCCCAACGACAATTGTCATGTGTCTTCATCTAAGTGGTACCTTTTGTCTATGCTGACTTTTTTGGATAGATCAGATGACTCCATACTAAGTGGTGCAGAAGTCGTTGATGAGGTAATACATGCTACTTCACCGTTACTAAAATATTGCCTGACAACACAGCATTGTAGTTTTCTTGACAGCATAGGGTGCTCTCTTTCTTTATTTGGTGAAAAAAATTTAATTACATTGACTGACTTTGGTTCCATTTGATTGGTTAAATAATATTCCCAATCACATCAGGGCATTCATTTATCCTTTAATTGTAATTGGCAAGGGATTTTTATACTGGAACTTAAAATGATCCAAGCAAGCAAAAAAAAAACAGTAAGTATTTTAATATTCAAATTTAAAAGAACAATAGTGTTTTTGAAGGGCCACTTCACTGCCGATAAGCTCTACCTATTTGTTTTGGTTTTTTTTCATTTGATTTCATTTTAGTGTAAATATCCAAGTAGTTTTGTTATAAAAAGAGAGGTAAATTACCTTTATTAGGCAAATGAGTTTGTAATGGCTGAATATGTGTTTACTACAAGTTCCAGAATGCATTGCACTGCCTAGTGTCCCTTTTTCAGCAGTAAGGCCAAGGATGGTTGTGAAGGAACGTGCTGCCTCACAAAAGTGTAAGAGATCCATAACAAAATTTTTTCATGCTTATTGGTATAGTATTGATTAAATTTGATGATCGATATGATAAGGTAGGAGAGCTTATTAAAATACACTAGACCACAGGCATCCCATTTTTCTATACTGATAGAATCACTGCAAGGCTTAACACTTTCTTTTTGATATTTCATTTGCATTCAGTCTGTTCAAAAGTCATACACTCTTGCTTTACCTAAATTTTCCCTTGAACTGATAATGTCAAATTTGAATTTAAAATCTGAATGTCTCTTTGTAGCCTTACTGGTAGCAAGCTAGGCTACTGTGTGTTAGCTGCACTGGCATGGGAAAAAGGATGAGCTGTTTGTTAGAGATGTGCCATGGACGTTTTTCTGTAGATAGGGTAGCCAACCTGTACAAAACGCTGAATCCTGATGTGCTTTTTTTTTTTTTTTTTTATAATCATAAGGCCAGCTTGCATTGACTGGCACCTTAATCAAGTGATTCGGTAACCAGATTCGGTGATCAGATACAATTGGTGAGCACAGTATTGCCGTTGGTTTTATTTTTGTCTTGGAGTGCCGACAACAAATCCTGTGCAACAGGAAAGGTGAAGTTTATTTTTTTTTATCAACTGTTAAGTAAAGTTTACATATTACATCTGTCCTGTGGAAGAGTGATTTATCATCTGTTCCTCTCGTACAGGTGACTGAGGGCAGATTAAGCCTTAATCAGGTCACCGCGGTGGAAGAGGATGAGTTTCCAAAACAGCCGAGGAGCAGTCCTCCCCAGGCCGTTACGAGGAAACGGGCGAGACCAGCAGACGAGGACAGATCAGATGTACGGAACGCCAGCAGGCCGCCTCGGGAGGATGCGCTGGACATCTTCGGCAAATTCGTTGCCTCAGAGCTGAGACTCATGGAGAACGCTCAGATGCAAAAGTTGGCGAGGCTCCAGATCCAGCAGGTTCTGCTGGACGTGCAGCTGGGCACGGTGGTTTCGGCCCCGCTTCATCACGAGTACAGCGTGAGCACGTCCAGCACTTGCTGAACACTCCATGGCTGCTCTTCTGAAGGGTGAGGCCAGGAACTACACCTGACTAATGCTGGAAAATGGACTCTCCATTTACACTCCCACTTTGATTGGCTGAATGAATCCCTGTCCCTGTATGATGGCTAATGAACTACAGGGAGCCCTTTGGGACAAAAGAGTCATTCAGCAATCAGTGGCTGGTGCACTCAGTGGCAATTTAGGGCGAATTAAATTGCCCCTTGCCCCAAAGTTTACTTGAGATAAGCGACACTTTCTCTTGTTCGGTGTAACAGGTCATTTCTTAGTGCAATCCCCTGATAACCCTGTAAGAGTGCCAGGATGATGGACTAGCTAGCCTGTCGGAATTATTAATTATTGTTTTGTTAATCATAATAATAAATTTTATACTTAGTGGATCCCCTAGAACATTTCGGTTTGCTTGCATACAGTTATGGTTGACGTTGTTTAATGAGAATGGTTTGATCCAGTGACCCAGTGACGCGGCTGGGGTGATGGTATATCCGGTGTGGTTAGCGCGGCATTGGGGCGCGTGTGTGTTTCTGGCTGGCTGCATGTACGCCACTGGAGCGGGACTTTAGAATTCCTGGTGACCACGGACACCGGAATCTACGTTTTCCCTTGTGTGAACAGCAACCCTACAACCAACTAAGTACCGCTACCACTCGAAAGGGGATCTTTTAGAAAAACTAAAACTGAACGAACTGATTGCTGGAGGGCAGCGACTGCACTTCGCAACAACCCGAAGACCGGGCTGTCGGTCGCCGAGCGACCAGATCGAGCTGGCCGTTGCAGGAGAAGCTCCGGCGGGGAACCAGGTAACGTCAACCTTTCTTTTATGTTGTATGCAAGCAAACCGAGTGTGTTAGCTGCACACCACCCTGGGGAGTGCGGAGATACAGTAAATATACCAACCCTAGACAACGCTAACAGTAACGGTGGAAGAAAAACTCGGTAAGGCTGAGCTTGCGGTATCTCTGCCCAGGGAGGCCGTGACAGAGTGGGGGCTCGCCCGTGATGTGAACTGTATTCAACGGGGCTTACAATTTGTACGCTTTAACATTTGTCTGTACATTAAGGTTGACTTATCTTTTCATTTGTTTGCCGTACCTATGGGATTAGCCGTTACAATCCGTATAACTAAAATCAGGTTGGATTTGTAGTGGGTTAGTTACGGATAATACAGTTCTTTGTGTTGGGAAAACGTACACGGGGCCATTTGAGCCTGCTAAAGGGCTACACATTGCAAGGTTAGGTAGGTAGTTTAGTACGGGTGTGTAGACCCAAGTGCGAATTAGTCGTGCTGTACCGCTCATAACATTAAATAATTGTGTCCGGTAAATCTGCTAGGTTGGATATCGCTTAGCTTGGATTAGCTAAGAGTATTTATTAAGAGTAGTAACAGGCCTGTCCTATTTTATCATAGGTTAGGAATAACTTGGCTAAAGAATATTTTTTTTCCTAACTAATGGAACGTTGTGGTGTTGGAAATTTTTGTGTTACACATATGCTTGTGTCAGTTATAGCCACTTGATGCGCTCGGTGAGAGCGGTGCGACAGTGTTCTGTGGGCGGCATTCCGGAAACTGTCTTGGTGTTTCTAGCCTGCCGAATTTTGGGTTTTTCCCCTTGTTGTGAACCTGGTAGTGCTCTTGTTGCACGTGTGGTTCTTTGTGTATTTTTGGAGAGTCGAATGCTCTCTTGTGGCTGCTGCACTTGTTATACGTGTTGAATAGTTTGTAGTTACGCTACGGGAATTTTGTGCTTCAGTGTTGCTGTAATCGGTGTTGTCTTCGGCAATTGTTTTGTGAGATACGGTCATGACGAGTGGTAGTTCTGCGAGTGGGATAGTCACATCCCCTGACCTTGCTGGTGGGTTTGAGCTACCCACCGCTGCTCAGTTTAGGGCTCATACAAGGCCACAGCAGAACTTTGGGCAGAACAGAAGGAGGAGAAGGAGCGGCAGGAGAGGTTGGCGAAAGAGGAAAGGGAGCGCCATTTTGAGCTTGAAAGGAGGGAGCGCGAGCAGAAATTCGAGTTGGAGAAAATGAAGTTGGAGGTGGAAAAAGTAGCGAGGGAGAGAGGAGTGTTGCCAGAACCAAGTTTTAATCTGAGCTCTGCTGAGAAACTCCTACCTCAGTTCAGTGAGGAGGAGGTAGACATTTTTTTTTGCCTTTGAATGAGCGGCTACTGAGTTGGCTTGGCCTCGTTCAAAATGGCCACTGCTGGTGCAGCGGGCTCTTATTGGTAAGGCACAACACGCATATGCTGCGTTAGACCTCTCGCTTTCTCTCGATTACGACGCCGTAAAAGAGGCTGTGTTAACTGCCTATGGTAGCGTCCCAGATGAGTATCGCCGTAAATTTAGATCCCACAGGCGTAAGGGTGGTGAGTCTCCCCTTGATTTATTCCGTAGGCAACAGATAATTATGGGACGTTGGCTAACTGCATGCAAGGCAGACACTGTGGAAACCCTGACTGAGCTCATTTTAATGGAGCAGTTCAGGAGCTGTGTGTCACGTGAAATTGACGTGTACATTGCTGAGCGTGGGGTTCAAACTGTGAAGGAGGCAGCAGAGCTTGCAGACACATGGGAGGTCATCCATCATGGTGGTATCGGGCGTGGTCATTATGATAGGGGTCCGGACATACGAAGGTCTTTTGGCAGCTTGAAGCCTGAGTTGAAGCGGCCTGGTAACGACCAGCCTGGACAGGGTGGAGGCTGGGATGGTGGGAAGGCTCACTGAAGTGGTGCTCAACAGTGAGGCGGTGGCCAGCGGCTCCCTGAGCGCTTTGTCCGAAACGGACGTAGTGGACCTGGGTCTCGCCACGACATTATCTGTCATAATTGTCGGCGGCCAGGGCATATTCGCAGCAGTTTCCCAGCCCTTAGAGACAGAGCAACCCATGACCAGGTTGTTGCTCTGGTGTCAGCTAGGACCCAGAGTTCTGAAGCTGAAAAACAGGTGCATGGTAGCAATGTGAAAGAGCTGTTGGTGGACGATGCTTGTTTTGTGTCCCCTGGCTCTGTAGCTCTGGATTGTGAGAGCCCTGGAGTTCTAATACAGATTCAGAGAGACACTGGGGCTAGTCAGTCCCTGCTGGTTGCTGGTGTGTTGGACTTGCCATCCCCAGTACCAGGAAATCCTGTTGTACTTCTGGCTGGCTTAGGAGGAGAGTTTGGGCCGTATCCACTAATAGAGGTGTACCTGCGCTCTGAGTTGGTTAATGGTCCCGTAATGGTGGCTGTTATTGACTCGCTCCCTGTGCCGGGTGTGTCATTATTGTTAGGTAATGACCTGGCAGGTAATAGAGTTACGGAACCTCCTGTTCTCTCCCCTGAACCAATTAATGTTGTGGACACAGAGAAGCTGGCTAAGGAGTTTCCTGAGGTGTTCACTGCATGTGTAGTGACGCGTGCTCCGGCAAAAGCCCATGTTCATTCCACTCCATGCGAGGAACAACATGCCAAAGTACATTTGTGTGACACATTTATGGCCCACCTGAAACAGACATGGGAGGACCCACACCTGAGTAGGGAGGCCTTGGTTGAAGCTCAGCTTGCAAATGCTGATTTAGCTCCCTTTTTCTGTATGGTGGAGGAACCCACCGGGGATGCTGTGCTGTCTGAGGGATATTATTTACAGGACAATGTCTTGATGAGACGTTGGCGGCCTCCAAGGGATGCCTCTGAGGAATGGAACGTGTTGCAACAGGTAGTGTTGCCTGGAGGATATCGGGAAGGTGTGCTTAAAATGGGTCACGCTGGACCCATGGCTGGTCATGTGGGTGTAAATCGTACACTAGAAAGAATATGACGCCATTTCTGGTGGCCAGGTATAAAGAAAAGAGTTCTTGAGTACTGCAGATCCTGTGAGCCATGCCAGCGTGCGGGTAAGGCTCAGCACAGGCCACCACCCATGCCTCTTAAGCCACTTCCGCTTTTCTCTATCCCCTTCACAAGAGTGCTGGTTGATTGTGTTGGGCCCCTTCCAAAGACAAAGAAGGGTAACGAGTATCTCCTCACAATACTGGATGTTACCACACGGTTCCCTGAAGCGGTTCCCCTCAGGAACATTAGGGCCCAAACCATAATTGAGAGCCTCATTCAGTTCTTTTCCAGGTATGGTCTTCCGTGGGAGGTTCAGTCCGACCGGGAATCGAACTTTACTGCTACGGTTTTCCAGGGTGTTCTGAATCAACAAGGCATTAAACAGGTTTTGTCCTCAGCTTATCATCCTCAGTCTCAGGGAGTGGTTGAGCGCTTCCATCGGACTTTGAAGGAGATGGTGAGAGCATGCATCGATCAGTTCCCTGGGGAATGGGATGCTGCCATGCCTTTTCTAATGTTCGCAGTTCGGGGTGGTGTTAACGAATCCACCGGCTTTACACCTTTTCAGTTAGTCTATGGTCATGAGGTGTGTGGACCTTTGGGCCTACTAAAAGAGTGTTTAGTGGGTGAGAGTGTTCCAGAGGATTCACTTGCATATGTTTACTGATCGGCTGCAGGTTGCTTGTGAGGTGGCCTGGCAGAAGCTTGCGGGTTCAAAAGCCAGAATGAAGCACCGCTATGACAAGCGGGCTCAGCCGCGTAGCTTTTCGGCTGGGGATAAGGTGCTCGTTCTGTTCCCAGCAGGGGGCCTTATTCAACTGTAAAGCAGGCTGGACCCTGTGCTTATGTCATCAGCACTCCTGATCGCTGTGTCAAGACACGTTTGTGTCATGTGAATTTGCTTAAACCGTTTGTGACTCACTTGACAGCACCCCAAGTTGAGGACATTGTGGGCCTGGTTGAGTCTTTCCCAGAGTTGTTCAAAGACACACCGGGTTTGACAAAGCTGGTGGTTAATGATGTTGACACTGGGACAGCTGCTCCAATAAAACAGCATTCATATCGTTTAGCTCCTCAGAAGCGTGCTCTGGTACAGCAAGAGCTTGACTATATGCTTGAAATCGGGGCAATAGAGCCCACGGTGAGTGAGTGGAGCTCCCCAGTCGTTTTAGTGGTGAGGGAAGGTGCTGCGCCTTGCCTGTGCATTGACTACAGGAAGGTTAATGCTGTGACACGATCAGATGCATATCCTGCTGACTAAGTGGGTGTCAAAATTCGACCTCTTGAAAGGGTATGGGCAGGTGCCTCTTACAGACCATGCCAAGGAGGTATCGGCCTTTACTACTCATGACTCCTTGTATGCCTGCAGGGTCTTACCATTTGGCATCCCGCTTATTTTAAGAGGCTGATGAATCAGGTGACCAGGGGCCTGGGCAATGTAGTTACTTACATTGATGATGTGGTCGTGTTCAGTGACTCATGGGAGAGCCACATTGGACACATTCATGCACTCTTTACTCGACTTACCGAGGCTTCTTTAGTTGTAAATTTACCTAACTGTGAGTTTAGGCAAGGTCAGGTCACTTACTTAGGTCATCGCGTGGGCCGTGGTGAGGTACTTCCACGTTCTGCCAAGGTTAAGGCTATCATGGATCTCCCAGCTCCGCGGAATCGTCGACAGCTCATGAGAATTTTGGGCATGTGCGGGTTCTACCGCAAGTTTGTCCCTAATTTTGCCACTGTGACTGCTCCACTTACTGACCAGCTGCAGAAGGGGGTCAAGTGGGTGTGGTCTAGAGTGTCAGTCTGCTCTGGACGCTGTGAAGGCGATCCTTGTATGTGAACCCGTGTTGGCTGCACCGGACTTCTCACAGCCTTTCTGCCTCGCAGTAGATGCATCCGATGTAGGAGTAGGAGGTGTCCTCCTTCAGGCTGGAAGTGATGGTGTTGAGAGGCCGGTGGCGTATTTTTAAAAAAAATGAATCGCCACCAAAACAACTACTCCACCATTGAGAAGGAGGCTTTGGCCTTGGTACTAGCAGTACAACACTTTGAGATATACGTGTCCAGTGTAGTGGGTGACGTTGTGGTCTATTTGGATCACCATCCGCTCACGTTCCTAAGCAAATTTCAGAGCTCAAATGCACGTGTCTTTAGATGGAGCTTAATTTTGCAGCCATATGGTCTGAAGGTAAAACACATTGCTGGTAGGGATAACGTCATTGCTGATGCCCTCTCCAGGAGTGGCACCTGAAATAGGATGGCAGTGTTTCTAGTTTCTTTTTTTGTGGTTGTGCTGGTCATTGGGAGTTCTTGATGAAAGCTCTGTAGATGTAAAATTGGCCAGGAGCCCTTTGTGTTGATGAGTGCGGATCTAGTGTCTGGATATTTTCTCCATTTTTGATGTTTCCTAGATGTGATTTTTCTACTTAGATGTGTGGTGTTAGTCTGTCAGGTAATGTCTGTCCGTTGTTTTTTTTTTTTTACCAAAAATTTAAAAAATTTAAAAAAAGGATAAAACATGGGAAATGTTAGAGAAAAAAAAAAGTGAAACTGTGTGATGTCTTTAATTTCTGGCTTATGGGGGGTGGGTACTGTAATAGACAGGCCATTTCCTAGTGCAATCCCCTGATAACCCTGTAAGAGTGCCAGGATGATGGACTAGGTAGCCTGTTGGAATTATTAATTATTGTTTTGTTAATCATAATAATACATTTTATACTTAGTGGATCCACTAGAACACTTCAGTTTGCTTGCATACAATTATGGTTGACGTTGTTTAATGAGAATGGTTTGATCCAGTGACCCAGTGACGTGGCTGGGGTGACGGTATATCCGGTGTGGTTAGCGCGGCAAAGGGGCTCGTGTGTGTTTTCTGGCTGGCTGCATGTACGCCACTGGAGCGGGACTTTAGAATTCCTGGAGACCACGGACACCGGAATCTAAGTTTTCCCTTGTGTGAACAGCAACCCTACAACCAACCAAGTACCGCAACTAATCGAAAGGGGATCTTTAAGAAAACTAAAACTGAACGAACTGATTGCTGGAGGGCAGCGACTGCACCCCGCAACAACCCGAAGACCGGGCTGTCTGTCGCTGAGCGTCCAGATCGAGCTGGCTGTTGCAGGAGAAGCTCTGGCGGGGAACCAGGTAACGTCAACCTTTCTTTTATGTTGTAAGCAAGCAAACCGAGTGTGTTAGCTGCACGCCACCCTGGGGAGTGCGGAGATACAGTAAATATACCAACCCTAGACAACGCTAACAGTAACGACAGAAGAAAAACTCGGTAAGGCTGAGCTTGCGGTATCTCTGCCCAGGGAGGCCGTGTCATTGGTGAGTTTGAGGAAATGTCAGTGGAGCTTGGGCCCCTTTTCTGAATGCTAATCTGCATTCAGACGACACCTTTTTCAAGCTGATGGAAACAAAGGGATTTTACTTCAGAAGCGTTTTCTTGAGGTAAGGACTTGTATATGGTTTGTGGTACAAAAGAAGTATGAGAAGATGACTTGAATGTGTTGGAATTGGATGATGGAATTATGGGGTGCTCTGACCTTTAATTTGTAAAAAGGGTCCATTTTTAGCGTGGAAGGCAAACAGGCTTACGGGTTGTTGCCAGATTGAGGATGTAAATTTTTCAGGAATGGCCTGGAAGTCTGCATTTTGGATATGTTGTTTCAGATACCTCCCTTCACCAGCACACCAAATTTCAGGCTCCTAGCAACTTTCCAAGGTGTGTCCAAAAACCGTATATGAAAATGAATGGAATATATTCCAATTGGACAGGGGAATTATGGTACTTAGGATGGGTCACAACCTCGAAACCTAATTAATCCGGCTTGTGACATAAAATATATAGTATAATCTGGCTTGTTTATTGATTTATTTATTCATTCTTTTTTTAAATGATTATTTTCCAGTTTCCTCATTACACCGTTGATCTAGCCTGAAGCAATTATGGGTTCTGACAGCGATGACCTACTGTTTCGAATCGTGGCAAAGTTACAAAGTTGTATCTGAGAAGTTATGAAGTTGTGCCTGACAGCTTTGCTTAGCCTGCATTATTTCGCTATTGTTAAGAAGGCTAGTCTAATTTTTTGTCAACCAAAAATAAAACCTGCAGCATATACTTCGTGCACATGTGGATGATACCTGTAGCTGATAATGGCAGAAAACAGTGTCCGTCTTGGCAAGAAAAAAGAAAACCGAATGGAAATGCAATTGGAAATAATGTATGTTTTAGAGAATTGTACAGCTAATAAAAATGCTAGCTAGTGAACACCACTCATTGTATTTTCAATGAAAGGTGATCAACTCACTGCATTTACTGCTTATGCTTGTGTTGGTAAATTTGTACCCTGGCTAGCATTCAGGGGTGACCAGTTATTTGCTTCATTTGTACACCCACCAGGCCAAATATTTAGGTTCACCACTATGTAGCCAGTATAATTTTACAAAAAAATTAATATTAATACTTCTGAAACATGCCCCTTTGCAAAATATGCATTTGCCTCGTATTTTCTTTCAGTGGAGAATGTGATACTGCTTCAATTTAGTGATATACCACAACTAAACCAAAGAAAACCAAACTTGGTCAAACAAACAATAAAAAGCATAAAACTGACCAGAAAATGTTGAAGAAACCTGGCTTTCTTCAGAACTTCTATATTTTCAGGTCAGTTTTATGTTATTGTTTGTTTTATGTGCTGTTAAGCCATTTTTCTACACAGGTATGTGTTCTATCTTGATATTCTGTTGTGCAGTTTGCTAGATTGCTTTTTGGTTAGTAAACATGACCCGTTTACTATTGTTATTATTGTTGTTGTTGATAGTCTTTGCAGGTTTTTAATATTATTGAAATTAATGAACTATTAGTATGGTAAGCTATTTGTGTAAAATACACAATAATGTAATAAAATGTTCATTTTAATAAAAATATTGCACTTTTTGTAATAGGTGAATGTTGAAGTGGCCCCATGGTAATTTGAGTTTGAGACCCCTGGTCTAGAGCCACAAAACTTGGCAATCTGTTTCCATTTGGGCTCTAGAAAAGGTGTGTTAAGCTGTAGAATTTGCCAATGAAAATTATACACAGGGACCCTTATTGATATGGCACTGTCCATTCCTGATATAAGTGAAATGGCTCTTGTGTGTTGTGATTGGACAGGCCCATGTCTTGCAATTGCACAGAAAGTACAGGGTGTCACAGGTACATACGGGCGTCAAACAACATCGACTCATCGAGACGAGCTTTACTGTGCCAAGCACAGCCCTTAAAAACAGTTGAGACGAATGTCCGAAAGCAGTGTATCAGAGGCTTGTCATTTTTATTGTAAAGTCTGACATGAAAGCGATGAAGCTTTTGATCCTGTATATCTTTGACGCCACATTGTCCTTCAGCTTGGCGGTGGGGTTGGGGCCCTCCTCATGCCCCTGGTACTCCTCCAAGACGACATCTAAGAAGAGAAATAGATGGCAATATTTTAACATGACTGCCTGACTGTTCTGAACAAAGATTTCATTCTGTAACAACGAATAATGCTGTATCTGTTTGGCACTTATTTTGCTGCATCGGCTGCAGGCTTCTCTCCCTCCTGGGTCCCTGAAGGCCCGGCTTCCGGCTGCTCGCCCTCCTCCTGTTCGCCCTCTGCCCCTGCCACCTGCAGGGACTTCAGCGACGATCGCCTGTCTGATGACCTTCTCACACTGCCCGCCGCAGCCCTCTTCTTCAGCATCCTGAAACGCTTCTCCAGGTCCCTGAGGTCTTGGGTCAGGCGGTCAATCCGGGTGTCGAGAGCGACGGTCTGCTTTTGGGCCTCATTTCTGGCACCCTTCCTCCCCCCTCCGTCGGGAATGGTGCGTCCTCTGCCGCTTCACCCAGGGCTTCAGCCTCCTGGTTGAGGTCCAGGGTGGACTGCAGGGGGACAGCCGGATTTGAAGCTCTTAAGCTTCAGAGCTTTTTCAGGACGGCTTTCCCTCTTCACCTCCTCCAAAGCGAACCTCTGTGCCCTCTCGGTCAGCTCCATGTGGGTGGAAACGTGCCAGTCGAGCCTTGTGGCCTTGTAGCCACAACCAGAGATGGGACATGCTTCACTGCGGACATCCTCCCTCCCGGAAACCAAGGTGAGGAGCAGCTTCCTTCGCGTTTTTGATGACAATGGGAGACCTGGAGGTACTGACAGAGACCAGGCCCAGGAGAGGACACCTGCAAACTGCAGAAATTTCCTCACTAGTGTTTAAATCTGGAAAGGTTAGGGAAACAAGAAAATGACTGACAGTGATGCTGTGGATCCATCCTAGTTTTACACATTGCATTCTGCCCAATGGTTCTCAAACCTGGTCCAGCTGAATTTGATTAATTAGGTTTGACATGGTTGAATGTTACAAGTGTTGAATATTTGTTCTTTGTTATGGTTACATTTTGTTGAATATTTTATTACAATCATGAGCCTTTTCTCTCAAATCTACTTTTTAATTATCTGGGTTTAGTGCTTGAGTGATCAGCACTTGACAGAGAAAACTGGCTGTATGTTATGTGAAGGTTAGTAAAATTGTCTCATAATAACAGTAGGTCTGGCAAAGTGTTCAGAACTACTCTGAGAATAATTTCTCAGTGTATTAACTCCAGCTGTGAATAATATTGTAAATGGTTTGGTACAGAAATAATCATCCAATTACAGTTATACGAGCCAACCGCTACAGACTTAGATGCAGTCTGATGAACCCCAATTACACACTGCTGTAATGTGATACCGTGCTTTAACGGTCCAGTTCAAAATGACAAAGCCGAAAATACTTGCATGTAGAACTTTAACAGTTTTATAGGATTCCTGGAGAACATCACCAGAAGGTTTTAAATGACCTGATATACAGAACTTTACATAACAGCTTGGCCTTACATTGTACAAGAGTGCAGTATTTGAATGTGCTCAGTAAAAAAAATTACATTCAGCTTCTTCAACTCATCAGAACAAATTTAAAGTTGTTTTCATTGTTTCAACTGGTCTCTTGAACTGAAACAATAAAAAACAAAACTGAAAATATTTCCAAGTTTAACAAAATAAAAAAAATGTTCATCAACTTGTTAACAAAGAAAGCTTTTCATTTAGAGATATACCAGGAGAACAGTTCAAATAAGCCAACAGGCCTAAACCAAAGTCTTATGCCTTACTACCCCTGTTCTGCCTATCTGGTTCTGTAGGGGCATGTGTTAGTTGTAACAAAGAGGGCCAATGGTTTTCATTTTAAATAGCAGTAGGGTGTTTTCTCTGTCTAGAATAGCAGCTACACAAAAGAGGCACTTTCATTGCCAATATTTTAGGCACTGAGAGCCCCCTTCATTACGAGCCAGTGTTTGTAACAAACATTTTTGAAAGCAGCACAGTTTTGACAGGACACAACTGTTCCTATGCAATACGAATCCACACAGTCCCCCTCAGCCAACAGCAGCTTGGTACGGCCCAGAGGTTTGGGTGGACTCGGAGAAGCTGGGATCCTTATAGTCCGAGAGACGCCTTCAGCAGAGAGGCCATGTCTTCAGGTATGGAGCCCTCTTCACCTAACAACGCAGCAAAAATTGGTCAAACTTGGTGCCTACAAAACTTGCAATTAAAGCTACCACCACCCACTCAATACATCAAATATAATCAACCCTACCCACCAAAATCCCAGATCCACCCTCACACAGAACCTCCTAACCAGCTGTCACAGACAAAACCGTGACCTATTCTGGATGCAACTACTACTTCACGACACTTTACTCTTCAGTCACTACTTTACCCAATCAGTAAAGACCACTAGCTTTTAGTTCAACATAACACAGAAGTAGTGCTCAAAGATTTTTGCCATACTCTTGTGCAGGAACTACCATTCATGCATACAGAGACTGATTTACTTATATGTTTAATGTTAAGTCAGGTATTTCCTAATATTTGACAATAGAGACTCTGGAGTATAATGAAACTATGAGAATGAAGATTTGTTCAAAGATTAACTCTGTAATGGCCACATGTTAGTAATGTACGTAACCTCATGACTGTTTAAGAGACACGATTGTATTAAGGACTATACAGGACTGTAGAGTGGGGTTTCTCAGCGCTTTGAGCCAGCAGTGAATCAGGTTAGCTCACCCTCCTCAGATGCAGTCATCTCCTGCTCCAGCTTGAGCTTCTTCTGCCCGACTCGCAGCATGCAGTCTTCTATGGAACCCCTGCTGATTAGCTTAATCACCTTAACCGTCCTGTCATGGGAGAAACAAGGTACGTATTCTATCCTTTTCTTCACGCAAAGTTCCACTCTTTCCATCCAGGTCACACCGCGCCCCCCTCCCCCTTGCCTGCCCCCCACGCCTCGTCTCACCTGGTCTGGCCCACCCGGTGGCAGCGGTCCTCCGCCTGCTTGTCGTTGTAGGGGTTGCAGTCGATGTCGTGCAGGATGACGACGTTAGCGGAGGTCAGGTTGATGCCCAGCCCACCCGCCCTCGTTGACAACAGGAACACGAATATCTCAGTGTCCGTGTTGAAGTTGTCGATTAGGCCAATCCTGCAGAGGCAGAAAGGGAGGAGATTTAATAATTACATACATGTACAGCACCAAGCAACCCCTTCCAATGTTGCTCCATTATGCTGATTTGCGTATTATTAACACTGAATTCAGAGAATATTTTTTTTAAAAAAGGAAAGCTTAAAGTCAACCACTTTTACAGGAGAAGACATAAAATAATTGCACAAGTATTCACCCCTGAGTCAATACTGGTGTAGGCAGCTTTGACAGCATCACAATTTCAATGAGTCTTAATGGATAGGGTCTGTGCCATTTTACTGCTTCTGTAATTTGTTAAAGGTCTTTCATTTTATTGGAATAAACAGTGGTTTTGATGTTTTAACACAGCTCTGTCGGATTGAAGTCAGGGCTTTAACAGCTGTAACTAAAATGTAACTGTATTTTTGCATAAACAAATTCAAAAATGTTTTAACACTGCCCTCAGGCCATAGAACAAAAACACAAACTCAAGTGGCTCAAATAGATTGAGTTTGAGTTGGTTGCTACACCAGTGGAGGACTCCAGGGCTGCTCAGTCCTAAAATCCCAAAGTTAAATGACCAAATTCATTCCCAGGTATTAAAAAGACCCTATTCTTATACACTAACACAAAGAATACATGTGATAATGCCATACATGTACACAGAGCATGTGACAAACTTACCGCTAGCATTAGCACTTCTCGCTGAAAGAGGGTGAGGGAGAAAGACCAGGTACACGCTAACAGGTGTGACGTACATGATACACCTACCTGTCCGCTATGGGTGTGGAGCCGTCCAGACGCACGTAGCAGTGGCCGAGGTGCTTCAGCAGAACCTCCACAATATCCAGCATCATGGTGAACTGGCTAAAGAGCACGACCCGGTCGCCCTGGGAAAAGAACATGCAAAGAGTCACCACAACAAAAAGACAGACAAAGCACAACAGGGGACACAACAGTAATTGCAACAATATCACAGTTCTGTTTTTAGGACAGGTTTAGGATATGCAATTCAACAAGCTTTGTGGGGACGTAGCCATAACACTTTCATTCCCCTTTCAGTGAGCCTGCTGAAGCTCTGTTGTTCCTGCTCTTTACCTTGTCCTTCAGCGAGGTGAGCAGCTTGGTGAGCAGGATGAACTTTCCAGAGTCGAGCAGCAGGTCCTGGGCCAGCTGGAAGCCGTGCAGGGATGGGTACTGCAGGCACAGACGGTGCAGCTCAAAGTCTGACATCACCTCCATGTCCTCCAGGATCAGAGCCGGGTTGGCGTCTCGGTGTGTGGGCTCCTGGAAGTGAAGAAAGATCCATGAAGGATATCTGGTCTATGATGAGTTTAATGTAACCCTCTGCTTGCTCTAGTCAGACTGAGCTTAGTTTTCCTTCAGCAATGTGGACCTCCGGCCAGAGGCGGTATGTATTATATCTCTAATGTGGACCTCTGGCCACAGGTGGTATGTACCATAGCCACTGGTCACAACATAGCAGCACCATGAACATGTACAACTATCGCTTCAGCTGTACCACTAAGAGAGTGTGGCATTACATCTTAACTAATGGAGCCCTGTGTACAGACACTGTGAGTAGCATGCTGGAGCAGGGTGTAGCGCTGACCTGCAGCATGAGTCGGCTCATGGCAGCCAGCCTCTCGGGGGTGTAGTACTGGCGGTGCAGCAGCGGGTGGTTGGCCATCTTCCTCAGCTGCATCATCACGTTACTGAGCTCCCGCTCTGTGAGGAAAATGGGGCCGTTAGCCTGCAGTAACAAGTATTCAACTGCAGTAACAAGTTAGCCTGCAGCACAGTTACTCAACCCCAGGACCATGTTTGCCTGCAGCACAGCTATTCAACCCCAGTACCATGTTAGCCTGCAGCACAGCTACTCAACCCCAGTACCATGTTAACCTGCAGCACAGCTATTCAACCGCAGTACCACTTAGCCTGCAGCACAGCTATTCAACCCCAATAGCAATCCCTCTCATTTTTAAAAACTTATATACAAAACACAGGTCTTCTTCATTGCCACCTGTTTCCTATTGAATTTTCAATTACCTAATGAATGATTTAGTTGACAAACACTTTCACAAACTAAGATTCTCCTGCCAGGCAATGTTTTAACAAATCAACAAGTGTATATCCTTTCTAAAGGAATTACCTGTCATATACTACAACTACTACAAGCTAGTATACTACAAATACTACAACTACTACAGGCATTAATTCATGTTAGTTTTTGAGTTAAATCTTTTCTCTGTTTTCTTGTGCTTTTCCCAGCCCAGGTCTATTACCTCCATCCCTCTATCCCTCCTCCACAGTCCCACACCTACTCTCTCCAATAGCAGCGCCCCTCATTTTCTGGAACAGCCTGGTGTAGAGCACTTCCTGCTTCTCACTCATTGGACAAAACTCCACCTGCTCCTCCTTTTTGGGCAGCTGTTGCAGAACCTGGCATGGAAACAGTGAACCCAGGAAATTTACACATCAATCTGCATACAAACCTTAACCTGATGGAGTGGACATCCAGCCCGCAAACACCACCTGTACATATGCCTGTACAGTCAATAATATATATTATAGTTATATTTCAAATATAAGCTGTTTAACATGCAGCATTGAATATGACAATATCTGTTACTTCTGCATCCATGCTATTCGGAGTATGTCAATATAGATGGAATTGGAAAACAGCTTTTTGCATAGAATTATTTTCATCAATACCTTCTGTCTTTTTCTCAGAGGGCAATGAAATTTACAGACCTTACAAGATTGCCCCTATCTTTCCCCAGTGAGGCTGTTCACTCAACAAAATGGACCTCCAGCCATAGTCAGTAATGACATGGCCAATGACAAACACCCAATCACAGGGCTTTGCAATGAATGTCTTACTGCCTGATCCACCCCAGGCCTCCACACTTTTCTTAACAGTGGCATTTGTATTAATCGTCTGATTGTCTCAGTAATGTGTTTTGAAAGTCACCGTTACTGTGGTGCTTTAATCGGTCCATAAATCCCATTACAGACGGAATTGTTTCTCACACAGAGCCATCTGGGTTTGCTTGGGAATGTGAGCGTGAGCAAGCGGGCGTGTGGAGCGGGTAGCGGTTAGGCCTACCTCAGTCTTCACTCGCCGCAGGATGAACGGTTTCATAATGAGCTTGGCCTGGGTGATCCTCTGCTTCTCAAACGCGCTCTGCTCTTCTGAGGATTTCTAATTACAATAACAAAAAAAAAACATAACACAAAACATGCGTGTTTAAGAAAAGTGAGGATTATGAATTTATGATTATGAAAGTTTATCAAGACCTTTAGCACATGCAAATTTTTGCACATGCAGTGACATGATTTGTGATTGGAGCAAAGAAACCACCTCAGCCAATCACATGCTGTCTTAGTCTTTTGGCACCAGCCAAACAGTTTTGCATGCTCTGGATGCTTTAGCAAATCAGATCCACAATATAGATTAGTTAATGATGTGATAATTAATAATGATAATTAATCACATTTCACTACATGGATCAAACAAATGTATTTTCCAACTAAGATTTGCAGAATCATGTTCCGTTAAATTTGGAAACACCCCTGCAGATGACTATTCTATCTTCACAAACATTCAAAACAATAAAAAATGTTTATGGTTTTGTACACTTTTTTAAAAGTATAATTTGGTTTTATATAAAACTCTCACACATAATCTCAACAGGGGTGCTTCCATATTTAACAGTTACCACAATGAACTGACACCTACATATTTGACCCAGTTTGCCCAGTTTTCATGGTGATAATGCTTTGTGTGAACCTTTCTTTTTAATGACTCTGTTTGGAACAGGACTCAGAAACTTTACAGCAAACACCCAAATCACCTTGTTAAACTGATACCAGTTTAACACACACACTCTGCTCCCTGTTCCTACCATGGAGAACATCTTGGTGATCTGGGAGGTGCTGCTGGAGAACATGGACGGCATGATGAAGTTGAGGAGGGACATGAGCTCCAGCAGGTTGTTCTGCAGAGGGGTCCCCGTGAGAAGCAACCGATGCTGGGCCTGGTGGTTACATAGAGCAGCAAAATATTGAGTATCTACCAATAATATGATATGATTACACCTTTTTTTTGGCATTTTTCCCCAGTTTACCCAACCAAATCTGGTATATCTTTCAACATCATGTGGAAACGGTCCACAATTAACTTGTGAGCAGGGAGCCGTGAATACACCGTATCAACAGGTACCTAGCTGACCACTAGTGGTAAAGGCTGCACTTACATTGATGGCCATGAGGTGGCGGTAGCGGAGAGAGTTCATGTTCTTCAGCATATGTCCCTCGTCAAACACAGCGTAATGTAGCTTGAGCTTCCTAAACAGGTGCCGATCATTCTCAGTCCCAATCGCTAGGTTATACCTGCAGGGCAGAATGACACAGAATGCTAATCTTCCATAAATATATCTTTTATAATCAACAACATTTAGAAAAAGTTGCTTTTAATCTATGTGTGATAACTACCACAACCCTTGATTTTATCTCCATGATATGGAAGTGTACATCATAATATATAATCCATCTAGTGTTTCTGAGAAATGTTGAGGATTTGTTGAGAAATGTGATCAAGGTCGTATCCTTTTTGTGGAAAAGATTCTAAAATATTCCATCAATACATCTATATGATCAGAAAACTGATACGCAGCATTTTTTTGAGGCCAATTCAGTGAATCTCAAAGAAAACGTGTCTTACATTGTTCCTTCATGTGGTTTCTTAGATGTCATTCCTACTAGACTCTTAAAACACATTAAAAGATTTTTGAGTAACGATTGGTATCAAATTAGTCTTGAGTAAATAGCTTATGATATGACACATTTTAGCCTATAATAAAAAATGTGCAGAAGTACAGATGCTTCTTAAGAAAATGATTCAATAGCTTAATTTCAGTTGCTTTTTATTTACAGAACCTTGAAAAAGTGATTCAATAAACTATAAAAATCAAAATTGCTTTTTATTTACAGAACCTTGGAAAAAGATACATGACACAGGTTGTGAGGATAACAGAATAATGCGAAATGACTTACGTTGACACAATGATGTTGTAGTCAACTTGTTTGTTGAGAATGTTGTGCCGAAGGTATCTGCGATCTTCGATACTTCCTAAAAAGACATCAGTTACTAGTTTTTGCCTTTTCCATTTTTATAGCATGCATGAATTACAATGATAGATCCAATAAATCGCTACATCAATAAAAAGACAGTGCTTTGGGCTGAGAGAATAAGGAGATGAAATTAAAGATGCAAAACACCTCTTATGCAATGATGGGATGGAAAAATGATTGCATCTGAACATAAGCCTCCATTATTTATCCAAAATACGACTTCATGTGAAAATATTAGTGCACACATGGAACCAGAAAGTGGACACACATTAAACAGTGCATTACTTGTCCTTCCGATGCTCCACATGAATGTTGAAAATCAGGTAGCCGTTATAAATTCACTCCACCAATCACTCATGCTGACATACATTCAGTCTTCCAATCACTGTAGCTGTTATATGTTCAGTCTACCAATTAACGGTAAACATTCAATCTTTTTCTGGTCCATTTTAATTGTCTCTTCTGGTGCGATGCAATTGTCATATTAAAGAGTTAGGACATTTTTCTCACCTGAGTAGACCAGCACCTTCAGACATGGACACCAGAGATTCAGCTCCCGAACCCAGTTATCTGTCATGTGAGGAAGAGAAGTTCTCATCTTCCAAGCACAAAGACACCTTAAATATCTTAACATAATAATGTGATGAGCCTAAATCGATGAGCAGTGAGTTCCGGCTCTCCCACTTACCCAGTGTGGAGGCAGGCACAGTGATGAGGTGGGGTCCGTCCATCCCATCCTGGTACAGGGCGGCCAGGAAGGAGATAGCTTGGATAGTCTTTCCTAAACCCTGCGTAAACAGGAGTCAGGAAGTCACCAGGCCTATGCTACTGAAAAACAGCACAGTCCACTCAAACCTGATAATAAAACTAGAAATTATTATTATAATGAGATTTACACATACAACAGTGAACAGGAAAATAATATAATTACTTCAGTCTGTTAACGTCACTAACCAACCAAGTATGTGTTGACCTGCATGTAATCAAACAGCAGCAGCTCTTCAGTGTAGACCATTTTATGATAGTACATGTAGATTCAGTGTACAGAGCTATTCAAATAAAGCAAAGACTCTCGCTGCTCACCATTTCATCTGCCAGGATCCCATTTAGTTTGTTTTGATGTAGCATGACGAGCCAATTCAGTCCAATCAGTTGATAAGGCTTCAACTGAAACCTTAAAGAAAATCACAACACCACATGAAAGTTATTCAACAGATGTGAAAGTTCTTAAAACAAATCATAAAGACAAAGATATCTAGGGCCTGGTTTACAAAGGATTTAGTACATGCAAAACATATGCTGTTAAAAAAAGAGCATGTGATTGGTTAAGGTACTTAATTTGCGCCAATCAAAATTTATACCACTGAAACCACGTTCTATCATGTGCTAAAGGCTATAATAAATCTTAGCCTTTAGGTGTGAAATTTCTTTAGTGGGTTTCAAGCATATGGCACAAGGTGTTTCACTACACAAATACGAATTACAGCAAGTAAACAAGCAACGAGTCTAGGAAAAAGCAGGAGTGTGTTATTCACTTCGTTGAAACAAGACAAATGGTAGAGATAAAACTGCAGACAGTGGGTTGTAATTTCAATGGGGCTACACAAACACAGGTACTAGCTCTGTAAGAGGGGCATGAATATAGGTTTTGGTTTGTGCTGGATGGGAAGGTTACATTTTTATTCTGGCACTGATCTCTGGTCATTAACATTATGGGTCAGGTTTATTCTGCCAAAAATAATATTTTATAAATTCCCACTTTTCACTTAAAGAATTCAGACTTCAGGAATATTCATTCAAACCTGAATATTCAATGAGCTAGCCTTCCCAACCCCAATACCCTCCTGACAGCTGAATGGCTACGTCTAAAGGCCTATGGTTGCTCGTTTGTCATCCCTTGTTTTGTTTGGTGGAGTACCTGGTGTTCAGGATTCCCGGCTGCTTGGTGGAGCCGGCCCCTGCGTTGATGACCTGGGTCACTGTCTTGGTCATCTTTTTGCCGATGTTCTCACACTTGTTCATCAGGCCGAGCACCACGTCACGCTCCTTCAGCACCACGCGACACCCCCACAGCAGCGCCGAGGACAACCCGTTCCCCTTATGGAAGGCCTCACACTAGGGACCGATCACACACACACACTTGCAGCATTTTCACATTCTGTTGGCTCAAAGTCACATTTGTTACCGTGGTCATGGAAACTTGTCGAAACTAGGCATTTTTGCTATTGAAAATTGGAAAAATCCATTCAATTCACAGTTTGCGGAACATCCTGTCTTTTAAAGGTTCACATGATTTCAGGACACATACAGGAGGAGGTTAGAGATGAATATTAGTTACAGGCAGATGTGAACCAAAATCACTGGCATTAAATTACACTTTTCCAGGCCGATGATGCAGTATTTTTCCTCCTGCGTCTGCAAAGGGAACTGTAGTCACAGTTTGGAGAACTGCCTTCATCTCCCTCCTCATGCTCGACAAGAAGCAAAGTTCACAACCTTCTCACATGGTGGCTGGTAAAAGAGTTTGTTGTTATGACTGGTTCACTCAGTTTTATTTTACCCAGAGTACACCTCTCTGAGCCACGTGCATTCACACCTGCTGTAACCTTCGGCCATGCAGGACGTTTTCTTTCATTTACTACACTTGATCTCAATAAGCTTGGGTCTGCACCCCAGAAACGCACCTTTTTGCTCTCTTTTCTTCTAAGGATCCATGTTGTATCCTGTAGAAGCTGTCTAGGTCTCCGTCTCACTGTGACTCATTTGATTTTTGCATACCAATAGTAAGATACTTATCCAGGCATCATAAATTATGTAAGCTTCAAAATGAGTGAATGCATTTGTGATTTTTCTTTTTCTGACCCTGTCAAAAATGTATCCCTATAGTACCAGAGGTGTAGTTGATGACATTCAGAAGTATCTGGAATATATTCACCTAAACCCCTGGGGATGCACAGTATACAAACCTATCAGCCTTATAACCATTGATACATATGGGCTTTGGAGTTACAGTATGCCCACCTTCTCAGACAGTATACCCACCTATTAGCCTTATTACCATTAATACATATGGGCTTCAGAGTTACAGTGTGCCCACCTTCTCAGACAGGATACCCACCTCCTTAGGTACCACTACACACGAAATGATAGATTGTGGCACACAGACTGTGTCACTGAGCAGCCAGTAGGCGTACACCAAGGCTACTGAAGGAGAGAAAGGTGGAAGGATAGAGTGAAGCATCTCTTACCAGGTCTTCCCACATCTTGAATGGCCGTAACTCCACAATCTTTTGGGCTTTCTTCACAGAGCACCCCGAGATGAGCGACAGCTCGTCCACCGACGCTTCCTGGAAGAATTCCAGAATCCTGCTATTCAGCCTACGGTCCAGCCCCTCCTCCCTTTCAGTGTCTGACGGTCCGGAATATTCCTCGGGTTCGCTGCTGACCAAACTCTCGCCCTCCGAGCCGCTGTACTGGTCCAGCACTGGCCGTACTTTCCTCTTCCTGTTGGACGCCCTGATCGCGACTGTGCTGACCCCATTGGGAGGCTTGTGCTCTGAACTGGAGGAGGACGGAGAAGCTCCAGGCTTCTCATGGCCGTTCCCCTCTGTGCTTTTCCCCTCCTCCCTGTTGTCTCCTATTGATTGTGTGTCCTCTGTCTTGTGTGTGTCAGACAGTGCAGATTTTCTATTGCCAACAGGGCTTCCATGCTTCTTCTTATTTGCTTCCAGTAGGCTGAAGTCATCAACTGTAATAAAAGTGATTAGTAAGAAAAAGTAAATATTTTACCTTCTTTAAATGACTCAATGTACAGCTAGCCTACCTCATTTCTGCAGAACATACCACAGAACATACCAGATACTCAGAAAAAGCACATTTCTGAAAGTCCTGGTGCAGTGGAATTCTTTTTTTTTTTTTTTTCAAAAATACTGCGTGAAGCATTCTTTTAATAACTAATTTTTTTTTTAATTTGGGGCCCACTCATAGCATTTCTTAAGCTGCAGATTGATTCTTATCAATTTAGATTGAGGAGGTGCATCCCACAATGTTAGAGGGATCGTTTTTGCTTATACTGCACCACTCCCAGTGTAACCAAACCCAAATGCATGCACAGATGACTTCAGCACTGGTGCAATAAATATTTCAGAATCAGAAATTAACCATTTAACATTTTGCAAGACTGTAAGCATGATGAGTTCAGTACCCGTTTTGTCTGGTTCTGAAAACATGCGTAGCGCCTCCAGGGTGTCCTCAAACAGCCAGTCATGCTCTTGAAGCACATCTCTAAGTTCCTGTAGGGAAGGCAAACAAACACGTGCACACCTTTGAGCGAAGAACTTACAGTACTAAACAGACTGACCTACTTACATCAAGCAAGTTCAAGCATTTACAATAATTTCCATCAAAATTTAAAAAACGTTCAAAATCTCATTTTTCCAAACCTGAGACTTTCAGTGATTTTAAGAATCTTGTTTTATGCAGAATTAACGAATCAGAATGTTTTTGTGCATTTGTTGGCCTGAGATGACGACTGAATGCTTACTTCCTTGTCCAGGGCGGGAAACTTCCTCTGTAGTCTCCTCACCATGTCTTCCTGGTTCTTCCAACTCGGCTCCGGCCCCTCCTCCTCAGAGTCATCGGTCTAACAGTCATCACGAACCGCACATGCATGTAAATCAACCAACGGCACATACAAACCATCCAGTTCATTTCTGTACAAGACAATGTAGGGAGGATAAAGTGTTTGCCGTCACTCACCAGTGAATCCCTTCTCTTTTTCGTGGACTGAAATACACCGCTGCCATTGGAGGCTTTACTGGTGCCGACCTGTTTCCTCTTAAGGGTGGACTCTAGACCAACAGACACAGCCTGATAATTAAACCATTTCTCTTTTAGACCCAACACTATTTGCTAAAATATTATAATGGATACACATTGGCCAGACATGGCTATATACATCAAATAGTCAAAAACAAACAGCAGTAGAGTAATTCAGATTCTTACAGTTGTGTGCGAAGGTTTGGTTACCACTGGTCAAATCAAGTTTGTGACTGTTATTTTAGAAATCTAAGAAAAGCTAATGAATAGTAAATATCAATGTCTCATTTTGAACCATATAGAGGTTGTACTAAATCCTGTTTATTTGGAGAGTCATTGTAACTGACTACCAAAACTTTTGCAGAAGGCTGTATCACAATAAAGTAAGTTTGGCACCATGAAATACAACAAGGAAATCGGGTTCTAACCAATGAAAGCTGCTATTCACAATGATTGACAGATAAAGTGATAGACAGCACAGGATTAGGGAAAAATAATTTTTGCTGCTTCAGATGTACTAACTACCAACTTGATACGGCAACAATTATAAATGAATCCTTGTCATAAATAACAAAACATTTATTTCTGCATTTACTCTATGCATGTTAAATATGTAATACTTCACTTTTTATTCCAAGAAAATGGCACTTCATACATACACATTAATAGTATTCCGTGTGACAATATCAATGTGTTACTGGAATTTTAAAAATGATGAACAAATTATAATTTCATCTGAATGGGAACATTTGTGAACTTAATATAAAACACTTGATACAAGTTGCTAAAGCCAGGTCAACCCCACTACTGCTTTTAGAGAATGCAGCAACATATTTTACTGACAGCAGACCTGTGGGCAGTAAACAGGGCATTGACTGATTTAGAGACTAAGGACATTGCTGGCTGTATATAAAACATCAAACCAATATATTGACTTTTCATTTTCCTATTTGTTTACATTCATTTCTTTTCCCCAGTGCTTTACGCAAACTAATCTTTACCCAGTTTGCTTATTGAGCAGCTAGGCTGTCCTCAATCTTCCATGACAAGGTCAAGAGACGTCAGCATAATTCTTCCTATACATATCACTTAATAACAATATTATGCTATTGATTTCCCTAATAAAACACAGATGCAAGAGACCGCTAGCATCCCTCAAAAACACTAAATACAGCAGACCATATATATAAAAAAAACTGTATATGAACAAAATCATAATGCAAAAGAGCTGGTTATGTTCCCAGTTCTGTTTCAAATGCTATCGCCACTGTCAGGCAGACAGACCCAGTGTTGCCCACGTATACTAATCTCAAACCCATAGAGCTGGTTCCAATGTAGACCAAGGCAGAAATATAATAACAACTGAACAGTAATGAAGCGTCTCTGAACACAGACACTGTGTGTGGGTGGAACGTCTATTTGTATGAAAATTACATTTTCTTAAGACTGATACAACATTATGAATGACATACGAGTCTGTTGACTGTCTGTCTATGATACGACTACCATGCCGGTAGGCTACGATGCTGTGCTAAAATCAACACCATTCATGTGAATCATTAGCAAGGCGTTCCTCACGCAATGGTTTCTCTTTAATTCATTCATTCATCCATTAGGCTCACGCAAATTTCTGGGAGACCAGTTCCACAACAAGCAGTAGAAAAGTACCACGGACTGAAATGTACAGACTACCAATTACATTCCAGTTCTAAAACTTTGACATCAAGTGGTAGTTAAATACAAAGGAGGCCTTAGCTGCAGTAAGTCCATAACGTCTCATCTTCTTTACATGTAAAACTTTGAAGTAATCCCACTGAAATGCCACTGCGTTTTTGTTATAGACTAACACTAAGCCATTTAGCATATGCTCATTTTAGTTGCCCCAGATTACATTTTTGTCCTAAGTTACTGTATTGTGATACATCAAGTAATATTACATGAATCAGCATTATCGCTGAATCACGTCACCAGCCACATATCACGATGTATATATTATCACTGGTAAACCAGATTCACAACCCTGCTGTCCCACCATTACAACATCAATGCACACAGGATGGAGAAATCTGGCTATTACCTTGATCTCCAAATCTGACCACAGAGGAAGTGAGAGATCCATCCAAAGTGCTCCTGTTTTTCACTCCCTAAAACACAGAGAGTGAATAACTGACAGAGCACGCCCATGTTACTGTGACACTGGCGAGGTACAGAGAGTTATTACCTACCTGCTGTTTGCGGTTCCTGTGTGAGCCTTCCGGTAGCTTCTCCGCTAGTGGTTCTTCCTCCTCATCTGATAATACAATCACCTCCAGAACATCAGGGTCCTCCGGCCTCTCTCCCGACCCCCTAAACAAGACAAAATCACAATGTCAATGTAAAAAATACTGAGGAAGACATAACTTTGTATTCTTTCCTACGCCAAACTCACCTGAACTCCAACAGTAACTTTCTCAGTTGACTAAAAATACTAAATATTTACCATGCACCTCGAGGCTCCGTCCTTAAAAATGGGGAGCAGTCACCCCCATTACACCAGGAATGAGGGACAAGGTAAGACCGTCCCCTTTCTTCACGACTTTTTGCCTTAATGGTTTTAAAGTTGATGTTATCAACAAACAGCCCTCTTCATGCATTATATTCCAGGCCCCACAAAAGCTATTCCCATTCTAAATGATCAAATTTGTTTGGGTGGAAAGCTCATTTAATAAATCTGACACAATGTGTCTGATATCTTTAGGGAAAGTGCGTTGGGAGACTTTATGTTCAGTTTGTCAGGCACTGGGTTTTCTTATCTTGGGGTTAATATATTGCCCAAACTCCAAAACCTATACCACCTGAATTTGATTCAAATATTAAGGAGAGCCAAAGGTGATGGAAAAAGATGGATGGGTCTGCCAGTTTTGTGGCTTGTGAGAAACAGTTATATTGGATCATAAATTGATATTTTTCCAAAGCCTTTATAATCCTCCCTCTATATCTGACCAAAAAGTCAACAGATGATTAAAAAACACTTTTCAAAGCTTCTCTGGGAAAATCCAGATACAAACTCTAGAAATTACAAATACCTGATGTTAGAGGAGTGGCTTCACCTAATTTTATGTATAATTAGTCTTGTGATGCATAAATATTTTTTATTAATGGATTCTTAAAAGATACTCAGTTTAGACTGGTTTACTGAAACTAATTTATTATTATAAATATTGGGCGATGAGAAAGAAGCCCACAGCAAAACCAAAAATTACTTAACAGCAATTTGAGAAAATTTATTGGAAGGACTATTTTGTGCTCACATAGACCCCATATGAAGCCATTTCCATCAGGTTTAAGGAACACTTCAAGGAACAAACGTTAAAACAGCTTGTCTCGCTTACTTTGTATGTTGGAAATACTGTATGTTTTTCTGCAAAACTTCTCAACATAGAGTGTTCCACAGTAAATGGTGAGCTGCCAAACATTTTATTGAATAAGTTATACATGGAGAATATTGCACCGCCATTCAAGCTTGGGTTGCCTAGGGGGTGAATATGAAGGAAGATGAATTAAGTCAATGCGGATCAAACTGAGCGACTTTATAATTCATACGGCGTGTTCACACTTACTTTGGCTTCTTTAACAGTGAGCCTCCTGTCAGAGAATCGTCCGAATCGGAGTCCAGCACCACCACGTCTCTTCCGGGCTTTGAGCCACATGGACGCTGGGCCTCAGGGGTTTCTGGGACAGTGGTCACTGTGCACCAAAAAGAAAGAAACAACAGCTATTGTAACCTGTAACGTTATAATCTCAGATTTGCTGTATTCTTGATTGAGCTCCAGCCTCTGCATGTAATTAATATGTTGCATCTGGCAGCCAATCACTCAGTTTTTAAAGTTGAGTCTCTTTAGGGGCATGCATATTAAATACAGTTTAAAACCGAAGTGCACGCTAGAAAGCAAAATATGCAGCAGCATTACTAATATTATACATATCGAGGACTATTACCAATCATTCACTATATCTGGTTCTTGGCTAAAACAAAGGTATGGCTAAAACTTCGTCCAGTGGTGCCATTTAACTATTAAACCAATCGGCTCTGTAACCTGAGTGTACAGCTACATACACAACGCGGGATTTTGGAAGACTGGTACAGCAATATTGGTTGTAGATGAGCTAGCTATCTACCTGGGTGATTTGTGTGAACCAGCGTTATTACGTTGCAAAAGAGTGCTTCTGTTGAATAGCGCACATGATGACACCTCTAGCTACAAACAGATGAGTTAAATGGCTATGTGTCGCTTGCTACAGTAACTGTGAATCTCTATTCTGTTAGCTTTCAAAGAGACATGGAATTCAGCTTACCTGATACCATACCACTCTCCTTTCCCGAGTCCACACTGGGTGAGCTTTTGCATTCATGCATTGTTGGTGACTTTTTATCCCCCGGCCCCCCCTTCAGATTAAATTGTTATCTTGCGTTTGCTCTGAACCCACCGAGCCCCCCGCACACACACACACACAAAAACGATTCCGGGCAGACGTGGAAAACCAGTGTTTCCTTTGATGGACTACATTAGTACAAGCACGCTAGGTACCTTGCTAGCATGTCATCTACCTTGCTAATTAGTTAGCAGCTTTCGCTAACTGGCATTTCCTGCACGAAAAGCCCAACTAGCTTTAAATTAAAGACTAGCGTAGCAACTAGCATATGCTATGCGCACATATCTAGCCCTTGCTGTGAACCCGGCATTGTATTAACCCACCGCTCCTCTAAATCTGCGCAGCGATGTCAGCAATGCGTGAAACCTTGAATGTACGCGCATACTTTCTAATGGCGTCGTGCTGCGTATGCGTGGAGGGTATTTTGTGTCAAAAGTCAAATAAAATTAGTAACTTGGTGTTGCGAACCTGATTTTATTTAAATTTAAATTAAAACTTTACTGGGATCGTATTTAGGGTTTATTCTCCAGGGCAATGGACAGTGGAGTTTTCTTGTGAAAATAATTAGACTGCTTCCCAAAATCTCAAACCCACTCCAGATGCCGTCGCTCAAGAAGCACACGCGTGCGCACAGAAATGCATGGACTACAAAACTGAATTTGATATCCTCTTTAAGAGTCCTGCTGCAACCATAAGCTTGTCTACACTACTCCACATAACCCATATTTAAAGGAAAATTCCGACAGTTGGTCTAAGTTGGGCAGAAACGCCCTTCTCCTTGTTTTTAGCACTGTTATCTGAACATGTCAGCGATAACGGCGTGCTTTGATTGTTGTGTAGCCCAGTCACTTATTGGGAAGTGTATATGTCAAAATCACCTGTTGAATAACCAAGAGAAGTCCATTTGTGTGCACTTTCCTTAATATCTGTGCCGCAACAGACCGTAGAGAAGAAAACTGGGAAGCCAGCGACAAGGCGGTGTCAATTTACTCTTTTAGACAGAACACAGTATTTAGACAGAATACTGAATGAGTACGTCCTTTTCTATAACAGGTCTGTAATTTGTGTTTGCTCTCCTTGCTTAGTCATCCAACATTACCAATAGTAGCAGGCCTACTGCTTCCCAAATAGCCCTACTGCACCCCTAACAACAAACTATAGCTTTGCTAGATATAACTTGTATTTCCGTAATCTATTTTTTCCTCAGGTTTTTCCAGTTTTTTGTGTATTTACAACAGTGAAGACGCGCATGAATTGGTTTTATGCGCATACCTATCACTCTTCTCTGTAACCTGAAGCTATTAAAACTCGCTGTTTCCGTCAAACGTTGCTTCTACTATTTTACATGGCTTCCTGCTTGCTGAAAAACAATCGATTGTGATAGCTCTTATTTGGAGTCCATTTAAGACGATCCCTGGTCGTCAGAAAATCGTAGAGATACACACGTATCAAGTCGCAAACCAACTGGTTGTGGGCCTGTGCATTTTAAACCGAGATTTAAATGAGCCTCAAGGTGATTAATCCAAAAGTATTACCTTTCATGGTGATAGCGCCACATCAGGATAATTAGGGTTTAGGACTGTGAGAGTGGTACAACAAAATAGTTTAAGCGTGGAATTATTAAGAACATAGGACCACACGACAAGATCAGGTCGTTTGGCCGAACTAAGTTTTCCATTTAAAATAGAATATCCAGTACTGCGCCCAGTCTGGACATGAACACTAGGAATATATTGCCTGGTCATGTAGTTGAACACTCGGTCCATACAACCGATTCCAAGTAATTACAGTTCTTTGTGTAAAATAATACTTTGTAATATCAATATGGAAATTATAAATGTAAAAACCTTAATTAAACCTTCCCCTAGTCTACACTTGCTACGCCTAAAAGGTTAACTAACTAAAATCTTTCATTGTAGTTTTTAATTTCACCATGCCAGGAACCAATTTGGTAATTGCTGTCAGGGTTGATTAATTTCCATTAGTGTCCCGAGCGCTCTTGCACGTGCACGATCACGGCCCACTGCTTTTTTCGTTAGTTTTTCGTTTTCGAAGTTTATCTAGTGCTTGCAAGGTTCTGGAAGCTTCTAGTCATAACTGAACTAGCAGACATTTAACAAAACCAAACAGCACCACATATATTTAAAAATCAGTTTATTGCAATTTATTCAACTCGTTTTCTTATAACAGGTTTTCCATAAAGACAGCACTGTGCAGTTTAAACATTTGTTAAATTGTAAAACTATTTCCATTATGATTAGCATAGCATAAATCAGAATGAAGTCATTTTAAAAAAAATGATAAGAGAGCACACCGCTTACCCAAACTTCACAGATGCTGCATGCAGCATCTATATCTCTGATTCACATCAAATGAAAATGTGGAGTTCTTAATTTAATACATTTAGATATATACACACACGTCAACTTGACATTTTTTATTTAAAAAAAATCTGGGGTGGCACAACTGATACGTAATCAGGTGGCAGACATGTTCTGCACAATAAGTATGACTGACATCCCTGGAAGTTCATGTCTGTACCCTCTACCCACAGGGATTTTTATCGCACATGTGTGTTGAATGAAACTCTTCCCTGGCAGCTGTGTTTTTACATTGATATTCAGTATTATGAATGATGCGAAAATAAGGAAAAACAAATATATCCAGAACTCTTATGGCACGTGTAATCCACAGTTGGAGATCTCGTTTGAAATTAGCAATTTTGGCAAATAAAACTAGCAAATTTTACAAGACAGTAATATGCTGCTCTATGCATGCACATGTGTCTGTGTATGTTTATGTTCTTTTGTATTATTGTTGACAGTGTCAACTATAGAAGCCCTCAGGGTAACGGAAATGTTTTTTGTCTATACTTTTTCTAAATTTATCTTCTAATTAAAAAAATTATGATGCATAACTTAGCCACGTCATACATACAACTTAGTTAAGTAGTGAAAGTTATTTGTGCAAGATAATATTTCACCTTTTCAATAAGTGTACCTGTCTTAACAGCTATGTGCCATGAAGGGCAGACTGTCCCAGTGATGAATTCACTGGGGTTAGCTTGTATATCCCCATTGGAAATGAGATTTTAACAACGATAAGGGAGGTTTTTAAGCAAAGAGATATTTACAAGAATATCTTGCTTTCTTCAGCTGTCCTGCTGTCTCCCACTGCTGCTACCCATTGGACAGTATTGCTTATTGAACAGATTAAATATTATTTCCCATGAAAAAAAGACAATGTATGTAGACAATGTAAAAGATAGTAGGTTGTATGTACACGATAAACTGAAAATATACCATCAAAACACTTTTATGTCACCCCTGAGGACTTCCTTAGACTGCTGATGTAGAAGCAATGGCATGCATTTTATTGTGCCCAGTCAAGTCTTATGCAGTACCTCTACCTGACTGCAGATGGCAGCACATAACAGGCAAACACAAATGTCATAATCTTGCACAATTCTGAATTGCTTGTCACCTGAATTTGTAGAAGATAAACAGTTTTTGCAAAAACATAAACAAGCACAGACTGGCATTCACAACATCAGAGGTGGAAAGCCCTGTCCCTTTCCCTGCTAAAAAGTTAAAAAGGCAATAGTATCAAACATACATTTCCATGTTTGAACATCAATAAAATTAAGAAATAAATATAAAATCTCACATCACACCTCCTGTTTGTGATTTGAGTCTAAAATTTATATTATTTCACCAACACCCAGGTCTGGCGACACTCCATTCTCAATACTTGTCAGTGAAACTAAAAGACTACTTTCATATGTTCAATAGATTTTATTACTGTGGAGATTTTCATACAGTGAAATGGTCATCCGGATGTGTTATGTATCGCAGGACAGAATAACAGAACTACTACCAAGACTCTCCAGCCAATTCTATAGCCCTAAACTTGAGAATGATATAGTCCTGTATCTCCAACTGCTCTTGCACCCAACATTAGAAATGCCCACTCCGTTTTAGAACAGGACCACACGTTCACACTGTTCAGAGCACAAAGAAACAACAAAATGGTGCTTACGATACCTCTGCACCCTTCTTCTCCCACCGTTTTAGCTCAAAGTGAGAAGCAGTAAGACATGCCGGCTACTGTTTTCTGAATAAAAAAATAGTTATGTTATTGACTGGGGTGACACATAAGGATGTATTTTACAACAGCTTTTTGTAGTTAAATACCCTGCCCCTCACTCTCCTTGGAATAAAATCACAGTACAATTGGTCTCTATCCATACACAACCTGCTGTTCATTCGTTTTCATTCTGCTGTAATAAACTGCTCTGCCTCACTGAAAAGAGCAGGCTATTCTCCGAACGTAACTGGTCTGTCACCTTTTTTTGTTCTTTTCTCTCAGTTCTGACTTTTCCACCCTCTCCTCCTCTCTTCTCTCCCGCTCTCTTACCTACTCTCTTACGTGTCCTCTCCTTCTCCACTTGCGGCTGCATCACTAAGTCACATGCTCTCGTTATTCACCTGCAGCACTCAAGACAAATGCTCTTATTTACCCACCAGCCACAGCTCAACAGCAGGGGCAAAGTCTTTGAAAACAGTGTCAGGTTTTTTGGCCTTCACTTCAGGGTATGAAAATGTTCTGACTGCCACCATTGAAAAGAATCTCATGTGCCAAATAGGATCGGCGCCCTGAAAGTGAACCGTTTCTCAGCATAACCCATAAGAACCCAAACTACCATTTGCCACAAAAGACTGAGTCTTTGACTTATCACATAATTCTGTTATAAGCTGTGGAGAGCCAAGCAGGAGCTACAGTTAGACTTGTGGAACAGTGTGATATATGATGGATGACAGCCAATCTGCTTCCTTGAAAGCTATCGGTGTCCTTATGTTACCGTTTACGTATTAAATGTCATTCTGTTATAAATATACCACACACTATCTACAAAAAAGGCAAACTTCAAATGAGGATGTAATGAAGCCAGTGGCTGAATGGGGCCTGCTTGTCGTCATGGCAAAAGTTGTTCAGTGGTAAGAGTCTAAAACGCCTCTCCTCTTGTAATTCACACTGGAGCTGATGCGATGTGGGTTCAGTTACTCGTGACTCATGATTCCCCTGTGTGCACTGCAGGCTTGAATCATCCAGACAGCAAGCCACAACCAAGTGAATTTGAGTCAACTAACAATTAAGATTAGGAGGCAGATTTTCTACACCAAATGAGTATTCGGGAAACCTCAATTTTAACCTCAATAGCTCAACTGCCAAGTATTGATGGAAGCCGTCAGAGAAATGGAGTGATAAAGCCATAGGAATGTTTAATGCGTTTGCTTTGTGCTTGCTTTCCAAGTCCCGTGAGTATCTGAAGGAGCCCGAGGACAGACAGACGGGGCCTGTCCTGGCTCTGACCCCGGTATCAGGCTGAGTGGCTGCCCGCCTGATGTGGAGAAACATGGAGACGTGAGGAGCGGTAGCGACTCTTGGGTATTGTGACAACCCTCTCATGCAAAAAGGAAGGGACAAACTGATGGGTTGTAGTCTCTGCGTTCTGACAGCTGTGGACAGGATCCTGTGGGTAGAGTTTTAACACCTGCTTCCCTCGAATCTGAGCTGACCATGGGGGCAGAGGGGACCCCAGAAAGAGGAGGGGAAGGTAAGATCACGAACAGGACACAGGGTCTGGTACCGTTCTCTCCAGTTCAGCAAAATATAACCTCGAGTGTAGCCGCTCCTTTATGAGTTGGGTTGGGGGACAGGAGGGGGGTTGCCCTCTGATTTTAGTCAGTGACCTTAAGAGCTGTAGAAGTACAGACAGACAGACAGACAGACAGACCGAGCGCCCCAGGAGCGGTGATGCTCCCCCCCCGGTTCAGAGCCAGGACTCGTGCGGACAGGCCGAAGGCAAGCCTCAGACTCGATTGAGGAAGTCCAGGTTGAGGCAGGCTGGGATGTGCAGGGTCTCCAGGCTCAGAGCCGAGGGTGTGTACGGGAACAGGACCGGGAAAGTGTGCTTGGTGTCCACCAGGAGCTGTGGGGTATCGTTCCTCTCTTGCAGTTGGCCCTGGGGACAGAGGGAAACACGTTTATCAAAGAAAATAGAGCCCAATATGTACATCAAAGAGGGAAATCACCATATGGTTACCGTTGCATTGCTCTGTAATCAAAAATTTCAATCAATGACTCCAAAGAATCAAAAATACCCTAACCTGGATGTTTCGGATGAAAGACACCGTGACCCTCTCCTCGAACTCGTTGAGTGGAGTGTAGAGGTTGAGGATTTTCACAATCTGCAAGAGGAAGACTTTCTCAGCTGGCGCTCAGAAATAAAGGACCGCTCAAGAGCCAATTCACACAGGATCAGAGAGGAAAGTGTCTATATTACAGCAGACCCAGATCAGACTCTAACTACTGTGTCTAGAAAAAGAAGATTAATTTAAGTGTCGGTTTTAGCCAGTGTTATGTTAGAGGGTAAAGGAACTGCCAGATTCAGTTGGAACTTCACCTGCATGATATCATCATCGATCAAAAGAAGTAAACAACAACTAGTTTGTAGAAAAAGCACATCCACGGAATTTGAATAGACATATCTCCTGTCAGAGTGTCAACCTGGCCAGGATAGTAGGACTGAAAGAGCTTGAGTCTGAGGTGTAGGACTGAGACTGTGGTTCTGAGGAGTGAGGTGTAGGACTGAGACTGTGGTTCTGAGGAGTGAGGTGTAGGACTGAGAGACTGGCCCTGAGGAGTGAAGCCATGCCAGGCCCTACCTGCTGCATTGAGAGGGCGGTGCACATGGAGCAGATGGCCTCGGCGTCCTGGGAGGTCTTCTTCTTCACCTGCAGGAGCTGTGCAGCCTGGATGAGGGGCTCCATGGTGGTCACTGCGCCGGTCTGCTGCAGGTTCTTCCCCCGGATCCACTCCTCCAGCTGGCTGATGTTGTACCTGTTTGGACATGGAGATGCATTTAAATACCAGGACTGCGAGAGACCGTTTCTGCATTTTGCACAGAGCCTGATCTCGCCTTCTTTGCGTTGATCATTTGCTCTCACTCTTCCCCTGTGATCCTCCTCCTCTCCTTCCAAAACCATTTTCCACAAATGTACTCCTGTCTTCAAGACAAGACAATGAGCGATGGGCCATGCGTGTGTCACTAGTGGTGACTAGTAGTTTTTGTTAGTTGTAAAGACCATAAAAAACAATTGAATAACCATTATGATCAGTGTTGGGGCCTTTACTTTTCCTTTGATGGAAATAAGAGTACAATTGAAACTGATATCACAAAACATTTTTTGCACAAAAAGTTGTCAGAAAGTGTTCCCATAAATCTTCTCATTTCCGTTGCTGTATAGTACCTCAGCTGCATGCCGGTGCTCCAGGAGCACACGTCCTTCCTCAGCAGGAGGTTGTTGAGGGAGACGGCGTTGATGCAGTAGAAGAGCTGTCGGATCACCTGCTGGGCGATCTCGGGGTCCAACCCATGGCTTCCCATGGTGCTGTGGAACTGGCCCAGCTGCCGGATCAGGGCCTCCAGGGTGTAGCCTCCTGGCCCACCGCCATCGCAGTCCATGCTGGAGGACCGGTTCCTGTATCCCATGGGCTTCACCCCCGCCAGGCTGGGAATGCTCTCGCTCTCCAACATGGCCGACACTGTCAAGGGGAAACAAGTTATTATCAACTGAAAATATGACACGTCCATACATAGATTGTTACAGAAAAACATTTTGAAGGGGTGTGGGTGTCAGATCGGGTCGTTGGGACCGAGCTGCCGCTCACCGATCATGGGCTGCATGATGCCCTCAGCGACCCTGATCAGCTGCTGGTAAATCTGGATGGACAGGTCGCTCAGCACCTGCCGGTATTCCGCCAGGTCAAAATTCTTCAGACAGTGCTCGTTCTGCTTGGCAGTGTTCTGCGTCATGAAAGCCTGAAAGAGAAACAGTCAGTTACATGAGTGAAATTTACAATTAAACAAGGAGATTGAATTAAACAGCAGAATTTATAATGCTATAGAAAACAATAATTGTTTTTCTGTTTAGGTGTTTTTATGGGAAGATTTTGGAAATTTATTTTTTCCAACATGGCAGTCCACATGACATGTTCTGGTTTGGAAATACTGTCCAAATGACTGAGAACCACTAAGATAGTTGAACAGAAATGGAGAAAAAGTTTTGCTGTTTTCTCTTTAAATTCCAGGTAAAAAGGTGGAACACTTGAATAATGTTCTATCAAAAAAGTCCACTTACTATACAAGAATGAATTCTATTCTATTAAACTTTTTTACTATCTTATTTTGGTGAATAGTGTTCCTTACGATGTATAGCCTTTGATTATTGGGCACAGATCTCACCTCATCTCCGCTGTATTGTTTCAGACAGTGTAGAAGCCTGCTGGTGTTGGCCAACCAGAAGGAGGTCGTTTCAAAGTCGTCGTTGTGTTTCTGCAGAAGGGAGAAACCATAAAGCATGTAATTTACAACATGACAGCCCTATGTGTGCTGAACCGTGTCTCTGTTCTACCATGGGGAGTACATCTGGGTCAGAGTACCGAGGGAGTATGAGAAGCACCATCATCTTTGGACAGTAATGTAAACACTTCGCTCAGTGGAAATGTAAAACTTCTGGCAGGAAAGAGAGACACTATGGAAGATGAAAATTCAAAAATCCTAGATAAAACAAACCCTTATATACCTTCAAATACAACTAACACACATAAAAGGGCTTGTATTTTAACTTCAGAGTCTACATGTTTTTTTTGCTTTTTTATAAATGTCAGTGCTAATTATCAATATTATTAAGAAATATTATTTCTGCAGTAAAATACATTTTAACAACAAATACGCATTTCATTAGCTTCATATACCTGATATTAAGTCACAATGATGAGTCAATGATGCACAAAATATAATGTAATTAACACAAAACTTTTGTTCAAATATACGCATATGCAGCTATTTCATATTTCAATATTTTGTGCATCCTTACTGAGGCATCATTTCAAACTTGAGACTGTATTCATGCAGGTGTAAGTGTGTGCACCATATGGGAGCCCCTGTACATAGGTGAATGGTCAGTGTATTTGTGTCCAGTACCTTTAGAACCTTCTTGACAGAATTGATGGTGGATGTGAGCAGCGAATGCACTTTTTGGTCGTCGTTGATGTAATCTGCGTGGCGGATGCACATGAACAGTATGTAGGCCGGGAGGCAGGGCACTGTGGCTGACACGGACTGAGGCTTCATGTCTGAGAGATGGACAGACAGAATGTTCAGACAGACAGAACGTTCAGATGGTGACATAATTTGTCACATGACATTATATATTCCAATCAGGAGCACACGTTAAATGTCTGACCTGTGATGAGGGTCTTGACCAGCAGAGCCTCGTCCTCCTTGCAGTACTCCAACATGCCCTCGAAGTCCTTCTCCTTGCGCTGGACGGTGACCTGTCGGGTCAGCTCGTGCCGCGCTCTGGATGCCTGTGCCGCCGCTGCCTGGGCCACTGTAGGAAAGGAAGAAGCAGACACCGTCACACAATCACGTCCAACCGCTGTCCTTCACCAGCCATTACATTAGCATGACAATACACTATCTTTCACCTTCTAGCTCCTGGACTTTCTTCATGTAGATCCTTAGCTGTTTCTTTAGTTTCCTCTCGTTCTTTTCCAGCTTCTCCACCAGCTCTTTCAGGTCCTTCACAAAAACACACAACCACACAGAGGGAGACCATTACATGTCCATCAAGTTCAAAATGAATGGTCTCATCATTCTTTAATGTCAATGATTTATAATTCATTTTTTTAAGTGTAAGAATAGGGCTGATGAATAAAATTTCCATCCCTCCTTTCCTAAGAGTCTGTTACCTTGAAGAGTTGTCCTCATTCCTCCTTTGACCCCACCCCTCTGTGTTCTCTTACCAGGTTCTCATTGGTGAGGCGGGTGATCTCCTGCTGAACGCTGTACTCCACCTGGGCCTCCGGGGGGAGGGCCAGCATCTGGTTGATGGCTTCCTGTCTCTTCTCGATCTCGTCCTTCAGGAGCTCGTTCTGCGTGCGCAGGGCTCCAGCTCGTCTGCGTGCTTTCGGGACTGCGACTGCAGCTGTGCCTCCAGCAGCCTGTGGGGGTTCAGAGGGTTACACAGGGGGCAAAAAGAGGACGGAGGAGCTTCTTGACGCCAACCCAATGGAACCATCTGTCAACCAAGTCATTGACACACTGATGGAGTCAAATGACACTGGAGGCACTGATATGACTGGAAGTCGAAGTACATTAGCATAGGCTAAATACGTTGTTTTGTTTGCCATGAGAATCAGTGGTCATTATTAGTTTAACTTTACCTATCTACTGATATGACTGGAAGTCGAAGTACATTAGCATAGGCTAAATACGTTGTTTTGTTTGGCGTGAGAATCAGTGGTCATTGTAGTTTTTACAAAGTCTTGGTGCTGCACAGCTATAGTTATGCACCTTTAACTTTGGGGAGGGGATTCCTACTATCTAAGGCGAATCTGGATGCTGTTGAGATCCTAGGCAGAAAATGCTATGAGGCCCTTCTGACTGCCATTCATGGCCATTGTTTTACCCTTGTTCATTGCCCAAGCATTGCCTGTTTTGCCTGTCCATTGAATTCACTGCGGTCTGCCATGCCAATCCACATAAAGACGAAAAAGATGAAAACCACAGGAAAATCACACAGCACTTCAAACCATACTTATGAGGAAGTTTTTTTTGCTTCAGTGCAAATTTCCAGTGAACACTCAGCTTTGGGAATCCACAGCAAAGATAGGAAAATTATGGAAGGGTAGCAGGGCCAATCCAGACTTCCACCACTGTTACCACTGTTCATTTCTGAACTGATATTGTATTTACTCACAAGCTTTCAGGTTGTGATTACTGAAATGGTGGAAGTTTGGCATGGACCCAGTGCAACACACAGCAAGAGGAAAGAGAGAGAAGGAACAACCTGGCGACTTGCTTTAAACCCTGGTAAGCCAATCCCAGCTCTCCATCTTCATTCAGATACCCCCAGTCCTGTGCTCTGCTGCAGCCAACGGAGAGCAGAGGAGCGCGTGAGCAAGAAGAGGACAGGAGACAGACAGGAGAGAGCACAGCGACACCGGTTAGTGGCACCACAGAGAAGCAGTTAAGAAGCAGAACAGAAAAGCCCCGGAGGAGACTACGCAGGAAACTTTGAGAGAAATGGAGGCGAAAAAGTCATTCTAGATTAAAAATGCAAAAAGCCAAAGTGAAAAAGCTGTAAGCTTTCAGCAAGAGTACCTCTAATGAGGACTTACTGCTGAATTGTACTGGATTTTTCTTTTTCCACAAACCTTGGTTGGATTGTAAGGTAGTAGCAGAGTATTATTTGTTTAATCATTTCCATCGAGAAAGTCATTATGCTCCACACCCTAAACATTAAACCTCTGCTGTACCAATAAGGTAACCTAAAGTCAACTCTGACACTGCCGATGACACTTGCAGAAACTCTTAGCTATTAGATGTAATGTTGCTCTTGTGTTTACCAATTCTCTGCCAGCTCCTGTTTTGGGAGATGTGAGGACACATTCCCCTAATCTGACAATGGGAGATACGTCCTTCTGTCACATTGCAACTCGTGTTTCCATTACTGTGTCCAGTCCTTTAACATTTCCTACAGGGGAGCTTTTCAGTACTGGTGGCGCTGTGACACTGCATCAGAGAGACTATGATTGGACCTCCACCACCAGTCATCCAACAGGAAATGAGAAACAAGAGCAGGAAGGAAATCCACAGAGAAATTTTAAAACTGGTTTTGCTAGAAAGACACATCACTTAACAGTGAGCAGTCCATTAAACACATAAGCTGTCTTTGCACAACCTTCTTCAGTGGGGGGAAGGGGGCATGGTAGAGAGTGTGGACAACTCTCTGTCAACTGTGACCTTTTGGTCCTCCAGGTCACCCTGATAGCCTTTGGTACCACTTTGCAGAACCAGTTAGCTAGCCAGTTTACAAGAGTCTGAGTGTTTGCTTCTAATCAGCAAATATTAACTAGCTAAATAGGGAGTGGCGTTTTGTGGTCCAGTACAGAAACTACAAATCAGCACAAACACAGAGAGAGAAATTCCTACACCTGCATACCACAGCAGGATTTTTGTATTCACAACACTGAGGCTAAAGAAAGCGGGTTTCCTCTGTGTAGCCAACACTTAACTCAAAGAGATTATTAAAGGGATATTGTAGCTATGCCCTGACTCCTTGTCTTAACTTCTCTCTGTATAAACAGTAGCCATTCCAACAGGAAACTGTAGCCAGTATGTCTATACTGGCCAGTAAAACATTAATATATGTACAAATGTAGTTACATAGTAAAACAGGGACAGGAAGTATAAGCTAGAATGACCAAACAATACTGAATATGTAAAAACAACCCCCAGGACAATGCAAATTAACTACAAAGGGTTGCTACACAAGATAGCCAGGTAACATTAGCCAGGATAAAATGGATACTATTAGAAAATAATGATTGGATGAAATTCCCATTTAATGTCACTTGTCTGATGAAGAGTATGGAAGAAATGTTCCTTCTTACATTTTGCAAGTCTGTCTTTAAGCAATAAGGGGGTACTGAAAACCCCACTCCCTTTTTAAAATCCATGCCTTGGTGGTCTGCACTTGACTCCCTGAACATGCCTTCAGTTCGCCATGTACTTACTGTTCATGAACACAAGGCTTGACTTTGTTGAGACCTTTTTTAGGCCTGACAAATAGGATGAACACAGTGCAGCAAGTAAAGTACGATCCACAATCCTCTTACGTTTGAGTGCGTGAACACAAAATCAAAACCTAATGTTCAATAGGGGAGCCATTTGTGAAATCTTTGCGAACGGAACAGATTTGCACCTTGCCCGGTGTGTGTGCACTTACTTCTTTGACTCAGAAAGCCCATGGTAGGCCTCCAGAGCCTCCTCCTTGTCCATGTGCTTTTTGCTGTTGGTCTCCTCCTGTGACAAGCGGAATAATGAGTATGGTGAGAGAACAGACAGCACGAAAAGACAGTCAAACAGACAGAGGATGTACCGGGTGCAGACAGTTTACACAGCCTATAAACTGTTACACAGCGTTACCTGTAGAAACGGCTTTGCGGCTTATTCATTATGGCATGCTTATTAGAAACTAGTGTATGAATGTGAAAATATACATACTCCTACGTACTCTTCTTGCTTTGGCCATGATCAGAGTACTTCACATGGTTTAAAGAATCAAGTAATTGAATAGACAAAACATCAGTCTGTAATTAGTGTTTTTAAAACCAAAATAACACTTTGTCATAATTAACTTTGACAGCTTTTTAATGTCTTCGTTGTCCACACTGCATGTTTCTGCACTGCAAAACATACTGCTATGTTGATCACACAGAATCCTGGTAAAGAAACTTGACCTCTGCTAATATTGATTAATTGAACAGGTCCTGTTCCCCAAACCCTTAACCAAACCCATGTTGAGCGACTCACAATGTGATTGTCTGTCTCCTTCTGCTTGGAGGAGCTGACGATCTGTGTTCGAAGGATGAGGACCTCCTCCTTACGCACTTCAAGCTCCTCATTGGCTGCCTTCAGCTGGTTTAGCAGCAGGTTGTAGCCATCCTGTAGCTCATTGGACGAGCTGCTCTGGGAGGCGTTGTCCGCCAGGGTTTTGCGCAGCTCGTTCAGGTCATTCTTCAGCTTCTTGTTCTCAGATTCCAATTCCTGCCTCTGAGGAACAAAGAAATGGGTGGATGAGTGCTTTTAGATTATGGTACAAACTTTGTTCTTCTCACATTTATTTGCATGGTTCAAAAGCAGCTCCCTAAGAAGCCATAAGGAGATATCCCTTTTAGGGCTATCCTGGGCCTCTGCTTTTTGCTAATAAACTGCTAATATGTACTTAGCAAACTTGCCTGTTTATGCAGACTGCAGGCTATTTAGTCAAAGTGTTTCATTCTTGGTTAATATGGAAGGGGACCCATGGTGGAAGTGCGCTATGGTACTATGTTGTGCTATGTTAAAATCTCTTGAAGTAATTAAATGGCTGGCTATCAAATAACAGCTGATAATCTCAACTAATGTGGGCCGACTCCATAAAACGGCACTTTTCTCCCAACCTTTGCCACCGATCATTGCTGTTCCACCTTGGATATCAATTCACAGTAAATGAGTCCTGACGTAATCACCATGTTAAGCATTTCATCATTTTTTCTGATTACAGTTAATGATTTAGGAGTACTGTGATAACATATCACGGCATGCGTACAGTCAAAGCTGTTTCACAAAAGCGAATTATGTAAGACCACGAATGGCTTGTATTGGAGGACGCTGAGGAAGAAACGTCACGATGGAGTAAAATGAGCAGGACCTCATGAGCAGCTCAGCTCTTTAGTAAAATGATAAGGACCCAAGGAGCAGCTCAGTTCCGGAGCAGAATGAGCAGGACCTGATGAGCAGCTAACCTCTGCACACACTGAGCAGAACCTCACAAGCGCTTTTGAATCAGCAAGACGATTACTTTTCAAAAAATTGTTTTAAAAAGTAGTTGAACATTTTACCAAATCAAATGATTTGAAATCAACTGAACATTTTGAATAAGGTTGGTACAACCCAACAACACTGTGGTCTGCATCTCACTATACATGTATTACAACAAGTTTCCATTTCATAACTACCAACTCGGTATTTCGTAAGTCTTCCATAAGTTCACAGCAGCAGTGGTGCTCCATAAAGAAAGCACGCTGCCCGTCCAGAGACAGGACGCAATGTTGTGCGACTCCCCCCTCCCTCACCTCACTCACCCAAACTTTCAGGGGCAGCATGGCCAGCAGCACCAAGCAGACCAGGGTGCAGAAGAGATCGAAGAACAAAAAGACAGACATTTCACTGAAGCGACAGAGCGCGGCTACGCATCTTATGAAGCGGATACCTTGAGACTGTCATACGCGGAGTCTGTACTGTAGTCCTGCTCAGATGTTGAACCTTTGTTCTCTACACCCTGTAGAGATAAAACACAATAACCCCAGATAAATTAAGACGACTTCAAGGACATGCAGCCACCGCAGCCTGACGTTTTGCAGTGTAGGTAACACTTTAGATTTAGCAAAGCATTACATTGTGTGCTCCATAGATATACATAAAATTAAAAACAAATGGTTATACTGGTTTTCAGCATGAAATGCTGAATTTTTGTGTCACGTTAGAATACAATCTACACCTCTGAATGTAGTTTGCATGTTAATTTTCTTTCACTCCATGAGCACAATGACTTTCAAAAAAGAAGAACTATTAACACATATGAGTGTTATATTTTTTAGAATCCATAATGTGCATTGACTTTATGCAGGCATGATATATGAATACTACAAATATTAATTTTTGTAAAATTATTACATACATGCTTTCACTCTTACAAGCAATCTAGCAGAAGGATTTGTCAGTTGTTGATACATTTCTTTCTGTCACCTAATTCTAAAGATACCATTTCTCATTACATTTTTTATCTTGGAGATTTAAGACAGACAGTGAGAGAGAATGTGATCGCGAGAGCAGACCAAAAGGTGGAGGAAACAGAACACAGAAAAACAGGAAACGGGCAGAAACAAAAATAAGGACATTCACCTTGCGTTTGACCAGCTCCTCCATCTTTTCCAAATTGGTCTGCAGCCTCCTCCTCTCCTGCTCCAGCTCCCTCACTCGCTTCTGGAGCTTCATGAAGAGGCTGATATCCATGGCTGCCTTCTCCAGGCCCATCTCCTGCACCACACACACACACACACACACACACACACACACTATGTTAATTTTATGTGGTTCACAGAGTTATCTGGAAAGGATTTTGAATGAGAAGCAGGGAGAATGCAGTAAAAAGACCGGGAAGGTGCCAGTACCTCCACCTGCTGGATGGAGTCTTCGGTATCGCCCACCTCCGAGGTGGAGATGGAGGGGTAGTTAGAGTCCGACTCCAGGCTGCTCTGATTGGAGGGGTTCCTCCTGTGGCCAGGCTGAAACTAACAGTGAAAAATGTGTCAAAATGATGAAATTAACATGAATTTTAATGTGCAATATTACATTAAACATACAGCTATCTAAAAACAGCACAGATCCAACTCATAGAAAGTTGATCATTGAATCATGAATTGCTCTCTTGACCTCAATGCTGCTAAAACCTCCTGTTCTCCTTTACTTCATGGACAAACTGTCCTCTCTTCTATTAACCTTTCGCAAACCTACCTTCCCCACCACCCCATTCCCATCACTCACTTTGGCCAGTGAAACCTCCTCCTGCAGGTTGTCGTATCTCTGCTCCAGTCTGGAGAACTCCTTCACGAGGTTCTGGTAGCGCAGTCTTTCTTCATCCAGGTCCGCTCTCAGTCTTGCCTCTTTCTGAGAGACGCTACTCTGCTGGTCTGGGGGGTGAAAACAGAGAACACAGAATGAGACAGTGAGTACCTCAGTCTCCTAGCTTATGAAAGTCTCTTGATGTGTTGTGTCCTGGGTAGTTTAATGGCTTTCATGATTACATGTAAATCATGTTGAACCTACTTTAGATTCTCAGACCGCAGACCATGGGTATGAATTATGTCTACAAATATAAGGGAAAGCACACCTTGTACCTAAGCCTGTCATGAATTTCTTCTACCAGTGCTGCACATCTAACCTGCTTCATTGCAGGTTAAGTTGAAGGTATAACCACTGTGCACATACAAATGTGGTCCACTGATCAATCAGAAACCTCTAGGACTCATAGCATCACTGCTCCAGGAAAGCTCTATGGATCTCAGTGCTAGCTTTGTAGCAGAATCACATAGGACAGGGGATGACAAGAATTTCAGCAAAAATACAATGTGCAATGAAGAAAAATCATGTTCTAAAATGTTATCGTTTTTTTCCCCCACTCTCCTTGACTGACCTTAATTTGCATAAACTAATAATCATTCCTCAAACAAAGGGTTACTATTTTGTGAAAGTTGAAACAGTTGAAAGAGCACAGACAATGAAACTGTGACATTTTGTAGAAGCAGAAATTATTCCAGAGCTGGTGATACCCATTTTCTCATACTGAACTGTGTACATAACCTTTACACTGTGTCAGCCTCATATACTGGTACATACAAAGGGCCCAGAGGAGAATCATTCTGACCTGGTTTTAAAAGTTAACAAGAACTCTTTTTTTGCCCAGTTTATGATTCTCTCCCACTTATCTACAGAGGGACTTAGCGGGCTCTAGCAACCGACCCTAGCAGGCCAGGCTGTGGGCATTCTGTATGGTGCCTGATTGCACAGGACACTGCTGTGGGGACTGAAGGGAGCACTGAAACAACTGCTTCATCTTGGGAATATGGTACTAAAAACATGATATTGCGAATAAACTCTGTGGTGTGGGCTCCATTTGAGGTTATCCCAGACTGTTCCTGAGAAATCTGATAGGCTTAAATCCTGCTTTCCATGTGTGAATCTGAGTGAAACAAAGACAGGGTTTGCAGTCTTAGCTGAGGGTGCAGTCTCACATTCCTCCAAACTCAGCTCCAATGAAACCCAATGCTCTTCCAATTTCAGCTGGCCTACTTCTGCACACAGCCCCTCTTGTGTGTGTGTGTGGAAATGATACAATACCTGCCCTCAAGGGGGACGGTGGCTGAATTTATTTGATCAACCCGGGAACAAGAGAGACCTCTGTGGAGAGGGAACTACATTTCCCAGACTGCTGCTGGACAGTAAAGCCAAGGAGAAGAGCTCTCACCTTCTGTGCTTCTGGACTGCTGGAGAATCCTCTGGTTCATCTCTTCCTTCTCCTCCTTCAGTAGAGAATTCTCGCTCTCCAGCTCCTCCACTCTCTGAATGGGACAGGACACAAATAAATGGCAGCCAATCGTGTGAGGTCCGGTCAATCGGCTCCTCCTGATTCGCTGTTCAGAGAAGCTGCAGAATCCACAGTCCAGCCAATGGATTGAATACCTATAAAGCTCACTCACAACAGAAATGTAGAGCTGACTCTTCTGCCAGGCACATAAAACAGTCCATGCTCTGTGTGACACTGCGTTTCATTAGTGTAAAGACGGTTCTGTTTTCTCTGTCTGAGTGTGCACCACTGGAGAGAAAAGCTGAGCTTGGATCTGCTCCCCACCCCTGTCTGGAGCTCGAGCCCAGAGTGGACAGAGGGAGAGATGAGGGTGTCATGTATCAACCCCCTTCTACGTACAGAGCACAGATCACCTGAATCTAATCTTCCATCCTTGAAAAGGCAGCTACATTTAGTGAGATTTTTTTGGTTTCCTTGCAATCTGATTTCACGATTAACACATTAGCAACATTAGCACATAACCACATCTGGGTCATAGGTCAGCGGATGAGTTGGCATAAATTACTTTTTCCAACTGAAGCCCCATCTACATGACAGGAAGTAACTAACGTGACCGTTTACATTCAGACTAGGACTGAGTGTGCTCTAATGTGGCATGTAGAGCCAGAATGGGAGGAAGCAATCGAACAACAAGGAAATCTTGTACAAGATATCAGTGAATGTGGGGGTTGGGACTCGGAAATAAATACTCTATGTAAGCGATGGGGGCATTCTGAAAGTTTAAACAACCCTGGTTTAGTGGACCTACTGCACTGTAGCATTATAACAGTGCCAGAAAAGTGAGGCTAGTTCCAATCTGATTCATAAAACTTGAAATGATTCCTGGGTGACAGGAGTCTGATCCAACAAATAAAAAAATTCCACAAGAACAACTCAAAACCAACATAAATTTGTTGGGATGCCAGCTTGAATTTAGTAAGACTGTCAGTGCCTGGGAAATCCGATTTACGCCCTTATTTTGGAGTAAATTCCCATGGAAATCAGACAGCCAGCATTCTGAACAAGCGTAGGTGAAGCTATCGGCTCCCGCTGTATTTTCTCTGGGGCTCCGCCTTGGGGACAGGCTGAAGACAGAATGTTTTATACATACCAACAGTTGCTTACAGAGAACAGACAATGTTCAGCACTCAGTCTGTGGCAGTTTGAATAAAACATCAAAGGCTGGGAAAACAACAGCCACAATTTTTGCTACATAAGTCAGCATCCATGCCGAGCGACACCTGGCGGTGCGCGCCGTCTCGGGCTACATTAATAAACATATGAGAGCGAATTTGAGATGAGTAATTACCGTCATCGGATTACTCCAGGGACACCAGGATTTCAACACAATTTGAACATGTAACATCACATCTGTCTATGGACCTTAAAATTACTGGCATCCCTACAGATCCCTAATATATGAATAATTATCCACTGACAAGTGCTCAAAGTGTGAAGAAGCAGAGCACTATGGGCCAGAATCACTCAAAGCATGCCTATGTGTAACATTGTTGCCATGTTCACAACATCCACATTTAATGAGAAAATATGGTTGTGCTCAGTCTTCTGATTTGCATTCACTGGAGGTGCCTTTGGTCATCTTTGGGAACGATGTGACATATGTACCGTTGAGTACCTCTAATGCGACTCATCTCAAGGGTAGAGGTGCCTGTGTCCTGTTCAATGGCATCATCAATTCTGAGTAACAGCACGTTTTAGCCAAAAACATGGTTGCCGGGAGGCTGACAGTATGGTGGAGGCAGGATCGCTGGCATGACATTGACCTGACGGGACCCTAAACATAACTTAAAATTGAAAAAGAAGCGGCTGAATGAAAACGGGATCAGCACTTTGCCATGGCTATCTTAGACTCCAAACTAAATTGAAAGCGTAGACTGAAACTCAAAAAGAGTACATCAAAGGACACCAGGAACTGAAAATGGTTCTACATGGAGGAATAGTCAAATAATCCTCCCAGCGTTTTCTCCAATTTTATTGAGACTCAAGAGATGCTTTGTTTTTTTGTGAAGTATTTTTTGTTCATTGTCATGGATATTCACTGCATACTCAGCTTTATAAATTGATAATATGTACAAAATAATCTGTTTAAATTACCCTGCCTGACATATTTCCTTGAAAATAAACCGCTTAAAATAATTATGTAATAATGAAGGAAAATCAGCTCAAAACTGAGAGCACTTCTGCATAACTTGAAATGTAATTGCGTAACACCCTACTTGCCGTGAGAAATTGTAACAGGAAATGTGAACGCTAGTCTCTGCATTAAAATCTTGATGTACCTGTTGCAGGCCATGCTTCTCGTTGCTGTGCTCCTCCTCCAGTCGCTTCCTCTGGGCGTGAGCCTCCTGTAGCTCCGCCCTCAGCCTCTCCAGCTCCTCCTGCAGGGAGGTCAGCTGACTGCCAGCTCCTTGGCGACTGCGGACCTGCTCCAGCTCCTTCTGCAGCTTGTTCACCTCCGTGCCCAGACTGGTGTTAGCCACCAACAGCTGCTCATTCTGATTCTTATACTCCTTATTCTGTGAGAGGGAGATTGACATTTAAACACACTCAGTTAAGCAGAGCAAAAGCAGTACAGTGAAATTCTACAATGAAATCATTACATTCCTTCTCCCCAAATTTTACTCTTGGTTTTAAACTGGCTATATTACGATGGAGCAGTGTGTACATAAAAAAGTTTAAAAGGCAGTTCTACTGACATTAGTCCTAAATGTTATAGAGAAGTAGATTTAGGGAGGGCAACAAGTGTGTATTAATTACTGAAAAACTCAAAATAACAAACAAAACATATGGACCGTGGACAACAGAACAAAGCATGACATATGGTCAGTTTACCTGCTCGTCCATCTTCCTCTGCAGTTGGACAATCTTGTTCTCCATGCCGGTGTTCAGTTTCTTTAGGTGTTGGGCAGAGCGAGCTTCGATCTTTAGCTGTTTCAGCTGCCTCTTGGCCCGCAGGCGCCGGTATGCACACTGGATCACGATGCAAGCGTTTCGGGCTCGCCTGAACTTCTTACGGTCCAGCCAACCACGGACTGTCCTCTGGATGATCATGGCCTTGTGGTGGAGCATGAACTAGTATGGACAAAATAAACAACTCACAACCAGAAAGTGGAAGCGATGGGTAAAATATGGACAAGTAAAAAATAAATAAGATTTTAATTTTCATTGCTAATCAGTAGCATGGAGGCCACAGTGGTACTTCCTGGTGTTCTCTGTGTGTGAACATGTTTAGGGTGTACCTCCTGGTATATCCTGTGTGTGAACATGTTTAGGGTGAAGTACCTCCCGGTATATCCTGTGTGTGAACATGCTTAGTAAGTATCCTGGTATATCCTGTGTGTTTAGGGTGAAGTTTATATCCTGGTGAACATGTTTAGGGTGAAGTACCTCCTGGTATATCCTGTGTGTGAACATGTTTAGGGTGAAGTACCTCCTGGTATATCCTGTGTGTGAACATGTTTAGGGTGAACATGTTTAGGGTTAGGGTGAAGTACCTCCTGGTATATCCTGCTTAGGGTGAAGTACCTCCTGGTATAACCTGTGTGTGAACATGTTTAGGGTGAAGTACCTCCTGGTATATCCTGTGTGTGAACATGTTTAGGGTGAAGTACCTCCTGGTATATCCTGTGTGTGAACATGTTTAGGGTGAAATACCTCCTGGTATATCCTGTGTGTGAACATGTTTAGGGTGTACCTCCTGGTATATCCTGCTGTGAACATGGTATATCCTTGTGGAACATGTGAAGTACCTCCTGGTATATCCTGTGTGTGAACATGTTTAGGGTGAAGTACCACCTGGTATATCCTGTGTGTGAACATGTTTAGGGTGAAGTACCTGGTATATCCTGTGTGTGAACATGTTTAGGGTGAACCTGTGTGAACATGTGTGAACATGCTTAGGTTTAGGGTGAAGTACCTCCTGGTATATCCTGTGTGTGAACATGTTTAGGGTGAAGTACCTCCTGGTATATCCTGCGTGTGAACATGCTTAGGGTGAAGTACCTCCTGGTATACCTGTGTGTGAACATGTTTAGGGTGAAGTACCTCCTGGTATATCCTGTGTGTGAACATGTTTAGGATGAAGTACCTTGGTATATCCTGGTGAACATAAAGTACCTCCTGGTATATCCTGTGTGTGAACATGTTTAGGGTGAAGTACCTCCTGGTGTTTAGGTGAAGTACCTCCTGGTATATCCTGTGTGTGAACATGTTTAGGTGAAGTACCTGGTATATCCTGTGTGAACATGTTTAGGGTGTACTTAGGTTTAGAAAGTACCTCCTGGTATATCCTGTGTGTGAACATGCTTAGGGTGAAGTACCTCCTGGTATATCCTGTGTGTGAACATGTTTAGGGTGAAGTACCTCCTGGTATATCCTGTGTGTGAACATGTTTAGGGTGAAGTACCTCCTGGTATATCCTGTGTGTGAACATGTTTAGGGTGAAGTACCTCCTGGTATATCCTGTGTGTGAACATGTTTAGGGTGTACCTCCTGGTATATCCTGTGTGTGAACATGTTTAGGTGATATCCTGTGTGTGAACATGTTTAACATGTTTAACATGGGTGTACCTCCTGGTATATCCTGTGTGTGAACATGCTTAGGGTGTCCCTCCTGGTATATCCTGTAACTGTTTAGGTGTAACTGGTATAACCTGTGTGTGAACATGCTGGTGAACATAACCTGCCATGCCAGTGAAGGCCTGGATGGTGACCACGGCTCCTCTGATCCTCAGGAAGGCCTTGCGCTCTCGGACCATGCGGTACTGTTTCTGACATATGAGGGCAGCTCTGGTGAGACGCAGCTGCTCCGCATACCTGCGGGGGGGCAAATTGTTGAAAAATGCATGACAAAATAATTTTTATAATACAAAAGCAGGCTTATTTACTTCTTATAGCATTATGCTATTAAGTTTATATTAAGTCTGTTACTTGCTGGAGGAGTGCAGGGGGGTCACTGTGAAAATTTGCCCATGGCACAAGAACCACTTACAGGGTTCCTGCATTGCCCTTGGTTACAGGTAGTTTCCAAATGTAAGTGCCACCATAAATATCACCTCTGTGAAACTCGCTATGCACAGTTTTTGTTGAGAATGGGTCACACAGCTGTAGATTCAGTTCTGGGGTCTTTCTTGGGGCTGTTTGTGGTTTTTAGCAACAATCTTGTTCCCTGTCAGTTAACTTTGACAGCTTTTTCTCTTTTCCTCATGAAGTTTTTCCTCATTGCAGCGTTTGGCATCTGCCATCATTGTTTATGTCACTGTCGAGGGGACATAAACAGCGACATAAACAATGATGGCAGATGCCAAACACTTAAATTGATCAGGCTCTGTGTTATAGTATATACAATACTATATCAATTCTCCTGCTACAGCAAAACAATTAATATGATATTGTATATAACCACAAACCATAAGCAGAAGGTGAAGCACAGCCCGGTCATGCAGGACGGTAACGATCCCAAAAACACAAAAAAGTCTACATAGTAAAGGTTGAAGAACAAAAAATGAACAAGCAGTTTAAAAACTGAGGCGGTTCTGCATTGAGGGGTGGGCCAAAACGATTTCACAGCACTCCTCCGAGACGGATCAATAACTACAGTAAGACTTTGGTTGCAGACATTGCTGCTGAAGGTGGCATAAGCAGATATTGAGTCAGGGGAATGTTTTTTTTTTTTTTTTTTTTTTTACAGGAGCTCTGGTGTTGTGTAACTAAATTTAATAAATAAATTAAGTAGTCACAAGTGTACATTGTTTACTTCCTCTGGCTCCACCTTCTGTTATTTTTAAATGTTTTCCCTCCTGAACTGTTTAGCCTCCTGCATTAAACCCCTCCTGTTGACTCAGAGGAGGCAGCCATGATGCGATTCCTCCCGTTCATGTAACGACAAACCCTCGCTTCCTTCCACACTGCTGACATATTAGGGATGGCCTCTAGAGAGCGATGAGACTAACAAACCTAACCAACTGATATTTGTTTAGTATCAAAAATATGTAAAAATACAAAAAATCTGATGGCGACATACTTTTCTCTGTCATTGATCACGCACTAGCTTTAGATAGTAACACCCCTGAATGGCAACCAATCATCTCACCTGCGTGCCAGGTAACCCCGCCCGTATCTCTGCAGGGTGAGGGCAGTCTTGCGGATCTTGCGGTAGCGGATCCTCTGCAGCCAGCCCGCACGGTTTTCTGAATCTTAATGCAGGCTGAGCGGAACTTGTCTGCGCGGAGTTTCTCCAGGTACGCGACTTGTCCCGCACGGAAGAAGATCTTGGTTTTTCCAAACTGGAACTTGTCTGGGTCCTGGCAGGAGAGGGTGGGGTGGCAAAGAGACAAAGATTAATTATCCTGAAAGACATGCTCTATTGAAATTCATGCTCTTCCAATTTTTCATCAAATTTCCAACTGACTCCTGGAGGAGAGCACAGTAAGTAAGTGACTCCTCCATTGCAATTGATGGCTGACCTCACTTCTTTTCAAACTATAGACACAACACTAAATACATGCCATCCATGTCATCAGAGGATTCCAAAGCCAGTCTACCTGACCTGACCAAACATGACTGCTGCAGATGGGATGAAACCAATGGAAGCAGCCATCTTACACCCATAATTCCTCAGCAAGACTGGGCCAAGTTTCATGGAAAGTTGAATCAAGATCACCTCTTTTCTATATTCTCTCCTCTCATTCTTAGTTTTGCTTAAGATGTACAATATCTGGGTCTGACTGACATTAGAGGACAGCACTGAAATGCATGTCTACTACTCTCACCTTGATCAAAGTCTCCAGAAGGTTTTTACAGACAACCTTCTTGTCTCCACTCGCAAGGTCCTTTTTCTTCATCAAAACACGATACCTGCTAAAGAAGTCTGGGTACGTCCATCTGAAAGCACGTACAAAAGACAGTCAGGTTGGAACTGGACCAGAGTTACATACATATAGCTGTCATAACTCACAGCAAATAACTTGCACATAAACAACATCAAAGGCAAGTATACTAACAAAGTTAATTGTAAACAGAGAGTCTTAGAGCTATTCAAGAGAAACCCTGGACAAAAACTATTGAATATGATGGTCTGGTATACATGGTATCTGGGGTTTTCTTATTGGCACAGTACAATTATCACGCTCATTAAGCATTCAGTCACTTATACATCCAGAGACTGTGGTCCAAATGTAATCAGTAGGAACTGCAGGAAGTGTTACTCATTGGGTTTAAAATTAGTTGAACACAGATTCTGTAGGGGGAATCTTACAAAATAAGAGTCCTGTCTGACACAAAGACCTGCTGGGATTGGTGCTAGGTTTTTTGTTCTTCCTTATGCAAAATATATGATCTTGATATGGAGGGCAGTAGCAAAACAGTTCAGTTTCCAGATGGTAGAAAACAGTTGAGAACCAAGAAAGGTAACACAGAAAGACCTAAACAGAATCAGGAAGTTTGTCTAAATCTGGGAAATGACACTTAGTTTAGCTAAATTGGGAAAATGAAGACAGGACTATTTCATAGGAAGCACAAGATCAGAATGTGTTGTTTTTGAAAAGGCCAGGGAGTCACTGGTGACGTGAGTTTATTAGGGTCTAAGCATTGTGTTACAATGAAGGAGGTTAATGGGATATACTTAAAAAAAAAGTTATAAATCAAAGGAGGTTCTGTTAAAGTTATACAATGCCTTGGTCAGACCTCAGTTGGAATACTGTGTATTAGATATCAAGGATCTCAAGACTCTAAAATTAAATTAGTACCTGGTATGAAACTTAAAAGTTATGACGAAAGACTCAAGTCACAAACTATTCAGGCTGAGCATAAAAAGGATAAGGGTGATGTAACTGAGGTTTTTGCATAAATAGAGGGATTTAACAAGGTGAACTATGAAAGTTTTATAGGTTGAGTTCAGTTAGTAGAACAAGGGTCAAAAACGGTTTCAATGATTCCCAGTTTTACACTATTAATCCCGGAGCTTGTTGACTCACTCGGTTCAGGTTTAGGGTGATTCCTCTGTAACCGTTTCGTTTATAATGACTTGTGGCAGCTCAGTCTGATAGCATTACTGCTGCTGAGTCGCTCATGAGTGACGTATGGGCGATGTAACAAGTCACTAGCTCGCTAACATGTTTCTACTACACTGTGGTCATGAAAACCAACTGGAAATGATATAGCCTTCAAGCGCAGCTCCTCAGCATTAGTTAAAGACGATGAATGCTGGTCAAAGCTACCACCCCAGTGAGATTATACGTACTCTGACTAATTAAACGCACTCTAACTTACAGGCTCAAAATCTGAGACGCATTAGCAGTATCATTCAGTTTATGCTTTAATGGACAGGTGTTAAAGAGCTGGGCTACGTTTAGGTCAAGCTGAAAATAAATCTCTTTGTTCACATTTGTAATCTTCTGAGACATTACACATCAACATTCTGGACATTTGTGCCTGGCGGTCTATAACAACATCTTGGTAGAAAATGTTTATGATTATATAGATGAATCTGCAGCCAAAGGACTTACTAAAGTCTTAAGCTACACCTCCCCATACATATCTGTCATTTTCAAAGATTCTATAACCTAGCATTGTCACCTCCATATCTTTCATCAATATTTTTGGGTTTGTGTGCCTCTGTGAATGATATTGTGTGTACGTATTCATTTTTAAGTGAGCAAGGGCTATCCTAGAGTTTATATTGCAGATTGAAAATATTGAGCTGTATGAGTCCTACACTTTTCCTTGGTCAAGACACTTGATGTAATTCGCATCAAGATTAAGACCCTGCCCACAAAGTAAAAGTCAATATTTATTGCTGTATTTCAACAGAAACATTTATGAGCTCCCACTGTTCCTATTCTCCCTTCTCCATAAAATCACAGTGCATCATGGTTAATATAATATGCTAAGTCCCCAAAAGCTCCACTTGCTTCTCCTTCGCATAATTAAAAAATGAATCACAGTTGAACATAAATACTTAACATCTTTCACATGACAGAGAAGGTTTTTTGGAATAAATCAAGCCATGTTAATTCTATTTAACATAAATTTGTGGTCACCACTAGCCATGACTTGTAATTATCTGTGCTTAGATAGCTGTAATATGTGTTTGAACACCTGTTTGTTGACAAGCACAGCATGTACACTGTCCAATCCCAAGCCAAATAGCCTCTCTAGTACAAATGATCAGCTATTGTCTCCTCAAACATGCATTGAAACCCTCACTGTATTGTGCCATACCAAGGATTCACACCCCTAGTATTAACCTGAGAGAGTACACTAACTAGATAGCTCGCTGAGTAGACTGGCTTGCCAGTTAACACACAAGATGTGACATAGATAGCTAGCTAGAATTCTTAATCTCCGTAAGAACACAGAAACGTGAGGCATAGATATAAAGCACTGGCTCTGCTGGTGGTTGTTGGTGTGGGGGGGGGGGGGCTGACAGTTGTGGTCTGTAGACACTGTAGGACATGTTTTTTTTGTTCTGATTTAATTTAAAGAGTTAAGAAACATCCTTTTGTCTTTCAATGCATGTGGTATTTTAAATCCCCAGTCATAGGTGGCTGGAGGATTCTGACTCTTGTCTCAACACAAGGTCAGTACAGCATGCGCACGGTGTGCTGTGGCAGGTGAGCTCACCTGGATGGGTACCCCGCTGCGCTGATGCGTATCGTTTCCAGCACTCCACACGCACGTAACTGCTGCACAGCCCTTCTGGAGTCAAACCTGAAGCACAGAGAGGGTGACGCAATTAGGTAACATGCACTCACATATACAAAAACAGGTAGACACATATGTAATGCATAGGTAAACAAAGGCAAACATAAAACATAGACATACACACAGGCTTATATACAGAAAAACAAGTAGATACACACATCAGATCAACACAGACACACAAAACAAGACACACACATACACACACATACAGAGAAGCAGGCAGACACACACATAAACATAGGCAAACAAACAAAACAAGACACACACACACGGTCACAGCAGTAAAACACAAGTACACAAACAAAGGCACACACGTGAGCAACACTGGCCAATATACATACATACACATACTGCATGTCTTAAACTGGAGCCACTTCTATGTATCTGCCCTCATCAACATATTGAGCAAATATATATATATATATTCAGCAACAATACTCCCGCATTGATTATTTTTGTACATTTAAAAAAAAAATCCAATTTCACTGACAAACATAGAACTATTTGAGGGACACAATTATGCTTACAAATTCTACAAAACAACTGTGGTTTTCCCAAAATGGTTATCACAAAAGGTTATGACAGCCATCAAACCTCCTCCCACGGCAATACAAAGATACCAGCTCCATCACTGGTAATACCACGATTATCCCCCCGCCCTGATTTAGCCTGCCGAGATTATCCCGGCTGCCTAACCCAGCCTGCTGGGATTATCGTCTTTGCTTACCTGAGCCTGCCTTTCAGAGTGGAACACATTTCCCCAGAATCACAGAGAGAGACATGGAGGATCTGTGCTCTAAAGAGACGGCTAACTAAGTCTGCGCCCTGCTCACAGTCGCTTGTTTGTTTCCTAACAAACCTCCAAACATGTGACGGGAGGACATCATTCAATTTACTTTGGATGAAGGGGCTCTTGTTGCAAAGAATGCGCGAGGAGGAAAAAGGCACAAACAAAATAACCTTTTTGCTTTTTATGGATATACTGTATATTTTGTTCCTGGGAAACGTGAAAACTGATTGACGGCAAAGTGAATACACAGGTGTAGATATGTACAGTAACATGGTGACCAGACAGGCCTTTATGTAATTTTAGTAGGAAGCTAAACATAGTCATTATTTTCTGCTCAGATACTACTCATTATCTAACTTCTTACAAAAGCAGTTATTCTGAGACAAACTAAATTTTGATTGACTAGATTTAATTAGATACATTCATGAGAGAGTCAAAGATGGAAGATGTCTTTTTATTTGACCCACACAGATTTATATTCAGTTTATCTATTTAAAGGTCTCTGAATAACCATTTTCCCATGTTGTCTTGGTTACTGAAAGGTTAATGTGAAGTAGTGAATAGGAATTTTGTGCGACTTACAGGAATTCAAACTGTGTGTGCCTGCGTGTGCATGTGACAATGATAGAGAGACAGAGAGAGTGAAAGAGACAATTCTCTCCTTATTGACCTAAGGAAAAAAGCCAACTCACAGGGATGTAATGTTCATTTAGCCATACATTTATTATGTAACCCTATCCATTTTAATAATGATTCAGGATGCAGCCAAACAAGTACAGACAAGTCAGTCACAGGTATGTGAGTTCGATGCGTCACCAGAATCACTATGGTGAGTTTCCCTGGTAACATAACAGCTGCTTTATAAGGTGGTGAGGGGCTGACTACTGTACTTCTCCTAAGGCTGCTTACTTCCCTCTTTCATGAATTAATTCATTGACACTGAAGTTGAGAATTGACTAGTATCTATGTGACAATGTGACAAACAGCCTGCAGCAGTATTCCCCTATACCCTAAGCCATGGAGCACAAGGACAGCGGTCTACATAGTGCGTGTGTGTGTGTGTGTGTGTGTGTGTGTGTGTGTGTACACATGAAGCCATGGAATTTTCCACACTGAAAACATAATTCTATACAATGTAAAAATATGTAATATTTTTTATATATGAAACCAAAGTCATGGGTTTCAAACATACACATGTCTGAGTTGATAAATTTGCTTATCAGAGTCACAAGGTTCATTATCAAGAACATCATCATCACCAGCATCATGTGAGAAAACCAAGATATATTTTATCTATGGAACTTACATTAATATAAATACATACACACTATATTTTCTATTCAAAGGTCCCTAGCTGCTCCATTACCTGAATTTTCCTTAGGATGCTTGATAATGTCTAAGTTGAATTTATGTCAATTTCTGTTGTGGCCCTATTTGTAACGTCTACTGTAGGTATGTAGGAATAGACAAACTGCTTGTTACTATAGTGATGCACTTACCCTACCTGTCTACTGTAGCATATATTTATATACAGGTATAGGCACTCATATTACTGAAAGGTAATTCACAAACTACACCACATGCTGAAATATCTTGAAAAGCGCTAGTTCATTTTATGCCTGACTATTAATGTTTTGTTATATGTCTGGTTTCCTGGATATGGATTAAGCCTGGTCAGACTAAAAGCTCATTTCAGAGGAGATGTTCATTCAATTTTTCTTTTGGTCTTGGACTAGGCTTAATCCATGTTTAGAAAACCAGCCCATAAAGTTGTAGAAATTGAGTGACGTTAGAGTAATTTAAAAGCCTTAATTGGTGTGGTTTGGTTAGTACTGAGGAGGCTGAGACAGGGGGTGTGGCTTGGTTAATACTGCAGAGGCATGAGCAGGGGGTGTGGTTTGGTTAGTAATGTGGAGACTTAAACAGGGGGTGTGGCTTGGTTAGTAATGTGGAGACTTAAAAAGGGGGTGTGGCTTGGTTAGTAATGTGGAGACTTAAACAGGGGGTGTGGCTTGGTTAGTACTTGGATGAGACCACTCCAAGGAAAACTGATATTCTATTGTAAGAGATGCTGGGAGGCCAGTAGGGGGCAGTCTCCTCTGAAAAGGGTTCTGTCCTTAGAATCACACACAATCATTTACTTATGGCACTCAGTAAAGATCCCATTAAACATTTCGACACATTAGAATTCCTAAAGATGTTGGTAAATGTATTGATCTAGTCTAATTCTAACAAAAAATTCTTCTCTATGGTCACCACCTCCAACAAGCAAAAACGTAATTGTTTGCATACAGTACCCACAAAAATACCCTCGGTCAGCACAGCAGAAGACCTGACCCACCTCGTAAAATAAAAACCAAAAAAAAAAAACCCTGCACAAGTCACAGATGGAAAAACAGGCATGCGGACATTTCAGATGGAAATACATGCATACAAAGACGCAGCCACAGGCATCATGACACACGGAAAGGAGAACTCACGAGAAAGCTTCCTTCTCGTCGTTGGGCTTTATGCAGCGCACGTAGTGAGGGGTGGTGGCGTTCAGCGTTTCCATCAGCAGCTGCAGAGAGCTCCGGAACTAGACAGCCCAGCAAGCGAACAAACAGAGAAGTGAGCACACACACCTTCCCTGACAGTGACTGTCACAATCAGAAACTAAGCTGGACACTGAAGAGCCACACACACACACACACACACACACACACACACACGCACCACGTACACACACACACCTCCCTGTGAGTGAACCTTGTGTGCTATCCATGTGAATATCCATTGTAAGCAGGAACAGAACTTGCTCTCATATTAAAGTGTAAAAATACATGAGGGCTGGGCTAGAATGTTTGTTGACTGTAGATAACTTCAACACTTGACACAGAGTTGCTTCTTCCGCTAATCAAGCAGTAAGTGACACTGCCTTATGCCTTCAATTTTTCACTTGTTGCTAATCAGATAATAATTTTCTGAACGGAGAACGATTACATTACATGCATATTTCATCACTGTAAATATAGTACCGGCCGTAAACTGTTCTTGCTGGATCACATAGCTAATGTCTGTTAGCATATTTACTGGAGTTAACCATTTTCTCTACCTGCTTCTGAGCTGGACTTTAATCATATTCAATCAGGGACTAAAAAGTTTTTTGACCCTAAAGGCATGCATAATTTTCTGTAATATTATGCCAAAATATATTACTAATAGCATTTGGGTTTAAGTTATTCATTGTCTTTACATTTAGCAGATGCTCTTATCTAGAGTGGCTTACACAATTAATACTTCTACACACTATCCACTTATATAGCTGGATATTATCCTGAAGCAATTTAGGGATAAGTACGTTACTCAAGGGTGCAACAGTGGTGCCCTATTGGGGAATCGAACCCAGCACCAGCTCATTAACCATTATACTGCACAGCTGCCCACATTAAAATATGTCTGGGTGCTTTTTAAATATAAGCAGCTAATTAAAAAAACCCACCAAATCTTTTTTAATTATTCAGCCTTAAAAGTATTTAGCATAGTAAGCAGTTCTTACCGTCTGTTCTTGCTACTTACAGTAAATACAGCTAACTCTGTGCAGTGCTTAATAATGTAATGGTAAGTAACCATAAGCAGGCTGTCATCAGCATGCTCATGGCTCGCTGTGACATCGCCACGGTGACCCCAGGCCTCACCTGGTGGCCCACGGTCTTCCTGTGCTCACGGTTTGGGGCTTTGAGGCCCGGGCTTGGCAGGCCGTACGTTGATCCTGGAGCTCTTGCTGGTGGTAGCCGACACGGACGCCTCCTTGCTATCCTGGAAGAGGTCTGCAACTAACTGAAACTGAGGTGGGTGAAAAAAATTTTAAAATTAAACTGAGAGAATTTTACCACATAAAAATGAGTCAAGCGAGTATTAGTTCAAAGATGCTGCTTGTTTGTCTTTATATGGTGCTAAAATGACCAACCAGTGCTTCAAATACTAAATGAATAAATAATACACAAGAAATAATTAATGAAGTAATATCAAATAAACATAAAATCTTACTATAAGCTTTAAATGTAAATGATTAAAAAGGCTCTACACTGTCATAGGGTTGAAAAATTATATTTATGGATGTTTTACTACATTTCAAGTTTCAAGTAGTATCAGGCATGGCCCAGTGCACCCAAAGATTGTAAAGTGAGAAAATTAATAATGATAAAAAGTAGCATTCTTGGTGTAGTGACACATAATAAACATGGAAATATTAAAACTCCATAATGTGAATGCTCGGGTTTAGTTTGCACATCTGATATCTGATTTTAACTTCAAATGCAGAAACTGAATCTGTTCAAATCTAATACAAAATGGTTCCCAAACACTAAGCCAAAGGTTATGTTAGTGTTATAGTATTGTGGTAAATGTGTGAAAAAATATATTAAATAGAGATCTTCACCAAACATGAACACTTTTGAATAAGAGTGTAAAAGTGATATTTTTTGGAACTGCTACTAATTCCGGCAAAAAAACAAAACGATGTGACTGAGTGAAGATTGCTGGAGGGAGACATTCTCCTCAGCTGACTCTCTCAAACAAATATAAAAACATCATTAAAATTTCAGAATTTTCACTGACTGAAATTCATTGTTGTAGCCTTAGTTTACACAGGCGAGTTACATTTAAATTTACTTCCATATAAAAAAAAAAAAACGGAATCTCATTTTCCACATCATATCCTCAATGGGTCATTTTCTCTTCAGTGACTCGATTTTGAAAACAGTTACATTTTGTTTTGGCCTTTATCCTTTTCCATAGCATTTTACATCTTTGTCTACTTGTCCACTTTTGGGAAGTATAAACTTTCCCATATAATTTGTGTTATTTCTGCATCAGTGAAAATAAGGAGCTTGATCAGATGATCTTGCATATGGTAGACCATCTGTTCGACCGCTGAGTTTGTAACTTTACTATATAGTATCTTTACTGTATCACTACTGCGTAGTTAAGATACGGTACAACATTAAACAAATCAAGTGCACAGGTTTTTGCCTGTCGTTTGCTGTATAGTAGTCCCTGCAGGTTACAGCATTGATTTACTCTATCACGCATCATATTACACTCTGGAGGAGTCCTTCTAAGTTCTGGAAAGAATACCGATTCTACGACAACTCCCCTGTCATGGATACGAATGCCTGAATACTCTGAGGATGTGGTACAGAGACTCCATCTATATGGATGACTGTTATTTTAAAATTTTATAGCCTAGATCTAGGGGATTTGGCTGATTTATAAGGGGGACTGTTTCCTTCCCCCTTTTCTTGTTCAATCAGTTCCATTGAATCCCTTCCTGTATTTCCATGGGTGATCAATCAATAGAAGGTAATTGCTATTTCTAGGGCTGAGTGAGCATTCTTTATTGAGCAACAAAAAATTGAAATATTACATATATTCCCTTCAATGTTCTCTATTCATTCATGGGGTTTGGAAGAATGTTGCATTATTAATGTTGTGGACATCGGTTGATTTTTCTAAAGGCGGCAGAAATTAAAAATGGACAAGAGTGTTTCTCCCTCCTCCAGAACTTTTTCCATCCTTAACAGGATAATCCATAATTTAAGCAACTGCTAAAGGGGTTATATATTTTAATCCATAACACTGCTGCTAACTGCGTTCTGTTCAATGGTTTCATCCCGAAATGCAATATATCCATTCAGAAATCAAATCAATCCTAGGAGCACATCCAGCTGGGATTGAGGTTTTGATGTATTGGTCCGATTCTCGCACAGATTCCTTTTTAAAAGGAATTGAATTTGACTGAATAAACAAAATTCAATTCTTGTACCAACCGCTGTCCAATTGTTTAAATAAGACATGAGACACAAGAGCTGCAACACTGAAATGGCCCCCTCACTTCTCCTCTAATCATTTTCCTGAGTTGATTCATTAATTGCACTCCCATTGTCCCTCCTACACCCCAACCCCATTCCAAATCCTGGATCACGTCTCTCTCACTGTTGGTAGAAGGACGAGAACATTCTAGAGAAGGAGCTCGGCTCCTGCACTGTTCCAGTGTCTCATCTTCAGTGGCAGTGATGCACTGTGTCATTCTGCCCTCCATGACTGTGAACAGTCTCCTGTCTGAACAGAGTCTCCCTTTGATATAAACTAGCAATCGAAGAAAAACACATTGCTCCAGGAGAGATTTCTCTGAAACATCTTCTTGCTCATTCTCATTCAGCGATCCCTCAGGCTCGCAAGCCAGTGCTGCAAAACCACCTGCAAATTGCGTTGTGGAATATCTATCAAAAAACAACAATTTTTGCCACAAAGGTTGGCATGAAAGCTAAGCCCTTTTCGTTTCACCAGGGCTGCCAGTCTGATAATTCTGTATGCAGAAGTGCTTTTAGAATGATGTTTTGACAACTTTAGCAATTGTTCCTGAATTTCTGAAAAGGCCATGATGAATTCTTGGTCTAAAATATTTGATTTCAGTGGGAATGTTGAACACTCACTCCCTTAAGCAATTTTACCTTGCTAGCCTTAAGGATGTTGATCTGCTCCTCGTATACAGTGTCTCTGTTTTTCTCCAGGAAACCATCACACTGGTATTCCACCTGTGGGGGAAACACACATTAGGAGACACGAACACAATGCAACACCCAAACAAAGAAACAAGAATCTACACACATACAATAGACATTTCTGACATTCAAAACATTATAAAGCAAAGTAACTCTGATAATTTCATAGCTAAAACAAGTGAAGGAAGGTACAGAAGTAGTTTTCATTCCTGTTTGTGCATCCTTCACCAGCCGGTGGGCAAATGGATTTCGGTCACTGACAGGACACCCAGAACACACAAATCTCTCCCCTAGAGAGAGTTTGACGCCCAGGGCTGTAGCAGGGAGAAGGTAGGAGAGACTAAACTCATTTCCACATTCCTGAAGCAGTACAGCCCCCAGCAGAGCACAAGGCATCCATCCTAACCCAGACACATTCTGCAGCTCTCTCTATATATAAATGAGACATACATACAGGGTCTGAAGTATCTGTTTTGCTTAGGCTGTGTATCCAGTGTATCTACTATCTACTGTCTATTGTTTTGACTCCTACGCACAGTTCTCCTCAGAGATCTATAAATACGCCGCATTTAAATGCCCACTCACTTCAATTAAAGCTTGCGTATTAATGAGGACAAGGTGCTGACAGAATATACTTACAAAGCCCTGTGTTGGGAACGTGTGTGACTCAGTCAAACCCACAGGCCACGCCGTGTTGTACTTTAATTTTCACTTACAGCCAGTGCAAGGTAGGCGGAAAACTAAGCCGAAGGAGACTGACAGTTTTATAATAGAGAACTAAGAGGAAAACCTCTTAGTTCAGAGTGCTTTCAAACGTCAATCCAAATTTCAAGTCTGTCAATTAGTGCTAACGGCTGCATGCGTACGATAGTGTCCGTCAGACGACATCCCGGCGTTGCGTACACCTTCTACATGCTACATGTGTACTTCTAAATGCCATGCTGACATATGTCTGACTTATGTCCATTTCAAGATACAACCGGTCGGTCAGAATGGACTTAGACGTATTCCTGGGAATGGCTGTATACGCAAATATTCCAAAATCCGAAAAAATCCAAAATCTAAAACACTTCTGGTCCTTGGCATTTCAGATAATGGATACTCAACCTGTATTAATGCTATTTACTGCACATGAAATCAGCTTAGAGATCACTTTTTCAAAAACTGTCATTTATAAGACCTAAAGGGTCAAGATCTGGTTTCTTAAGAAGTGGCTGGACCACGACAACACAACACAAGCTGCATTAGTTGAAAGCCGTGTTCATTTGTTACAATAACTGAGCTGTGCTGAGAGAAAAATTTCACAACCAAAGGGAACTTCACTACAGGGAAGATTCCGCAAATCATTTCAAATATTTAAATGTGTACTGGCAGACCTCATTACAAGAGTACAGGAAGTTTAGACCCAAAATTGAAACATATTAATATTTAACTACTGTATACATTACTAATAATCTTTTAATGGAAAACATTAAGTGTGATTGAAACGAGAAATGAAACTACAGAAAATTACCATTCAGTATACTTAAGTAGAGGATGCTGTCCTTACCTTGTCAGCAAAGTGAATCACAATGAAGGAGGTATTGGACATCCTAGGTTTCTGGAAATGATGGCTGTTTGAATGCTGGCTGTACAGCTTCTGGGCCCAGTTGTTATCTGTTCCTTTAGGCACCTACAAGAGGAAAGCAATGGTGAGCGTTGTCATACAGACATACTGATTGAAAGTCTGAAAAACTTTATCTGGGTTATCTGCGCAGGGAAATTCTTTTGTTCTTTTTATGTTGCTCCAAATGATCATTTAAAACTTCAAAAGACTCTTGCAGTAGGTGGTACTTGTGCAATGAATAAATGATGTGAATTTTACCAGGGACTAACATCATAGGCCGAATGAAATGATATTGGAGACAGCAGAAACAGCGTGTTCTCACATACACCCACTACATCCGTCCCCCCACAGGAACGAAGATGACTCTGCCCTCTGCTTCATAATAACATTATTGGTTACTGCCTCTAAGTCCCCCTTCCACCAGCAATCAAACCCGTCATCTCCTCATCTTTGCTTCCTAAGATTTTAAGGGGCCAATGAAAGAGCACTTGACCAGGCCCCTCCCCCCCCCACCGGCCTCAACACCTTGCACTCCTCATCGAGCAGATCCAAGATCCCCAGTTTGGCCTCGATGAGGTCGATGCAGGGCTGGTTGTCATAGAAATCGATGAGTGTCCACGGGATCTGCTCCTTCATGTACTCCTCCTGCTCCAGTTTGAACACGTGCTGCAGAGAGACGAGCAGAGAGTTTAGAGTGAAACACACCCCACACCACTCCACCGAAGAAGCACTGCAGATTATCAGATTATCTACAACACTTATCTTTGTAATGGTGATGCAAAGCCTGCTAAGAAAATGAACTCTGCTGGAGCAGATCTTTGTGAGATCTGAACTCTGCACTTATGATAACAGGGACTAAACAAAAGCAATACTTACAGCATTGCTCAACTGAAACATTTATGACAAAAAGCCAGGTTAAAGCAACATATTTAAATCAAATCTATAAAATTCTCAAAATCATACATACATTTTTGCATGTTACCATGACTACTCATTATTTTTAAACAATAACAAACATAAAATAGAAAAAAGTTTTAGTTGGGGGCTACATCATGGATCACAGCTAGTATCAATGCAACTGATGCTGTAGTAGTATGCTTTAATACAATAGTTCTACTTAGTGCTGAGGTTTACCCACTGCAAATTCCTTTGGAGTATATTCGAGTTTGTTTTTCTGACACAGGAAGACGTGACCAGAACAACAAATCTACATCTGTAGTATACAATATTTTAAAAAAATCTTTAAAATAAGTCCTAGACACTAACACTGCGTAGGGAAATGAGTAGATATCTATCGTTCCTGCCAAGCGGTAGAAACAGTGCAGCGTCCCCGTTCTATCTGAACTGTAGCGTGCGATTTGTGACTGACCGAATTGAACTGCTGCTGAAGCTTCTCATTGGCGTAGTTTATGCAGAACTGCTCAAAGCTGTTGAACTCGAATGTTTCAAACCTGTTGAAGGACAGAGGGGAGACAGACGTACATGGAGTAATGAGCTTCTCTCACCTTCAGAGGAACCAACATTCATTCACGGTTTGTTTCAAACAACCAGTTGCATGTTCCACCCCCTTGCACACACACTCTAGGGCTGGGAGATACAGCCATACTGGTATATCAAATAATGTTTTTGAGTCCAATAGTAGTGAAATAATTTCTGGCATTCAACAGTGTGTCTTTTTTCCCCATAATAACATTTGATAGAGTAGCAGACCTCCATGATAGGCTGAGCGTTGAGGTCAAGTGAAACCTTTCTGGGGAGACAAACATGAATTGTATCTATTCAGTGTTGACATGACAGCTAAAGGGCTATGCTACTTCCTATGCTAGATAAATACTGTAGGGGCTAAAAGTGAAAACTTATGCAGTGTATTTCTCAAAGTTAATAGGTGAGTTAACCAATGTTGAACATATATAATAAATACTGTTTTGCTAGATCTCTCAGCCCTTGAACATGCACACTCATATCAACACAAACTTGTAATGAGACCACAGCCACTAGGGTTATACAAAGTACATTCTAAGATGGAAGACAGAGTACAAAGCACATATCTACTCTTGGGAAGAATCTCTCTGTCCACTCCCATTATGTTCTTCCATTATATATGGTAAAGCAAGTACTTAAATGATCAAGGATTCAGTGTACTTCAGTCTTTCTTAAGGACAAACAGTGCACTCAAACAGAAACACTCAAACAAAGTGCATACACTCAAGCACACACATTGTAAAGCCTGTTATGCTCAACATAACTGTACACAATTAAAAATTAATTTCAGACACATTCAAGGCAGCCTACAGATGAACCAGGAAGGAAAGAATAACGCTTATCCTTAAACTTTCTTGAAAATACTTCATTCCAAGAGTGTTTTTCTGAGAGTAGGCCAACAAGTACAAGAGATGGATTTTTCTTGCCAAGCACCTGTCCTGTGGAGTCAACTATTTACTGAAATTCAGGGAGCAGACTCTCTCCACGTTTAGGCTTAAAACGTAGCTATTTAAAAACATCTTGTAGTAAAGGGGTTGACATGGAACACGGCATCTCTGGTAGACTGTTCTGTCAGTGCTGTCAGAATGTCATGGCATGCTATCTCTGATCCATCCAACAGTTTGGTGTTGACAGCCTCATAACTGTGCTAGCCCTTTTTCCATATTCACACAGACACCTGTCTCTACTCTTCTGCTTCACCTTCTTCACAACTCCTCATCCTCTCCTTCCCTCTGTCATTCTGCAGCACTCTCTCTCCTCTTCTCTGCTCCGGGCTCCCTTGTGGAGCAGGAGCTGTGATTTCTGATGGAGCGGCCCAGGCCTGGACTCCTGGTTCTGCTCTCCTGCCTGTCCATGCCAGAAACTGGACCTCCCTGCCAGCCTCTATTGACCTCTAATTAGCACTAATATATTCCATTGTTAAACTCATTAAGACTGCCAGGTTTCTTCCTTTTAGTCACAGTTCAGCATTGCCAGTTTCACCCTGGCTTGCTCTGGGAGGGCCTCAGGCCTGGGATCTAGTGTGTTTACGAAGTTTAAGTTTAACTGAACCAAATGAACAGGCAAATATACATTTCAAATCAGAAAAATCCTTCCTGTAAACATCATACTTCTCAAATTCTTTGCGCAGTAAATGCTCGGAGCTGGAGAAGAGCGAGTGAGAGAGAGTTTTACCCGTAGATGTCGAGGACGCCAATGAAGGAATGCTGTTTGGTGGAGGTGTGCAGGGCCTTGTTGATGTGCTCCACGATCCAGTCGAAGAGGTGGGCGTAGATGTGCTTAGCGAGGGCGTCCCGGGCGTTGTTGGCCTGCGTGCGGGACATGTTCTTCACATAGGTCTCCGCGGAGGTCACCAGCTTCCTGTGGCAGAGCCAGTGCTCCATCTGCTCCTGCTCCACCCCCAGCAGCCGGCAGAAATGGTGCAGGTGGGGGTCGTCTCTCTACGGGGTGCGAGGGGGTGGGGGTCAGGAGGAAAGTGTGATGTGCAGCAACATAAAAACCATCAGAATGATTCAAGATGTCCACATCAAAACAGCAATGTTGCAAGTGTTTATTGCTAGAGGATATATTTATGCAAAAAATTTGCATTCATTAGCTTTACTTTTTAACTGGGATACTGTCTCACAAAAACAATACACAGCTAACTGTAGCTTCACCAGGATGACAGACAGGGGAAAGATTTTAAGAAAAAAAAAAAAAGTTTGACGGCAAATACCGTCTACCAAAGGTAGGAGGAGATCAATGGATTGGGGGGCGGTGTTAAAGTATTGGGAAGGTTCATAAAGTCTGCATTCAAATAAACATTCACCCAGTTACAGTGGATATAATGATATAATGGATGATAACGATAGTCAAGGACATTAGTCCAACATTGACGAGGGTGATTTTTCAAAAATCGGAAGAATACACTCAAGAGGGTCTTATGAGAAAATATGTGACCCGTTTTTGTGCAAAACCAAACTCTGATGAACCAAAAAATCTGTGTTAGACAGGGCCCACAGGGGAGGGGTGGTTACCGAGACGTGACAGGATTCTCCGTCCCTTTCCGCCCGGATCTCCACGTTGCCGAGGTGCAGGATGGAGCCGATGATTTTATAGATGCTGAGCTGGTGGCTCTCCTTCACACCTGCACAGCAGAGAGACAGGGAAATACAGCAAGCAACCTATAAATACGAACTAAGCCGAACAAACACCAAAACAGTGTTTAAAATGGGAGCACCACAAAATGGGATTTGATTCTCAAAATGCTGTGGGCTGTATGGAGCCTAATGACTTTATCCGTTAACGGGATGAGCAGAACTGTGGAAAAACTACCTGCCTCCAGCTTTTCTGAATTTATCACATTGAATTTGGTCGGATGCTTTGTGGGACGCAGAAGTACATAGAAAACATCAAGACGGAAAAAAATGAAAGTCAGGTAATCAAACAAGCAAACTTGCTGTGAAAAGATATTTTTCTCTTCGTTAATGCAACTTGATAATTAACAAAAACAATTTGAATACTTTAGTAAATGATCAGGCCAGTGTACCAGAAATAAATCTGACCAACCGTAACAGTGTAGGTTTGAAGTTGCCAGCACACTGTTTCTGGAGGCGAATCAATACAATAATCAGAAGAAACGCATTAGAAAAGTTGTTGATGCCTATCACTCTGGAAAGTGTCATTCCGTCAAGCTCGGCCAAAACATAATCTCAGCCATACAATCCAATGTTCTGGACTATTTACAATTTTCTAAGAAGTGGCAACCTGCCAAAAACCCACCAAGAGCAGGGCATAAAACTGTTCTGGAGTTCCCGAAAAACCCCATAAAAACGTCCAGGGATCTGCAGCTCTCTCTTGCGTCTTCTTAGCTAAAGTCAGTGGTCATGACGCGACCTTCAGAAAAACACTGGGTGAAACTGGTATTCATGGCAGGGTAGGAAGATGATTATCTACAGCACACAAACAACTCTGAGGCAGAATAGTTTAAGAACAACGATTTTTGTGAAAAGTACGCCACATGCCATAGACTCAAGCTGCATGGAAACCTACAAATATGACTTAGTTGAAGTGATTTCTGATGACTGACAGGGCTAAAATTCCTCCACAGAGACTGATTACAAACTACATGATACATCTGGTTGCAGTCGTTGTTTCTGAAGGTGGTATAAGCTGGGGCGTAGCAAGCATTCTTAAAGTTGGCGGGACAAAGCTGTGAGTAGCTCGCTGTTCACTGACTCTTTGCATACTTGACCCACACAAACACGAATGCTATAACTATCTTAGCCTACGTGTTATAAAATGCGTCTCAAGATATCCGCACGAATGAGGAATTGCACAAGTATTACGATCGTTTTGGAAATACAGTAACTGCCCTTTCTGAATGAAGAAATACGACTACAAAAATATCTAGGCTGGTACATTAGGATTAGACATTGCTCTAATTAACCTGTTGCCTGCCCTCTCCCATATTCATGAGATTTTCATTTTTCATCACTCAAAGTTCACAGAGACAAATATACCATGGCTGGACTATTATTCTCATATAGGCCTATAATGCATGTAAATATGTGTTGGTAGACTTCCGGTTTAGAAAACGAGAAAGCAGAAGAGTGCGTTTAAAATATGAAAATAGGATAATCTGAGAGGTATTGGCGGCTAATGAACTCACAACCACAACAAATTTTAGCTCAGTAGTAACCACGTCCAACCCCTCGGCCCGGCGCTGCAGATTCGAATCCCGATGCAGACAAGACAGCTGCACAGGGGTGGGCTGGGGTAGATGATGATCCAAAAAAGGTGCGGGGGACACAGGGGTTGCAACACCCATGGGTGTAAGTAGTTAATGAGCTGAAGAGGAATATTACTTTTTCAAATGGGAGCATTGGGTATTGCATAACTTTCTTTAATAAATAAATAAGTTAATCCCGGTTGCCTTCTATCCAATATTACATTTAGGCTGAAGATGCCATTATATTCAATGCCAAAAATATGCTAAATGGAGAACATCAGACAGGAGGAAAACAGTTTGTCACAGTAACTTAATTCCGCATACTGTAGGCAGGAAGTCAAGCTCAATCGGAGAGTATAAACTGATCATTTATTTTCTGCAGATGCAATCCCCAATGATTTACATAAAACTAATCCCCCTGATTCATCATGTCACTGAAAGTATGAGCAACCGGACCATAAAAGCCCATTTTCTGACATCCTCTGAAGAGGATTTTCTACTTGCTGGGAGAATGTTCGTTGCTGAATTACAGATGCGATGAAGCTCTCCTGTTCAAAAAGTTACTGAGAAAATGAATGGGCGTCTCTTTCATGAGTCCTGTATCGTACTCTCTAACTGTTCTATGAATATTTCCTTGGGTAAAATCAAGAAATACGACTAGCTGAAAACTCTGCAATTAGGCCTTGAGCGCTTAATATTGTTTGCAAACTGAAATGAATTAATAACGAAAAATTGCTCTGCAAGCGAATAGATATGGTTTGTTGAAAGCGGCTCTCTGTCTTATAAAGGATTTCAAGCACTTTGCTTTATAACCCGTCTGCTAAAGCTGGCCTTCAAGCAACATGCGCTCACTCACCACTGGGAATATTGTTTCACGCTTTCGCTCAATGAGCCTCATTCATACTCTCACAGTACATATTTCATGATGTGAACGTGTATACCCATTCTACTCACGGCTTTTAGTTCAATAACAAACATTTCTAAAAAAAGTCATTACCAGTACACTAACTGCTAAGCATAGTCATGACCTGTACGCTACCCACTTAGCTAAGTCATGACCTGTATGCTACCTGCTTAGCATAGTCATTACCTGTACAATACCTACTTAGCATAGTCATAATCGGTTGGGCTAGCAACTCAGCATATCCATTACCTGTATACTTCCTGCTTAGCATAGCCATGAACAGTAAGCTAATTGTTTAGCATAGTCAATATCTGTATGCTAACTGTTTTATAAGCTCTAATCGTATTCCATCTCCTTACCCAGCAGAGTGAAGGCCTGCCTGGTTTTCTCAAAGTCCTCAGCGTCATTCACGCCCTCAATGAAGATGTTCTCACCCAAGGAGGTGTAGGTGAAGTCCTCTGCGCTGGCTGTTTGGGTGAGAGGGCACCCAAAAATGTGGAGGAATAGGTTAATAACAAAGTAGAGAGGATCAGAAAGGAAAGGGACAAAAATGATGAACTAAAATCACAACAAATAAAAAAAAAAAGTAAGACACCGGTGCCGAATCAGTCCATCCTATGATGAAGACACATCCCGGGAGTGCATAACATTTTTAACTTATCAAAACCTCTTAATTTCATTTTCTCCTGTATCACATCTTTTTAAATATCTCCAGTACTCCTTCTTCCTTGCTGTTGGGGATCTTTCACCAAGACATTTACACAGCCACTTTATTCCCCCAGCGTTGTTGCTTGCATTGCAAAATTATGCAAAATTCATAAACCAGGCACACAATACACTTAACAAAACAATAAAGCCTCAACAACAAGTGCAGTTTTGAGAGGAGTATCATCATAGTGAAAGCCAGCCTTAATTGAAGGGAATTCTCAGTGAAGAGATTAATCAATAGGCCAGAAGTGAAGTGAGGACACACTATAATGAATTAAATATTTAACAATGCATGTCCCCCGATGCAGTCGCAAAGTAAACCCTGCATCTCTTTATCCTATTAATTTAGTCATAAAATCCCCATAATGTCACCATAAAGAGCACTGACAAAGGAAGTCACTTAGGCCCACATTCCTGTGGGTTGTACCTTTCAATGAAAACAAAGTACTGACATTTGATTGGATGCAGAATCTCTCTGAGTCATATGCTGGTGTTTGGGTATTTATGAACCTGCCGTGAAATCTAGTGATTATTAGAATGAGCTGGATGTTGTCACAAATTCTGAAGATGGACACTGTCAGAATCATTAAAATCTAATTTTAAATACACATGCACAACACACACTGTTTATAGACTGTGACATTATATCGCATCATTGGTTCCATCTTTTAGACAGCCGTTATGGGTTATGAAAACTCACAAGAGCTGACGAGGAAGTGAACAACAAAAAGACAAAATACAAAAAGATAAAATACACACACTCACACACGCATGCACACACACAGACACACTCGCACGCACGATCAGCAGTAACTCAAGCTGCTAGGGCACTCACTCAAGGCCAAGTCTTTGAACTCTGGGAGGACCGCAGAGGCGCACAGCTGGTAGAAGATGTGGTAGTTCCTCTCATCCTCGGCCTACAGCAAAAATAACATGCTGAAGCTGTTACTAAATGGCAGCTTTAGAGAAAGTTTCCTTCTCTTTTTTTCCAGTCATAGGAGACACTGTTCCACCCATTCATCATTGTTTAAGCAACTGGGACTGTGACTAACGGGCAGACTGGCAGGACAGGTTCCGAGTAGACAACTTTCCTTCCATTTTGGGTGCAGGACTGAACAAAAGTAAGGGTAACCTATTCAATGAGCTGATATCAAAGATAATTTTCAGCACTGCTGATAATTTAGACAACAATAGTAACAACCACAGAACACCTCCTACACAATAGCAATGGTTTTTGCTAACTAATAACTGGATCTGAACTGGAGCTGCGAGATTACAATATCCGTTCTCACCTGAAAAACCACTCTGGACTTCTCCAGCAGGTACGTTCTCATGTTGGCGCCAATGATGTGGTACCTTCGGTCAAACCCGATCTGAATGTACTTCCCAAAGCGACTGCTGTTGTCATTACGGGTGGTCTTGGCATTCCCAATGGCCTGCAAGCCACAGAGAAACCAGGAAGTAAAAGGAGTAAAAAGAGGAAGTGAAGAATTCCACTTTAATGAAACAAGTCTTCCTTTCAGTCGAAGTAGGCTGAAGGAAAAACACACCTCCACTCTTTCCTGTCTTTAGCATTAGGAGTTCTGGTGAATATGAGATGAGTGAAAAACCACTTCCTCTGTCCACATGTCCAGATATAATTACTCTAAACACCACGAGATTGGATTTCACACTTTGTGGTCCTGATGGTAATTCGGCTCATATGGCCGGCTCATTCTAAATTCTGTATAGTGGTGCCAGTTAAGGCTCAACTCCCTCTGCATACAGAGAAGTGTCCTGGTTTAGGTTCAGTTAGCTGGAACAATGCTACTAACTGACTCACCGACATGCTATTCTATCTGGCACACAGATTAGGCTCTTTCAGCCTCACTGAGCTACTGTCTCCAGGAAACTCAGGAGCACGGAGACATATACACAACACCAAATCAATTTGCATGACTAGCCCTCGCTTTTTTTCCACAGTGCTGTTGTGGCAATAGTCATATTTTCCAACACATATTTTCCAATGAAGTCAAAATGTGAACAGGTCATGGACCTTGCAGGCACACAGCTGACCTACAGGGGGCACTAGAGAGTGATCAGACTCACGATTTGGCCCTCCTAACTCATCTAGGCATTTCTTTAGCTATGAATCACATCTTATAGTTTGAAAATGGTGCTGCACAATGATTCAGCTTGTCAGTTAAATTGACACAGCATTGGCAGTATCCATAATTTGGCTACTGACGTAGATTTTTTTTAACTTCCTCCCATCTCACATTGCTAAGATGTATGGTCTTGTATATATTATATAGGTGAAGTAGCTGTCCTGTTCTTTAAGTTACTGAAGTAAATTAAGAGGTTTACATAAATTTGGCAGTGGCCAAATAAAAAAAAAAAAAAAAAAACTGGCTTAATCCTCTTGTGTGAAAAACACCTTTTGCTTGTTTTAGCTTGATTAACTGTTATATCTGAAAAAAATATTTACAAAAAATGTGTAAAATTCTCGCTTATGTCAGTGAACAATCTGTGTCTTGCTCCAAAAAAGATCTAATATCAGCCTGATCTGGTCCCGCCCACAGCACAAAATTATTACATCTGATTGGACATTTCCTCACCTCCATGATGGGGCTGGAGGCGAGCACCTTCTCCTCCACGTTGGTGTCATTAGCTGATCCACCGACCGTGGCAAAGTAACGCATGGCGTATTTTGCAGAGACGGTCTTTCCTGCTCCAGACTCCCCGCTTACGATGATCGATTGATTCTTCTCATCTCTGTACGACAGCAAACGATAGACAAACGGTAACGGCCCTTACTGTCTGCACTGGTCTCTCTCTGACTTCAACAAATGTCAGGTCAAATCCAGAAATGAATACATCAAACATTACATTACGTTATAGACATGTAGCAGACACTCTCATCCAGAGCGACTTAAAACACAAAGTGCATTATGTCGGGACGAGGGTGTTAAAGTGCTAGACAGGGTAAAAGTCTCAAGTGCCAGATGGGTTAGCATGGACTAAACCCTGTGGATGACCTGTTGAAGAAACAAAACGTAACACAATTCATGACTTCAATCTCACTTCCTTTCCCTGACCTGAAATGGGACTAGCCCTCAACCATAATTTTGACCATGGAATGTTGGGGGAATTTCTCATAAGCATATTGAATATAACCCATATAAGGTGTATCTGTAAACAATAATTAGTGTGTGGAAGAAGAAGGGCAAATGCTTAGGGGAAAAATATGGCATAAGCGGGTCTGACTATCCTGACCGCCCAGCACCTGCAGTTCTGAACTCAACATCTGTTGACTCCATATGGTACCTCCAATGACATAGGGAATATATTATGCATAGGGATGTACCAATAGTGTGAATGTTTACATTTTTGTTCTGTATTTTGATTTGATTCTTTTATTTTACATTGTATTTTTATATTTATTTTCATTGTTTGTGCCTTCCATTAGGCTATTTGAAATAAAACAATTGTTCACTCTTTTCAACCCCTCAACTTGTGTATCAGTTTAACTTCAAAAGAAGAAAAGAAGATATCAGCTGTGTGTCGTGATATAGTGATGTCACCACAATCCTCTTCATCTAATGGTCAGACCAGCATCATAAGATAATTTACACAAAGTACAGTAAGGTTCTCAGGCTATAAAGTGATCAAAGTGTGATACTGGGATGGTTTCTACCCGTCGTGCCGTGAAAAAGCAGCAGTATGTGTCAGAACTGTGGACCCGAACACTCTAATTATCCACCCACATCACCATAATGGGACATTATGGAGCACCATTATCCAAACTGTCAGGGAAATTAGGGAGTACATGTACAGTGTTCTGCTCTGCTGATCTGGTTCAGCCCTGATGGTCAAAAGCTGGCACTACAGCATTTATGGATTTATTTTCTTATGAATATCAATAATTTAGAAGGACAGACTTGAGACTGACAAACACCAGAAACACTGAGACCATATGTAAATTATACATTTCACTGTCAGTGTAGGGAATACATGAACAGACAATATATTTGGGCAACCACAATTAATGCAGGAACTGACATGCAATGATTTAGCATTTAATACAGCCTTAAATGGTTCATGTTGAATGGCATCTTCCGTTTGATTCTCAACAGTGATCTTTGACTATACTCTTTCATGCATCTTAAAAACCATATGAGAAAGTTTGCATTTCCAGGCTCTCTCCCAACGTGCACCCATCTCCAAAAATAAACCACTATTTAATTCCCTCAGCCTAAATAAAAATAAAGAGGCTAATAACGTGTTATATACAATAAAAATCTGAAGAGATCAAGGAGAGGGAGAAGGAAGAGGCAGGAATAAAATCTAAATAAACCATGACAGGAATACCGATAATACTGAAGTACAGACACAAATGCAAAGTAGAAAATTGGCACATAATTTAATTTCTCTAGAGCATCTTTAACAGCTCCTCTGAAGAACGAAGATGCTTTTCAAAGTGGAAAGTAGGCCAGAAGAGACTTGGCATTCTCAGTCCGTTTACAGGGCAATACACATTATAGAGTGCATTATACAGTGTGCTGGCGCTGTGACTGTAGCACTGCAGCTAAAGCATGTATGGACACCACTGTATGAGTGAACGTCCGCCCTTAATCCCTCAATGTAAGGACCTGCGACTGCTAATAAGCTAATTCATAGAAAAACGAAATTCTGGGTTGATAGAGAATTGTAACGTGAGCACACAGCAGTTTCGCTTGCAGAAATGTCAGAAAAGAATGTCAGTTGAACTGAACTTTAAATAATAAGTTAGAGAAAATACAAAACCTTAGTTTTGTGACAGAGACACTGCAAAAATCTGACAAAAATGTTTGTGCTCTGTGGGGTCAACCTGACTCTTAGCCATGCTACTAGCTAATAAAGGGTATAGGGTATGGAAATGACCCACTAGAATTGCCAATTCATTTTATCTACGATAATGCTTTTGGGTTACCGTGCTGGAAGACCTAGCTACGAAGGAGCCTCATAGATGTCACTGTTCAGAGGTCTTGCTCAAAAAACCGCAGTACAAAGAGACTGACATGAAAATATCTCATGCCCCAGAATGCATTTGGTTAGTAAGGATTATCAGAAGACCACAGATTCTCACACTGCTGTAAGCCCTCTTTGATGTGAGCCTTATTCAACGAAGGGTTTACATCAATCACTTGCATGTTCTTACCTGGCCATCTGTTTGTAAGCCTCTTCTGCCACAGCGAAAATGTGAGGGTCCATGTCTCCCATGTTCTGGCCGCTGTAGGCGTTGATGACCTCTTCTCCATAGATCTGCAGCTGCTCATATGGGTTAATGGCCACCAGGACAATCCCTGAGGACAGAGGGACACAGTGTGTCACTTCCCCGCAGACTGAATGAAACTAAGCAGCTACTTGTGCCACAAAGGTGGCAGGAAATATAGTACTTTCAAATCCTTTGATACCTGAGTATCCAATCCCATCTGCAGTAAGTATAGATGAGAATGGATACTCACTGCAGTATACGCAAATGTTATTGGAAAGTCACCAAAGTACATGTAGATGTGATTGGACACTCACCACAGTATGTGTAGATGTGATTGGACTCCAGGAAGCGGACGCGAAGATTGTGCAGCACAGCCGGCTCATGAAGGTAGCTGAGGGCCGTGAGGTCATTCTCTCCCACCAGGATGTCAGGGTTCCGTAAGAAGGGAAGCTGGTTGTCTTTGGGGCCAATGGGGTAGTCCAGTGGCTGGACCAAAAGACAAGATGGGACAGGGAACAGAGATGCTGTAAACCACAGATAGGTCAAAAATACCATGTAGATGGTCTACACACACAGAACATAGTGCAGTTTCTATCACACCAGGATCTAAGGAGAAAGGGATGTGTAAGGTAGCTAGGACACAGAGGACTGCTGTGCAGTAGCTAAGATGCCTGTATGATAGCTGGCAGAGAGGGCTTGTGCAGTAATTAAGAGAGACAGACTTGAATGGTAGCTAAGTGGTGATGAATTATAACTGACGGTTCACTACCTTAGAGGGACTAATGGAGCCTTATGAGAAAGTTATGAGTCAGGGCACCAAACTGAGAAATGTACTTAAGACTATTATTTTTCACTGATTTATTCATATTAGCACAGGCAAAAAACAATTTTTATTCAAAAAGTGCATGGCCCATGTTACTCTACTGCAGATATTTACTGCCTTTGTGCACACCTGCTTAAGACTGAGGATTAGGGAGCACACGGTTGTCAAAGGTAAGGCAAAGTTCAGGGCTGTTAAAGCTGTGTCTGGACTTTTTAAAGGGTCCAAATAATAAAAGCAACATTCAAAAGGAGATGTGAGGTTACCGATTCATCCTCAAGTTTGAGATGCAGTATAGGGTTGCCCTCTTTGTAGTCTTTGACGATCTCAGCGGCTTTCCACACCTCCTCTGGATCAGGGATCCACACCCTGGTGTACTGAAAAATACATTTTACATTTAATTACACCCGCTAGAATCATACTTCATAGCTTCAATAAGTTGGTACTTAAGCATAAGTTGATAAACTGAAATTTCCACCTGAAATAACACACCCAAAATGAATTAACAGCTCCACAACTGTAAGGGTAAATATACATAATCAGTATATATAAACAAATGTCATTATTATCATTATTATTATTGTGTGACTGTGATACAAACCACTCCAGAGAAAAAGGCGAAAAACACAGTAGAATTTGATATTTTATTATCCGTCTGATGTGAACGTAAGAGACAAAATGGATGACAGCCTGTGGATTTGGCCAAAAAAAGCTACTGAGGCAGTTCTACAACTCCTCACTTACGACTGTGCCAAATTACATGCCAATCCAACTGAGCACAACAACTCTGAAGAGGTTTTAGTGTGTATAGGCCTATTAAAATGCTATTTATTTTCACTTTCCCTCAACTGCAACAGTTCATTATGCCTTTTGATCTATTTTAGATGTCTGCACTCTAATTCAGGACTCCATGGAACTATACATGTATTTTTTGTTTTCCTAAGATTTTAGTTCATCTATCTAAGATGACCAGAATAAGAGCATGTGGGTGGATGTGAGTGGGGGAGCATGCGAGTGGGCGGGGCATGGTAGTGGGAGGGGTGTGTGTGTGGGAGGGGCATGGTAGTGGGAGGGGTGTGAGTGGGAGGGCCATGGTAGTGGAGGTGAGAGCAAGAAACGTTGCTGCTTGCTCACAGGGCTGTTTCCCCTCTTTCTCACCACCTGTACCCCCACATGCTTTATCCTGCTGTGCGTCAAAACCAAACACCACTTACAGAACAAAAAGTTCTTGTTCAAAATTTGCTCCATTTCTTTTTGTGTTTGTTTAAAAGGATACTGATTTGACCTAGGCCTACATAAGTGTTTATCATATTGCTTCTGAAGTATGCTAATTAAAGAACAGCCCGAACAGTCCATTTGTCTGATAATGGCATTTTCGTTCATAAACACAGGTCGCAGGAAATTCAGCCCTCGGAGAACAGAAGCACTCATTGCCATTATGGAAATTGCATTAAAGTGCGATGGTTCATTTAGGCATAATGAAGAAAAAATTGGCTTACCACACAGGATAAAATGGGCTTACCATACAGGGATTCCTTTAACTGAGAATTTAAAGGAATCCCTGTATGGTATTAACAGGAAATAACTTTAAATGTTTTTTTAAATGCTTTGAAGGTTCAATTAAAAAAATACCCCTGTTGTTTTGTTGGTAAATTTACCAAGACTTATAAAAAAGATTAGACCTGGTTAATTATTGGTCAATGTTGTGTTTAAGACGTGAAAGTAATTAGGAAATAGCATGGAAAAACGATTTTCATATCACAAAGGACACTTGTAACGCATGCATTTGTACCTTGATACATATCAATTATCAAACATACAATCAATCACAATTTTGCCAGATATTGTACGATATGAGGAAAGTTGCTTATTTAAAACCTTACAGTAGACCCCCCCTCTCCAGACCTCCACTCGCCATCTCCATGGGAACAACCCCAACATTCTAAGCCCTCCCATACACTCTAAGCCATGGATGACAAAACAACGACATAAACATGAACAACAGTCAGATGAACTACACTGCAATCACAGCACAAAATTTGCATTCAAATCATGAACAGGTGAACTGGGGGAGACCAACAAAACTAACACTACAACACACAATTTATTATTTCCATTTGTAACAGTGTTGCATTTGTACAGACAGAAAGCCTACAAATGTATTGTTTGTCTATCTAACAGTCTAGTAGACTGCTGCAATTCTCATGAATGTACTTAAATAATGATTCATATTGCTACAGTTTTCCTGTGTTCAGCAGGAGAATGGCATCGCAGCTTTTGTTGCTAATAATGTCCCACAGGCTATGTGCTATTTACTTAAACCTTGCAGCAGAGCAGCTTCCAGAGAGTCTTTACAGACTAAATTAATTCCGTAAAACGAAAAAGTTGACATAATTCATCCTGCTCTTCTGAATACACTTTAATTGTTCCTTGCGAAAATACTTTGGAGATCGATGGTTAAACAGATAATTGGCTGCTATTTGAGTCAAGAGTCGGGGGACACCGGGAGCTGTAACATGGCCAGAGTTTTCAGTCAGATAGAGAGGGCTGGGGAACGAGTGGGACTGGAGGGAAAATGCACGGAAGGACAGATGCTCTGCCTTTCTTTCATATGGCCCATTCTGCGCCCCAGCCAAATTATGTCCAATCTGCTTCTGCTCCACTCACATGCTCTGCTCAGAATTAAGGGGATTATTGTTGAAGGATTTAAGGGAATTGAATCAGGGGAGTTGAAAAGCTCTAAGGGAGGGAATTGAGCTGAAGAAGTTGCTGTGGTGAGAATACTGAAATGGAACAGTGTTTGTTCAATTTGCTTGAAATTGGAACAGAAATGAATTGAACTGGAACTGAATTTAGCCAATTGGTTTGGAAAAGGAGCTTAAACGATGGGTATCAGAGCTTTTTTTAACAGTAATGCATGTCAAATCTGACAAAACTGCCACAGAGGAGCTGACTGCGGGTTACAACAGAAGTGTGAGAAGACTGTAAGATGCTAATGTATGGTTTAAAATGGATACAAGCAAATGCTGACTATGTTGAAACCTGCATGCATGCTAGCAAGCTTAGCTATAAAACAGTTTTCTCAAGACAATCACTTTTAGCTAGGGTTACCTAGACAGAGATATCTGTTGTTTGTTCTTTTAGCCTCCTATGAAGCATTCTGTATCTGGCTTGAGTACAGACCTGAATTTCTGTGGCAGCTTTTCTTGTATAAACCAACGTGTCTCTGAAGATGCATCACAGAAAACATAATCCACATTATTTTGTTAAATATTGAGGTGATTATTCATTTTGAATAACAACACCCATCGCTGCTTATTTTTGCACTGAGAAGTTGCTCTGAAGTGACTAACTCTGATTTCTGACATTCCTGCACTGTCTCCTAGCAACATATGCCCAAGTCTGCCAGGTCTGGGCCAACTGTTGTATACCATACACCATTGCAGTCTCAGAGTCCAATATCCTCATTTTCCTATGTGCTTTTCTCAGTGTTGTATCTGACCTGACAGCCAGCTGTACAGAAGGATATCTGACTCACGCATGTCAATTATGGGATATTGCTTGTCAGCAGAAGGTTGGCGACAGTAGACAATATGCTTGAGCTCTAACACGCAAACCCAAAATCAACAGATGTTATTTTGATCAAAAATCTGTTCACAGTCAGATTCTTTGGGAATAGGCTACAACCATCAAATTTGATAAGTATCAAATTTGTTAAGAAACTGAATATAAGGCATGAAAAACAATTAAAATAAGGGTTTAAAATACAATGCAAAATGCAAGAATTGACAGTATCCCTTATTAAAAAAGTGTACTATGAAAAATAATTGCACCATTACCACACACACACACACACACACACACACACACACACACACCCCGTAAGATACTGTGAAACAAGCAAAGGTATTGAGTGTTATCTTGTAATAAATGCTTTGCCAAGCATAACCTTGATATCCTGTACAGATGGCTCAGGGTTTTCTCTTTGAGACTTCTGCCTAGAATTCCCTGAAATGCTTATTGGTGCAATATGCAAATACCCAGATGAAGCCACTTCTGTGTGACACAGTAAAAAAATCCTAGATCAGGTCTGGATGTATGTCCAGGAAAAACCCTAATGACAGCACCAAAGCAAATCACATTACCTATATATTAATCTTCTTTTGTCATCTAATTAATTTATAAGAGGATTTCATACGCTGACATCCAGGAGACCACACACACACACACACACACACACACACACACACACACACACACACACACACACACACACACACACACACACACACACACACACACACACACACACAAACTGTCAATTCAGTACAATTCAAAAGCCCACCTCCTGCTGAAGCTTTTGACTCTATCCCAATGAAATCCCCTGTCAGCAAACTACAACAGAGCCCAGCCACGTCTTCGGAGATAGTAATTTTCCAGAGCTTGTGCTTAAAACAATTGAAAATTCTTTGCTACAACACTAGCCCTACTAGTGCACAATAACAAAAAAAATTGGAGGTAAGGAGACAGAAGGAAAGGGACGCTACACCGCATTTATCAGTAAAGCACAAATCTGTGGGGTTAGCTGTACGCGTAAGGTCAGGTTGAAGGACGGAGAGAGGAAAGGCCTCCAGTTGTAACTGCAGAGATAACGATGATAAAAGTTAAATGCAACATGAGTGTGACTTACGCCCTCAGGCCAGGTGATTAATACCTGGAGATATGAGGCCCTGCTGCCTTATCGCTCTCTCTTAAAACCATTTATTCTGCACCTCGGCAGGCCAGGAATGCAGCAAAAAAAGCAACTCAGCATGGGGGTGGGGCTGAGCGAGCTTTTTTACGGAACGTCGATCCGAGGGTTTTATACGGTGGAGAGCAGAGAGGATGAATGCTCCACAGTGTAATTTGAGAATCGATAATCCAAAGCCTGAACCGGTGTACGGGAGTACGGGAACTGAGCTCGGAGTTACACTGTTTGGGGTGCTGGAGGCCAGTAAAACCAGGACATGGTTTGGCGGTCTTAGCTTTAGGTCACAGTTCCAAGCACAAACATCAGTAGAGATGGATGTGATAGTGTAAGACAGCTGTGGATAGAGTAGACCAGGCTCTCTTTCACTGAGACTGCAGAGAGAGAGACGAACAGAGAGAGTGAAAATGAGAGAGAGAGAATAGCTCGTCCGAAGGAATGCTTGTCGCATTAACTTTTCTGCAGAGTGAGTGGATATACTGTGATACCATGGCATGGAAATTAATGTAACAGTGTGCTATTTATTAGAAATGCATGGCTAAAAGATCGGCAGGTGATGTGCTATTGTATGCACATGCACATTCACTCACACACCCATATATAATGCATGCACATACATAATCACACACCCAAAACAGTACACACTCGTACACTTACACAGCCTCATACAATGAACACACACATAAACTCACGCACCCGTCTACAGTGCGGAAGTTATTTGGTAATTATCTGCCTTCCAGGATCAAAGTCAAAGATAAACCAACTGATAATGTAAAGCATCCATGACCCATTACTGGTAATTAGCCAGTTTGATTAGTTTCACCATTTAATCGCAGTTTATTTTAACTGCCGAACTTTAAAGCATACTGCAATGACTTCATAAGGGGGAAAACATAGTTTGAGAACATGTATTGATTATATGAAAATTACAGTGTTAAGGGGCAGACATGGATGTACAGTTGTACCTGTATCTGCAGAACTTTTGAGACATGTTTTGGGGTGACTTACAGCTGAGCAGGGGGGTGTAACACCAAGTGCATCCTGGGAGGCTAACTGGACCCAGCCATTCTGGGCACCACACCTGCCAGGGCAAAACCGGGCACATCCAGGGTGTAGACCCAGGTAAACACAGGCAGGGAAGCCCTGACACCGAGGAACGTCTCAGGGGACAGCCCAGGTTCAACACCTCTAGCAGGGCGTGCACAAACACCCTTTGGTAGCATGCGGCCACAGCTCACATATGTCAAAGAGACGACTTCTAGCAGCCAAAGCAACATCCTCTGCTTGGACATGGGAGAACTATGCACAAAAACACACAAATGGCTGGGCGGCTACACTGTGTTCAAGAGACTTATTCCCACAAGGCTTTCTCAGGCCACAGGGAACAAAAAGCCGATATTTAGCTTTGCGCTAGGAAGTGAGAGAATGGAAATAACATTCTCAAAATGTTCTATATCTCCTGCTAATACGTTTGGCTGATATGTTTTGGCAAGCTACCTACATGGTTAGTTACCTGAACACAAGTTCCAGTCTCTTGGGCTAGTGAGGGATGACATAACCTGCCTGTGGCTAATCTAATTGACAGACATTAGAAGCATGTAGCATCTTGCTTAAAATGTAGCAAACTTTCAGAAAGTTCTCATAATCTTGTAATCGTATTGATCATTAACTTTAAATGTTTTGTTTTGCTGATCTCCTTTACAAGCCGTGGGTTTTTGGAATGAATATTGGTAAGCGGCCAGTATCCAGACAACCACCACACACATCCAATATATATAGGGGAGAACAGGGTAAATCGTGCCAGTGCGTAAAATGAGCCAGCTCCTGAATCTAGGCGCCCATAAACAAAATTAACCGTGTGATCACAGATAAAGGAACAGCATTTCATTCCATGCATGGACAACAAGCATAAGTATACATAACAAATGTGGTTTGGAATAAATTCACGATTGTTTTGCTGGAAGATCATGAAATGTAAAAGGCAGCTCAATTTCCCCCATTCACCCCTATCTGATTAGGACACATATCCTCCCTTTACCTCTTATTAATGTTGTTAAGTGTTAATTTCTGAACTGTGAGAACATTAGGAAGGTCTCATGACACCCGGCTGGTGATGTTGTCTATTTCATGAATGTAAATGAGGAGTGAGTGGATTGTAATTGAATTGTGCCTTCAAGAGGAAAACAATCTTTTAAGTGAAGTTGTTGAGGTACTTGGGTGTTGAGAAACTTGCTTTGCCATCTGACATTGAGTTCTGTGGCCTCTGGAGAAATCACGACCCTAAGGGAGGAATGATAGCGCTGTGTGCTAATCAAACATACTCTCACCAGCGCCAGAAATCTGCTCTAACTTCCACAGTGTGGTTTCACCACGGGAGATTGGGACCAAGTTGGCTAAAGTCCAGACTAACAGGCTAACAAATTCCCAGTTTTACGAACAATTTAATTACAAGCCAAGTCAGATTCTGAGGACAACAAAATAGCCCAACGAATACATGTTCTGTAACATTCCTTCATCTTAGTTGTACTGAGGATAAAGGTGAAAATTTGGTCTACTGAATGTTATGAAGTTCAACAAAAACAAGAGACCACAGTTTCCCTGCTAGCAAAAGATGAATAAAGAAAAAGCAAGCTAGACAGTATGAAAGACAAGCTGGCTACCAACCAGATTACAGTTAGCTCCATGAAAAGATTGTGAATGTAAAATAAAACGATACGGAAGCTAACTAATCTTGGCAGCGACAAGTTCAAAGAGCAGGTTACACCTCACAATATGTTTTCTTGTACCTGTTCACCACAGTATAAACAATGTCAGCTCAGGGCTGGTTTCAAAGCCTTTAAATTCATGCAGTTTTCTCCAGTATGCGAAAGTCACACTGAGTTCACCCTTGTTTTGGCTCAGCTTCTGTTGCTGGGAGCTGATGTGGAAGCCAGCCCTTTGTTTCTGGCATCTGTCATCTTGTTTCAGTTTGATAGCTTGACAGAGGAGTGTTTTCCTTTATATTACTGCTAGTTTCCATACAGACAGGATCTGCACTAAATCTGAACCAATACCGCTGACTGAAAGGAGCTGACAGAGACGACTGTAGAGTGACACAGAAAGTGGTCCCATCCCTTTTTAACTCCATACCCAGTCATCAATTAAACAGCAATGTATAAAAGATCCTGAACATATTTCTTTTAATTAATGAAGATCATTTAATTCCCATAACCAATAAAAAACCCTGTTTATTCTATTGTTATTGAGAATAAACTCAGAATGAGTTCACTCACAATAGACTCAGAATGATTATAATAATGACTAAACTGACGATACCAACTCAACTGTAACTATTAGTTGTATAGTCAGTCATAAGTATGATGGCTAACAGCTTTAGCTCAAAGGGGAACAGCGGAGGCGATTTCCTTAGTCAGGGGGAGGCATTGATTTACTTCTGAGACAGCCGTATCTCCAGTTAGGCTCAGATATAATTATGTGTCATCTGTTCGCCATGGGAATCCAGCAAAAATCCATATGTTTCATTAGTCAGTCCTCTATCGATATGCACCAATGAGAAAGCCACAGAGGAGTGTGAATAAGGAGAAACAGAGGATTGTGAGAATTCTTTGGCACTGACCTAAGCGCAGCCCACACCATTTTCACCTCATGCAATCATTGCCCCGAAAAAAAAAAAAAACACGACCTGCACATTGCACGAACATCACCCTGACAACCTGAGAATTTTACAAAAGCAGAGTCATGCACTCCACTTGTTCCTCCAAACAAAACTGTAAAAGAAAGACACAGCTGGTACTCACCATCCTCACATTAAACTTGCAAACGGGTAAATGGGTTACTTCAAGGGTGAAAGGAAAAGTGGATAGGGTTTACATTTCGGATGCATAAACATTGTTATCCGCGGACCGCGCGCTCCTTCAGGAATGTTTTCACGGTCGGTCAAGTACTGTAGATTTCCACAAGACGAATCAGCCCTTATGTTTCACTCGCTTGCCTTAAGTGGTCACTTCTCATGACAAGTGTCTAGATCAACACTAATTTTACAATTTGCCCATTTTTAAATATATTTTATACACAGCAGCTCATTCATACAAAAGGGTTCTTACCCACTGGTCAGTAGTGTTCCTTCTGTGCTATTGAGATATAGGTCCAACTTTTACTACAGTGAAATGTAGCTGAGAGTTCACCTTCCTGTGCTTAGTACAGTTAAAAGTAGCAACAATCACACACCACAGACGCAATGGCTAAATTTTGTTAATGTGTAAATTAGCAAAAGCTAAAGTCATTTATATGGATTATGGCCCAGTCACTCTTTCAAAAGACATTTTCAATTTCAGTGAGGCTAACCTAGTTAAATAAAGTTTTAATGAAAATAAATATGTGAACAAGCAACTGTAATTTCTAGAATAATTGCAGAGTGAACAAAGGTGCAACTAATATAATCATACTCCAAATCATAAAAATGATTAGCTTATTAGCAACAATTTAATAAGAGAAGAAATTCACTTTGCAAGATAATTGCTAGTACAATGTGACAAGAATGTTACCATGATCAAGTGTTCACCTGGGAGCCTTGGATGATTTTTTGCTGTTTCTCCGCTTTTCCCACCCTAACTCAGTGAACTGTATAATCCCACACAGCAGCCCTCTCTCACGGTCATCAGGAGGACACGTGATTTTTCTGATTCACATCATGACAACAATCACTTCTTTCCACACCGCAGATGTTTTACCAACTGCATGCCGCCTATGGTGCTGGAGGATTACAAAGTCATCATATACTTGGTTTATACCTAGGCTAGAGAGTGATGAGGCTAATGAACTGACTCTTTTACTGCAAGAAGAGACTTGCAGGTCTCTTATTAAGAAATAAATGCATGTTGTGACAGGCTGAACACAGTATCCCAAGCGGAAATGTACTGTGGCACTGTAGCGGTGTCCCGAGCTGAAATGGAGCGCATCCCTTTAAGCCTGGTACTGCATGCCAAGCTGAAATGTAATGTAGCACTTTAGCAGTGTCCAGAGCTGAAATCCAACATAACTATTTAGGCTTGGTTACAGGGATTACCTGCATATTTCAACAGTATCGTGTAGAGTTGACACACCGTTCCGTGAGCCCTGGACTACATCCTGGGTATGACTGCATTATAGATAAGTCTAATATCTACAACTGCAAAGCACCACCCCGCACCCTTCACTCCGCATCCCGAGCTGGGCCAGCTGACGGCTGCGCTTTTTTGATCCTGTTTAATACACAGAGCACTTGGTGCAATCGACCGTGGTACCTCCGATTCTGCACGCGCATCAACTTCGCGCAACGTCTCGTGCTGTACGCACGTGCTAACCGAGCCAGCTCCAGTTGTTGTTGAAGCTTAAATTTTTGATAGAACTGCTTCCATCCATACTACAGTGATATAGTGAAGACAGAGGGAGATAGGGTCACCAATACAGGCCTTTGTGTTTCTCGCAGTTGCTGGACAGGTGTAATATTACTTTAGATAATGAAACACAGCAAATGGAGCCAATATTATGTCACCTGATGACATCAGAACCCATTTTAGAGATTGACAATGAGCAACAAATACAGAATGTATAGAAAGGTAGTTACCTGCTTTTACTCTTTTGCCAGGTTTATAATGATAAAGCAATTCAATGAAAAGCTCAGAAAGTGTGCATGATTGTCATGGCAGTTACTGTAAAACTGGTGATTTGGCTAGTTAATATGGCCTCTCCTCCAGTGTTTGATACCTATGCCTTCAAACCATACAAAAGTCCAAGGAGTGTATGAGCTGGCTAAACTGCAGGCAGCTAATGTTTGCCAATGTGAACCTAGCAACAGGAACTGGCAAATGTTAAAACTTGCTCCTTCCACACACTAACATTACCCAGATTCCATGTGACCATTACAAACAATGAAATATGTTAATACCCTGAAGTCCATCTAATAAGCAGACGAATGAAACAACCAATACCTGCATTACTACAGTACACTGCAGGAGATATTGCACAGTGCTTACAATCAAGACTCACTTTGATACCCATCTGCAGGTGAAGCCCCACCTACACAAAATCCTGTTGTGTCAAAAGTGACAGGGTACTAACCAATCACATCTCAGCAGTGGGGTTCTTATACACAGCAGGGTGAACCTGGTCAGGCTCAGAATACAGCAGTGTGAACCCTGAGACTCAGTGCAGTCAGTTACAAGCCTGGATTGGCTTATTCATGAAGAATGGAGTAAGAGACAAGCATAAACAGAGACTCCAGCAGGTACACTGCCCAACCTAAACTCCTACATTCTCATTATACAACATGTTATGAAATTATAGCTTCAGTTCAGAACAGGCTTCACATTATTTCCTCATTCTAACTGCCCTTTACTAATATCCCTTGTGTACCTGGTGCACACTTAGTCACATATCTGAAACGCATCAGTCATGTTTCACACCTCCATCGCCCCATGACGATTGTCAGCCATTCACAGAGAGGGATGAGTCATTCCCTCCTACACAGGGCAAGCTGTCTCAGCCAATCCCTGCTGCTTTCCATTACCCAGGGGAGTCAGCACCCATGCAGGGTCTGAGACATCACAGATTTAAACCAAATTAATTTATTCCTTAAACAAATCAACTCCACCCAGTGACAGTAAGAGTCAGGTCTCTCGATCAGCTGGTAGAAGTGATGGTTTAGAGGTGACAGCTCTAAACTCTGCGCTACCTTTAACCCTGGTTATAATTTTAATACATTTGAATTGCTAGTACTTAGCTTTGCACATCCTGTGAAGACAGCAATGTATATTGTTTGCCCTTGTAAGTTTGTAGTTTATAGGCCTAATACCGTTTCCTATCTGAATACGCGGATTTTCTGTCTTACCTGGATTTTAAACCAAAAGGATTGTGCTAGTTGGAGATTTTATTATCTTACTGTTTACAATCTTAACATTTTACTATAAATATCAACAATGAAAATGATTCTTTGAGATCAGTGTTTGTGTCTATTATTTACTCCACTGGATTCCCCCAAAATTATAAATGAAATCACACATTACTGGGACTGTACACTTGACCTGGTCCCTACACACTGAAATGAGCAATGTAGCCAACATGACTCACAATCCTGTATTATCAGATTATTATCTTACCACTTTCAAATTACCAGTAGCCTGTTATGTGAACTTAGATATCTGTCTATAGACATAATATCATGTTTCCTCTGATACTGCTAATGCCTGTATGTGCTCCCTGTATCACTTCTATACGATAAAGCCCTCCTGTCCCTAAGTGCAAATGTCAGTTCAAACCTTAGCTTTGCTAAAGTTAACCAACTCACGGGCGGAACTGATACCACAATGCTCAAACCCCTGGATACCACTGCACTCTTAAAGGAAGAAAATCTCCTATAAAAAGCTTGTATCCCAATGTAATGGCCAAACCTTGCACTTTTCTTTCATGGAAACTTCCAGAAAATAGCATTCTTCTTGGGCTGGAAAGAAAGGCTCTAGCAAGCCCCCAGAGCTGACAGACCATCATATTTTTCTACCCTGATAGACGATAATAAAAGACAATCCCAGATACCTGTTCATCACTGTCACCGGGCTAACAGAGAACAATGCATCTGTTGACCCCTTCGTTTCTGCAATTCACAGTACGGATGACATCGTGAATTTCTTTGACAGCAACATCTTAAAGAAACATGATACAAAACCTTTCCCGTACGTTTGTCTTCCTTCTTGTCTTCCGCCTCTCCGGTCTCTGATAAACTGGATACCACTTTCAGACCAGCCACATGTTTGAACTCTTTTGCGTCCATTGAATTTATCTAATTTTCTTCTTGAATGAATTCATCTGAAAACCTCACCTGCCTGCTCGACTGTACACTGACAAGATTTTCGAAACAGCTGCTACCTGCGATTGCGCTCCACTGTTAAATGTTATCGAAGCCTCCATACTGTCCAAACACACCTCATTCCTTCAAAGTAGCAGCTGTCTTTCCTATCTTCAAAAGGCCTCATTGATTATGTGGCTCAGTTTTCATTCAGTGCCATTCCTGGAAAACTACACACAGTGTGTTGATCTCTATGCAGCTCCACTCTGACCCAGAAATGTCCAGTGATCAGGTTAAGGCTTTACTCACATAATTTCATTTCCAAAATAATTCAAACGTGACTACACTATGGCCACTTGTTCCAAATGGCTCAACTACTTCAGAGCTGCAAATTCTGTCAGAATCGGTGCAAAAACCAGAGCTATTTCCCAGTAACAGGCTGAGTAACAAACTGTGCCCACAAACTGTTATTTACAGCATCCAAGACCTCTTCCACACATGTTCTTGTTCCTTGACAGATATTCCCACTTAATGTAGAGGCAACTGAAGTCACACATAATTAACGTCTCTCTCTTCTGGCATGCTTGCATTAAGTTATCATTGAGCACAGTTATCACACAATTATCACAGAGCATAATTACTAAAGAATACTGGTATCATAGAACATAGCTATCATACAGTAGAGTTACCCCAGAGCATAACTGCCATACAGCATAGTTACCACAAAGTGCAAATATCATAGAACAGGGGTCATGAAAAGGATATGACCTAGAGTCAAATTCTCAAAAAGCCAAATTGGACCGGACCAAAGAGAAAATGTACAGAGAAAACCATATTTTCAAAGAAGAATGGACTGACAAATAGTTCTTTATAATACAATCGTTCAGATATGCCCACCAGTCTAATTTGTACCGAAGCAGTCGCTGTCATAAAAGAGAACATTCGCGCATCCTATCCTAAACAATTAAAGGCCAACGGGAACATCCAGAAGAAAAGGAAGGGTAACGAAAGACAGAGAAATTAAAACTGGCATGCCCGGAGAGGGAATTTATGTTGTTTCAGCTGAAATGAAAAAGAGAGGGAGATCAGTATATTGCCGTAATAAAGTTCTGTAAATTCCTTTGAAAGTCAGGCATTGCGCGTTGCCCATTTATTTCAAAGGCAAAGGGAGCAATAATATCACACATGGTTAGAGCAGAGAGAAGTCTTTGACGCGCTCGGCACCACTCCTATTTTTAAAAATTAAATAAAAAATAAAACGTTGAATTCTGTAGTGCTACAACATCCATTATGATTATGCGTTTCAATGCGACTTGATGGTTTTACATTCAATGCTTTACCCCTTCTTATAAATATGACTCAAAAATAATGAAATAACTGAAAATGATGTTCAAACATTTTTATTCTACTTTATTTGGGGTTGGGAAGGATGGGGTGGAGCTAGAGAAAACTGGCTGACGGATCTAGCCCGTAGGCCGCTAACTGATGATCCATGTCATAGAACATAGCTATCATTGCACATAATCCCATTAGAACATACAGCATGTCAGAGAACATTATCCTAAAGCAAAGTTATCACAGGTCATGGTTACCACAGTACATAGTTACCATAGCACAGTTGATGTATGTGCTTGAAGCGGAGTCTGTGGTGTACTCCTACATCTAGGCACCATCTCTTTCAAGAAGCTGAATCCAAATATGTCCACCAGTTCTAAGAGGATCCGTTCCTGATATTTCTTTTAGATTGTCTGTGATATAATATTTAGTTTTAAATAAAAGGCTACACCCACCACTTCCTTTAATAGTTGTAGTTGCTCTGATCATTTAGCATTCCTTTAAATTGTACTCTTCCCAATCCCCTGCTGTATGGCTGTGTGATCTAAACTATATCAAAACTTTCATTAATCAGCCTCAACTTTTATAAATGTACGTTTCGTGCTCAAGAAATTTAAACAGTGGACTTTGGGCAAGTTCTGTTTCCTCCCCTCCCACTCTCGACCGTTCAGAACCACTTCAAATGAAATTTTGTTCTGACTGATTCTGCTCTTTGATTATAATTCCCTTACTGATTGTACATGACTTTGTCTTTGTAGTTTTCGACAAGGGTGAAAAGACTAAAGGGGGGTTATCATGTCATTCTGAACAGGAGTGCTAGAGGCAAAACTGAGAAGGTTATGAATGTCTTCTTCGAGTTAACACATAAGGTGATCTTGAAGATTATGAGAAATGGCTTTCCTTACTTCCACACCCCATCTTGTAAGGATTACATTTTACTACTTACTGTCATTTTGTATCAGTGACTTTGACTTGTCTGCACCAGAATTCATTCATCGGCAGTACTCACAAAAGAAAAACGAAAGAGCCAATTAAAAAACGCCCTCCCTGAAATGATATCACAGTGAGAGCAGGGGGGTGGATGGGGAAGGGGGTAGTGAATTGGTCTTAAAGTTCAAGAGGTAAGGGGAGCACAATCTATGAGACCTGAACTCCTCTCTCTCATTAGGATTTGATCCGACAGGGGCACGCATGGGGACAGAACATCATATTAAAAGCCAGAATGAATTTAATGGCTCAGTTAAATCATTAATTTAATCGTGTTGGTTTTATGGTTGTTAGAGGCTCAGCCGTACATGCAGTGATTGGAGAACTGTTAATGTAAATGGGAGAGTATGAGCTACAGAAAGCCGGTATGTAATTCAGTTACTTTACACATATCTATCTATCCTGGAACAAAAGATGTGGAATATGCACTGGGGGAATGGTCAGCGCCCTCCTACGAGGTCTGGAGAGAAGCACTGCAGGTTTTTCAGTTGCTATACTGTGTCTCTGCTTTGAGTCCACTTGTCTCCATTTAAATCATTGCAATAACTAATGGGAAATTAACTCATGGGATATTTCTTGTGAAAAAGACTGCAAAATGTGTATGTATCTGATTTTTCTTACATTCGCTATACAGAAACGTTTCTTTTTTTAGGTGGGAGGATTGTTGATGCTAACTGCTAACTAATATGACACAAAAATTAAATAAAAGCTTAAGTGCTTGATATGCCTGACATAACCTGTGACTGTGAGTTTGGGCTTATTGTGTGTGCTCAGAATCACTTCAAGTCCCTTTGTTCAGGCACAAATAACAGAGGATTTAAATGTGTCCTTCCATGTTTGGCTATTTTCCCCTTAAACTGAGATATAGATTGGCCACGGAGGTTGGTAATTATTATCTTTCTCCAGTTTGTAACTGATGTAAAACATATTTTTCAATTATATATAACAGAATGTTTGGAATGCAAGACTTGCTTTAGATGATTTCCAATTCTGAGTTTGACTTTAAAGCAGGATCCCAAGGGTTAAGACTACAGGCCTTAGTGAAATCCCAAAAAGATTATAACAGGGTAGAAATATTTTACAAATACATATCAGTAACTATTTGGCATATGCCAGATGGCAGTAAAATTTGAGAACACTCCCCAGATCCCTGCAAATTTTCTATTAAAACATCACAAAACAACAATCACCATCCTGTTCGAGAAGACTTTCGTCCTGAATACCAATCAAAATTTTTGTTTTTATTGTCAGTAATCTGGAAGATTTCGACCAAGTATCTGAACAGTTAAAGTATTTCAAGTAACGCTTTGACCCAGATCTGAGCACGGCGCATATGCCTTCGCTCCAGACTTATGCAGGGAGTGAAATCAAAAGATAAGGATAGAGGACTTCTCTGGGTTAGGATGGGCGTGCAGCTCTTTGCAGGAAGTGCCTCTGAAATTCAGAGTGACACAATGAGGACATGGTTCATACATTCTGACTCTGCCATTCACTGTAGCTGAGAGCAAAACAGACCTTAGTATCTGCTGTGAGAGCCAGGTTAGAGCGGTAGACCGGGTTAGGACTGTTCGGGCAGATCCGCTCTGCAGTTCTGTCTTACGTGGCTGGTTTCCAAAATCAAAACTCTCCGCGTTAGATACATGCAAAAAGCCCATAGGCACGGATTATACTCTGCTCAAATTCAAGACTATGGAAATGTCAACTGAGAGAGAGAAATTTGTTTTTCATAAAAAGTGGCATTAACCAGTTATTGTGATATTTTGTTTAAGCTCTCATCTCAATCAGTATAATTCCATGTATAATCGATTAAAAACGGATGTTTTCAACAGTTTGTAAACATTAAAAATGATTTAAGACTGGTAACAAAGAGATATCCTGGATTTTGGTAGATAAAATGAGGGAAAGAGCCTTCAAACAGTTACTGGGGGGTTAATATACTTGGGGGATGGATGAAACTGCACACTGATTCAGAAGAAAATTATCTTTCATTGCACCAGTGACATACCTGCGGGTGTATGTGCTTACTTGCCTACCCTTTCATTTTTAATGGGAGAAACTTGTTTTTCATGCACAATCCATGATTTAGAGATGCCCTTGCCCCCTTTCTTACAGAGAAAAGCTCTTATTTTCCAAGTTTCAAGTATGGGTCTAGGTTGTGTGTACAGTTTGAATAAGGAAAGCTGAATCACTAGGTGTATAGTCCTGTGGCTCAATGAAGCATTTTTGGCAGGATAATACAAGAAATATGCCGTGCAAATGGCATTTGGTAACGTGTGACTGTTTTGTTGTTGCACATATAACTTCTGAAGAAGTCATTCAGAACATTGTTCGAGCATGACGCCCATTGTTTCCTAAAGTTCCCAGGTGACAACATTGATAACATAGATAATGTTTCTGCTAAATGGATTCAGGATTAGTGTCATCAGCACAAGGAAGAAGTCAAGCATCTCCCAAACCTCTGCAATGACAGCATCTAAACAACATTTAACCCTTACAGAAAGTTCTGGAACTAAGAGTGGACACTGCATTTCCTCCTCCAACTCTCAACAAACTGAAGGCTTTCCTTCCTCGTAATTAGGCCAATATCCCTCTAACATATAGAATTTAAATGAGGATTTAAGGTAGGCCAACTGTGTCTTAAATGTCCTTAATTGAATATTCATATACTGTTTGATGTTTCAATTATTTTTTCTACCCTGTGTATGAACAGTCTCTGTTAGCTCACATCCAACTACATCACAATGAAATAATTTTCTAGCTTTAAGAACAATAATTGAGTATAGTGTGAGTATCAGGAATGAGTGAATTTTGAAAAAAGTAGGCTGTATAGCTCAGAATTTGCCTCAGGGAACAAACTTCTGGTACAGACTGTATCTCATAACTGAATGACCTTATTCATTCAGCACAATATGAGTGAAGCAGCCAGCACCCTGCTGTAGAAATGGCTCAACATTTCCTGAATTATGCATTTTTAAAAATGTATGTAGCTTTTTAAATATTCATACAAATTATGTTAATATTCATCAACACAATATCTTCTACATATTTTTTAAAATGTAACAAGTAAACTAGTAAAACTATAACCAGTTGAAGTATTACTTATGGGACTACTGTCCAAATCAGTTCAAGTCACATGACCCATTTATTATGAATATTGTTATTATCATTTCCTCTTGGCTTGCATGCCAAGGCCAGGGACAGCAGATAAAAACACAGGAAGTATTGTGTGATTGCTAATTAGAGAAGTGATTAAACAGGGTTCACATGCAGACAGTGTCAGGTAGGCCTACTCTTTTCATAATACACCTTTTTGAGGAATTTCAGCACTGTACTGTCACAGATCCAAAATAAATTTAAGGGATATTTCTCCAAATTTTCATCATTACTAATAGTTTCTCATATCCCTGAAGTAGCATAAAGGGTGGTAGCAACATTATATTTCTTGCTCTGGTTCTAGGCTTTGCTGTGTTGGCCGGAGGCTAAAATTAGCTCCATTGTAGCATATATATGGGCTAGCAAATTCCCACTATTTAAAATGATGTGCCATAATCCTATGAGAATGAAAAAAAAATATTTTCCAAGTCATTAAAATTTAATACTGCTGACATTTCCAGCCAGAGTTGGCATCACTTTGTGTGACTCCATTCAATTTTTTTAGCTAGCACCTTCCCGTCCCCAGGAGTCCTGGCAGGTGGCTTGCCATGTCATAAAAACTTCTAATGCCAGTCACAGACTGTTAATATTTTATGGTATAGTATTAGCCTACATTACAATGTCTGACTTAGAGGAGGAGGAAACTTCTGAATTCATGACTGAATCTTTCCAGCTCAATTCATAATTCACAGATGAGAGAGACTCTCCTATACACTGAAGATTAATATGCTGAGCAAGAAAGTAACATGCAAAAATTGAAAATTTACCATAGAACCCAGTGAAGTAACTGCAACTATGTTGGTAAAATATTCCTTTTAAATGACTAATGCTGGATCCAAAAGACAGAACACACAGACAAACCCATATCTTCACCATATATTCAATTCATACAAAAATATAGCGTGTAAAACAAGCATGACTGTGTGTGAGTGTGTTTTGTGTTGTCCCTTTTTTTTTTACCTAACTTATAATGCTCGGAAACTTCTTGACAGTCTGACTTGAGCTTTCTGATTATGAGTCATACATCTTAATGAAGGCTTTTGCGATGGTGGGAGCCGCATCTCTGGAGGAGATTTTCACATAAGAATCTGCCTGATTCCCCAGTTTGTCATTTACACACACAGAGATCAGAAGGACGAGAGATGAGAGAAATCCCTCAGCCCCACCTAACTCAGACTAAAAGGAGTGAGTGACAACCAGAGCAGAAATAGTAACAGAGATATTTAAGAGCTGGGTCTTTTCCATTTGTTATTATTTACCTGTATCTGCGAACCGTAGAGAACCTCTCCTCTTTCATATTCCTCTCGGTCGCTCGCTGCCGTCACATCAAAGTGCCAATTACTCGGGAGATGGATTCGCCATTTCCTGATTTGGCAGAGATGGGACAGCACAGATGGAGGGCAAGGAGGGCAAAGACTTTGAGTCCGTCAAATGGACCATTCACTTAATATTCTCCTTTCCTCCTACACTGAAATCACAGGATGTACAGACTGACCAGATGGCGAGCTCTTTAAATTCTTCGGTCCTCTCTACTACCTAACCACTGGAGTTTCTGAGGTATATTACAATTTATATACATATATTCATGCCCAAGGACAGAACATCCATTACTAATGTAGATATTTTTTTCGCTACCCCTTCAAAAGTCATAGGATGCAACCAACGGGAATGGAATTTTCAGTGTTCAAAAGTACAGAGCTGACTGTTCAATTAGTCTACAGCAAGGCCGCCCAAGTTCAATCCTGGTTATCAACCTACCAGGATGTTTTCCAATTCTCTTTCAAGGAGCACTGACTGACTGTGGCTAACGGTTTAATGATTGGGTAAAAGGTGGAACATCCTAGAGAGTATGTTTCCAGGATCAGAGTTCGGCAGCTCTGGTCTATGGAAACCGCTCGTTATGTTCCTGGTTCCCTATGTCATTTGGATGAAGAAAGGCAGAAGGGCAAAGTCTGACATTACAAATGACCACTCAGAGGAATTAGATTGCTGACCCTAGGGAGATACCACAGTGTAAACTTCCAACCACATACTGTAGGAATTGAAGGATGTATTCAGGAATTATTGAAAGACACATGAATGCCAACGGTTCTCCTTGCCAAACAAAAATCAATAGCGTCAGACTCTTTTATGAGTTCATAGAAAACCTGCCCCACACTATGCTTTGGGAATAACCCTGTCTACTCAATCCACAGAGCTCCAAAGACAGCCCACATCAACCAAGAGCTGGAAACAATACTCATTAACTCTGAGAACCACTTCCGAAACCATGACCTTCATCAACACTATTAACTCTCATTAAGGAGGTGATGTGCTCTCGCAGTCATCTTAATTAAAAGCGGCTCTTTTTGAAAGTGAAGCTTAGCGCCGCTCATCCAGCCATCCCATAATAACCTCAATAACAATCCCCAGCCTCTGTACTGGGGCACTCATTACACTGCTGTAGAGTGTTACTGTAGCATGCTGGGAATAGCCAAATCTATGGTGAGCACAAACAAGTCGTACGCTTATAACTGTTCTAATAATACAGCACACATCCCTGAGAGAGCATGCAGTTTGTCATACCTCATTAGTGTCTACATATGTACCCATTTTGGATAGAGTAGTCATTATTCAATGACTTCACAAATGATATTCGCATATGACCAACAATTCTGAAGTTCTATTCTGTGTGTGTATATACACAAACACTTGACCATGTTAAATAATTTGTATAAATATTCATACGCATACATATACTGTACACCGAGATGCCACTTGGTAAACCTGATAAAACAGACTACTCCGTTAGAGTCAGCATTACATGTTCAGACGACGCTATTTAAAACAGATTCCTCAAGATTGCGTGTACATGTGTGTAATTCAGATGGCGAATAGGCCAGACAAAAGATCTAGGAACCTCACCCAAAAACATCCAGCCAATGGCGGCCCAGAGGTGAGAAACTGTTAATGAAAGAGACGGACATAACTTGTGCAGAGCAACGGACAGGCTACAGTGGAACAAAACAGTGGTGCTGACAGAGACACTCCAGAACAAGCTTGTGTTGTATTTTGCCACTAATGGGGAACGGCAGCTGAGTACCACACAGGGTTCCACTCCTGTTAGCGAAAAACAAACTGCATTTTCAGTAGGCTAAGGAACACGAACACTGGATTATGGAAGACGGAGAGGCATTGCCTGGTATGATGAAGTTCAGGGATCCATCCTGCTAAGTGTTACCAATGCAGGCTGGTGTGATGATGAGGGCTATGTCTTTGTGGCACACAATTAGTCATTTGATACGAGTACACAACTTTTGAGTGCCACAGGTAGATTTTAGGCAACAAGTTGGTCCCCATTTTCCCCTCAGCTCCTCCCACAGTTGTGGCTAATGCTGGCTGGCTGGATCTGTACTCCAAATAGCTCGATCCATTCAGGGTGTTGTGGGCAACCCATTCACAAAGTGAGATATCTGAACGTCATATATTCAAAAATAAAATATCCACATCACTGAATATTTTTGCTTTTTCACATTTCGAAGAGGAACCAAAAAAGGAACCCCTCTGCTTTTCAAGAGGAACAACACACAACACTGTATTGTGTTGCTGAGCAACTGCTGCAGCCTGTGTCTTTTTCATCTTCCACACCTAGCTGATACCAATAACATTACCTGATGAAGACAATCTTTACATCTACATCTAAAGTCACTAAAATAATCCAAAATGAAGGTCTCTGGGAGGGGATGGGGCTCACAGAGCAGAGGAATGTGTTCCTTGTTCAGACAGAGTCCAGTGGCTGGGTTTTCAAGAGTCAGCCGCACCATTACTGGCCACGGCTGGAGGTCTGCAACAGCAACAGTTACTGTGGTGTGAGAAGGTATTTGCTTCCTGTCTGAATTTCTGCATTTTCATTGGTCAGACCTTTTTTTGGGGTATTCTAAGAGAAAGAAATTGACGCAAGAGTTTTGTGTTTTTATTTCATTTGTCTTGTGATTAAAGCTATCAAACATCTGTTGGTGTGAAAAGTATTTGCTCCTGTAGTTAACTGAATTAAAGGGGCGATTCAGGTTAGCGGTTGGCATACTTTGATAAGCAATCAGGTGTGGTCTGGGCCAGCCCTGCCCAGTATAAACCCTGCCCTGTCTAACTTCAGCCCTTACCATCAGAGTGAAGTTGTCAACACCCAGGTTCTACAGGCACATTACGCCAGTATCAAACAAAATTGTGGGGATCTCCGTAAAAGAGCTGCCAATGACTACTAGTCTGGAAAGTGCTACAAAGTGAATCCGAAGGCTCCACCAAACCACATGCAGCACCCTACTCTCCAAATGGACACACTTGGGTCTCCATCCTGCCTAATTTTCTCCAAGAGCAAAATTGCAATGTTTTGACCTAGCACTAGAAACACTAAAAATTAAAACAAAACGCGATCACCATTTCAGGTAAAAATATTTACCCAAAGGACACAATTAGCTAGTAATATTTGATAATGATGTTGCATGAGTAAATGGTAGGTGAGGTCTTTGCAAAAATTAGAACATTCAGCAATTGGCTGACAGCAATACGTCTTTTCAAAGAGCACGTTCATCATTACTGAATGGGTCAGAAAAATAATGCACACACCCTTTATGACCTGGGGCTGAGGATGGGCGGGTCACGGTCCTGTTTCACACTCACAATAGGCCAATGCAAAAAAACACATTACGAAAGCCGACAGGTATTTAGCTATGCTGAAGTAATATGGTTCCCCATTCAACCATCACGCTGCTCTGTGAGGGCTTTAGCGCATGTACTCCTCAGTTCCTCCCATGCCTGATGCAAAACATGTCCAGTGAGGTCAGCGTCTCATTTGGTTTGTAAAATGCCTCCCCCCCCCCCCTTCACTCTCCAGGGAGACCAGGGAGTCACCAGGGCTGCGGCTGCTGGTAGCTCCTGCTGCCATTGAGCTGTTCACTGGCAGAGAGATCAGCAGCTCTTGCTTTTCTTTGACAGAGATCAGTGGTTCCTATTAGAGCTACTAGCAACAACTGGCTAACAGGAACTGTTCACTGGCAGAGAGAATTCCCAATCACAAATGTAGCCTGATAGGATACCATCATTGTAATGTCCTATCCATTGAGCACAGTGCAGAAGTGGATGCATACTCTCTTACATTTACAGTCCCAAACACGGTTTCTCTTCACACAGCTGATTGCCATAGCATTTGGGTTGAGAGAATACAGGTAGGTGTAGCTGGCACGAGCTAACTTCACGATCTCAAAGATTAGTGCAGTCGCTCTTGCATGACAAAATGAGGACATCCTGCCAAATAAAACCCCCCTTGCTGGGTTTCGACAGGGTATGCATATCCTCCAAACATCAGAATTTCAATACATGTTACAAGCTCTTGTCATCCTTTTCCAGTTTGAAGCTGCGCACAAACACGACTATACAGGTATTCTTGTGCCATTTTTCAAAAGTGCACTAAATAATGGGTCATGTTTTAGTGTTCATTTAGTGTTTTTCTAATATAAGCAACAATTTTTCACTCATTTTCAACTGATAAGGTGCATTAGAATAACATAATGAAGCTGTACCAAAATGTCAGCGGAGTAGCAAAGAGTACTGCCTGCTTCATTTGAAAGGAGAGAACCCAGAAATGTGGCCTAAGTGAAGAAGAGCAGAATGATACAACAGTAAAGATAGAATAGTGGTTTCATTGTATCCGTTCAAATCAATGTGCTATATTCCTAACTTGAGTAATACAATTTATTCCTTTATTTCAAAAAAGAAGGTGCGACCTAATTGGCATTGAAACGAATGAAGCACATAGTGCAAAGTTGAAAGTGTTTGTTTCCTTGTCTCGCTCAATGTTAAGAAAATCATAGTTGCCTGAATCGTGAATTCTGACAGACTGATCAAATAGGAGTTTAACCATGCTTAGGGGCTTTCACATGTGTAAGATGGCTCACAGGCGGATATTGGGGCTCCAAAACAGGACATTGCTTTCCACTGCAGGGGGTTTACAACAAGGAAAGCACTTCAGCTTGGAGGAGTATGTAAAGAATTCACAGGTGTGCAGACAATAGAGGAATGTTCCCTTCGCCCCACTTTTATCATTCGGAAAACACCGCTCTCATACCAAGCTGTGGATATTAATAGACAGGTCTGCTGTACGTCACCAGGGAACATACTGGTAAACCTATTGTCACTGTTTTGGCTGCATTGCAAACAAATTCAAAACAAATATAACTGAGACGCTGTCTTTCTTTTCCATTGTTGGCTATCTATGGAGAGGAGTGTAAACACTTGCACTGGCATGTGTGCACTCAGGAGCTTTTCACACATCAAACTTCAAATACGAAACAAATATGTCAGAAATTCTAAATCTCATATGCATGTTAAAGTACTAAAATAGTCCATATGTGTATAAACGTAATTTGCATATCATATTGTAGAAATGGAACCATGTTGTGCTAATATGACTCTATTGGTTAGCTGATGACTGGCATCAAGTAAAGATAGAATGATCCTGATTGGCTGGATCTGCTTGAGCAGTAATTCAAATATAAGAGACAAGTGCAAGGAATCTGCCATTTGGTGACATTAGGGGTGAGTTGTGGAAAGGTATGGTGTCCATTCATAAAAAAAGAAAAATGGTTGAAAACACACCTTTCATTTAATGTTATTCTATGAATACACCTATGTAACATTATAGGAAAATATAAAGATTCAGATTTTTCTTGGTCTTTACTAATGTTTAGTGGAACTGTATCCTATTAATGCACAAAAGAAACTCACAAACGCAGACGGTGTTCAACTTTAAAACTGGAGCCCAATGCTCTGTGTGAGCTGAGAAGGGCCTGTTGATCCTAAATAAGAAATCACCAGGTGACAGAGAAGAGTTGGTATGATACCAAGTGGGACAGAAACCACATTCTTTAACCTGGCTCATTAATAACTGGCCCTAGTGTTTTGTTTCCTTCCATCAATTAACATTCAAGAAATTAATTCTCTGACTCATCCAATAAGGATAATGATTGGGCCCTGCTGAATTTATTTTGTGACAGCTTTAGCATAAATATTCAAATAATTGCAAATGATATTACAAATCTATCGGCTGCATGGAGGAAAACACACAGATGGATCATTTAAATTATACATGTTCTTATCTACAGTCATATCTGAGTCCTACCTAAAGTTGCCCATGAGTCTATAGATATACAGATTTATAAAGGTTTATACTAAAATGTATAGTACACATGTAGAGTTATATGTACAGTACAGTAATAGTAATATATAATATTCATTACCGTGGATGTATAGCAATGTATAGGAGGATATTAATCATTCCAACATACTGACAGGAAGGTAAAGTTTATAATACAATATATTCATGATGAAATGATAATCTTCACTTAATATTCTGTACTAAATGTACAGCACAACATAATCAAATACATATTCTCACCCATAAATACTAAATTCTTCAACCAAGCTTGGACGCAGCACTAATAGTCAGTGTAAATGAGCAGTGGCTTGCTCTGCTGCTTACTTCAAATCACTTATACCCCATCTTTGGTATAAAATGGCCTTTATATCAGATACCTGGGATAGAAAAATTACATTTTAAGGAAGTCCTTCTTGGACATCTGTTTTTGTGGTAGTTCCCCTGGCAACAACAAACCCCTCCCTTTGCAGTCCCTAGCATAGCTGCAACTCTACCTCTTTGTTAAACAACCAGTCCCAGCCATTCTACTTCCAAACCGGAGCTAATCCGGAAATAAGACTCGTCCTTTAAAGCAGCAGTGAAGCGTTCCTGTTGTAATCAGGTCCAGATTGCCTCCATCGGCAATATGTTCCTGCTGTAATTGAGACTACGTCATCTCCTTGTACAACATGTTCCCTCAGTAACTAGAGAATAAAAAAAAAGCTAGCACAAAAAAGTCAATACTATGAACATGAAGCAGCAAAAAATGCTTTGAAGACTTCTGAAACGCTTTTCTCTGGCAAATAAGTGAGGAGACAGACAACCAGTCTGAATTTTGGCTTCATGCTACAAAAGCATCCTACTCTTTCTTCTGTTTTGAACAGTAGCGATGCAGCACAGAACAGAAAATCTGGACCTGCAGATACACACAGAGGTATGACCTTCAGTGAATAATATAACTGCTGAATAAAAAAGTAGCAACCTTCACTTCATCAATGTTGGTCTGTCCTCAGTCTCTTCCATTGACAACAACAAACACTACAGAGACTCACGAAAGCAGTTAAACAAGGGCAACAAAACCAACAAGGAATGAAGAATGATCGATAAGAAGAATGAGCAGTAAAATCAACACTGTACAACACAGTAAATGAAGACGAATCCCAAGCAGGAGATATAAGTTTCCTAGGGGCATCGGTCCTGTCTTGCATTACGCAAGCGCCTGATTTCTGATTTCAGCACCACTGGTTCACTGTCAAGGGGTGGAACCGGCACAGCCAAAGTTTCTCCCTGTTCTGCTCAATTACTGTCACAATACATCTCTTCACATGCTGCCACTGAGAGAGAGAGGAGAGGCAGAGAGAGAGAGGGAGAGAAAAAAGAGCTTCCCGTTTCAGGGACATAGCCATTCTTCTTTGTGGCCTGAAGTCGCCCCAGGCCAAAGTCCTGATATTATGACATACATGAAATGTGCTTGTTTCAAAAGGAGGTGGACACAGGGGAGGGAGAGAGGTAGAGCAGGGAATGGAGGGGGGAAGGGATCAAGCAGAGGATAGGACTTGAGGGGGAGAGAGGGAGAGAGGGAGCAACAGAGGACAAGACGGATGAGGGAAGGAGGAGAGAGTGATGGAAAAGAGGCGCGAGGCCATGCGCGGCAGCGTAGCTCACGTCAGCCTCACTTTCACTTCAACATTTCATCGGGGACAGAGCCCATGGCCTTCACAGCTTACAGACTCATAGCGGTTGAGGTCACTGATAATTGTTAGTCAGCTGGACTGATTAATTAACTGACAGACTAATTTCCTTCCAGGTTTGTCACGGAGGAACCGACGTAATTTGGAATTCTAATGCAGAAACACTGAAAACCCTGAAAGTACCACTCTGTTTATAACTTATTTCAAAGATGTATGCAAAAGGTGAGTATTAAAACAAAATGTCATTACAATTAAAACAGATAAAAATGCAAAATACAACCATAACCAGATAAAGTGACATGTCTTGACACTATTTCCAAGTATACTATTTGTTAATGAATGGGTGTAGAAACCTACGAAAACTGGCAATCTATAACAATAACCTGAAGATATATAGTTATCTTCTTTACAATCAGCGCAAAAGGTGAACGTTATTGAACTCAAAGCTGCTGCATCTTGGAAGCCATTTCTTTTGAATTTCTTTTAAAAGACGGATTTTTACAAACAGGCTTTTAATCGCACCTAAAGTTCAGGATTTGCAAGGATTCCATCTACATTTTTTCCACTCCCTTATCTATGAGAGACAGCTGCTGCATTACAAATTATGTAAAAATGGAGACATTTGATGTATGAATTCCTGAAAATGAATACAAATCTTCGAGTAAGCCAAGCATGCAGGGGAATAGTCTTGGCTCTATGACCTGAACATGCTTGAACTTCGCTCATGAAACAGGGACCACAACAAGGACACACAGACCTCATGCACAACAGCAAAAGGCTGTGAGGATGACGGTATGCACGTATGCATGAATGGATGAATGTCAACGGCACGCGCCACTAGCATGTGTGCATATCTAGTGATCAAATACATTCACTTTAGTATGAGGCCCACTATCTTAATAGAAACAGGTTGTAAATTCACATCAGTGCCAATGCTTCTCACAGACAGCCATAGTCAAGTACTCTCTAAAGAGGAAACCTGTAACCGTGACCAGACAGCACTGCCAAACGCAGAGGGAGTGAAGTATGGTTAGAGCTGCTGGCTGGGGGAGGAGAGAGGTATGAAGGAGGGAGGAACGAGGGAGAAGAAAACTCAGGGGAGTAACGGAGGAGAGGAGCGGTCTTTCAGGTTCTGCAGTGCCACAACAGGTAGAGGTGTTGCATAACATCAGAGAGAGAGAGAGAGAGAGAGAGAGCAGACTCTCTTGGCTGACAGAAACCAATCCATGTCATCTTATGTGCCAGTTCTTATGAGATCAGAGCATTATATTGCAAAACAATTCAGCCCAATCGACAAGGAGCTATTACTCCTTGTTCTGAAGCAGTGGGGAAAAAAATGCAGAAGCAACAGCTGCCTATATTTTCAGTTAACATTACATTACAGGATATACCAGACGCTCTTATCCAGATTGTCTGCAGAGTTTACAATCTGAAGACATTGTGCATACATCATGGTCAAAGTGCAATAACACCAACAGATTTGTCAAGAGAATTGCGACAGCAAAGGTTCATGGTAGAAATTATGGATGCCTTTGGGGGGTAAGGAGGCAGCGGTAGGGTGAGAGAGCAGGACATTTTGAGCTAAACCTGTTCAGAGATCGAGTTTCAGGGGTGACCATGACAGAAGTCGGAGTAGAGCTCCCCTCTCACAGTTCTATGGCTCTGCCTTGTTGCCAAGCTTCCCATAAAGGTATTCCGTTGCTACGGCAACGACAACAACCACACCCAGTTCATTGTGCCCACACAATGACGGCAGCTCCAAGTGAAGACTGGGTGTGTCCTAGAGGAAAAGATTACCTTCTCCCTCCTGTCTGAGATCGGCTGTTAACTTTGACCCGGCTGCCTGTCACAGGGAGCTGACTCACCGTCAGGTGCGTGTTTCTCCATATGCAAAGTTAAGAAATCACAGGTGAACTTCAGCATTACATAATGTTGTTTCCATTCATTCATTCCTTCCTTCCATTTATAACACCCATTAATAAAAGCACACATACTTCACTCCAAAACAAAATTAGCCTTGTGGACATCGCTTCTTTGTAGAAAATTACTAGTTATTAACGGCTGCCATATATTTTTACAGTAAATCCTGTAGTGTCTTGACTGAAATCCCACACACCTGCTCATGCCTGGAATGCGGTAACGCCACTTTCCATATAAATCTCCCACACAAGGAAAAGAAGGCACACTCCAACAAAAGAGCTAACACACCTGTCACCTGTTGGGTCTGCCTACATTAACATGGAGCTTTTCTCACATGCTTTGTGAGTGAGGACAGGGCTCTGAACCCCTTGACCCCAGCAAGGGTGACACACTGACACACACACACACACACACACACACACACACACACACACACACACACACACACACACACACACACACACACACACACACACACACACACACACACACACAAGGTGGAACCCTGTGACCCCAGAGAGTGGATGAGTCACACACACAGCTCTCACCTCAGTACCCCCACAGGAGAAAAGTAGCTTGTTTACCAGAGAGACCCAGACTGCAGGGCTACACAATGCAAACAGTATCACTGCACTTGCCTGTGTCAGGGAGGTATGCTTGTACATTGCATCAGACACATATTACATAGTATGATTACATTTAGTGATGAACTCTAGCAGTTCAAAGGTGCATCCATTAATCTTCGTGAATACTGTATAGCTATGAGTAGAATGAAGAGGGAGTCAGAGAGAGGAGAAGCAATAATAATCCTGCCACTGCCATAAAGCAACAACTGAGCTGTGCCATAATGGTCGTGTCATTCAGAGTGTATCAATCCTCTGCAATTCATTGTAGCTCCAGACCTCAAACAGATACAGCAGAGAATTTTTTTTTGTGGGGGGGGGGGGGATTTCCACCCCTTATCCCTGACCCTAACTGGAAGGAGCAGTCCAATGCATGAAATCCTCTGAACCAAGTGTTGAACAAGCGTTGCTTGTTTTCACCATGCAGATACGTCAACAAACTCTTAATGTCGATACTGTTGGAGGAACACAAAGTCAACATACTTCATTTTTCCACAAAGGGAACATATAGTTCACGTATTCCAGGAGTGGCCACTAGGGAGTGATGTGATTGAAGCTTAACCAGCTTCCCCAACGCTTGTCTAACTATTGCTTCACTCATGCGGACCTTTGGGCAAAACCATTAGGCCTCAAAGCTGCACAGTGAACATGGCCTCTATGCTGAGGGACACCCAAAGAAAATCTTAATGTGTGATCCTTCCCAGGGCCCATTGAGTTTCAGTCAATGATTTAAAAAGAAGGCGAGATCAAATATCCAGGTCGAACATCCTAAAGAAAGAACATGCTAAAATGTCACCATACCATTCATTTAGATCATCTTTATGTTTTACAAAAGAAGCACTGAAGACAAGCATCTCTTACCAATTGTACCTGGTTCCAGGCTTGTAAACTGCACTAAATGAAAGCTGACAAGTCCCCACTCAATCAAAGCTAGCTGTGTCCAGCTACTGTAGACTTCCTGTCACTGTCAACATATATGGCACCTTACTTCCTCAGAGGTCCAATATAATTTCACTAAACAATTTATTTTCTTCTTGTTTCAAACAATGGCTGCAGAATTCACTTCATGAACGTTATGCTGAACAAAACACATTAGGCAACACTGCACAGTTAAAAGCAAGACTCATTCTGTTATGCTTATAGGAAAAAAAAACAAATTACATTTATTACTGTACATTTATTAATGCCTGTATTTTAACCACCTTGTTGTGTTTCATTTAACACGTAAACATTTTCAACATACCATCGAATTTCAACTTTCCACATGCACATTTACCTCAAATACAAGGGAATTTCAACCACAGACTTCTGCTCTCTCATTTTTAAGAAAAGATTATCGCAGTCGCAGACCGGTGAGAGAGGGAGAGGAACTCACTTCAGCAGGAGGAAGGGGGAGCCTTACTGAAAAGCGTTGAGGCGAAAATGTCAATCATCCATATTTTGTGCCTAGATTGGCTCTGCTCTAATTTTATAAGCCGAGACCAAAACTGTGACCACGACAACAGACATCATTTAGCATAGTTTACCATAACAGTTCCTATCAGAAAACTTTGATGTCAAAATGCATCCTGATTGGTAGGTCTCCTACTGGTCAAATAAATAAGAAAATTTCATCAAATATAATTGAGTTCAAGAAAAGACCAAGAAATATCGGGTCTGAGACACCCGTGTTACTGTCTCGAAACACTACAACACTATAACACTGAGAGGAGTTAATAGGCTGGACAGAACAAAGTGTGTGATCCACCCTATGGTGGAACATCCTAATGACCAGGCACACCATGGTGCCTAATGAGGCCCAAGCCAAGCCCGTATTCCAGAGTAACACAATAAAAAGAGTGACAGCTGGTCTTAGTCATGGAGGACAAAACAGATGGAATTTGCAAGGTCTCTTCCCCTCGTTTGGTTGGGATTAGTGCGATACGGGTCAAAGGGACAGGGAATCTCGGGAGGAACCATACAGGGTGGGGTGGGGGTGGGGGTGGGGGAGGACAAATTGGAGAAGTGACATCTTCCTGTTTATGCACAGTACCTGGGAAGTCCTGTGTTAAGACCAGCTTTTATCACAACACAAACCAGCAGGCTTGTTCACCAGGTGACCGTACTTACTATGCCAGTCCTTTCCACCAATGAAAGCGAAGCACAACCCTGCTCTAATATGACAAATTCTTTGTGGGATAAATAATAAAAGCTTAAAGTTTTTACATCACTGCTATAAATAAAGATATTCATGGTTACAAAAGGGGAAATATAACAACACGGAAGTGTCTCTTGTGTACTATGACATCAGTGTAAAGTGCATTTTCTAAACGGGTAAATGTTTAACAATGAGTACTATAAATATCAACTTGTTGAGTCAGGAATGATGTCATTCTTTCAACATTTCAACACAGTCTACGGACTAAGTAACATCCCAACCCACACCCTGTCTGTTGAGATTTGTTTGGGAATGCAACCGTCAGACACATGCAACCAAGCAATGGGGGAAGAACATACTAGCTAGGCAGCATCTTCCAATAAGCAGATGAGTATGACATAAGACAGAAATTTTTTCTTAAGCAATAGAGTATATTTTAATTTTTTTAAATATAAATATGGGGGTTGGGGGGTCTCCAGTTGACTCAGGAAACAGGTGTGAGCCCTAAGGCTGGGTGCTGGGGTCCCAGCCACACACATGGCCAAAGGTCCACACTAGCGCGGCAACAGTTGGCCCAGCCTTGGCAGGGAATAACAGGGGTTAAGCTGGTTAAGCTCGTCGGTCTCATTGCTCCATAGTTGGCTGGGTGCCTTAGGATACAAAACCGAGCACATGCTAACTTTGTCATGCATCTGTAGCGTGGATTGAAGTGAAGATTGGTTGTCACGTGAATAGGAAGATCTTCTGCAGGGGAATATCACTTGTGGGAGATCAAATTCAGTTGCATTCCGGTGGGAGTAAAAATAAAAATTTTGACACTAAATAACTGGCTTATGCAATTTGAGAACCTGAACAGGTAATGGTTCCATTCTCTACCCCACCATCTACACAGAAATTCTATTATAACCATTCTGATCACACAGAAATTCATTCTGGAGTTAGAAACAGATCTAATAAGAATTTCTGCGACATTATTTTACAGAAAATTTTGTGATCTGGTCTCAGAGAATTTAAACGAAGTAATGGCACCTAAATTCAAACTGAAATAGTGGACTGAGCTCCACTTTTCTGAGGTGATTTGACATGGAATGACTCTGATCGTAGAGGGCCTTGTTTCATATTAACTGGAATCACTTGAACCTACTTAGATGAGGAAGACTGAGTCTCAGTCTGTAGCTATGAAAGAGGAAAGTCCAGCACAATGCCTTTTCAGAGAAATACAGAAACCTGGAGTGGGGACAGGGCCAAAGTTTCACAGAGAGAGCTTCAGCGTGTCAGAGGGTGAAACTCAGTCACGATGTTAGCGCTAAAGCCACAGACAGACATAAAACCATAGCAAACCATATTTATTCCATTTGCTAAGGGTATGTTGTGTTTGGTTTAATCATGCCACCCAACCCAGACTGTGAGACTCCTGACAGAAATGCAGCAGTGATGGCACGCCGCTCTAATGCAGGGCGCTCAGCGCTGTCTGTGCCGGAGCCCGCAGCAGGGGCAGCTCAGGACAGCCTGGGGAACCCGAAATAATGACATTTCTCCTGCTGTGCAGTGGAGGACCATTTTATATCAGACACTCCACAGGAGGAGGTCTGGAGCTTTAGCTTCAAATCCAAGCACGAATCTGCAAATTCTCTCTTTTAATCCTAGAATTCATCAGACTTCTGTTATTATTTTTTCATCCACTGCATTCATTAAAAAAAAAATTCAGGTATACCACAGTGATGTAATCGACAGCAGAATCGTTTCTTGTGCAGGACATAGAATTATGTCTGAGGACAGCAGTTACTGCTGAAAAAAAGTGTGCAAACCTAGCGGCTGCATCAACCATGTGTCAGTTTATTCAAAGCAAACTGCCAAGGGTGGCTGGTCCTGTTACAGTACGACTGTGGCTTTTGGAAGACCCCCCTAAGTCTGGTATCTAGTCCAGACAGTGACAGTGCTGGCTGGTGCTGATGGTCCTTCAGATCGGAGCGTAGCTGCCCAAAACATTGCCTGCAAAGGGCGGGATAAATGAGGCGTGGCAGCCCGTCAGAATCCCAGAGTATATGTGCAAGACTTTTCACTCCTGTCCTTCAGTAATGCTGCTAGTTTCTGTCAGATTTTCCCTTGATCACAAAGACGTCTCCCTTTCTCATCTCCTCATCTTGTCTAACTTTCTTCACATCTGCTCATCTCTCTCCTCTCCCTCACCTGCTGCGCTCGACCACCCTGGCTCTCTGGTTCTGCTCGCTGTCCATGCCAGAAACTGCCAGCCTACATTTACTCTGCTGTTAAAATTCAGTAAGACTGCCTGGAGCTGGCCAGAAACAGGTTGGCTCACCCTCTGAATTGGGTTCTGTTCAAGGTTTCTTCCTGTTGGGTTTTTCCTCGCCACTGTTGCCCTAGGCTTGTTCTGTTTTGGGGGAGGGTGTGCAAAGGCGTAGACTCTCGATAAAGCTCCTTGGTCATGATGTTATTGTAAAAATAGCTACATAAATACAAAGAATTTAATTAAGAAGACTCTGTGAGAGCTCAATGGGCATTGGTAATATCCTATGCTTGGAGAGGTGAATGTATAATTGTGAATGTATAATTGTCTGAGCTCTCCCCAAACTTACAGAGGGGGCTTCAGTAATGAATGGAAGTGCATCGAACTAACCATTCTAAACTGAGGAAAAAAAGGTCTAACATTAAAAAGAAATAAATTGGATCTCCCTTTACAAGATGGCAATAAACCTCCAGCATTCAGGCCTTAACTTTCAAACTAAATCCAGGACAGAGCTAGCACTCACTGTCACAATTTATGCTATTAGTGTTTTTATATATTTGAAGCATTGAGCAATAAAATATGAAAGCACTGAAAAGGCATTCCTAATGCTTCTTCAGATTCATTATTGATGGTTAATTCATCACCCTGAAGATGCTCTGAACGTCCCCAAGGCTTGCCTGGTGTGAGTCATTAGTCCTGAGATTTGTGAAATTAGCATCTGACAGTTAAAGCGACAATCTCCATTCCTTATCCAAGTCCTTCCTCTGCTTCCATCGGTGTTTATCAAATGGATAAAGTCTAACCAATGCGTATGATACATGGTGTCAGGAAGCTACTGCTATAACTTACCACCTGCTTGTCTAACTAATGATTCCTCTCCTATGCTGTATTTTCCCACTGACGTTTTATGCAAAGAAGAAGAGGAAGAATAAAGACAGGAAGTAGTTCTTGTAGTAATATGGAACACTGGTAAGCAATGTACACACAATAGCAGAAATTGTTAGTACAATTGACAATGTGTCAATGCTACCGCGCCCCAACCTGATGTGCCAGAACGTTTCTTAGAAAGAGCTTTGTATGCCACCTATTCATACTGTATTGTAAGCTCCACATAAGACTGTCAGTTGAATGAATTTAATGTACTTTATTACATTTAGTTCAGATGCTAAATTTCCTCCATCTCACTTCAAAAGTGCTGAATATTTCTCATGAAATTTCCTAAATTTGAGCTGATGTTCAAAGAAAGAAGATTAATGGAAAACATGTAAATTCTTTTCATGCTTTTATGCTATTAAATGTGTTCTCTTTTAAACCTCCTTCTCCCCAGAAATGTGGTTTGTTTCGCGTTTTTCTTTGATACCAGCAATTATGCCCTTCTGCTGTAACTTGTTCTTTCCACCTCGCTATTGTGAAAGGGGCATTACAACATGATTACCTTTCTTCAGTACAAAAAAAACAAAAAGGAAAAATAGAATACGAAACTATAGCCTGTGTGACCTAAAAGACACCATCTTGTGGAACATGGGAAATCAGAATGTGACCCTCAATTGCCCATGGTAAGAGCAACATAAGATGAGCACTTTTGTGCGAAAACCCCAGTACCAAAAATCACCGTCTCCACCTTGCAGAAAAACAATACTCTTGTTTGGTATTCGTTTCAAAAGCATGTGGGACAGGATTTGGTCATGAGTAGGATTACCAACAATAATATGGATCACCTGAGCGTTTTATACCAACCAGGATGGATTTCAAAATGAACGCGAGATTTTACGTAAGACGGGAGAGAGATTGCGGCAGGCAGAGGCTGGACACAGTTACATGGTCTTGAGGGGTGTCAACAGCGGCACAGGAGAGATTTTGTAGAAGTGGGGGTGGGGTGGGCCAAACTGTGAGCAAAAGGTCTCAACTTTTAAACTTATACAATATTTTTTTTTCCCCTCAAAGTGGGCGGGACGGATTGGGGTCCCTAAGAAGCTGGGGGCGGTAGGGGAGAGAGACGTAGGAAATATTCCTATCATTTTGAGATATGAGTATCTCTAAATGATAGTACCTTTTGGGGTTCCCCACAGGGGGTAAATGAAGAAACTTCAAGGAACCTTTTGCACACAGTATATAGCAAATTACAACATTGTTGTTATTAATATTAATATCAACATTGTTTTAAAATTTGCTGCTCTACCATTTAGAAATAAAATGATGAAATCCCAATTGCTGTTACGTATTACCTAATACATAATACTGAACCGAACACCAAGTCTACAGTTTCAATCAGAACCTGTAAAACTACAATGAAGTCATACCATAGAAGTATGTGACAAGGGCAGACCATCTCACTGTGACCCTGACAGACAGGTGTAAATTATGACAAGTAGAACTCCTACCTTTAGCTACACCAGTCTTCAGTGCCTGGCTGTCACCAACCAGGTTGATTGCTACACTGAGATTCCTAGGCTTGGAAATAAGACTTGGACGGTCCTCTACGCTAACACTCAAGCGCCAAGTCACTGAACACAACCCCGCACCCCACGGATCACTCCTCTTACCTCCAGTTATTCACTGCTCACTTCCAGTTCCTACCACTCTGAAAAAGCCCAAACCAGTTAAATGCTTATTGTTTACACTTTTGTAAATTATTCTATACAATACTACTTGTTAAATGACTGAAGTTACTAAAGCAAGAGAAGGTTTTATTTTGGCCGAACATGGTTACAGAACACTATAATGTGGCCTGCTACCCACTGTACCAGTCAAACTACTTAAATGAACCAAAAAACAGCCTTAGACGATCCGCTCGTTCAGCAGCAGAGATCGGAAAAAAACCAAGATAATCACCACAGCGGCCACAATCGTAAGCCACATCAAACAGACTCAGCGCAGCGGTCGCACATCTTCCTCAAAAAGTAAAACATTCTTCTCTTGCCTGTTCAGCCTGGCTGCGGCTGTTTTTTTTCTGTGGCAAGGTTTCTTCACAAATATAATGAAGGAGAAATTATAATGAAAGAGTAAAGAATGCATTTGTGTATTCCTGTCAGGTCTGTTTATTGTTACCCGCTCAGTGGGCTGTGAAGCAGCAGCGTTTTGCTATCACACGTTACATAATAAGCCCATGCAGTATGTTAATCTCTAGAAATAGAACTCATGACTGTTACATCTAATTTTATCTCTTTTTTCCTGTTGACAAAGCAGTAAGATTGTGTATAGTATGCGACTGATTTGTTTTACAACAGGCTAGAAATAATGGTTCAGTGTAGACCCAACTTTAATAAGTGTCCTGTCCTTCCGTTGCACAAACAAATAAATGTAAGTTAAAGACGTGTTTATGGAAGGCTGGAGAATCAGCTTCCAGGTCCATAGGAATGACTAATTGTTAGATATATGGTGTATTGTAAAAAGGTACAGCTGATAGAAAAGCAGCAGAGTAAACAAACCGTCCTGTTCATGAGCTTATTTTATTATTAACAAAATAACCAACAGCATCTCATCGGTCAGTTGTGAGATATCATGTAGATGGTGTTGTAAAGAAAACTGGGGGTTACAGGGGAAAAATCCCTTTAAAAAGGGGCACAATTGGAGCTATAGCAACAACATCCACTCCCGTGCCCACTGCAGATAAACCGTCAACTGTCAGAACAGACGGACGGGCTGCATTACCTGAAACAGTGACTGTTCCACGCTAAGGGATCGCCTACAATTACACCGAAAAGTATATCTTTGGTGGAGTGAAATCGTTTAGAGACTCCATTTAAAGATACATAAATCAAATGCAGAACCCCCACACCGTTTTCTTTTGCCATAAGCCAGCAAACAGCAAGGCTACAGCTTTGTAATTTTACAGCTCTGATGTCGTAACGTTTTTAAAGCGCATGTTTTACACCGTTATCAACTCCACCTAAAAAAAAAAAAAAAAAAAAAAAAACACACACACGCATTACGCAGCTTTAAAATTGCCTCGTGTATTCCGATACGGATTTTTGTTAGTATTGCCACTCTCAAACTCTAAATTGATATTTTTCATCAGGGTCGAAATAAGCGGCCAGGGACACACTTTGCACATACTCCCTTTGAGCACCGAAACCAGACCGAAACTAACTTGCTTATGCACCTGTTCATGGAGATTCAGTATCACGTTGCGATGCGATGGCGCTCACGCACCGCATTAAAACTTAAAAAAAAAAAAACTGTTCAGATTGCTTCTGAAACCTCAGTCTTTTCAAAAGTCGATAATAGTTCACTGTAAAAGAGTATCCTACAATGCTTTTGCATTTCACTTGCATAATTAGGCTGTTTCAGGTGGGAGCGAAGGCTGTCAGTTAAAACGTGACATAATCACAAGGCAATAATTTCCTTAATTCGGGTCATTTACGAGATAAAACATGAACTAACATACTAATTGTTTACAACCAGCCACGTTATTAAAAAGTTGACAACAGTAACTATTGTAAAATATTGTGTGTGTAGGAGAGTTCTCGGTTATTATGAAGAATGACTGTGAAACAATTCAACACAAGACACCCTTTCACCACTGATATCTGGTACTTAATATTTGTCCGTGTGCACAAATCTGCACATTGCATTTTACTGACGCAAAATACTAAGTTAATGCTTCTCGTTGAAGGAATGACAGCTATGTTTGTTTCTCCGTCTCCCAACAGATAAGAAGAAAACTTGCTCAAGGCAATCCGAATTAGTTCACTCACCTTAGTGAAAAGCTCGTTTATTGACATCTTGTGCCTCCACACCAATCCACCGTCTCATCAAAAATACTGGACCATCAAGCCACAACCTCTCCGTTTTGCGTAAGGAAAGAATGTTTATACCGATATTCCCATGAAGTGGTTATTCCTCTAGGAAGAAGATTGTCCGGTCGCCATTTTTCAAAAACACACGCTATTTTGCCGTGTCTTTTATTTGCTTAGCTAGCAAGCTAGGCAGCTACTTCCGACCTTTTCTTAGCAGGTGTTTATTTTTCTTTTTTATATTTAATTATAAGACTACACCTGCCATTCCACGTACACATATTCCCCCGCTCTGCAATTCCTAAAATTTGAGGTGAGGTAGACCACACTTGTTCGGAGGGGAAGTTAATGGATAAAAGTATCAAAGGAATGACTCCAATTTACTTCCTTCCCGTATCCATGGACTCGACCAGGTTGGCCAGCTTGACTGCAGGTCTGAAGCTCGCAGAGCGCAGGATTTCTGCACGTTGAGTTGCATGAGACACCTTCAGGTTCTTGCACGCATTGCATTTCGTATGCACCCGCAGAAGTTATCGGACTGGCTGGGTCAGCAATGTTACTGTACATGCACTCCACATCGATACACGGTAGTTCTGTTTGTGCTTACCTTGCGTTTGTATACTACTTCACATCTGTACGGAACTTCACCTCATGTTACTTGGTACTTTCCTGTTCCCGCACACAATGAACACCACTTATGGTGTATATGATTATACCTTGGAGCGATGGAATAGACTTACCTCATATTCCAAAACGAAATGACTTAGCCTATAAATCATAATAACGATACATTATTACCACATGCTGTATATTCTGTTTAAGTGTTCTAGTAAATTAAATACATGTATTTAATTAAACATATATTTTATTAATTGTAAGTATGGATAGGAGAGTGTACATTCATAAGTACTTATTAATTGTAAATGTTGACAAGCTTGCAGAAACGTTGCATACAGGGGATATGATACCTTTCAAGTCATATTATTTAGGGGTACAGTTGTCAGTACACCAAGGTGTTACAGCTCAGTCTATAAAATATACTTTGGAGGCTACATGAACATGTAAGCTACTCAGGATTACACTGCTGGGAATTCACTCAATACTTTATGCAAAGCACACGTAAAATCAAAGGGTGTAATTTTCAACTGAACTGTGGGGGGCGCTCTATGTTTGCACATAGCTATAACACTGACGGCTGTCAATTTTACGCGTTGCATGATTATTTGGGTGGTGGTGGTGGGGGGGTATTCCTTCATCCCCTGAAAACAACACCTTAAAACAGGAAGTGCTTCCTTAGGGAAATTAAGAATTTGGATCATTTCAATTTCATGCTCATTTGAAATTGAATCTGTCAATCCAACTACAATCAAACTATGTAAAATAAAACTCAAAGTTTTGCTTTAAAGAATGCATTTTTATTAGCCTATCCTATATTTGTTAACTATTCCTCAACACAAACATTGACTTCAGCAAACAGGAAAGTGTATAATACTTTTATCATCAAAACGTTGCAAGTGTTTTATGTATTGCAGTACAAAAAAGTGATATATATGTATTACCTTACAGTAAAATTCATAGTCCGTCATCTTGCCTGTTCAGTTTTATCTGTTTTCCTTTTCTCTTTCTTTCCTTCTCTCTTTTTCCAAATTGAAATTGTCTTCTGTATCTTTGATGTGGACATTCAACAAAGCCAACGCTGATAATGTCTTTACGGAAGAAGTTCTGTAGATCCCATTTTCAGAGTATTTCCATACTGCTTGTGTAGACACTTTTCTTGAGCAATATCTTAAACCTGCCTGGACAGCACTGGAAGGAATAAAGCGGTTTTCTACTGACAGGTAATGATTCCACTCCCAAACCACTCCTTCAGCAGGTATGGGGTGTTGACCGAGTTCTTTAACATGCTTGAGCTATCGTGGGACTGAAAAACTATGCAGACTTGAAGAACGACGCCCGTCATTATCGCAAATGGAACGACGCGATTGTGGAAGCTGATTTGGGGGACGGGTCGTTTCACACCAGAGTGGACAAAACAATTCTTGAGACCTTAGCGTAGCAATATTACAATCTGCGCTGCATGTGATTATATATTCGACAAGACAAACCCATATCACACAACAAAGAAGCTGTGAATCTCAGTTTTCTGGTGCTGATGTGTCATTATTTCTGCTGAATCACCGCTTGAGTAGTGGCATTTATATTATAGGCAGGAAGGCCCAAAGTTATGCACACACATATATATAGTTATGCACACATATAGTTTTGCACTCTGTAACTGAAAATGTCATTCAGCACAGACATTATTGAACAGTTGAACTGTTGCTGTATTTAACTGTAACAATAACGAATTGTTTGTCTTGCGCTTAAAATGTTATCAAATGTAATACTGTATTCCAGATTTTTTCGGTAAAGTCCCAATTTTTGCAAATCGATTACATTCAAATTGTATGTGACTCCAGCTAATCTGGAAAAATTTGTGTCCATTATGAAAGCACTAGGATGTGAAGAGAAGTCATAGCAAGGGTAAAATTGCTCAACAAACTCAGTAATTACAGTCCTTCCTCTCCTTTTGGAAACTTTGAGTAACGCTATGTCAGGTTTCCTGGTTGAACTTACACTGGTGGGGCACCAATTACAAAATTTTGCACTAGTTTCCTCAGTATGTTCATTGTAATTGGTTCTGCCCTTGATGTCTAAGACGATAACAATGGAACAGACTTGTGAGTGCATTTTTCCTGAACAAAAATGATCTTCCAAATGGTTTTTACCGAGGGGATTATGTAAAACTATTTCGTCCAAAGCCTATGCTGCCCAAGTATGATGTAACATTGGACTATACATGCAAATGACATTTCTCTTTTTTACGTTTCGCCATAAACAATTACCCTTGTGGTTCAACCTGTGGTACCGCCTACAGATATCCAATGAGTTGCCGTTCATCATTCTTCATTCCAGCCCAGATCTTTTGTCATCTGGAGCCATTTTATTGGACAGGAACTGGATCCACCTGCTCGGCCAGGTGTCAGTCAGGCTGCTAGATGGAAGAAATCTAACAGTCACTGTTTGAAGCCAGTAGGAGAGTTATATATTTTTCCGATGAATCGTCTGATGACCTTTGTGTTTGACAGATCTTTGTTATATATACTATCATGACCACATTCTCTAACAAGAAACACACATGCAAGGACATTTCAAATAAAATGGTTAAATATGCAGATGACGCAACACTCAGTGGTTTAGCAGTCAGTTGAGAATCCACGGAAGTAATCCATGAAGCATACTGCATGTAATAAATCCAAAAATGCTAATTAGCACAGAATTCATAAATGGCAGATATGAAAATATGTTCAATGATAACATTCGCTGGGATATAAAAAATACAGTGTATAAATCAAGTGAATTTGCTATATTAAGACCACATTTAAGGGAATTGGTTGAGGTTTTAAATTGATAAAAGAGACAAACAAAATTAACCATAAACATTTTTTTGAAGTTGAGATCTATCAGCAGAACAAGCAAGCATAAGTGGAAAATAGTTACAAGTACATTCTGAACTAATATCACAATATAATTTTTAAAAATGTATGAATGCATGTAACAGATTGATAGGTCATGCAGCAGAGAGAGATACTGGGTTTTTAAATCCGGGCTTATACGGTGCTTGATGCTCAGTGGGTATTTTAAGTCTTGGCTTATGCAGTGCTAGAAGCATACTGTCTCGACCAGCTGTGTCAAACGCCACAGTTTTTGCAGGTTTTTGTTGTTTCCTTTCAATTGGCGGCAAATTTAGGCCCAGGAAACAAGGTGCGTTGATGTGTTAGCCAATCCCCTGAAACAAACCAAAAAACAGGAGACACTGCGGCCCTCCAGGACCTGAGTTTGTCACCAGTGGTCTAGACTGTGACTGTGGTACCTTTATGGGCTAAACCGGGGGTAACCAAACTCAGTCCTAAATGGCAAGTGTATGTAAATGTTTTCATTTCAACCAATTACCCTGTCCCAATTACCTTATTATACACCAACGCTGAATCACTCATGATAAAATATCTGATATGTGGACAGCCTTTGGCTGTCATTCATGCAATTGTCAGGAAATTCAGCTAAAAGGTCACAAAATGACTGGGGCTAATTATATAAGTAAGAGGAGAATTTGGAATGAAATCCAGAGACATGGCTACTCCTGGCGTAATGACCTGTATAAATATACTCTTCCAAAAAAGAAAGTTCATACATCAAATTATTATTTTTCGGCCATATTAGTGTATATCTTTCAGCCATATCTGCTCTTGAATTGGCTTTCTAACCCATGCATTCTGTCTTTTTTGCAGAGTATAATTAAAAGACAAAATAGAAAGATTAAAAACCTTGAAGTTTTGTTCTGTTTTGATTTTGGGTATTTAAGTCATTGTATTGCAGAATCAGACATTAGGCAAACGTATTTGCAGCTATTATTCAGAATGTGGGTTTGATTGGTAGAAATTAAAGGAAACAACACACAGCCCCCATACTACAAAATAAACAACTTTTGAACATCATTATAGTATTTCAAGTTAATTTTTCATGCAAAGTGGAGGTTGCTCAATAGGACTTGTGATCATCATGCAGTCATGAGAAACATCAACAAACAAAAGGTGGTTACCCTGGAAGAAAGCTGAGGTAATACATTTTAAAAACCAGTAGACAGGATGAGTAGGGTAGATTCTATCAGTAAGACAACCATAAATATTTACAGAGCTCATACTGCTTAATTTAAAGTGCGTGTAACATAAACAAAGCAGATTTTTTTTTGCTTTCTTTATTTGCTGCCTGAAATACTGCACAATTCTGAAACCAGGATCAATTCCCTGAAAAAATGCACAAAATGGCAGACAGCATTCACGAGGTCAACCTAGAAAAAAACATGAATGATCAATCAAGATTGACCTTCCTTCCGGTACTGTTAATGGTTAATCTTTCACAGTCGCTCATATCAGACGTGTCTGTACTGGCGCGTATGCAAAATAGAGGGTGCGTGTGTATCACACGCTAGCCCGAGTTGGAGCACTATGTCACTAGAACTGTCAAAATCACATAAAAATAACTGCGATTCGACCTCAGACAGTGGTTTTGGTTATTGTTATCTTATCTACTTTGCCCTGAATCAAAACAAATAACCCAACAATGCGTCTGCCCAAAAGAAGCTAAGTTTATTTGCTATTTTCGTAATTTTGGCACGTTAGGAGAAAAATGATGACTACGTCAATCTGAAACTAGAAAAGCAACAAGCATTATAGTTAAAGCGTCTAATGGGCCAACGGGGTGTGTTCAGACTCTGAGGAATCTATGGATGAGCAAACTGGAGCCCAGTGATCTTTAACGTGAAACCTGGACATCGCCTACAGTCAGCTAGCCCATTTATTTCAGCTTAAAAGCTTTACATTTTCTTTGCACTTCTCTCGTAACTTGATGCCCTTTTTCCACATCTGCTGGAGATGAGAACGTGGGAGAGGAATCTGAGCAGCTAACGCTCAGGTGTGGTTGATAAAAGTGTAGTGATAAAACGAAGATAAAACTGCGATTGCAAATGTTAGAATGGGGTTGGTAACATAATCTAACCAACATTTAGCGGGCTCCAGGCAGGGTATTCAATTGATTGCTTCAACATTAACCAAACATATATCAGAGACACTCCTCTCTTGAAGGTGCACACCCCATCTTTCAACAACACACGCAAAACTTTTTAGCTTTATCTGAACTAGTTTTTTTCTCATCACAGGTTTTAGGAAGACAAACGATATGTTAAATACGCTTAAATATATAGTTCATTCATATTTTGACTATCATTTTCACAACATTTAATTTTTAGCAGACAGCTTGTTCTTGCTAAAATCATGGTTTCTAGAAAAAATAGCTTAATTGGATGACCTGACAAAAACATACCTATTTTATTTTTGCTAAATAAATATCCGTTTATACACTCTTTTCTAGAGTTGCAGAGCGCCGTAAAAGCGCTCTTGCAACACAATACATTCACTTCCAGCCACTACCCCCAAAATACGCCCTATCTCGAAAGGTACGATCAGGCCTGACTCATCCTTGGATAGAAGACTTCCTGGGAATAAGTGCTATATGTTTTTCGCTACTTGGCCACAGGGGGGCGACAGAACTCCATAATACCGTCCCCTCTTTATGCCGTATTAGCACTGCTGATGGCGTGTTTGCATTTAGTTTTCACCCAAGTTCCAACCTGCAACTTTTCTTTGCGCTTTCCTCGAGACCCAGTACTTCCCAATGATGGAGTCCACTGAGCCGGAATTGAAAAAACCGTCATCCTTTTTTAAAACTTTAAATGTTCTTTGTAGTTCCTCCATGCGTCCATCCTGGTAGGTTTTGGGTTCTTCAATCCCGCATGTTTGCGGTCGAGGGAAGAAGCTTTTGACCAAAATCAAATCCATTTCTTAAAATGCAAGCATCTATCACTTGCACATAAATGTACATTGTACATACACTATTTTGAGAGCCACCATTACAGTGGCACTTTAACTTTGCAGGTGGTGTTAAATTCGTTGGCTTTTTAACAAAAGAAGAACAGCTGTAGGAAGGATTCAGCCTTTTCATAACAGTTGCAAAGACAAGTCAAATGATTCTTACCAACTTACAAACAAGGGAAATTATTATTGACTTCACAAAGGATTCCCCCACTCTTTCCTGTCAAAAAAACCTATATTGATATAGTGGATGAGTATAAATATTTAGGCACCACATTTGACCACAAGTTTAGTGACCCTCTGTTCGGTCAGGGAAGAGCTGTAGTGATGTCACTATTTCGCAAGGCAGAATGGAATACCGTCAGAGGTTCTGCCAAAACGACACATGTGACAACCTCCCACTATCAACGGGCATGAACACAATGAGATATTGTATGATGTCACTTATTCATAAGTATTTTATTGAGTAGATGATGCAAAGGTCAATTACACTTACATTATTATTTACAGCCTGTTACCACCCAACTGGATAAAACGGTCCTGCTCCACTGCACTGGAAAGACTACCCCGTATTCTTTCACAGATGTTCTTCTTCAGGGTTCCCCAGATCTTTTCATCTCAAGTTAACCAGAAAATACCCGTTCTATGTCCAAGACCCCACCACAATAAAGTGATGAATTCTGGGTACTTTATCCAACATCCTCGACAGGCTGTAGAACGGGATATTCTCCATACGTATCTCTAAACATATAACGGATCTATGTAAAGCACTTCAATGTTTAATGTAATATAATTACTTTAGAATAATAATAATCAAACTATTACCAGACAAGGCTGAATATAACTGCAAATCTAAAATGTGTAATTTGTGAAATATGGATTTAAATCCATAAAGTATTCAAATCTGTAGACTTTGGATTCATGTACCTCACATATCAACACATGCAAATGATCTCTACATGAAATGTTCAATAAACGTGGGTTAGGAGATAATGGTTAGTCCATTAAGGAGTCCCAGACAGTCCTCAGCAAAACGGATATAAAACCAGTCTTCTCTTTACTTTCGGCCTACAGATAATCCTCCTGGTATTGGATATTACACTGTGTTGTGGGTGGGCAGGTGAGCTGATCCCCAGTCATTATAACCGATTTCAAATGGTGCTAGAAAGTGCAGAGTACTCTACGCACCAACAGAAATCAGTCATCCTTCAGAGGGGAGGGAGATGGGCGGAGACAGGGAGGGGCCTGTGAGCTTTGGTCCTGCCCACTCTGACCCCTGCATGTCATTAAAACCCATTTCTCTGGCTAGATTTTTAGTGCAAAAAACTTTTTAAGTCATTCTTATAAAAAAAGATTAGCATTATTCATGTATTAATACTTAAAGACTGGATGATTATATAAGAATGTATTACATATTTCATCACAGTAGAGGCATTACAAATGCATTATGGGTGATTGATCAGTGATAGAGTTGCTGTTGTAAAGAGTGCTCTGACAGTGCCCCCTGTGGAGCATCAGTGTCACTGCGGTATCACCTGAAGCTCACCCTGCTCTGGGAGGTCAGAGGTCAGAGGTGCCTGCCCCTGCGCCGATTTCCTGTCTCCAGGAACACTGATTTCATATGGTGCTAGACACTGGAACACACATCTAATCCACCACAGGAAACCAGTTTCCAGGGGAAGACTTTGATTGATGGACCAGCAGTGGCCTTTGGGTGACAGTGTGGAGCAGTGGTTAGTTTGTATCAGTGGTCAGAGCAGCAGCATGGAACAATAGTCAGAGCAGCAGTGTGGAGTAGTCCACTGTTAAGCAGTATTTGTGACAGTAGTAAGAAAGGCCCTGTGAGTGAGTGAGAGGTGGATTTTGAGGCAAACGACACGCCCTGCAAGTGAATGAGTGAGGCAAATGAGACTCCTGCCAAGTGAATGAGTGAGTGAGACATCCTCCAAGTGAATGAGTGAGGATGAGGAAGCTGATGAGAGATGGGCGGTCTCTGAAACATGGTCTACTGAAGCATGCCGAGGGACAGCAGATGGTAGAGGAACTGTAACAATAACTCAGAGGAATAGAACGACCATGGCAGCACAGACTTTAAACAATCATAAACCTCACAATCTTTTCATTAATATTGTCAGAACTGACTATGGTTTCTTTCTTAAGGACTCTAAAGCATGTGATTAATGTGTTTTCCTGTGTTTGTGCTCTTAGATTTGGTCGTGTACTTCCTGCAATTCACCCTACTGTGATTTATACAGTCACCTGCCCTCTCTCTGCATCTACCCCCCTTGCAGACAAGTTTGCCTGTTTTTAGAGTACCCAGGCAAACTGCTGGTGTCTGAGATCTGTACAATAGTTACTAGGTGTGTCCATCTTGATGTGGATGTCAGGCCAAAAGGACTGGCCTCACTATTAAGGAAACATCTGTTTTAATACACAATGCTGTCTTTGCCACTGTAGGGAGACCTGCATGTGGCATGACTATTCATGGCTTGTTCCACTGGGGGACTCTGGGATCAATGTACATTCAGTTCTCAAACCTGCAGGTGCCAGGATGGAGTTCAGTGAATGGAAAGATGAGGCTTGTGAGTTTAACCAACTTACCCACTACTTACCTGCCAAATACCCATTGTTTACTGACAACTTACCCATTATTACCTGCTACTCACCACACAAGGATGATCCAGTTGTTTCCTCATCTGTGTAATCTCAGGTCATAGTTGCTAATATCATGATGTAGGCTTGACTTCCAACCTGAGGGAGTCACTGGTGCACCGTAGACATACTGTAAGAGTTTCAAGTAAGAGGCCTATTCCTCAATATTGTGTTAACATCTAACAATTATCTTACAAAGTTTGTATAATTTAAGAAGTGGCAAAATGGCCCAGGCACCACCATATGAGCCTTGGAAAGAAACACGAGAAAACAAGAATCCCATTTATTCTTTGTTTTTTTTCTTGGGAGAAAATATATGAAGAAAGTTATGAAAATACGTACAAGGTTTTGTATGAATAACAACATTTCATGACTATTTCCTTATGGGAAAAATGACAAAAATGAACTTATCATCCCCTGCCTACAATGTTGGCTAACAGATGTTAACTTCTTGCTCCATGACCAAGATTTTTGCTGGTCAGATTGTCCTCTGGAAACAGACCAGTTTGATCTGGCACAGACAGTATATAATTTTGCTGTTTGTCAAGCCTCATGTCCTAGGTTAACTCCAGGCTCACAGGATGTTATCTTCATGTACCTCCAGTTTTTCTCTTCCCAAGATAACCATATAAATCAGGTCAAGCTGTCACTCTCCAGGAACACACACTGCTAAATCCAAACATACACTTACGAAACGCATACACACACGTACGGAGGAATGCAAGAGCTAGCCCACACACACTTGCCCTGATGTGGGACAATGAGAGTGGCTGAACTGGATGACCTCACTACTAAGGACTCTGGGAAATAGAGATAAACTGTGACATAAGTATAGGAATTGCATGGTCTGTATGGAGGCACACTGTACATTCAGAACTACTCTCCATGTGTACACAAACGCCCAGACTGTCAGGGCCCAATGGACACAAAGCACAAACTGCTGACCCAACGTATCCTCACCAACCCATCTCCCTACTTCCTGCTCCCTTTCCCCACCCCTTTCTTTTCTCTCCCTCCCTTCACCCCTCCCTCCACACTGAGACACAGCCAGTAACTATATCCTTCACAAAAAGTCCTTGCTCCCTACGCTCAGTGTTAAACCCTTCCTCCCCGAGGACTGAATTACGCAGGTGTGTTTGTAACAGCGATCTGCACAAGTCAGCACAATTCAGAGGTGTGGCTGGAATGAACATCTGTGCACCTGTACAGGAAACTAGGAGCCACTGTGATACACTGCACTCTCACCTCAGCACACCTGTCTCAGCAGTCATCACCACAAACAGGTGCCTCTTCACCCCACCTGTACGCTCTTGACATCTCCCTGTGCCATAGGTGGAAAACCCCAGCTTCAGACAGTAAAAGCACCACTACATATTTTTATTCATACGCACATCACCAAGTGATTCCAATTAGCACAACTGTTCAGCCAGGTAGATGAGGTACTTTAGTGAAATCACCAATGATAATGCAGATTGAACAAATACGTGGTACTACTCTCCGTAGTAGTTTTCTGCCTCTGCTCTGTAACTAAGAGATCGCATTCATAAAGGCATAGCAGTAAAACTAAGTGTTAATTTGTGGTTGAACTGGACTGAAAGCAGGAATGCTTTGCGTCTTGGGAAGTAATATAGGAGGAGTTTCAGTTGTGTGCCAGGGTAAGCTGGTGAACGTGGGGTAAAGAGGGCGTGGGTTAAGCAGAGTTTCCGTGCCTTTTAGAGCCTCACCCTTCCAAATCAACAGAAACCCAATCCGTGGACAGCCATTAAATCGAGCTAACAAACGATATCCCTCTAGCTTTGTTCGAAAATTCCATCAACACGTCATGTTGATTCTGTCATGCACACATTATCTAGAACAGCCAACGCAAATTAGCATACCAGAAAAAAACCCTACATTTTGGAAGAACAAATGCTTGAAAAACTCTCATTCCATGTTAATCTTTAAAAAATCATAAAAGGCAATTATAACGTGTTATTCAGGGAAAACAAAAGATGAGACTGGAACAAAGAGTTATTACTACCTTGCATATATTGCCAGACCCAGCAAATTTACTGCCCAATATTCTGTCTATTTTGGGTACATTCTAGAACACAGACTCCCTATGTTCCTTTTGAAGTAGTTGCGCAATTTATGCTTGAAATGTTTTATTGTGATTGTATTTATGAATTGGTTGCCACTGTAAACACTGCAAACAGTTTTACGCCTTCCTGCCAAGATAAAGGTTCATATAAAATGAACTAACTACAAAAATCTTGACTAGCCTAAACAGAATGGGAGGATGTAGTGGCCGTCTTTTAAGACAGGCAGTAACCAGGGGAGCAGTTAGCAGAAGGTACCATTACTAGCAAGGACTCCCAGAATCTGCAAGACTTCTTTCATTGGAGAAATCACATGATTGGTTCTGACATATGAAAGCTCCACCCACTTTTTCTCAGTCTTGTTTTGCCATCACTACCTAAAGGGGCAAGAGCCATTAATTATTTTCTTAAAACCCACACACACACACACACACACACACACACACACACACACACACACACTCGCACACACACACATAATTCACTGTTGCTATGATACCTTTTCCCTTAGTCACAAATTTAAAGGAAGCAAATTCATTTTGCGCCATCAAGGTTAGAGCGTTTATCATTAGCTTGATGAAAATGATTGTATACTGTATAAAAAGTTTTGCAAGCAGGGAAAAAAACTGAAGATAAAGATGACAAATTGTTATATAGCTGGGGAATAATAAACAGGATTACAGATGTGAAGTCATCCAAAATGGTTTTGAGTCACCTTTTTTTTTTTTTTTTTTGGCTTAATCTGGTTACTCTTATTGGTTACCGTTTTGCTCAGGTGCTCAGGCGTTTTCAATTCAAATCAATTTTTGGGCCTCAGGATCCTGGAGTATCCAATTAAGATTCAGCCTGTTTTTTCCCTTTTGATGATGTCATCTTCAAGATCTTAATCACCTTAGAAACCATTGCTAATTAAAAATCAACACATTGATTTGTCTAAGTCACTGAAAGTATGCTAAAAACAGCATGGATATCACCTTTTCTGAATTACTGAGGTCTCCTCTGCCCCCAAGACGCTCTTTACTTAAGTGTTTCCATTTTTTTGTTCAATGCTGCCATTTATGCAGATCACTTTCCTGTGCATCTGCACCTCACAAAACTGTTCCCCTCTCTGACTAAAGTTCTGTGCCTTGCAAAACTGTTCTCCTATCTGACTAAAGCGCAAAACTGTTCCCATCTTTGACTACAGCAAAAGACCGTTCCTCTATCTGACTAAAGCGCAAAACTGTTCCCATCTTTGACTACAGCAAAAGACCGTTCCTCTATCTGACTAAAGCTCGGTGCCTCACAAAGCTATTTACCTGTCTGCCAAAAGCAGAAAACTGTTACCTGCTTTGACTAAAGTGAGACTGTTCCCCTCTCCTACAAAAGTACAAAGCTGTTCTCCTCTCTGTTTGTTGCGCACCTTTTTCCCCTCTCAACCTCGAAAGTTGAAAAACAAGAAAATCAGAGACCATGTCATACAATCCTATTGTGGTTTTTGGTTCAACATGCTTCGAAAACATTTTCAACCATTTCAAATCCAGCCAAACTTCAAATCCAGCTGTAGGTTTTGCATTTTACTGAGAACGTGCAGGAGTAACACACACACACACACACACACATGCATGCTCAAACATACACACATGCGTACATACATTCACCTGTTTACACAGATGTATACACACAGACATATGAACAGCAGCTCGTTTTCTAGGCCTCTCCGGAACAGATCCAATGAGCAGAATCCCTTAGACAAACAATGCATGCATAAACACACACTGACAAACACTCACACACATACACACGCACACAGTGCAGAGCCACCTGCGCACTTCCTGTGTAAACTCGCTCTTACTTGTACGTGTCCTACAGCAGCCAACGCTGGGAGCATCTCCGTGAGTCTCAGGCTGCGCGGAGGCTGGGGAGGGGAGAGGAAAATGGAGGCCATCGCAAATCCCTCCTCGCCCTCCCGGAGCAGAGTCCGTCCGCTCCGTACTGTACACCCCATGCGGAACTTCCCCCCGACGCCACACACCCAGGGAGCCATGCTTCCCTGCTCTTCCTGTAAAAACACTGCTGCCAAAGACTCACCTCTCTGACCACCCACACATGCACTTCCCACTGTTCACCACAGGGGGCCGCTGTTCTTTTAAACAGAACTGCCTTAGAGACAGCATACGTCACACACATACTACAGCAACAAGCGCATTCAGGACAGATATTCAAATACACACACACACACACACACACACACACACACACACACACACACACACTCCCGCACACATACACTCCTTGAATTTCAACACAAGCACACTAAATCCTTAAATTAAAATATAAACACACAGATGCACAGAAAATGCTTCATATGAAACACACACAAACACATTGCCTTACACACATATAAATTTTCACTCTCTCTTACACACACACGCACGTGCAACCGCACACTGTCTTATACACGTAAAAACAGTTCTCATTCTCTCTGTCTCACATACAGGCACATGTATGGGGGTGGCATATGGGGCACTTTGTGAGTTAGACACCAGCATCTCACTGTAACACAATTACCCCACACCCATTATCAGTTGCAGATTAGTGTCAATTAAACTCAAGCAAGCGTGTCATCAAGGAAAAGAACATTTTGAGGACCCAAGGAGTCACTGGACGCCTTGAATGAAGAATACCTATTAATGTGTGTGTGTGTGTGTTTCTGTATACATTATGCTTACCCTGTGTGTATGTGTGTGTTTTTTCAACATCTATATGAGTTTTTGTGTGTTCAGAGAATGGATCCACAACAACCATGTAGTGACATCAGTTGATTTCTGACAGTGTTGAATAATGCAGAATAAACCACTTCAATCAATAAATCAAAACTTCATATTCGTTACTAACGAACTATGCAATGAATGAATGAAAACACATATAGAATAAGGAAAACAGAAATCATCCAATTAGCAGAGTGCATCACAGTCCAGTGGGAATTTCCTCACTGTGGGTTGCCAACACAGAGCTTATAGTAAAGTCACCACTCACTCTATATGAATAACACTAACTCTAAAAAAGGTTCTTTAAGGGCTCTTAGGAACCCGCTGGGGGAACCCTTATGGGTTCTTCTTTGATATGGATTTCACACAAGGGTTCTCTGAACCTTATTCTGATGGTTATTCTCAGGCAAAAACTGAAGGGACATGACCTTCATACCCCAAAATTTCATCATCTGGAAAATAATATCTGAAACGCCACAAAATCATCCAGAATCAATCATCATTATTCACAAATAAATCAAAGCAAACATCAACATGTAGTGAGGCACAGACTGAATTCTGTGAATATGGATGGTAATGTTCCAATACTGACATCTCCTGGCCATTACATGAACTGCAGCTGACAGAGAAAAAGTATGTCGTCCCAGACTGTCAATGGTCACAGTAGAGACACACTTCTTAGTACAGTCATTCTGATTGTATTTAGTAGTGCGATTCAGTGGCCTAAAACATCTGAAGATATTCAACCACAAAGGCTATCGAGCTGTCCGGATAGTGTAAACACCAAGGCCGGTGCTCATTAGGTGATGAGACGAGACGACTGGGGTAATTTCATCGCAAAACAGTGGAAGAGTACCAATTTCCAAAGTGGCTGGGTGGAGGTGAAAACTCCTTTTCAAAACATGAGAAACTTAAGAAAGCCTACTACCGGTACAAAATATATTTTAGTGTATCGTGTATGTGTGCGCGTGTGTGTGTATGTGGCCTCCAATCTCACCCCTTCACTGTAGATATTGGGGCCAAATGGCTGTGTCTCAGCTCCAGCGTTTTTCAGCATGCTCCTCACTGCTGTCGCCCACTTTTCCCAAACCTCCTCTGACGAAGGCCAACAGCACTGATATGGAATTTCAGCTGGATGGTAATCTCTACAATCTCAGACCACTAAAGTCGAGTATGTGTACAACCGTGCTCTTCATGCACACAAAGCAGAAGCAATGAAGAATGCCTTACAATGACATCTAAGTGGCGAGTTCTCTCTAATAAATGTTTTGGAAGATTAGAAAATCCAAGGGCCGAATTATGTCTATCTGCTGAGAAACAAGAGTTTAAAAGAAGTATGTAGACTGTTTATCTTTTCTAAGTGCATACAAGAAAACATATTTCTTTCAACAATTATTCATTTCAAGGTTCTTTTTGTTTGTTGTTTATTCTTTCATTTCATTTACTTTTACTTCCTTGCGTTTCCTTTCTGTGTAATTGATAAAGTAAGCAAAGCTGCAGCCAATTTTTGGTGAGACTGTTGCAATAATGTAGAATTCCTTTCACTTTTCCACTTGACTGTCTGTCTGTACCAAGCTGTCTTACACTTCATGTCTCGCGACGCAATCCTATTCCCATCCTGCTCAAATCGATCAAGTGATATAAATGTGGAGAAAGAAAGCATTGTCGTCTCTGCGCCGGTATCTTTGACAATAAAAACTCTCAAAATCAAAATGTCAGTTGACGGGTGACAGGAAGTGAGAAAAGGCGATTTAAGGACTGCGGTGAGAACCTACCGAAGTGATGTGGCATTAAGCCCTCAACAAGGTCACCTGTCAAGCTCTCGTTACCATGGTCACCCAGGACATCCATCCCACCACAACGGAGAGGAGGAACAAGAGACGCGGCCAGCCTCACCAACGTGCTGCTGGCCTGGAGCCATGCCGTCCACCTGCCCCACCTCTGCCAGTGTGTGTGCCACTCACGTTAGGCTCCCCAGCCGCAAAAAGGGGTACCTGTGCCGCTAACAGCACTGATATCCTCCGCCTTCCACTCTCTCCCCCGGAAGACACACCATCAACGCTGGTCAGGCAATATGTGCGCATGTACTTCCACCATTTAAGACCGCAGACGTTCAGTTGCTTGCTGTCCAGACTGACATTCGCTTCATTCTGCTGGATTTAAATTACTGGTTCTAGTTTCAAGGCGGGAGCTTGCAGAAGAGGAATGTAATCAAACTCCAAAAAGAGGACCTTAATGTGGTCTGGACAATTGAAAGATGAGTGTATCAGATAAGAGACACTCAGTATGGGAGATAATAACCTTGTTTAATTTATCGTTATTCCATCGAATATAGAGTATAGTATGCCACTGTTTGTACAGGCAACACATTCTCCCTGTTGCTTGGAAACGTGTTGTAACAGAGGCTGTAATAGATTTCTGCAACAGAATTAATGTGAATAAACAGAATAGGCCTGCTCCTTCCTCTCTGGAGGACTGCAGTGTTGGTCTGATGTGTTGCTGAGATATCTGAATCTGGACTACATCTCCCATAATCCCCATACTTTTATGTTCATTATATCATCTGTAAGGCTTGTCTCATTCGCTTCAGCTGATCCACAATAAAGGGAATACATAGGGAATACATTTTGTGCATAAACACTGTGAGTATACAGTCCGTTCCATGTATTCATTTATCAAAATGCCACTCGACTGAGATAGAGAGGTGTGTCTTTGATAACACACTGCCCCCTATCGTCTTTAGTAACATGAAGGAGGATAGGGGACATTTTAGCATTAAAGCACTATTATATCCGCTTACTGTTTACCAAGAGCTGTCTGGTCACACACAGCTAAATAAAACAGCCCTCCGTCTGAATCGACTTCGCTAATCACCAGTGAAAAGCTGTGCGACGCGTGTCCCATTTAAACAGAATGAATCTGCACTGATCTCCAGTGAATGGCTGCATGATGTACTTTCTGTACGAACAGAATCGGCAGATTAGCATGATTTACTAAGCACACAGCCTGGCATTTTCCCAGCTCTCCACTCAATGTGTCCCGAGGTAGATTCTCTGTTTAAACTTGCACAAAAAGGCCATTTAAAGGGAAGCAATCTGTTTCTCTACTAATTTGCAGCCTGCAGAAAAAAAGACTCTTGGAAACACTTATTTTTATTTCTTTGTCACAAATAAAATTGATGTGTATAAAAGAGGTAGGCTTGTATTAACACACAGCGACGCACATAACCACACAAACACGCACACACACGATTGTGAAGAAATAAGAACGAAACTGGGTGGGACTTTTCATAGCATAACAGAACACAGTGTCTCTAATGCTCAGTCATAGTTTCAAAAGCAATGAAGATACACATTATGGTATTATTAGCATATGTTGGCAGGTAAGATACAACACATTACATAACCCATACAAAGGTAGCTAATTTTTTAAGCTTCAATTACCTCTTCCAGGTAGCACAAATGTAGATAGCTAGATGACGTAAAACTGTGTTTTTATAGTAGCGTTCATGAAAACACTCCATAAAAATCCTAATACAAATTTTAGAGCATATTATTACTTTTAGTAGTAATAATATTACCAATAATATTAGTAATATTATTACTACTTTATTTGGAAAAACACAACCTCAGTTAGAATCTAGTCAAGAGGTAGCTCAGCTCACTGTGGTTAGCATTTTGGGTTAGGGGTTTTGAGAATGACATAAACCAAACCTAGAGGCACCTCAATGTGGTTTTGGAGAAGTTTTTTTAGGCTTTATGGTCAGTTTTTGATATTAACAGAAAGGATTTTCTCTCACTTTTCTCTCACTATGGTGGACATACTTGACATGGTGACAACAACAAACCTCTGGCATGATTTTTATGGACTTGTTAATTTTATTGTTTTGAACAGATGCTGTAGCACCACCATCTGATGATAATAATAATAATAATAACAATAATAATAACAATGAACAAAGTGTGTGTTGCTAATTATTATTGGATATGGAACATTAAAACTTTTGTATATGGCCCCATTTGTTAGTAGAGGTAACCTGTCATTAGATAATGTGCTAATTGCTCCCCTATGAAAACACTCTGGACATAATTGTACACAGTGGTCTCTATCTGAAGAATCCCTGACAGTGTAAAGCAATAACCCTTTTTAATCTGGAGGTATTTCACACCTGTTCATTATCCTCAATCCAAAATTTTATCAATCACCTGCGCAAAGTCCCTCGTTTGGAAAGTGTGATTCATTCTTGGACTGAGCTACCCTTGAGCAGTGTTTGTGTGAGACTACAGAAAGGTTTGTGCGAATTCCAGACAAGTTCAACAAACCGCATTACATGTATGCTCTACCTTTACCACAGTGTGCCGTCCTGACTTCCTCAAACAGAACAAACGGAGAACGTCCTGTTCTTTCATATTTGTTGCCAAGAGAAGAGCAGCATTCTTCTCAAATGATGCCCAGCCAAGATCTGGTCATGTTTCAGCCAGATTCCTCTTCAGCGCTGTTAGCTTCAGCACTGATATTTCCCTTCTCCTGTCTTTCCCAAACCAGCTCTCGTTTGATTAATGCTTGCTTTAATGAGAGGCTCTCTCGTTAATGAAACCCTGAGGAGAAAGCTTATGTTTACTGGCACCGAACATGACCACTCCTCACCACTCCCCCCAAACACACACACACACACACACACACACACACACACACACACACACACACACACACACACACACACACACACACACACACACACACACACACACACACTTCAGTGTTATTTCAGTCACTGCCATTTTGGAAAATACCAGCTTCTGTCCTTGGGAAGAAGCCCTATTACTGACACATTCTGAACAGTAGAGGAGCTGCCTAAATACAGGTCATGTGAAACAGGTACAGGTGTGGTACAGAGAGTTTTAAACAGGTACAGCTGTGGGCATAGGATGCGTGAAAACATTACAAGTAGGTCAAACGGTGTAAAACAGCTGTGCAAAAGGGTGGAAAGTGAAACACAGCCAAAGTGGGCCAGAGGAAGACAGAGATTAAACTGTGTCAGTGCTATGATGCCACCTGTGAACACATGTTGTTAACTAACATTCACATTCAGTCATTTAGCAAACTGGTGTGCTTCAGTCGGCTAGCACACCAGGAATGTAGTAATGTAGTAAGGGTAGTAAAGCCATGGAATTATATTATTGAGCCAAGGGGTTTTATGTACAGTGAAAACAGTAGTGGACCAAGAACTCTTCCTTGGGGGACTCCTGTTTATCAACTGTGGACAGGATAGACACAGGGGCTTGTATAAATATGTATGTGCAAAGATTCTTGCGCTCACATGCGTGCACACACACACACACACACACACTGAGTGGCTGTCTGAGGCGGAGTGGCCCTCAGGGAAAGAGATTGAGACTGAGTAGCTCACAGGGAAATTTGAGATTAAAGGAGCACAGTGTCTATGGACTTTAGTTGCACAGTAAAGCGCACTGAAAACATAGACCAACTGTTCCCCACCTCACCGACTCTCATTCCTTGAGCCTGTCTGTCCCTCAGAACTATTTTGGGTGTCACTTCCACACTCGTCTCCACGCTGCGTGGTTGGCACGGAGATAAACAAACACAGTCACATGGCATAGGGAAGGCATGTTTCACACACGGCCCTCCACAGAGGCCCACATAAGCATGCACAAACGCCTGCGGCTGATTCCTCCTCAGGAAACACAGCACAGGCGCAAAACCACTGACCTCAATTGCAGTCTTCTTACTGCACTGGCTTCCTTCTCCAGAATACAGGGAACTGCTGCCAGCTGTCTCAATGAAGGACTGTAGACAATGCGGCGGGAAAGTTCACTGTATGTGACAGATCCGCTTTAACTACCCAGTTCAGCGGTGGGTGAAAGTTTTGGTTTGCCTGTTATTAGGCAAGCAGCTGTGCTCATTATATTTCACTTCCCTTTAATGAGCAAAATGCCTGTTAGGTGAAATAATGTAGCGGTTCACAGGGGTCTTAGGCGGGGGCTTGTCTGACCCGCAGACTTCAAAAGACTCTGGAACTACGATACTGTGTGTTTGTTTTCTCACACCCACGCATCATTAACCTTACGCAGCCATGTTCGAATGATATTTCAAACGCGCCTGGTATTCCTTTTCGCTTCTTCCATGACATGGCGGAGGGAGCAGCGTAATCCGTCACAGGCTAGTGAGCGGAAATATCTGCTTACACCTCACAACCTTCGGAGAGGCACGATTCATCATGCTAATAACTACAGAAACACCCGACTCCAGCAAAAACCTTCCCCGTCCATGGGAGCACATGGGAACACAAGACCACTTTAGTCCCATTTATTTTCTTATCCCATCGCGACACTGTCTGTTTATTTGTTTTTGTTTACAGGTTGCAGATATCCCTCTGAGTTAATTAAGGACAGTATCAATGCTGTGAGGAAATTAATTTATTGTGATAGGCTGAAAATATTTTTCTTGTGCTGCAATGAACTGAGGAGCTGTGCACTGGGACTGGGATCCAGCGGGACCCAGCGCAAATGTTGTGGGCGGAGGATGTTTTAGGCTGATGCGGATGGGAACAGGCGGCCTGAATCGACTTTGCGGGACGAATGCGGGATAACAAAATTTAAAAACCTTTATATTTAATTTTGAAAAACACTATAAAAACATATGCCTAAACCTCACTCACATGTACTTGTATTTTATGTGCCAACTCTGACATTGGCAATTTTCATGATCTCATTTCCTACCGCCAACTGTATGTCCAAAAAGCGTCAGATTAGCCTGCGTTGTCTAAGATGCCTCAACACATTCTCTGTATTCCTGCCACCAGCGTCCCTTCCGAGAGCACATTCAGTGTTTGCGGACACATTTTGGAGGAAAGAGAAACATTCCTTCGGCCCTATTCAGTCAGCAACATTGTTTTTTGCATGGTAATTTAGAATAATTTCAGCATTTCTAGCTTTAGACAGGTTTGGGTTTGTTTTTTGTCATGAAACAAATTACCAAATTACCTCACCAACAGTTGTGAGCACATTTAAAAGGCTAAATGCTTCTGTTTTCACTTAGTGATCCCGTGGCTATCCGGAACCTTGTTGTACCTTGTTGAGTTTGTTATAATTAAACAAACGGTGTCCTTGGCAACATGTGTGTCTAATCCTTTTCTTGTCAGGATGGGAGAAAGTAGCCTACGATTTCAATAAAATTTTTGGCGGGCAGGCAGGCAAGGGTGGGCACGGTCAAAATCTCTGCGGAAGTGAGCAGGCGTGGTCACAATCTTCGCAAGAGTGGGTGGGACTGGGATAAAAAAAAAACAGTCCCACACACAGTTCTCCTGTAAACCCCTGCTGATAGCTTAGCCTATAGCCTTAGGCCTCCTCCTGTCAAATTTTTTTAAATAAAAACTGACCTCTGGTCAATAACAATATGCCATCATTTTTTAAATCTATCAAAACTATTAGCATTCTGAACATGAGAGGTATTCTAAAACTCTGGCAAACAAATATAGGCTTATTAAAATTCAATCTGATGATGTTTAATGATTCTTGTTAAAATTAACCTCTCCTATCATCCTTATACCCTTACAGTATTTAAAGCTGATCAGGTTAACACTTAAATGTATGACATGTCTGAATAACATCCAGCGATAAGCTTTGCTAATCTAACACAGTAGCTTTCAACAACGTAAATTATGTCATATGCGCCACAATAGCAAAAAAAATCCAGTAAACAAAACATTCCCCATAATAACACCTACAGGGATTAAAAATCATAACTGTAAAAATGTCAATTAACCGATCAATGGCATTCTTAATGTATATATGATATAACATATTATTAATGTTAAATTACGTTAATGATAGTTATGTTCGATGCCTCGCGCAGCGCACCTTATCACAAAGGATGGATATGGGATGTGGGCTCTTTGTTGGGACATAATTGGGATATAATTGTAGGTATTCTTAAATATTTGTAGCCCTGTTCAGCCCATAGAAACCCAAAATCTAAAATCATGCACATGACACAAAATACTAACTGTCTGATCACATAATTCACAAGTCAAATGGCAGATGGCAGCTGACAATTGCTTCACCTTCTCAACATGGCCTACATTTTAACAACAGTCACTTTGTCTCCAGCATGAATATTTAGTATATTGACTTTTTGGAATGGTGAACATGCCCTGGTTATTCTTCTGAGTGAATAAATTTTTTTGACATGCTGGCTGTCAACATTGAGAATAGCTAGTCTTAGAGAATATGTCCAGGGACACTGTGCTTCATAGGTTTTAATAAGTCACAGTTTGAGCCACAAATGGTTGAAAACTTGAGCCAAAATGTTTTCCAAAATGTTAAAAGGCAACAATAATTATATAATAATGATTAAATAATTATGATAAAGATGAAATATGATAATGATTAAAATATATGACAAAGCACAATAATTATGCATCTCTTTAACAATGATTGTCTAAAATAAATATATCAAAAATAGAATATAAAAAATATAACAAAAATATACACTTGAACATTTAACAATGCTATGTAGCTATATGCTACATAAATGATTGCATATAGCTAGCTCATGGACCTGTGTACAGGTTTGGTGATCTGTAAACTGCCAGATTAGAAACCCTATAGCTCATGTGTTGGCCAACACTCAATCCAAGATTGTTAAAAAAAAGTATTAAAAAAGTGGACCCAGGACTCAGCCTTGAGGAACACCTTCACCAAGTGTTGTACATCTGACCAAGTATTACCAACATCTAAGGAAGTTCATTTTTTATTTATAGTTCTTTTTTATTTTTTTTTTCCTAAAGGGCCAGTACATGCAGGAATCATGAATTTTGAATACTAGCATTTTACAATTATATTAATGTGTTGTCATAATGGGTTAGCAGTCACAAACACAGTGAGAAGTCTACAAAACGTGCTTCATTGACCGTCAAAAACATTCAAAGGACTTGAACTTTTGACAGGATGTACCAAAAGGACATGATTCTATCAACAGTATGCTACCAACATTAACTTTACTAAATTCTTTACAAAGATAAAGTCTAATATATTTTCAGTGTGTTTAGATCTCAATAAATAAGAAGGTAACAGATTTTTTTTTAACATTGCAGCGTAACACATACCAACTACCTCTACTTTCCTTGGTTCCGTCCATCTAGGAAAACAAGCCAACGCATTGTCAATTTAGGTAGCACATTTTGGAGTCTGTTAATAAGGCAGTAATTATATGCTTATAACCTCTTAATAAATAATGACTTATTTATTATTACCTGATATACTCATTAAGTACTTGATGGAGTATACTTGGCTAAGTACTACTTAAACTTACTAAATGTAAGATTGACTTCTAATAATAAAACTTACAAAATTGCATATTAAAGAACAGGTAAAAGTTGAGCTGTTGCCATTGTCAAATACATACTGGCAAGAGGTATAAACACACAACAGGGTTTTGAAATTGCTGAAATGTTTGAGGATATAGTGGTTCAAACAGTACATTGATTTCAGGATGTAGTGTTAATTGTAACATATACTTTGATGTTCAATCTGGATTAAAGTATTGTTCAAGTATAGGCTAACTGAAATAATTGACCACAACGTGATCACCAGCGAGCCAAATATTATTAAATGCAAATGAGCTTATTAGGTATGCTACTTGCAAACAATTTAGTATACAGGTTCATATTAAAGCTGCTGTAATGTAAGGCAGTCATAGTGGGTTTTTCGTTTGACGGGTATGACAATTTTTTTCCGAAACATCAGTATGACCAGCGCCATTAACACGGTAAAGAAAGACAACTGGCAAGGTTTATCTTGTTTCCAGGACTTTGCTTGCTATCGATAAAGTTGTTTTCGATCCCCACATCACTTTGCTTCGGATAAGAGCTAGTGGAAGGTTAACATATCCAGTTCTGTGGTCAGGTCACGATTAGATGAAACCAGCACAGGTATACTGAAACCTGATATGTTCGGATCTTATCTGTGCACAACCCAGTCCATGGACACAAGTAAAGATTTTCGACTAATCTTATTTTCATCGGTACTTAAATCATCGGTATTAAATATTTTTTTATTTAATACAAAAAAACAAAAACACTTTGATTGCTAGGTTCGTTACTTTTTAAAATTTTCACCTGACCAAGAATACTCTGGCTTGAACAGATGAGCTATATGATGCTAGCAACTCACGCTAGTAGTCAGTGAAACTGATGTAACAAAGTTCCAGCCATGAGAAAATAAAGTTATTCTATTATGTTCTATTCTATTCAATTCTATTTAAAAATCAGTGACCTGGAAATGCACGAGGCACTATGACGTACTTATTTGTTATTGTAATGACGAGGTACTCTGACAGCAATGAATAATTTGAAAAGTTTATTGTTCTTTTAAAGAGGCTTAGAACGGCACCTCGCTGTCAGTAACCTACAATATATTGACTATACTTCCACATTCACATATACAGGGCACGTCAGTATGGCGCTGTCCCTTTCGCAGTTTATCCGCCTGTTTTGGATGGAGCGGCTCGTGCTCGCGCGAGATGCGCGCTCCCGTGGTCAGGTGCTCTGTTGTTTTGGCACTTTTTCCAGCCACAACGCGCTTGTGACGTCGCATATTATTGCCACGTTCCCGTATCCCGTATGCTAAATCTAGGGAATGGATCTAGGACATGAAACAGAGTACGCTACTGTAGCCCCACCTATAACACGACAATAAACATCTCCATGGTAACGCAGTATTACTTTCACAATGGAGTCTTCCACAAGGCTCGGTGTCATTATATGGGCTAGATTAAGAATATAAACGAAGGCTGTAAGGTAAACAAAAGGCGGAGTAATAGGCAGACTACATATTCAAATGTGTGTTATGTTACGAATCGCGCACCACTTCATATGTCGACCTACCGTGCAACGACATTGCCTACAAGCCACTCCTTAATAGTAAACTTCACTAATATTCACCGTTAGAATTATTCATTTATTCTTTTTTATATGCAGACATATGTAACTGAGGTAGATGCATTTCAAGAAATATAAAGCAGCTAGATTAATAAACTAATGGAATAAAAACAAAACTGCTTTAACATACGGGTGACGTGAAACAGAATTAAGAAAACGCACATAGTTTGTTTTCTGTTAAAGTATATTTACACCTCAAAACACTCTTTATGGAGATGGCCATCATCAATGACCAATAACAATACGTTTACCTTTAAGTATAATATGAACGGTAGACGACTGAGAAATCAGCGTGAGTTGGTAAAGTGCGTTCTCCTTCAAAACGCGTAACAAGGACATTCGTGTTTGTGTTTGGTTGCTTACAGTACGGTTTAAAACTGGCGAATTTTACATTAAGCCATTTAAAAAGGCAGTGGCTTAGTTCCCATGCCAAACGCGAGGCGCTCAAACCGAGCCATCTCTCAAAATCTGATTCCTCTTTGCTGTTACATCTTATAGCGGATACGCACTTGGGGGCGTGAAGTCAAAGCGACTGTAAACAGTGCTAACATGCGCTTTAAACCCTTACAACTGGTGAACCTATATTGCTCAGGTGTTGGTAAATGCACCAGCACGCCGCTCATTTCTACTTTGAATTTTAGCTGCGCAACATACGCTGGAATGCGGACATTGGCAATGCTCAAGAGTCACAGCCATGTGGCAAAAGATCAAAAAAAGGTCTCTTAGCAACTAAACATGGCGCAATGTTTATTCCTAATCATAACTACGATTTCTCCTGGTGGGATAGGGCACAGACGCAATCCGATATCTAAATGTCAATTTGCTGACACGAAATAAATCAGTTTGGAGTGGGCACACCTGACAGAGAGGATTATTAACAAACGTGACAGCTAACTACCGATCTGCTGAGTTTACAATAGGTGCTCCACACTCCAGCTGCGATCCAACCGATTTTCTATAAATAACTTCACTTACGTTAATGAGAAGCACATGGATTCCGCCTCCTGTGACAAAAGTCATTAACACGCACTTTTTTTTCAGTTGATCTTCCCCTTTTGAAAATTCTTCTAAAGTGGTGTGAAAGCAGGTGCAGGTCCGGTTTTGGGTCCCGCTGTCCCTTTTTGTCGAGGCGAATAATGTGGATTTTTTTTTCCGCGGCCCACGTCTTTCATTTATACCCAGCTGCGATTGGAGTGCGCGTGTGAGATGTTGGCAGACGATTGCGTGGTTTCTCGGTGTTTTTGTGGCTCTAGGCGCACTTCGGTTTTCTTTTCCTGCTATTTCATTATATCACGTCCATCATGTGACACAGTGAGGCCTCTCTCTATGGAAACTTAAAGGGGCCTCCCACGTGACTCTTCGCAGAAACCACCTCATGCAGTGACAGTGGTCACATCATCCGGAGGTTTTAATAAAACAACCCGACACAAACCTCGAGCTAACCTGCTTATTCTTCTCAAACGTTTTGACTGGTGACGCAGAGGCCACTATGTTAGATAATTCAGTAAACCCCGCCCAAGTTCTCTATTTACATAATATACAATAATGCATATGACTCAATCGCAAAATGATGTATATGGGCAATCCCTCCAAAAGGGTATAGGGGAGAACTGGCTTACGGGAAAGAGGAAGTGCAATGACGTACTCTGGTGGTCAAGTTTGAGTTCACATTTGTATGCTGTCAAACTGTTCGTTTATGTGCTCTTACACACAAAGGTGACTCCTGTAGTTTTTATTTCTGTTTGTGAGGAACCGTTGAGCTCTGTTCCATAATACTGTCATCTGAGAGGTTAGGTTTTAATGTTGAATCAATTATTTGGGAATTTGATTTTCTAGCCTTTTCTCTTAGTTTTGTTCTCCTGGCAGGGAGCTGGTATGATCTCTCCAAATTATCTTAAGGACTCTGTACTCATCTGTGTAGTTTTTGGTAACATATATGGACACATTAACTAAATAGTAAACCCCCCATGAAGTGAAGAAACCTCACTTTCAGTCCATTGCATCAGCCTGACAAGTGGACTGGATGAGAATGTCAGAGAAGGCCAGAATGTGTGTTGACCATTCCATGTTTTACTGGGTTGTGGTCTGCCTTCATGTTTTTTTCACTATATATACACATTTATAATTTCCCCTTATCCTTGGTTTTATCATATACAATCTGTATTAAATGTGTACATAGAATGATTTACTGAAAAAAAAATGTGGATTGAAGTAATAGGCCATAACTCATTCACACATGATAAAGAACCAAAACATGCATCCACACCTATAGGGACATTTTTCAGAGAACACAAAATCAATATACTGACTCGTTATGGAAATAAGCAGGTGTCAGTATAGTAGGGAAGTTGTGGTCGGAACTTCAAAAGGGAAAAAAATTAATAAATCTGATGGATGAGAAGAAATTTGCTCCGGAGGAAATTTATCTTTCAGAACAGTCAGTGCTACAACTTCATAAAGCACCAAAATGTGTGTTATTCACATAATCAGTGTGAGACAAACCATATCCTCAAAGTCAAAGACAGTGTGAGAAGCATAGAAACTGTGCTGTTATCGCTAAAGATAGTGTGAGAAGCACAGAATCCATATTGTTATCAACTAAAGACAGTGTGGGAAGCACAGAATCCATATTGTTATCACTAAAGACAGTGTGAGAAGCACAGAATCCATATTGTTATCACTAAAGACAGTGTGAGAAGCACAGAATCCATATTTTTATCACTAAAGACTCCTTCAAGAATCCTTCATGTATCTCTTCCTGTGGCAGGAACAAAACAAGAATGTTATGGCTGCAACAAGCTTCGTATCAATACATCATCATATCTGGTGCATTCCCATTATCTTGGCAAGCTGTGTAAAGGTGACTGTTTTCATCAGTCTCTTTCCAGAGAATACAAACTACCACAGCAGGAGTCAATGGCAGGCATGTGACTTTTATTTTGAAGTGTGGGTTGTACTCCCTTGCTTCTGTCTGTACTTTTGAAATATATACCTGTGGAAGAACCCAAATACACTTTAAAGTGAATTACTTTAAAACTGACCTTTGGATTTAATAACACCACAGGTAAATGAGGGAAGAGCAGGTAATTTTCTCCACCCCTACTGAAATTTCTTAGCTTTTCTCTGAAAGGTGTGTCAGTTGTGTTCCTGTCCCATCAATGAATTCATTATGTTAAGTCCTGACATACCTTGACAAATTCAAATGATATAGTAGGTACTTCACTTCAAAACCAATACATGTACACAGACTTGCTGCAAACAGCTAGGCCATTCTTAAATATTTAACAAAGACATAAGCTATATAAACAGTGTATACTTAAATGTACCACTGTTTTACATGTGTGTTTTATGCTTTATGACACTTTAACCAACATTATTAACAGTAGAGGTTAATTTGCTGTAAAAGTAGTTAGTGCTTAATAATTATGGAACTACTGCGAGCTAAACGTAACATTTACTGAGATGTTGTCATTGTTCAATTGATGCTGAAAAGCTGGTACTTTCCATTGTAGCACTGCCATTTCGTATTATCAAAGATTATTCATTGGAATTGCATCATCTTGGGTCATCGTGACATAGCTCATACTTAAGGAAGAAACTGGACTTCCCAGAATATCAATGACATAAGCAGGAAATGTACTGCCGCAAAGCTGGTCCTGTTATAGTTCATCTCCATACTCAGAAGTACGCATTTTAAGTATTTTCGGTGAATACCAGAAAACATTTCAGTTAAATTTATCAAACAACCCACAGCCAGAATGATATTAACTGATTTAGTAATATGTGCATTTGGCTTAGAAACACATAGCTCCGGGAATAAAAGCTTACTTTAACACAAAAGGTAAACATTACGGATATGATGTCAAACACTAAACGCTGTGATAAGAAAATTAGGGTCATTCATTCACAAATTCTAAACGCCGAAAAGAGATTTACCCGTGCATATGGTCAATGTCCGAAAAAGTCGGCAGGTATCTTGTAATCCTAAACCCTCTACTGGAAAAAGATTCACTGCGACTTTATGAAATGACACGCCCCATTAGCCTCTGCAGGACGCACCAGCTCCTGAACCAAAATGTCGGTTTTTCCTTAAAGTAGAAGTACTTAACAATCGCGATGTAACTCTCAGATATACCTACCAAAGAGAGTAAAAGCTTTGCATACTAACACAATTTCGGTCTGTTCAAAAATAGCCCGGTTGCTTGTGTCCAAGAGAGATGCATTCTCAAAACTCATGAATCTATTGACAGTTGCGAAAGAAACATAAAAAATACACACTACAATCGATGACCTCATTTTAAACATGGGCTTTGGTAGCGAGAGGGTAAACAAGCCAGAATATTTACACTTCCAACGTTGTGCAAATCCAGCAGTTGACGCTGCATCAACTGGTTTTTCTTCCTGTCACTAATGATTGGATTAGACATTTGCTAAGAAGTTTCGTTTGGAAATGACCACCATCAGAATTTACCGGTAGGCTCAGTTTAATGAGCATTGATCCGATGAACAAATAAGCTTTTTTCCAGGAATGGGCTCCGCTAGCAAAGTCCGGAAAGTTTATATTATCAAGGAAGTCAATCACAAATCACAAATCATTGCATATCCTCTTCGCGCAGGCACTTCCTGTCACACTGTTGCAATATTTAACAAGATGCTTTTTGTAAGAGCGCCCTCTGGCGGAGAATGTATGCACCAACCATGCTATTTTCAATCTGTCCATATTGCATTCTCAGAACTGGCTAATTTCCTGTAGTATGAAAATATTGTATTGTACAAGTGTTAGCAGCTGTGTTTTTTGTGTGCTCCGTTCAATTAAGAAAAGAATTCAGTTTGGGCTGTAATATTAAATTATCTTATTTCTGTGGCTGATTTTGTGTCTCCTTAGACTAGACTAATTATTGTACGAGGTAATTTGGCAGTGTGTTAGTTTTCTGCTGGCAGTAAATCTTTATTTCATGGAAATACAACTTTCAGTTTGACCCAGTTGTTGAATTGCAGTGAGGTGCACTGTGTGGGCTTTTGGGAGTTTCAGTAGTAGTATGTTCCCATGGTTACTCATTATTCAAGCCCTCTGCTACTGTACATGCAGATTATAAGAGAGAAAGCCATTGTTGTGTGTTATTTATTTTATTTACAGTCAAAAGGTCTTGATGATTGCAAACCAATCTTCATCAAGATCCTTACACTGTTTCCCCAAAAAGCTAGGTCTAAGTTTAACTGTTTTTCTGGTAAAACGTTTGTTATTATGTTTCCGTGCTCTGAAGCTCTGTGTGCTTGTTTTCACTGAAATTGTTGTATTATGAATGCTGTCGAGCTGTTAATTGAATCCCGATGAAATGTCTTTCCAGTTTAGCCAGACAGAAGTCCTTTGGGAAAAATGATTTAGGTGTTTTGCTGTGAAAAGTCTTTTTTCATTTGAAATTATTTTGACAAAATGCAAGTGCTTGCTGATGACTACTGCAGCCAAATATGGAATTAACACATTGCTGTTTTTCTTTATTTCACATGTGCTGGCAGTTCATTCATCAGCAGAACACTGTAGTTAGTCTCTATATAGTTTTCTCAGAAATAGTTTCCCTGCTTAAAGTTTTAGGGCTGTAGGGGAAATTACTAATTTTGAGCAGGCAAGAACATCATGTTTCTGTCCAGTGTGTTAACAAATTTCATTCCAGATAAGAGTGTTTTGAAGTCATGGAACTGACTGCGAGCTTATTAATTTGTATTATGATAAGGCTCAATTACCTCAGTAAAGAAATGGTCACATTTTCAGTGATAAATATGAGATGTTTACCCATTAACTGCTTATTGTTAACCAATATCATTAAAAGGCTTGTAGATATGAAGCTGTTGTTGTTTTCACGCCTGGTCCATGGCCTGGTCCAGGTTGTTTTTATGGAGGTCATTGCTGTGGAGTCCAGGCCGTTGCCATGGAGATCTGGTCATTGTGGCGTACGGGCTGTTGTTGTGAAGTTCAGGTTGTTGTTGTGTAGTCCGTGTCAATTTGTATTTATAATTGTTAACAAAACCCATAAAATGTCAGTGGTTAGCTGTTTGCCATTTGGCTTGGGAGCGAATATCATTCCGACAGCGTGCCCCTGTGACTTTAAATAATTTAAGAGCCATCATTTAAGAGCAATGGAGCAACAGTTAACTTTCAGAAAACAAAATAAAACTTGAGCGACAAAACAAATTATAGATAGGGCTGTCCAGTCTGGAAGAACTGTGGGCTTGGGCTGGCAGTAGGGCATGAGGTAACGAGATTTGTGGCGTCTTGGAACCGGATGGGCACCTGTTTGAATGTTGTGGTTTTAAAGCCGTAGGGTTAGCTTTGTTTTATTTCATACACGTCAGTCTGTGTTTCCGAATGTTGCAGCGATCCTCTCAATTAATTTATAGCGTACCTCTCACCTGTGACTGTAACACAATACACACAATACACACAACAAGTCTAGTCTGGCTTCTTCCTAACTATTTCACATGGGGGATTCACTGTGCCAGTCTTAGGTCAAGATGAACAGGGCAAAATAGTTTTTTCCTTCTCTCCCTTGAGATGCAGATACTTTTAGAGAGAAAGGAATCTGCTGGGATGACTTTATATTATTTAATACGTAATAATATTTTGTATTTGGACTGGGCAGCCTGGTAAGAATGTTTTTTTTTTTTTTGATTAATTTGATAGTAACATATGTATTGATATATTTATTGGGTTATATGCGATGTAGAGTAGAGCTATCTGTACTTTTCATTGTGACTCTTTTGACTCTGCTGTTCTTCATTCTGATGACAAAACCAGTTTCCCCTGGATTAATAAAGATTAATCCACTCAACTCCAAAGACGGACAGATGGTCAGACGCTCCTGGTCTGATTTTAACTGATAAATTGCCATTCCTCCTCTGGAAAACAACTGAAAATGTTTCTGATGGAAACAGGTGTTTAGTTTATATGATATTTACTGCACATGTGCTGGGGTGTGTGTGGTCATGTCTCTCCATGTATGAGTGTGTGAATGTGTGCGTGTATGTGCAAGTTTATGTGTGTGTCATATTATTGGGTAAAATGTATAAGTTTACTCAATATCCAGAACAAAATTCTCATTTCATATGATTTTAAATTTTGTTTAGAACGAAAAATCCTTTTTGCCACAAGATTGATACAATTCTGTAAAAAGATGACAGTGACATAGAATGTTCTGGAAACTCCAGCCACAGCCAATTGTTCCCTTGCAACCATACTAAACAGCCCTGTGGCTAACCCCAAGCTCCTTCATGTTTGAGAGCTAACAATGGAAGGGTGCTGATTCAACTCATGGGCTAACGCTAAAGAGCACAGAACATTGTGGTCTCAACTGCTGCCATTTGTTTTGTTGCCAATTATAATATTGCACTATACATCATATTGCATACTTTACCCTTCCCCATCTCCCACACATCACTGCCCATTATTCTCTACTTAGTGGATGGGGCTGGGGCTGGGACCTCAAAACAGAGAGAGAGAGAGAGAGAGAGAGAGAGAGAGAGAGGGGGTTTGGGGTCATGGGGTACATTCATCCTCCACATCAGGTCCAGGCCTGGAATGTTCAGTATTTACGACCAAGCTTTAACAGCGGTCACATTTCTATCGATGCTCTGCCAAACAAAACCAAAAGTATCTGTGCAAAAATGGCTACTCAGTCTTCTGTTAAGTGTGTATGCTACATCTGGCATCCTGTGGAAAAGGATGGATTCAAGATTTCAAGATTTCAAGATTCAAGATTCAAAACTTCGAAATTTACTATTTTCACATCATCATACTTTTGACAGTATTTGAGCGAAAAACTGGCTTTGCAGAGAGTAGAAGTAAATATAAGTAAATATAAAACACGGATTGTGAGAAATAAAAATATAAGAATAACAAACTTAAATAACAATGATACAGTTATATAAGAATGATAGACATGAAAAAAGATGTACCGGACATTAACTGTTTGGCTGGACTGGGATCTGTTCATGAGATGCTAACCCTTTAAGAAGAAAAAAGCTAAACTGTTATTACTTATTTATGTATTTATTTATGCTGCATTGCCTTTTATTATTTAGTTGCATTGCATGTATATAGGAGATATTCTTATGCAGAGTGACTTACAGCTCAGTTCTAATTCAGTAAGCTGTTTATTTATTGATGTGCAATAGGGTTTACATTCCTTTCAGATCTGTACGAGGTGAAAATAGAAACTTTTAGAAGCTATAACAGAAGAATGGAGGGAGAGCAAACTTGGTGCTGAAAATAAGGCACTTTATACCTCCGTTCCTTAATCAGAAGAATTGCCTCATGGCGCTCATCATCCAAAATTGTTCGTAAAATGGTCAAGCATTTCTCATTATACAGTGAGTCTGATTATAAACAATTAAGAGTTTGTTTTACCAAAGGAATTCAAAATATGGTTGGAATAAAAACCAGCGAACACAGGGGTTCCCCAAGACTGATCTTGGGAATCCTAACCAATGAGTATCATAAAGTCAAGTAGGTAGTTGGTTGAGTTCTTGATTGGGGTGCTAATGCTCATTATTTCATACCTCTATTGCTGCTATTGCCAGCCCTGGTAACTAGTGGCTTGTCATACTTGTGGAGTTAGCTCCTAGTTTACTGTGATACAACAAAATGGAAGAATGGACCTGATATAACTTATGTACCTGTAATATATTAACATACCTGCTTGTGTGGATCCTAACTTTAACTACAAACCCCAATCACTCAACAATCACATTGACACCTAGTCTGATATTAACACCCTCACAAACACCTGACTGAGGACACTAATACCTGCAGAAGTGAGTGATGAAGCAATATCTTGACATGAGGCCTGTAACAGCAGAGCCAATGTCCTCTCTGTTTGCCAGAAAAGCGGAGCACTGTGTGAGAACAAGCTGTACTCAGAGAACAGCTTGGATTTCTTTCATCCTCAGACTAAACAGTTCGTTCTGTTGGTAATTTGTCCTTGGTTGAGCCGCTGTGTGCACGCATGTGCACGCATGTGCACGTGTCTCTGCCAGTATTTCAATGTATGCTGGAAAACATATCAGACACAATTTCACACATGAGTATTGCAAAGGTATTTTATTGGATTTATATGCCTATTTTTAAGCAAGAATGCAGATGTTCCTTGACTGAAAATGTTTAATTTTCCTATCTGTGAAAAGCTGAAGTGATTGTCTCTTAAAACAACGGCTGTGTCCCAATCCAGTATTCTCCATTAAACCCTGTAAACTTCACTTGAAAACTTCACTTTTGGATTCGCTTGGAGACCCAGATGTGCCCTCAAACAAAGTCCAAGAAGAAAGACTTTTCAAGCTCCCATTGCCCACAATTCATAGCAAACTTTCCGGTCAGGGAAAATAACATAAACATTCTGTTATTGCATTTAAATTCAACAATAATATATTTTATTGGTTTAAATTCAAATGAACTATGTTCCAGCCTCTGTTGTATTGTAAAATACATTACAACCTTGAGAGTGAAGTTTGCATGTGAAGTTTATGTGGCTGGAGCAGAAGCTGGATTTGGGACAAAGCCAAAATTAATCTAGTCTACTGATACAATGTCCAGATATTGAGCTTTCATGTACTGGCTTCTGAGTCGAAGGCTATTGGCTGAGAAGTCACAGCTGTTTCAATACAGACTGATTATTTTGTTTGTAACAGCAAAATAAAAATAACTACTACAGGAAAAGTTAAGCACAAGGAGGTAAGTATGAAAGCTTGTAATTTTGTTACTAGTCTGTCACTAATCAGCCACTGACTCTCCTGTAGTTCTGTGTGGCCTGTAGGGTGTCTCCTTTACACTGTTGCTGTGGTCTATTTCTCTGAGTGCACCTTTGTTGGTAGTAATTAGAACATGACAGAGCACGACATGATAAAATGTTTGTTACACGTTCTGGCTGATCTGGATCTGATGACTGAAGAGATGAGCATGATTTCTGAAGGGAACTGTTTGCAAAGAAATAAGAATAATAAGAAATTAAGATTTGAGACTCGCAAAATTTTCTTTGATGTTCCACATTTAATTCCATACAAAAGTAGAAGAAGAAGAATGAGTCAGCTGTGCTGATGAATTCATAGGGACAGCACACTAATCGCACTAATGCTTTGATTTTAACCATCTACCATTCTTCAAAACTGTAAAATTAATTGCGGTATTAAAACTCTTTTGAATAGTAACTGACGTTGCGACTGTTTGAAGCAATTGGCTGAATTTGGTAGTACCCCCTGAGAACTGTGGGGGAAGATATGTGTAGAAAAATTGATGGAAAGTAATATTAAATTCATACCAGTCTTCCCGCCGCCAGGAACTTGCAGCCTGTCATAGCTTTCGCAGCAGAGACGCAGAGCTCCGCACATAGACATGCTAGCAGAGGTGCTGCATGTGAATACTACACAATCCCAGCCAAAGACCGCCTAGCATGACTTTGCTCCGGTTTCAGTGCATTCTTGTTTTTGAAAATCGCACTCCTTTGCTACGATTCCCAACTGAAATGTGACTTCTCCTTTGACAAGACATTCCAACCAATTTACAGTCTGTACCAACACATTTGGCAAGAGCATGATCTGTGATTTAAACCTTATGTTTTTCTGACGTTGCCTGTCCAATTTCATAGAATGGGCTCTGGGGTCTTCAAGACCCAAAACAGAGTATGAGGGTTAAAGGAACATGCTCAGATGTCTGGCTGGCTGTATTTATTGCACATAAACTTTAGCTAAAACATGGCTGTTTTCATGTAAATATGAATATAGCTGAAAATAAGGTGGTAAATCAGGCCCTTCACTCTGTCTTAGATCTGCTTTCACATTTTTGTTGTGAACTCTGATGATTGTGCCGATGTCACTCCCCTCCTCACTGACCTCCACTGGCTACCTGTCTCGGCTCGCATCAGACTCAAAACATTGGTGCTTGCCTTCCAGGCTGTCAAGGGGATGGCCCTGTCCTATCTTCAAAAGATCGTCAGACCCAACACGCCTTCCTGTTCGCTCCGGTCTGCATCTTCAGCTTGCCAGCTTGCCAGCTTGCCACATTTGTTTTCATCTTTTTTTTGCATTGTAATTGGGCTGTTTAGAGAAATTATAACTTTCTCTAAGCTTTAGAGTCTGTTTCATTGGCTGTGTTATTTATTTTGAGAGCTTGAACCTTAGTTTGGAGAAATGTAGAGTTATTCTTTCCTGCATAATCCATTTTTATAGTGTAGTGTCATCCATCGGTATGTAGGTATTTTACATCAAGCACGTGCATATCACAACATTGACATTAGTTATTATTTCTATTCATTTTTCTTATAAAAATGTCTGTCTGGAGACAGGTACGGCAAATTGGCAAGTGCTGTGAACTCAATCCATTTGATTTATGTCCTAATATCCTATCAGAAAAATAAATCTATAAATGAATACAAAATCGTGTGTGGTTATGCTGAAAAACACAGAGAATAGGCATTTGAGGAATATAATGACTGATTTATGGGAAGCCCCTGTTGAACAAAATGTTCTGCATGAAATCAACTCCAGATTTCAGTTTTCTCCTATTGGACTCATACCATTTCCTCCAGTTGACATAACACTGAACATGTTGCTGTTTTCATCTATTGGATCCACAGTAACTTTTCTGAATGGTTATAGGAGAGACTCCATATCAGTATCCTCAGAAACGTCTCTTCCACCAATGAAATCAATGCCAGTGTAGGTGTTCAGGGGTCAGGGGTCAAGGGTGAAGGGTCAGAGAGAAACCTCAATGATGCAGATGAAGAATGCAAACTGCGTTTTCATGAACACTACGTCATACGCAAAGCAAATATTCTATTATAACCACAGTTTCATAGCACTCAACGAAATTATACTCTTGGGGGCTGCATCTCAGTGTAACCCCTCCCCAGTGCCTTTCTGGATCCAATACCCAATAACCTCCAACAACAATTTCATCTCATCATCTATTTACTCCTCATTTGTACAAACCTAAAATCACTATTTGAAACCAGTGATTCAAATATGGTAGTCTGAGTTTGTTACACTATCATGCATCAATTGCTCACAAATTAATTCACAAATTCTTGAATTCCATCATTGACAGAGAGAAAAAATATAAACCTGCACTGTGTCAGATTCCGAACGAAGTCGAGAATGTTACATCCCTTTATAGGGATCTAGATTAATCAATAACAAAATGATACAAAACCATAGGATAGTTCTGTAGTGTATCACTGGTGTAGATAAGTGTCAGTACCTGCAACCTAGCTTCAGCTTCCACCCCTATTTTCCATCATTATTGTATGCGATAATAACATCCAAACAAGCATGCTAACTGCTCGGATGACAAATGCAACTCATGGTCTGACAGAAACCAAACCACCATTTTATGCATGTTTTTCCTTGCCTTTGACAAGCTGCTTGTCCAGATAAAAATATTGCACAAAATCTGGAAGAGGCATGTTAGCATTGCGATGAATACAAACAGAGGACTCATAACCTCTTAATTTTGCTCTTGACTGAAAATACTGAATGTGTCTTGGCAAAGAAGAGCCTGTAGTTTCATAATCATTCTCAGTGTTAATGGCTGTTCTCCCCCTGAGCTGAAAACAGGACCTCAGCACAACTGAGCCTGTTATAGGCAGACAAGGGATTTAGCAATGCTACAAAATTAAATGCAATATTCTTGTGTAGCATGGATAGGGGTTTGTGGAAGGAGGTGATTTATTGTATTTATCTCTTCTGTAGTAGTCTGTGTGGCCTGTAGGTTGTGAAATAGTCAATGGCTCTCTCCTATAACACTGAGTGTGGCTTGTAGGGTGTAAAATAATTGTTTAATCTTTTGTGCAGTATGTGTGGGCTGGAGAGTGTAAAATAGTTGCTGGCTCTATTGTGTGGTACTGAGTGTGGCCTGAAAGGTGTAAAATAGTCTGTAATACTGTGTAATACTCTCTCCTATAGCACCATGTGTGGCATTTGGGTTGTAAAAAAGTTACTTTCTCCTCCCTGTAGCACTGTGTGGCCTTTAGGGTGTAAAAAAGTCACTGGCTATCTCCTGCAGTAGGTGTAAAGTGTGAGTTCTTTTTTATGTGTGTGTGTGTGTGTGTATGTGTGTGTGTGTGTGTGTGTGTGTGTGTGTGTGATCTTGTTTCTCCTTGCTGATTTTAGCTGCAGACTCAGTGGGGACATGGCTGGTTTTACTGAGTACATTTTAAAACCTGGATTGTTTGTGCATGTGCTGAGTGCATTTTAACCCTGTGGGGTCTGTGTGTATGTATCCCTATGAAACATATATTTGTGAGTGTGAGAGAGACTCCTACTATAACAACTATTTTACAGCTGACTAGGTGGTTTAAATGTGGAATTTATATGGTTCCCCAATTTATATTTTCAGTATACTTTTTAAATTATAGACTGAACAGATAAATGGTGTTTATTGTTACTGGTCTTACTATAATTTGCTTGAGCATGTTAATGAAATCTTTATCCTCTCATACAGGGAAATCGTGGCCTGTATGGCATTACTACCACCTAGTGGTGATAAATAGTATGACAATGCTGTATTTCTTCATTTTCTCATTCCTGCTTATTGCAGCAACTGCTTTACAAGTTGCCTTATGCATTCGTTCACCTACTGAGTTTCAGCTTCAAAATAATCACTTCAGTATCTCCAGACATATAGACTAAACATTTGCATTCTGACAACAGAAGTGTATAGCATGTCTTTGTGACACCAGTGTGAATGTGTGAAATACTTCCATATATACACTTGTATGATTGTAGTGTATGCTGTATGTGTTTGAGTTAAAGAAGTAGACCCCTGTATGATAGTAGTGTATGCTGAATGTGTTTTTAATAACAGTGCTGTGTATGTTGTTATGTGTACAACCATTCTCAGACAGAGTTGTCAGTTTGCCATCTAATCAAATGAGGTGATGAAAATGAGAATTCATAAGTCTTACTCAGACTCACCAATGTATAATACCTGCAGTAAGATCAGGGTCTCATTAGCGCCAAGTGTCTCCCCCTAGTGGCTCGTGGCAGACATGCTTTCACCTCTTTGAAACCCATTGTCAAATGTAATTTGAATTAAAAATAAATAAAAACACATTTGGATTTCTCATTTGGAGTATTTTTTGGTTAAAGAACATTTTATTGGAAGTATATTAATGCAGTCCATGAGTTCTTTTGATTTTTGAAGCAATCAGAAAAACACAAACATTTGGAGACTCTAAATTAAGTGATCTGAGATCAACTTTCTGAATCACTGTTTGCTTCAGTGAGCTTTAAACTCAGTTCATATTCTCAGTGCATTTTCCTTTAATTTTTCACCCAAAAAGTTGGGTGTGTGTCTCTTGGTTTCACAGTATTACGGTGTTTGGACTGCTTCTGTTTTTGATGATACCGGCTTCTCTTGTACCAGGTTGCATTCATTTGAAGTACAGGGTAAAAGAGACAAGGATACCTCCATCCTGGAGTACACTGTTACCCTTTGCTGGACGTTTTTCCCTCAGAGTTCCATGCAGATGCCACCATCTTCACCTTGACTCATAAACATTAGCTTAATAGATTAGCATAACATGTATTAATACTGGCTTAGTATTAACAGAGACATTACTGTGTACTGTAAAACATCTATTATTGTATATAAATCCAAAGTGACAAGTCTGAATGATCAATGTTATTTTCAATATGAGCAGAAATTTGTGTTTGTGTTTTATGATCATTACCAGCAATTTCCCTCTTCAAGTTAAAGGGGGTAACAGTCAAGGGGAATGCTGGGTAAAGCTGTGAGTAGAAGGCCTCACAGTGAAGAGCAAATACAGCTACCCAGTCACCCACATACAAACACCCAATACTCTAATACCCACACACACACACACACACACACACACACACACACACACACACCCAAGACTCCGATACCCACATTAGGACTCAAAACCAAAAATATGCATACGCCGCTGGTTGCTAAGATACAATGTTTGCGCACTGCATTTTTGTAGATATCAAATAATTATCAAAATACAATCATTGCGCACTGCATTTTTGTAGATATCAAACAATTATCACCTTAAAACAAAACAAAATATTAAAACTATTATAAATTCATGGGCCGCTTACTTTTTGCAAGTTGAATTATTCATCTAATGTCAAAGTCATAGTTCACATCATACTTCAACAAAATAGTTACTAAGGGGTTAAAACTGGGATATCCGAGGGAAGAGGTAAAGCCCTCCTTCCATTAGGGGGTGCAATCTAAAAAGTAACACACAAACAAAAAAAGAAACAGGGGTAGTCATTTATTTTGCACAAGAGGACAAAAATAAAACAATTTTTAAAAAAAGACATCAAAGCAGTGTGGATGAGGTATAAAGAAATTCTAATGGACTTATAGCTGACCACACATTGAAAATAGACAAAGACACCAAAGAATAACGGAAAATACCAAAGAAATAAAGATAATTAGAGATGCAAAAATGCAGAAAGTAATAAGAATGCTAATATGATAGCAATTACTGCAAGCGTTGAGCGGAAAGCAAGTTAGTGACTAAAAAGTGGGATCTGAGAATGTCTGTACATTCAGGACAGTACATATAACACATATACGCCATTATATGAGAAGATGTGAGTTAAGAGAATTAAACGGGCAATTTGATTCATAAGTGCTAGATTGAGCTTTGTTCTGATGTTAGTGTAAGAGGAAGAGTAACCCACAACGGGGAGAAAAAACTTGTTCTATAAATAAGCCCTTCTGAATCTTACTGTGTACATTATTGGCGTAAATGTTTTTTAATGTTCAAAATGCTTATTAATTGCATTCAGTAAGGACTCCTCGAAGGTCTGGGTCCAGTAGAAAGCCTCGTCAGTTAATTAGTCCAAGGCAATCTCTGTCCCAAAATGGCCAGGGATAAAATGCATTTTGTATAAACGTAATAGTTAGCTGATTGTAAAAGAATTCTTAATCTATTGAAACAACAAAGTTACACAGACAATTACCATGAAAACAAATAAAATTACATCGACTTACAATGCCTCATACTTTACATAATATCATTACAACTGAGTAGCAGGAAGAGCATGGAGGAGCTAAAGTCCTATTCACACTGAGACTCTGAGCCGTATCACAGCTATGCCAACCTGGATTGTTCCTGTTCCTATCCCGTTCAGAAGTGTTTCATGAGTCTGTATTGACATACTATTACTACACATTTGTAAAACGGACACATAATATGGTAGTGAGACTATATTTTTAAGCAAATAGTAAAAACTAGCTATCTTTTATTCACACGCATAAACTAACACACCCAAACCAGTCGTAAAAAGTTAAGACTGAGCCCTTCAACTTGAAAACATACTCAAAGCTAGACCAATTTCAGAAAACGTGACAAAATATCTTTATATACGTAATAATATTTACGGTTAGTGGGTGAGTCCCATGGTGCTTTAAAAAACTGTAAGGGCCAGTTTCTTGGACGTAGATTAAGCCTAATAAAGTAAAATGTTCAACCTCACCATTGTGCTGGTTGTAGGTAAAATAAAATGTTTAATCTCACCACAGTTTGATCCATAGATTATATAACATGCCCGTTGGCTCTTGACACAGGCCGGCCGTGCACCCTCCCATAATGCAACACTGAAGTGACTGTTGTGAGTGATTTTTAAGTATGAAATATTATCTTTACTTTCACTGTACAGGACTGGTATTTAATGAGCACGTTTACATTTAATAACAAAAGCAACAACAACAACAACAATGTATATTACTGAAATTGACCAGCCAAGCTCAATCATTTGAATTTTATTTCTGTGTAAGTGAATTGGAATAAGGAAGCCTTCTCTGCCCACATTTAATTTAAAAGCAAAATTCCAGTGTATCAGACTCCTGTTCCTCTGCTAGTTTAGCAAACACCATAAATACAATACATTGTTTACCATTATAAAATACTTTGGTAAAATTTTATTCTAAATGTACAAACTTTCGAATATAAAATGCGATGGGAAAAGTCTTGCAGTGTAATCTTTTGTCAACAGTATTATACTTCCTACAGTATGCTGGTTTAAGTGTATGTTTGATCTTATGTTTATACATGAATAAATTGTTGACCTTCATGACTCAGTACAGACAATTCAATGTGCATGACTATTCAGTAGTTTGTTTACAAAAAACAAAAAAAAGTCATTAACATTCAAAATGTGAGAACATACATCTGGCAAGATTTGATTGGCTCATACATGTCATGTGATACGGAATACCCATAAAACTTCCTGTTTGGATCCTTCAAGGCAATGGGTATGGTTATGCCATTAGGCTACCTGTAATCCACAACCTCACAGTTGGATGTCAATCAATTCTGAGGCCTTGGAAACCACTCTAGCGACCATATCTCTGAAGTCCAGTTCCCTTGCCAATACAAATCATTTCTCTGATCTCTGAACAGGAAGTGCATCTCACCTGTATGCGAACGGCTATACAGGCAACCGTCTGCTAAGGCTGCTCCCATGACAACCCAACAATTCAGTGCAATCACATATTTCTCCACCAAGATTTATCTACGCTAATGTTTCTTACTAGGACACAACTATCTATTAATCAGCAGTGTCTAGAAAGACATGCCTGTCAGCATATTATAATATATAATAATGGTTTATTCTCTACTGGGCCTGATATCAGAGGAAGCAAATTTGAGAGGAAATTGCATCCCGAAGTCACAATCTAAATGCTAGCATCTCCAAACGGAGGGAGCTACTATTTCATATTAAAAATATTAGCAAAAAGTAATACATTATATGTAGGGGTGAAATATATACTTCTGTGGGCTAAAATGTGGATGCTTTAGTTCACATATGGTGGCGTATTTAGGTACATAATACATCGAGAAACATTAACAATGAAAGGAAATCCATCGTGCTGTGAAGCTCAATAATTTCCCAACTTGAGCGAGTAAGAGTGTGCTGTCTGGGGAAAATGAATTGAAACGCATTGAAATCAGAAGTAAACAAAATTCCAACTGAGGAATTAAGGCACAAGGTCTCCAGCAAAAGATATATGGGAGGAATCCCATGGAATCCTCCATACCAGATCTGGCAGCCACCACCAACAGTGGAGCTGACAGTGGTCACCCTGGTTAATACTTTTTCAATCCTTTATAAACTCCAGGTAGTCCTTTGAGAAACATCTGAAATCATTTCCCCAGAAATGCAAGAATTTGATTCCTGTTAACAATATTTCAACCAGTCAAACAGATCACATATACTTGAATTGTTTACTTGAAAACATGTATGTCCATTTGATACATTCTGTGGATGAGAACCACATGGCCGAAGCCGATTGGTCATCCCTGAGTCACATGACAGTCTTTTCCTTTCATTTCGTGGCTACATTTTTTCCAGTTTCAAACGAAGTACAAAAGTATAGGTAACAACAGGATTTTTTGTTATTATTGACATTTATTTTTGAGGTGAGCATTTTTTATGTCTGACCGGATGAGATTGGACTCTCATTTTTTGCCTTAATGTTTTCCAAATTCCTTTAAACTCATCCAGGGGACAGATCTGTGACTTGTCTCTTTAGATGAGTGAAACGTTTTTTTTTTTCCTTGTGTTATTTCCAAGGCGGTCCCTGTGGCGCTTCTTCGGGTTGGTGGAGTTTGGCGGAATTTTCCCCCGACCACAGGGGTATACGGAGAGGCGTGGGGATCGGGGTAGAGGGGGCGTGGCCTGTCTTACAGGTGCGTATCCTCCTCGTCAGGGATGTCGTCTTTGGCCAGGTTGTCGAAGGGGACGATCCAGCTGTCGTTGAACTCCCCGTTCATGGCTGCTTTCTTCTCTTGCATCTCGGGCTGCACCTCCATCACCTCCAGCGTGGGGTTGTCATGGTAACCGTTCTCCACTGTCTGCATCTCCTCTGTCAGGTGTTGCTGTGGAGACAGTGCGAGATTAGGGACCCACCCACCCAACAGTCCTAATTGTTTGGTAACATTAGTTTTTGTACAGAAAAATAATTGCTCATGGATATTCACTGGGCTACCTGTTATATCGAGCCATGTACAGGTCATTTGCTTCTTAGCAGTCTTTCGTTAAAGCCCCTTTGACATTACGAATACAAATAAATCAACAAAGGTAAATTTGGACCCTCAGTTCTCTGCAGGAGGAACCAATACGTAACAGGACTATGGCAATTTCACTCTGTGACTGGCTGAAGCCCCTAATACAATCCTGCCTCTAAAATGACAGGCAGATACAAGCAATGCAGAAGAATCCCTCCATCTTCTTTTAAACTGCACTCTAAAATGTTCAGTTTTTCCTAAGCCCTCATCATCAACACAGAAGGCTGGGCTGATTTCCCAAGACCTGGACCATCCAATGGAGATGCATGGAATGCACCAGAGCATAACCAGCCACATCCAGGCCAGGCCAGCATAGAGCAAATCCACCCCTTTGTGATGTCATGTAAACTCATTGGTCCATCACTAGCTAGCTAATTAAATAGCAAGATCGGTTAGCTTAGCACTGCTGGTCGTTAAATAGCAGCTCACTTCAAATCACACATTTGATGAATTTGGAAAAGAAGTAACATTAATGCAAAACTACTTTTTGTAAAACAGTAAATACCCTCAGTTTTCAATTCTTGATTTCAAAATCACCTGACAAAATCACCAGACATTTATTGCATTTTAATACACAAATCCTTTTTGCAAGTAGTCCATCGTAAGTAATACCTCAGCGAAGTGGTACTTCCTGTTACCAGACCAATCGAAATGCTTCTATCTCATTTTGAGCCTGCTGTGGTTTTCTGATTGGTCAAAATTCTAATGCTTGGTTTTAACGTTTTCTTAGTTTCACATCAGAAATTTGCGTATAAGTTGCAGCTTACCTTACTGTGGGATTTGCGGTGCCAAGTGTCGAAGAGTCTGTACGAATGGCAGCTCACCTGGTTCTTCTTGTAAGACTGGCGGTGGCGGGTGATGTAAATGTAGGTGATGACTCCGAAGGTCACTGCCAGCACGGCACCGCAGGAGCACAGGATCGCAATCAGGGTGGTGTTTTTCTGATGCGTCTCCTCGACATCGCAAAACGAACAAGGTCAGCGCAAAGCACAAGCTCCCCCCATTTTTAGCTCCCTGTATCTGAGTTTCTACTTGCAGTTTTCTACTTGTCGTTGCACAACAACAATGAGGGCTTTTGTTTAGTGCACATTAATTTAACCATGCATCCTGCAGCTAATTAATTAATGACAAGTCAATGAATATTGAACACTAACCCAACGACAAAATATATATTCACTGCAAACAAGAGCTGGTCTCTTATAAATGCAAGGAAGCATGCCATATTTCTGCAAATAAGCACTGGTCTCCAATAACTGCCTGGTCAAAAAATGTTTTGGTTTCCCTAAATAAAACTTTCACAGTTTCCTCTAACAGTTTCTTAAGCTTTCACTTTGATCTTCGCCTGTCTCACGTTTGCTGGGTAGTATTGGTTCAGTATTTACTTCCCACGTGTTCTTGTGTTTGTTGCCAGTTTGTTTAAGTGCTTGCTCTGTCTCATTCCTGGCTTTTCAGTGTCTGCCTGGTTAGACACTTCCTGTTTTTTGACATTTCTGGATAAACTCATGTTTATTGTTCACCTGTCTGCACTCCATTCAAGACAAACATCTTAAGTACTCACAAAATGTGAGTTATATACACATAAAATATTTATTACCTGGTCCATGGGTTTGGGTTCATGCTTTTTCCTTAGCTGATCCAGGTAGGTTTGGTTAACTGTGAGAATTAGAAATAATTACATTATCATTACATTATCATATTTTATCCAAAGCAACTTACAGTTGATTATGCTTGCCAAGGACCAATCCTCCCTAGGAGCAATGTGGGGTTAGGGGCCTTGCTCAAGGGCCCAACAGCAGTGGTGTTTTTGCTGTGGCTGGACTGGGGCTTGAACCACCAACCTCTGGGGTCCCAGTCATTTACCTTAGCCACTAGCCTAATTTATATGCCCCTTGTAGCCTAATTTATATGATAAAATAAGATAATGTTTTTTGAATATATTTAAAAAGAGATAATTGCCCTAACAACTTCCCATTTACATTACCTTATTTTAGGTCATTTCTGGGTGCAGTGAGGGGACCCATATGTTTGTAGCCCAGTTTTTAGTCCTACTATGAATGGTGTTTGATGGCTATTTTGAGCCCACATTGTCAGTGTACATTAAGGTGGGGTAGGAGAGGTATAGTTAGCATGGGGAAAAATTTGATGGCTAGATTGGAAATTTGACTATGATTTGATGGTAGACCCTTTATTTCCCACAAACCTCACAATCCTCTCAAATGCAGCACAATAACTGAATGTTTTAGGTGTAGAAACCTATGATCAACAACACTAATGAGAGCGGACAGCTTATCTCCTATTGGATACGTTTTTTGTTGACCACCCATGGATATTTTTCGCAGTACTGACCTTTGACAGACACACTGACCATTTTCCCGTTCTCAAACGTCATGGTGCACATATCTCCAAACATGGTTTTCAACAGTTCTTTGCAGATTTTGGCATCAACGGACTCATTCTGTTTAGAGGTTAAAAGAGTGTTATTGGCTCTCTCAGTTCCTCCTGAGGTTTTTAAAACAGGAGCATTTGTAACACATGCCTAAATGTATGTTGCTCAACAAAAAGTTTAAGGTTGTCTAAAAGGGGAACACTGCATTTGACATGACCAGTAAATATTTTTTGGGCATACCTAAAATCATTTACAGTCCCTTCCCTTGCTTAAAATCCCATAGGCAAGAGTTTTGTAATCACATTGAATAAGGATTTTTATATTATCTCAAAGTAAGCGCACTCCAGTATTTTTATTTCCTTTGTTTGTTAAAGTATTCATTTGAGCACTTGCTTCTTTGAAACCACATTGAACCTCAGAAGTTTTTACTTATTACTGTCATGGCTGATCCTGCTTTAGGATGAAACTGTTCTTCTCTACAGGCACATTCAACTGTGGTACTGGCTAACCTACAGTCATTATGGGATGGCAAACCTGGCTGTCTGATGAAATCCTAACCTAATTCAATCCGAAATGCAGGAAAGTTTGCCTGTCTGCGCAGACATGAGCAGCCGCACCCTGCCTGTCTGCGCAGGAATGAGCAGCCGCACCCTGCCTGTCTGCGCAGACATGAGCAGCCGCACCCTGCCTGTCTGCGCAGACATGAGCAGCCGCACCCTGCCTGTCTGCGCAGACCTGAGCAGCCACACCCTGCCTGTCTGCGCAGACCTGAGCAGCCGCACCCAGCCTGTCTGCACAGACATGTCTGTGAGATGAGTTCAGAACTCACAGGTTGCCCTTCCTGTGCTAAAAGGACCACATTATTCCTGGATCTTCATGAAAGGAAGAGTCAGCTCTCACAGGAAGGCACAAGGGAAAGGACAGAGTAGTTTCCCACACTGCTGAGTGTGGAGCACTTTTATAAAACATGACGTACACTTTCCCATCCTTCCATCCCGCTCTCTAAGGTCAGGGGTCATGAACTTTCAGCAGCTTTCCCATAATCCTACAATGCTGTGGCTAGGTGACAGACAATTAAAAAATTTCCAATCGAGTTATTTTCAGCATCCGTAAAAAAGGTCACCTACACACAGTGATCTACAGTGCACGGACACCTTGATTAATCTGAGGCAGTCGGTTCCAGGGTTTGTGTTCAGTTGGACAGCAGATTTACATGGCATCCCTGTCTAACTGATGTCCAATCAGAACATTCCCTGAATTCATTTACTGTGGCGATCCGTCTCTGGATACATCATTTAATCAACAAAATGAAACACTAATTTTATCTTGTAGGAATTTTACTTAACTTGAAGTTCTATGTAGTTCCAAAGTATAGTTTAATTATTTAATAAAATTAACATTTTATTAGCAAAACTCAAATGGAATCATTTACAGTATGAATATACTGCATATCAGAAAGGCAGGTCGGATCTAAAGTAATGTTGAGTGACACTAAACAAATAAAATAAAAATAAAATACTTATCTAAATGTCAGAAGGCAGACAACCAAACTGTGTCAACTCTTTGTCTTTGAACTCTTTCGCTTTGAAATAAAGCCATCAACTCCTCTTTGACCATAAAACAGCCTAATATCCTCAGTAAGGATGTCTCACTGAGGAGATCAGATCAGGACTTGAGTATAACTTCCAAACAAACCAAGTAAATACAACGTCTTTTCACAAAACTTTGAATAAACGTCTTACCGCATCATTGTTTCCTTTACTGAAATTCTTGTAGGAATAAACCTGCAAAAAAATGTAAAAAAAGATAATTCATTTTCATATCATTGTGTGATTTGTTTTGTTAAATGGAGATTAATTTAAAATCTAATCATTACAACCTGATATTTTATGCTCTCCTGCCAATAATTTCACGTAATGAGTGAGATTAACTGCTTTAATATTACACAAAGTGGACATACCCACCTAGATCCACACACAAAAATTGTAACATAACCGGTGCTCTCTTTCTTCTTAGCGATGTTCCAAATTTTGGGAAGCCTAAGGTTTGGCCCATATCTGACTGTTTTTTTATATTTCTATGTCTCATAATGGCTTCCTTGACTTTCAGCTTGCCACTGCTCATGTTGACAAATGGCAATAACAGACTCCAAATGCAATCCAAAGCCTTCAATCGAGACTAGATACTGAATCATCTCTTCTACCTGAACTAAGGAAGTAATTGAACAAAGTTTGGTCAGAAAGAACTGTGAAGCCATTTGTCCCAAACGTAATGGTGCCCTAAATTAGGAGGCTACGTGTAAAAAGTGCTGTAATTTCTACATAGCAATATCAAAATTGACAAAAATAGCCTTTGATAAATCTGCACTTTAGCCGGGTGTTTGATTATTGTTTGATTACAAATCTAAAGAGACAAATCAAGAAAAAACGTATCTTTGTCGCACGTATTGTGGAGAGCACCGTGTTGATAAATGTTCGCTCTGTATTGTTCACACCCCGCATATACTTTAGACAATCCTATTTCACAGGAACAAAATTACATTTTGGAAGAGACATGGGAGTACTTGCTGACCAAAGCATAACAGGATCTAGTCAGTGAGCAGTAGAAGTGAAAAAGACAAACAAGATATGAGAATACTGCAAAACAAAAAAGAATAGATCATAAATCAAAAGAGTCTACATTTATTTTATCTTCTTCACACCACACTTTGAGTACTGTGTGCGGTTCTGGTCTGATCTGAAAAACGGTTGTGGTCTCTGGTAGGTGTAACACTGACTAGGAGTAAATACTCTATTCTCAGTTCTGGGAGGCTGGGAATGTGTCATCTGTGAGTTCTCGCCATGAATTGACAGCTTTCAGTGGGATAGGCGAAAGAAGTATTATGTAGTTTTTAGTAGCATGTATATTCTTTTTTATGTCAGAGGCTACTGTTTTAATTTCAGTTTAGCTTGTATCACATTATCTGGATTTTTTTTTAACTAATTTCATTTTCGCTGATTTTGTTCATTTTTGTTTCAGTTTTTGTTTATGTGTATAGTCCGACTTGTCTCTTACTTTTTGGGAAGGTTGTATGGTAGTGGTGGACCCCATGCTCGTCGCTGTATGTTTGCTTGATCCTCTGAAGGTCTGAGTCACAGTCAGGGCCGCGTCAGTGGATTTGCTCTGTGTGACTGGTGGCATTCCTGCATTAGAAAAATTGGATGCAATTCAAACACACAAACAAGAAGATGGGTAATAACTTTCAAATAATACCATAAAACTTCCAATAATCACCAGGACATAAACCAAGCACTTATTACGTACCTTCAGTTATTGGAGATTTTGTGCTTATTGACATAGTCACACATGAGATTAAACAAACGTCGAGAGGCCAGAGCTAAACGATGAATATTCCAAAAATAAATTTGTTGTAAAATTTTACACTTACACATTAACAAAATCTCCAATATTGTTAGTATTGCTGTGTTTTGATATGCTTTTTATTTTGGTTTTGTTCAATGAGTTTTGGTTTTCTTCGTTTCCTTGGTCCATATGCTTTTGTTTTCATTTTCCTTTTGTGTCTGCCCTGCCTTCCTTGTTACCTGTCTGGTGATCGCTCATTTGCTTCACCTGCTCTGTTGTCCACGTGTGTCTCGTCTGCGCATTTGTCTTGTGCGTTTATACCCTGTTCATTGTTCAGTTTGTTGTGAGGTCGTCTCAGTTTGTTTCTACTCTCTGTGTGCGCTACGAGCCTTTCTGTTCCTTCCTGGTTCCTTGTTGTGACTTCCTGTTTTCCCGTTTTCGCTGGTTGGATCCTGATTCGTGTTTGCGTTTTGCCGGTTTTGAACTTCTGCCTGTGTTTTCCCTCTTTGCCTTTGGATTGTGTTTTTTTACCTCGGCTGAGTCGCTCTGGTTTTGACCTTTGCCTGTATATTGACCCTGATTTTGGATTTGTGGACTTTGGACTATAATGAACTTTGGTTATTTCATGTCTGTCTGTCTGCAATTGAGTACTTGCAGTATCCTGACGTATAGAGTAGTAAGTTCAATAGCGCAATAAGAAGCAATGATATGTCACTTTGTGAGTGTTGAATTGTGGGAAAGTCTGTCAGACTTGAGAACAAATAAATTAGTGTGTCCTTGTTTTTCTAAAGTTTGACATTATGTAGTATGCCTGCATACTAAATGAGCAACCTTTTTAAAATCGAACAGGTTACCTTCAATTTATACTGTATGTGGTCTCATTCAAGTAAATGCAGTGTTAATGGGAAGGGTGTAGAGTAGCTTAAGAGCAGCTTAGCTGAGCAAAGTATCACCACATTCTGTTAAATGAAAATTCAAAATAAGGTTAATTCACCTTAACCTTTCTATGACAGTTAAAAGAAGATTGAAGAAAGTTAACATCAGCTATAATACTATGATGTATAGACTCACTATATATAACTATATTTCTTGAATTGATTAAAATTAAATGTTAGTGGCCTCAATCATGCCAACCAAACCTGTGAGGCCCTGCTCGAGGAGAGAGTGCAAATCCTGACTACTGCTCTACTCCAGCCCACAGTAGAAAACATTCCAAAATGTGATATTGTATTTAACATGTGTCTGATTTGTATTAGTTTATCTGGTGTCCTACAAGGACCATCTCTGAGTCTCATAGAGCAGTTGTGTAAATTACACGAGAGGGAGAGAGAGAGAGAGAGAGAGAGAGAGAGAGAGAGAGAGAGAGAGAGAGAAAAACCTATGAACTCACAGGCATAGGCCAAAGGCAAAAAACATCAAAGCAAGCAGTGGAAATTTATTATTTATATTTATAGAAATTAGTCATGCATCCTTATTATGCGTGTTGACATTTTTTACCACATTCTCTTAGGTGAGAGTTAGTTTTCATTTATGCAAAACTAATAAGGAGTTAACAAGTCCCTTGTTTGTTATTAATAAAATGAAAAATAACTTCTTCGGAATGCATGGTCAAAACGGCCTCGTTGTTAGCTTACCAATGTCTCATAAGCTGTAATTGGTGAACAAAAGCCTAGCTGTGGAACATTCCTGAAAATTCCTGACAAACTAGTACTTAATTAAGCTACTCAATAGTCAGGCCTTCACACCATTCTACCAAAACATAAAGAATAACTGACTAAATAGAATTGAACAAAAACCATAATAGGCTACTCTATTCATGCCTTATTAACTACTAATAAACATGCAAAATGCAGTATTCATGGTTGACAAAGGTTTTGCAAATTGTTGGCTCAAATATGGTAAATTTATTGTAAGTCAAAGAAGTGCAACACTGAGTATAAAGACACAGACTAATGATACCTTCATTAATGATTACTGCTTTGCACTTAGAAACCTAACATAGGTTTTACTGGAGGTACTCTTAGCTGTATAGTTAGTATACAGGGGGTTCTCTTACCTGTGCTTTGGAGGGTGAGTTGAGAGGTGGTAGTTGCTGTATCTGTAGGAAGTGACGTTTGGGGATTTGGGTCAGTTCCATTTGTAGGTGGGACGGTTGCCGTGCTTTTGTTGGGGTCACTGCTAGGTGTCGGTTGCTGGGTCGAACCCGTGGGCTGAACGGTGGCGCTGATGGTGGGGGTGACGAAGGTGGCTTTGAGAGTGGTCTCCGTCATACCTGAGCTTCCTGTGGTCTGCGTGGTACCCATTGCCTCGGTGGTCGAGAGGACGGGGTTCAAAGTCGCCAGCGAGATGGTGCTGGGAGCTTTCGATGTCTGGGTTGGGGCTTGGGTACGGGTGCTGGGGACGGTAATTACTGTGTTTGTGCTCGGAGACGGGGTCGATACTCCTTGAGTGCTGCTTTGCGTTGTGAACACATTGGTAACAGTTTCGCTGGTGGTATGAGGCGAGAGGACACTGGTACTTTCAGTGCTGTTAGAACTCAAAGAGGTAGGGGAGGGTGGCGTAGGAGCCGTGGTGGTATTAGTATCTTCATTGTTTCCATAAGCATGATGGGAAAAAATTCCTAAAGGAAGAAGGAAAACAGAACAGTTTACCCAGTAACACTGAACTTTCCTGTAGTTCTAAACTTCCCCAGGACTCTTGGAATGTCCTGTAGTTCTAAGCTACCCTGTAATTCTAACCAGAATGTCCTGTAGGTCTAAGACCAAGCCGGTCTACAGGTTAAGGGCAAAATGTCAAACGTATATTCATCATTTTCTTAAAGTATTTGCTTCAGAAAGCTACCTGTCGTTGCGCCTCAGCGCTTGCTACTCGCCACCCCTGAGCATGGACCGTTATTTACATTCATGTCATATTTCTCTCAGGAACTGAAATACTGAATCATTATGAAATCTATGAGGCAGATAACCTACAATGCAACACGGCTATTCAGTCCACTGGCTGTGGGGTGCACCAAGCAGCATAGGGGATATAGGAATGGTGGGAGTCAGTAAGTGACATAGAGGAATGGAAGTTTCCTGGTGGTCCCCTCCCAACAGGGATGTACATCTGGGTCACATTTGTAACAGAATGGCCAACCAGAAAACACCTGCTTTACCGAATTACTCATCATCTCCTATCATACACTTTAAACACGAAAGGATTTTTTTTTCTACTCAATTCCTTAAAGGGACAGGCCAACTTTTTGGCAAATCAGTGCCTTTCATTTACCTATGAAGAGAAGAGAACTGGGGCCAATTTAACAGCTCCAGAAATGTGTTGTACCAGACTTTTTTTTAGGCTACCACTGCTCCTCTAACCTTTGTAGGTGCAATTACAGTATTACGTATATGTTTCTTTGTATTACACTTTACTGAATGGCTAAATTGACATATAAATGAGTAATAACTGACATTAAGTGAAATAACATAGCTTGCCAATGGTGAGAAAGGGCATTGTTGAAAAAGGGAGAAAGAGTTATTGACATATACATCCGCAAGAGCACCAGATTTCCAAATGAACCAATAGAACTGCAAGTTAATTAAATGCAAATGCAATTAGGTAACGATTAGAGGAGGCCACCCCCAGCAATGATCGTACTATTAATGAATTTTATTCCTACATTTCCCCTCAAGACTGATTGTATTTATATTCATAAAATATGTAATCAGAGTGAACATCCCAGCTTCCTCAGGTTTTGCTCGTATTTATGAGAGTAAGAAATTGTGATAAAATGGACATTATTGGCTCACGTCTTTAGAGCCCTCCAGAGACCTTTGATTTCCTGTGTCAGCTATGCAGCGTATGGCTTCGGGTCTCCAATTATAGCACACAGGACGCTACACACAATAACCAAGGAAATGACACACCCACTCCTACTTCACCAGCTTCATACGAACAATGCTGCTTTTAAAGGGGAATGGGGGTTCAGGACAATGCCTTACATTTGTGGCTCACGCCCCTTGTCCCCCCCACCCCAAATATACACAAATTTCCTATATTTGCAGAAGAAAAACTCATTTACTTCCATGAGATCATATCAGAAAATCAAATTTAGTAAGCTTAAGTTTCGGCCAATTTCCCATTTCCTGCATTGATGAGTTATTTAAAAATGTGGTACACTATTGGCCGATTGGCATGGAGGTAAAGTAGGTGAAATGACTCAGTGGTTTAATTGCACCTATATTTACGTATGAGGTATGTTAATACCGAATACACAAATGTTCAAGATCTTCCCATACTCCAAAATGCTAGTGCTGCCATTTACGCTGCCTGGATTCAAGAGTGGTTTCATGGACAATGGGATGAAGTCAAAACTTTTCCACGACCTCCTCAAAACCCAGTTCCAAACCGCATTAAACCTTTAAAAGAGGTTCTAGGATTCAGAGCAATAAGTAAATTAGTGGTGCAGTGATCTCACTGTATTTTCTCTCGATCATGATCAGACTCAGAAAAAACAAAAGTTGGCTAAAATGCTATATGCAAAGGGAAAGATGGTCATCTAGAATCAACAAATTGGCAAGCACAATGAGTATTTACTCAACTAATAATTCTGGTAGGTGGCAGACCACAAGAGTGATGTTTCGAAAGCTCATATGTCATAAAATGAATCTTCAACATTTATCAAAATAGCACATTGTATCGATTACCCGTTACTTGCATGTGTTAACAAGCTCATCATTCGTTAATTTCTCAGACCATTGAGGATTGCTGGAGAAAATGGGTATGTATTTTTTATATAGTCACAACACAAGTGATGTTTATTATTTTTAGATTGTGAAACTGGCCATATTAACAAGCAGTCTGGACAATAAGCAGAAAACTTAAGTTTTGTACCAGACTGGAGGAAATGATTCTGGTCTATGTGATAAGCCCAGGACGCAGCTGCTTGAATTTAGTTTAGGTTTATAACATGACACTATATGAGTAATGAACTGCTACATACAGGTATGCATGCCTGCATACCATACCCTGCTTTTATAAAGACGACAGTGGCAAAAGGTCTCTGCACTCCTATCATTACTTGAGTTTTCGCATTTGTATTTTATACAATTGATTTAAAAATCTGTAAATGGATTTTTGAACAGCCTACATAAAATTTGCAGTTGCAGACTTGTAGAGCTTGTACATAATCTCCCAACTGAAGTTTCAAAGATGTGCTGTCTTATTTGATAGCACCAACAGTAAGAGAGTTTAACGGCTAATACCGATAGCATTGCTACTTCGCTGAATAGACTTCTTGGGGTTTTCATTGATTGTGTTAAAATTTCACATGGGGGTTGGGTTTTTGTCCATTAAGGTCTGGAGGAAGCGCATCTGACAGCTTTACCAAATTCTTCCTCAATCACACCACATCAAACAAAGAGTCTACCATTCCATTTCAGCTTCTCTCTCATTTTAATGTCATATGATATGCATATGGTCGAATTTTCACCCTTTCATACCTCAAAAGCATGGTCGGATGTAACATTAGAGACATTTAAACATTTATAAAATAACATTCCAAGAAGGTCTGAGGCTGTTCTGAATTCCTTTTAATGATCAAAAAATTACTTAGAAATTCCTGATAAGCAGGTTTTGCAGGCCCTAATGAGCTCATAAATGAATCTTCTCTGAGAGTCCAACATGAGGGCGATGAAGCCCTGTAACAAAAACTCATAGTTACACAGAGGAAATGAAATAAATACAACAAGCAAATCAGCTTTCCAGTGTTTATCTCTAAATCCACGGCAAATAATAAAGTTGACGATATTTCCCACAACAGAAAACAAAGGGTAGGAACTATTTGAAGTAGCGTGGACAGAAATACTGGGTATTGTTGCCTTCTGTGATTCAACTAGACTCAGTTTAACTGCAGATTAAATGGATTTGATTTGACATAATAACAATAAGGTGACACTGATGTTTGTGCTGTTAACGCCTCACTTACAACTATAACCGAATGGATCAACTGAAAGTTGCAACTGCTTGCTTGCTGATTGGTTAAGTTTTCAAAGGGCCACGCCCTGTTGCCTGCCAGACATTCTTCCATTAGAAATGATGTAAGCAGTTCTAAGCAGAGGTTGAAGTAAAAATGACTTAACACACTGGCTTAGTGCTCAGGTATGGTAGCCCAGAAGCCCATGCCTATCTTTCGCTACTGTACACAGTCATGTGTGGTAGCACTGCTGGTTTGATTGAAATAAGAATACCTGCGTTTCAGAGGTTTGTATCCCCTTCTCCTCGCTCCTGCTCCTTGTGAGCAGTATCCCCATCTCCAGGCTGGCTGGATGACAGAATATTATCCCTGCTTATATAATAATAATAATAATAATAATAATAATTTTACATAGAAAAATACATCATAGCAACTAGCTTCCACCCACTTTGGCGGTATTTCTATAATCATGTTTTCTCCAACCGTGTAAATGTTCATAACAGCTATGGACAGGCTTCGGTTCAGCCATCTTTGCGCATGATTCATACATTTGAACTTTTATGAGAAGAAAACATTGACCTATGTGAAAGTCCCGCTGCACATACAACCGTGATTTGTATTTGACGTCAGCATTTCTGCCCTCTTCAGTATAGAACAATTGGCGAATATATAATACACAGGTGGTTAGCACTGATTAGACAGCTGGGTTTGGGTTCAGTTCATGGCCCCGGTTCTAGAGGCGCAGAACAGTGCCAGGGGTCTTGTCCTGGAATGGTGTCCCAGCCAAGTGGGCTCACAGGGGTTAGAAACCTCTCTATCTGAAACAGACAAGGGTGTGAGAACTGACCTCTGTTTTCTCCATGCCTTCCTGCCCAGTGTTGACTCTGTTATGCAATAGGATGTGAGTTTCCTCACAGTGTATGATTGAAACTCAATAGAGAAAATACCACGCCTGTCTCAAGTACGGCTATCACAGAATGTGTCGGTGCTTGGACCTCACATTATTCAGACACAAGGAAATGGTCATAGAACGTTCTAGCGCATATACAGCTTGTCCATTATACTTAGCAGTAGATCTGTAGAGGGAAGTACTCTGAACTATTTTCGCTGCATATAACAACATGAAGATGTACAGCCAGGTCATAATCTTTGAAGATGTCTATGAATGTTTATGTCAAGTGTGATGAAGCTCTGGCATACATTAGGCAGCCATTTTAAACAAAATAATAATGACAAATGTATGGTGTTTGGACTGATTTTTTTTTTTTTAAAAAAAAAAAAAAAATATTCATGAGCTATTAAAGTATCCACAACCTGACTGTATTATTGATAACAATATGCATGGAACTTCCAAACGAGTGCATCAAATATTTTGAAACAACTGATCTACAATATGTACAATGAACATAGCTCCCTTCATTTATTCCAGCATTCCAAAAAAAAAAAATGGCATTCTCTAAGCTTGGAACGAACAACTATGATTATGAAAATACTAACTAAATTCATGGGTCACAAAATAAACCTTCATTTTATCTTTTTCTCCAGTTTTGTCATCTGACTTGAATTTCTCTATTATGTAATCAAGTTCTGGGTCTTGCATAATTCTACTAGCCTAATTGTAATTTGCAGACTATTTCTTTGTTTACAAAATGACAAAATATAGAATCTGTCAAAATGTATGCGATTTTGTCCCAGCACAAATTAAAGGGGAGTCAAAGTAAGGATTGAAGGAAATTTCACTTTCCGTTACTGTTGTCTGTTCCACTTCTGTTTACTTAATTAAGGTAATATCCAGGTGGAACACCCCAATACCAGTTGGTAGTACCCAATATATCTCTTGCTAAGTGTTGGTGTCCAATAGGAGCTCAGGATTATGAATATATTGATGTTGCAAGAGCACGTGTTATCTCCCATACATGTTCAATGTATCTACCTGATTACACATTGGACCAAAATATCCAGTATAAGGGTTAGTAATCTGAGTACATTACAGCCATGAGACATGGGAGAAATGTATATCATTACAGCAAAGAAAATATGTAAAAGTGGAACACAATTGGCTACTTAGTTTGAAAACCTGCCCTTTTGCAAGTTGATATCAATGCAGAATATCATACGCTGTCATTACTAGGTTTGCTTATATGAATGAATTATGATACAGTCTACTTTGGTTATGAGAGATAAGATTTGTGTTTATGCTGGCACAAAAGTATTTAAAAACATATTCTCGTGATATTGAAGGTAGTGTCCTTCTTGCATTGCATTGTTTCTTACACACACAAGACACAGTCTAAATTGCAGCATGAATGCCAAAATGTGTATAAGCCATGAACTTAAATGAACTGCTTCACCTGAGTTATGAAATTATAGAAAAAAAAGACTTGGCAGAGCTTGTTGAATTGTCCACCTTCCTGCCTAAATTCATAACACCTTAACCGACCGCCTCAGCGATCTGCTGAGCCGTGAGGGCATTCTGTCTCGGGTCAGGTCAGCTGTGCTCCCGACCGTTTGCCTCTGATCCTGCTGTCATGGCAGCCTACCGTGGGTTACCCATGAGGTAAGCTCAGGTATGTTTGGCTGTGGCGTATAACGAGGGCCGTGCCAGGGCAGACATGCCCTCTCGGACAGGCCCTCACGCATGGGCAGACTGCCACTCTCTCAGTGAAACAAATGCTTCATGGACACTGCATGCTATGATCTAATGAAAGTAATGCTTCATGGACACCGCATGCTACGGAAAATGATCTAATGCTTCTACCTATCAAACAGCAGTCAGTTTTGATGCTGTTTTTGTGTGTGTGTGGTTTGTGGATGATGTGTGTGAGGTCTGTGTATGTGTGAGTTTAGTGGATGGCGTGTGTGTGCACGTGAGTGTGTATGTGTGTGTGTGTGAGGTTTGTGGATGATGTGTGTGAGGTCTGTGTATGTGTGAGTTTAGTGGATGGTGTGTGTGCGCATGAGTGTGTATGTGTGTGTGTGTGAGTTTAGTGGATGGTGTGTGTGCACGCGAGTGTGTATGTGTGTGTGTGTGTGTGTGTGTGTATGTGTGTGAGGTCTGTGTGTGCAACTGTGTGTAAGGTTAGTGCATGGTGTGCGTGTGTCTGTGTGTGTCTGCGTGTGCAAGGTTAGAGGATGGCCCGTGTGTCTGTGCGTGTGTGTGAGTGTGAGGTTAGAGGATGGCCCGTGTGTCTGAGCGTGTGTGTGAGTGTGAGGTTAGAGGATGGCCCGTGTGTCTGGGCGTGTGTGTGAGTGTGAGGTTAGAGGATGGCCCGTGTGTCTGAGCGTGTGTGTGAGTGTGAGGTTAGAGGATGGCCCGTGTGTCTGAGCGTGTGTGTGAGTGTGAGGTTAGAGGATGGCCCGTGTGTCTGAGCGTGTGTGTGAGTGTGAGGTTAGAGGATGGCCCGTGTGTCTGGGTGTGTGTGTGAGTGTGAGGTTAGAGGATGGCCCGTGTGTCTGGGTGTGTGTGTGTGAGTGTGAGGTTAGAGGATGGCCCGTGTGTCTGAGCGTGTGTGTGAGTGTGAGGTTAGAGGATGGCCCGTGTGTCTGTGCGTGTGTGTGAGTGTGAGGTTAGAGGATGGCCTGTGTCTGAGCGTGTGTGTGAGTGTGAGGTTAGAGGATGGCCCGTGTGTCTGAGCGTGTGTGTGAGTGTGAGGTTAGAGGATGGCCCGTGTGTCTGAGCGTGTGTGTGAGTGTGAGGTTAGAGGATGGCCCGTGTGTCTGGGTGTGTGTGTGAGTGTGAGGTTAGAGGATGGCCCGTGTGTCTGAGCGTGTGTGTGTGAGTGTGAGGTTAGAGGATGGCCCGTGTGTCTGATGGCCCGTGTGTCTGAGCGTGTGTGTGAGTGTGATGTTAGAGGATGGCCCGTGTGTCTGAGCGTGTGTGTGAGTGTGCTGCTCTGTGCTCTTGTTCTTGAGGCTGTGTTAGGAGAGAACAGGGAGGAAAGGGGTGTGACTGTGCCAGTCTCTGAGTGATTTATGAAGAAGATACTCTGGGAAAAGCAGGTTACAGGAGAGAGAGAGGGCACAAACTGTTCCAGGCTACAACACATCTGATGGATGTAATACTAAAACGTCCACTCCCTCACAGAGTGCCTCAGCGCCCCACCCAAAAAAAAAAAAAAAAAAAAAACTCTAAAATTCAGCAACCTACTCCCCCACCCTCCCCTCTGTCTGGTCTATTTTTCTCAAAATCTGGGAGTCTCTGGACCTGTGTTCTCGCTACCAGAGGACACAGGTCTGCCAAACCTGCCATTGGAACTGGGATGCTAATAAAGGTCTATTTCTCACTGTTGCTCTCCACTCCCTCAAGCTTTCTGTGAACACCAGAAGCCAGATCTAAACTAAGGCAAATATCTGTGGTAGAACATGCACTTAACACTTTGTTTTCACACCCAGCATGGTTCTAGGAAGTGAGAAGATGGGATCAGTCACTTAATAAAGGCATCTTAAAACAGAAGCAGATCAGAGTATACTCTTAGAAAAAAGGTTCCATGGAGGTTCTTTGTTTTGTCCAGCTGGGGGAGCCATTAAAGGTTCTTCTTTGATATGGATTTCACTCTCAGGTTCTCTGTAGAACCTTATTCTGAGGGTTACACAAAGAACCCCTTAAAGAAATCTGTATGTAAGGTTAACCTTTAAGGGTTCCCCAGCAGGACAAAAGAAGAACCTTTAAAAGTGGTAGAAAGAACTTTTCTCTTTCAAGGGTGTAGGCTGACAATCTGTGCTAAAAAATATGCAAAGCTTGAGATCATTATAGCTCATTCCTACCTATTATTCCAGAGGCAAAGAAGTGGTATGGATGGAACGACTCATAGCAATCTTAATTATTGTCTGACTTTGGCTTAAATTGTTTAGTCATTTTGATAAAAATCAGTGTGAGGTGCATTATAGCTATGGGACTTAATTAAAATGTCGTATGTCACATGAGAAATACATGCAGACATGTAGAACTTAACTTTGGAAGTTAATAAATAAATAAATAAAAATCGAATTTACTTTCATTAACATTGTTTCAATGTCCAAGCCTACACCTCCCCGTAATTTCCTGTTTCGAATACAGGCGAACAAACAAAATGCAAAGCTAAGACAGGTAGAATCTTATTAAATGTCACTGAAAACAGCGTCCCTTAGGTTATTCTGTACCTCCTATTGTTAGTGTTAGGAGGTACAGAATAGGTGACTAGATGGCAATTTTAGAGATCGCATTGGCACTCCTGGCGTTTGTATCAGCATTCCTCAAAAACCACATGCAGAAAAGTCATTATCAGCATATTTTCAATGTACATAACAAATCTTAGACCCTACTAATTAAAAAATAACAGTGGGACACGCCTTCTATGTCTGTCAGCAGTGTCGCTTAATTAGCCTGACGGCTGCAGCAGCTCCGCGGCTCGGTTACAGTTTCTCTGCAGCGTGTCACGAAGTTGACAGATGTTTCATTTCTCTGTGTCTACACCCCCACCACTATCTGAGAGCAGGCTACCTCCCCCACACCCGCCGGTCACGACTTACTTTTTAAAACAAGGTGCTCTTAATTAAATCGTCATATTTAACGCTGACTGCGCTAATCTTTAACACTGCGATGTAATTAGCTTACATATTAAGAAAAGTTCCAAGTAACATTTCAGCAACCATTCAAAAACAGTCAAAGTGCAACCTGGGTTCTATTCTGTTATTAACTTGGTACCCCACGTTTTGTACACAGTACAGTTCTTATTTCCCCTCATAATCTATTGTTATTATGATTAATTAATTATTATTATTATTTTATTATTATTCCATTAATCACTTATATTATTAAACCCCTCAATCTATTATTCTAAGATAGGCACTGTTAATTGCTATAAGATGCTAAATAAACTACTTCAACCAGACTTCAGATTCTTATTAAACACGTAGCAAAACTTATATTAAGTATGTAAAGATGGATCAACATGATAAAAAAGCAAGTGGTAAAGGTTAATTTATGAGGTGGAAAGGTAAAGTTATAACTTACCAAGTAAAAGGACGGCAAATATTGCACGCATTTTGTTTTCTTTCCTTCTCAGTTTCCCCAAAAAAGTTCAAATTCTGCTCCGTGTCTGACTCAGTCCGTGGTGGTCAACGTTTTTAATTTAGTGTAAATGAAGCGCTTGATGATGTGATGAAGCGAATCGCTATTCAGTTTGCGAGGCGTATCTCCTCGCATTCGTATTTGAAGCAAATGATTTTGCCCCAATGTAATTGTTTTTCTGAAAGCCAGGAATGCTTTTGTTTGAGTGTCTATCCTCTTTTCTGGGCTCTCCGACTCGGGGATTTGGGGGAACGTTTTTTTGCAGGTTTCCTTGGCTCCGCTGAATGTAAGCCGCAGTCGCTGGCTCCCTCTCTGCCGCTATTCATGCGCTGCGCGGCTGGTGGATGCTGAGGAGGTATTGTACTCGCTTCACACTCAAAAAGCCGTGACTGGACCAAACCCTCAACTACTCTTCAAGTATCCAGCTGCTCGCTGGTCTGGCGGGCACTGCCCACATGTCGGCAGATTGTCACAGGCGCCTAACACGCCAGATCAGAGGAGCTCCAATCGGAAACATCGGGTGGACCCTTTCAGTTGCCAAAACAATAACAAAGGAGATTTCACACAGACATTATGTTCCCGTACCTATGACTCTGAATTGTTAACTATGAAAAAGCATGCTGACTTTGATTGCGGAAACCAGGGTCCAAGTGGTTTTTAAATTGTTAGACTGTTTAGTCATTGGAGATTGCAGCAGAGGTCTTTTAATTCATGATTCTGGGACTCAATGGCTGGAAATAGGAAAGGTCATTTAATTGTATTTGAACAGGCTAATTTTTTTTTTTTTTAAAGTTGCGTTAACATTCAGATGAGTAACTCTGTGCCTGGGGGAACTCGACAGAAAGCCAGCTATTTAAATGTTTGCCTTTTGGATTTAAAACCAAAAAGACCAGCATTTGTAATGGAGAGCTGTCTGCCTTTGGGTTGAGAAAGTCTTGGTATCCAAAGCTTTCAACGTAGCCAGCGAATTATTCTCATCTCACGTATTTCTTTCCAACAAGATAAGAGAGCATTTCAATAATTAACGGCTATGTTTGGACAAGACGTCAATGAGTCTTACCAGATTACAAAGTCGACATCTCACGTTCTGTACTTTCATCATTGAGGGCTTAATCAAACTTTTCACTAATCCAGTAATTCCCAACGTCGGTCCTTGGGGCACACTGTGTATGCTAGTTTTTATTCCAACCACAACTGCAATCCCAAAATCTTAACAAGCATTTAATTGTTCATAATTGTTAACGCTTTTTCATGACTAGAGAGATAATTGGCCATTATAGCTATGCATTTCATGAAGAAAAAGCTCCTATGTTCACACTGTGCCATATTGCAGGCAATTGCATAAAGACAAGTAAAATGTTTGAACTCATATTAAAGACCATGGTGATTCTGGACACAACCACTAAAACTATCCAATTGGTAGGTAATGAAACATTCAAAGACAAAGCTAATTATAATGAGCCAAACCTGCATTGTGTTATGAAGCATAAGGAAAAAAATCTGGAGCTTAATCATATGTTCAATGATTTAAGGAGTGTACTGATTCACTCCAGTCTTTAATTTGATCAGGTATAAAAACGTACTCTTTTTGTGTATTTGTTTGCAAAATCACATAAACACAGTGTGAACATAGGAGCTTTTTCTTCATGAAATGCATAGCTATAATGGCCAATTATCTCTCTAGTCATGAAAAAGCACAAACAATTATGAACAATTAACAGCTTGTTAAGATTTTGGGATTGCAGTTGTGGTTGGAATAAAAACCAGCATACACAGTGTGCCCCAAGGACCGACGTTGGGAATCACTGCACTAATCTATGGAAATTTAGTAGATGTTGTCTTATCATATTAATGGCATAGGCAAATGGAAATACATGGTATACACACAATCCCAGAAGGCAAATACCACATAATCAGTATCTTCATGACTTTGCATCATTATTGATAAATTATTCAGAAGGACACAGGAATCTCTAAAACAGGGGTGTCAAACTCCAGTCCTGGAGGGCCGCAGTTTCTGCGGGTTTTTGTTCTTTCCTTTCGATTGGCAGCCATTTTAGGCCTTGGAAACCAGGTGTGTGGACTCTTCAGCCAACCAGTGATTTTAATTAATCAATTAAGTGCTAAAACACACCAAAAACCAGCTACCACTGCGGCCCTCCAGGACTGCAGTTTGACACCCCTGCTCTAAAATGACTTAATGGCTTAATGAATTGTTCCAGATTGAGCCAGGTGGGGTTTCAATGGGGCATGTTGATGCTTGGTCAGGGGGGATCAGGGCAGACCGATTGTCTCATTGGCTTATGTGACAGTTTCTCTGCAGATTTTTTCTGCTGAAGAAGATACAGCACATAGGCCAAAGCAGTAGGTCCATAATAAAATTTTCTTTTGGTTTGGTCAAGTGAACCTAATTATCAGTCTGAATAGCCTATTGTTACATTATTAAATTTAAAATTATGAGTACATAATACTCTCTATTACTTGGTTTTACATAAGCAGATGATTAAGTTGAAATGACATTTATCACAGAAAATGACATGCAAAGTAGAGAGTAGACGACCCACTGGGGGTGAAAAGTTCAGGTGGGTGTGGTGATGGAACACAGGACACTTGTGGCCAGATTTACTAAAGGATTGCGACTGTTTTTCAGGCATAAAAGCAGCCGCTAAACGTCTCGGTATTTAAATGCGAATTACTAAACAGTCGCAATGGGTGAAAATTTCTAAGAAGATGAAATCTGCAGCGACTGTCACTTTACGACTTTCCTCTTGATACATAGTCAGATCTGTTCATATATATATATATATACATATATATATATACACACACCTGGGGTGAAGTTGCTAAAACAGGGTGGAGATTTTACAAATGAGGCCAATTAAGTCTTCCGTCTAATTTACTAACCCTTGCAGTAACTGTGACTCCCGTCTTTGAGAATTTTTATGACTTCTGAAAGCAGGCGGAAATTTTGCGCAGTCCAATAATTACCCTCTTTCAGTTAACATAACAACAAATACTGACGTGATATTATACTGGTTACACAGTCACATGATAAGCACACTACTGGAGGAATATGAGCCAGGCACCCAAAAATCAAATTGTCTGTCACTCTGGTTGATTCTTTTTTAAAAGTACAGTTGTGTGGCTTACAGGAAAGCTCTTCCATCATAAAACGAACAAGTGTTTGGAAATAGAAAACACACATATCCCATGACTGTACAGGGTTTGTGTAATGCAAAACAAATAAGCACAAATGTTTCAAAGTATAGCGGTTATGCAATATTTTCTTTACTTCCAACACTGTTTATTTTGTTAGCCCTATACCTAATACATTAATTCTGAATATGATGTTATATCTGTTGACTGATCAGTAAATGTAAGTTACATTTTTCTTGAGGTCCCCTCACTACTTGCACCTGGTTGCTCCGTACCTATTACATTTGGCCCTTGGTATGGACCAAGTCACAAAGACTTGACTGAGGACTCAATTGCTCATTGCCGTTTTGAACTGTCCACCGTCTTTATCATTCAAAGATCTGGAGGTTTTCCTTCTTGAATAATGGCCAAATATCCCGTTATACGCAGTTAAGAATTGTATTTATTTAACATTACTTTTCTATCTTCTCCACCCCTGACCTGGCTTATCTGTTTTGTCCTCACGGCGGGTTCATCACCCAGTGCTGCCTAACCTCTTGTTGCGCCACCCAACAAGATGTAAATACTCTGGACCCATAGCAACGCCCTCAGTTTCAGCCCTTTTTTAAGGCAGGGAAATTTATGGCTATTTCTGAATGCAGATAACTCCCGTCACTGATAGACATAAATACATTTTTCAGCAATGATTCACTTTTTTCAAGGTCTAAAAAATAACCTGGATATCTGATATGTGAAGCCATAGTTATGAACCCTTAAAGTAAATTTTTGCACAGCTAAGTTTGCTTATCAAAAATCACAAGATTTATTAGAGCTATGATGAACAAATCACAATATTTTAAAACTGTGGAACCTAAATTAACACACATACACACTGTGGACAGATTAATATTCATTTTTCTATGATAATTCACATTTTTGAGGTCAGGTACAAATGCTATTTTGCATTGTGTTTGAGGTAATATATTGGAAAATGGGCGGGGCTCTATACATATGAAAAGCATATCAAATTCAAGGGCTTCCTTTTTCCAAAATTTTTGTAAGTTGCCAAACATCTAGCTGAGATCCATTCTACCTTAATGAGGCTGTCAAACATATGCCCAGTAGAGTAGAGATCTAGTACAATGTCATGTTCATGAGTCTCAGTTAGCATATGGGATAGGTAGTATGGAAGAACATATCACATGAAGGACCTGATAAAGCATTATTTGAAGCCATGATATATTCTTCAATAGCAAGACTGCCAAATGTATGAGGCACATAGCTGATTTAACACTTTGCATTTTACAGTGTGAGACTCAAGCAGCCAATCTGCGAGATCAGACATATTGGAGTCCTTTCACTTACTCACACAGTAAGAGCAAATAATAGGACAACCTGTTCAAAGAGTATGAAAAATTTCACACTGCTAAAAAAAAGAATCAAATGAGAGCTGGAAAACGTTTCCCTTCCTTGAATTGTTATGATAGGATCTACCAGCCAGTTCACAGAGACAGTGCGGAATCTGGGCCTTGATGTGCTGAGCTTCAAAAAAGTATGGTACCATTTAATTCTTCCCCGTTGGAACAATTTTGTTCCTCTACGTAATGTGAAAAATCAGGTGGCTGGGCCTCCTGTTTGGTGCATCTGGCTGCAGTAGCAGTTCTTGGTGCAGTGTCACACTGCAGACTCTGGGGAGTGTCGCTTCAGCAAGTGCCTGTGCCTTAGCTAAGGGATACTCACTTCCGCATAGTACTGCGCAGGAAGGAAGGGCGTCAGATACCAAGGTTTCCATTTCCCCGTTATTTAGGAGCGACTGCTCAGTCCGCTGCATGACCTACAGTCTGCATGGGCTTTAGATTGGGCTTCGGCACATGCCAGAAGGTTTAAGAGGGTGAAACACGTGCAAATGTGCGCAAACCAGCAGATGTGATCACAGCAGCTACACCAAAAAAAAAAACGCAGTGTTGCTATATGAGACAGAGGAACCAAGATCCTTTCAGCGCCTCTCCCCATTTCACTCACCCCCTCAACTTCTTAATGGGTTACTAAGTCCAGCTTACACCCTCTGTACTGGAATAGTGATGACCTCATTCCCCAGGCAACCGTGTGTAGGAGGGGCATGGAATCCACACAAACCGTTTTGGGGGGCTAGCAGAACTCCTATCTGTGGCTATACCAGTTCACTTGTATATACAACTTCCTTTTTCCAGGAGAGGAACTTGGAAATCAAGGGTGGAATGAGATTTGATTGAAGTTGCTGTGTTAAAATTGTGAAGCTTAATTTGGCAGGTTAACAGAAGTTTTTGCAAACACAATATCAATGATGCCAGACCAGTTTACACCACGTTTTCCATACCAATGGAAAAATGTTGGAAATTCATGTCATTGACTCACCTTTAATTTGAGCATTGAAATGACAATCATTGAAATCCATTAATAGCTTGTATCTTTCCTAGGTTAGGCTACATCACACAATATGTGCTCTCCTCAAATATCTCAAGATTCAAACTGTTTATCAGACATCATGGATAGTCTTTAGTTAAGTAGGTGGCATAACTTAATAACTATTCAGTCACTATTTGCTTAAAACATGGCAATGCTTTTACTTTCTGAAGTTGGAGTTTTCCACCTCTACTCTTATATTAATAAAAACAGATTGCCAATAATAGAGATGTTGCTATAAAAAAGAATTGCATTTAAATATATTAAATGTACCCAACTCCTTCATTGGGAAGTGCTTTCTGTCATCACCCTGTTTAGGAAATGCAATGTACACAGCTAACAGAAAAGATCAATAGCTGTTTGTAACCGTAAACATGAAATGGACTCGCTCCACAGTGTGTTCATTAAAGACTCATTGTATGAGGGTACGGAAACCTCTGCGTTGGTGTCTGTTAATGACCACACTCTCGTCACTGCTTACTGCATTGGCTGGAATTTAGGGTGCATCTTCTATATTAAACCCATTAACCAATCACAGTACAGGGTCTTTCCTGCGAAATGGCAAACTTAATGTTTTACGTATATTAGGCGATCGAAAGAAAAATGTATTCGTTACTTATCCAATTAATTATTGAATGGAACTGTAAAAGACACTATGTGTGGTTACACTCTCAGATGAGTTGGTCATGGTGTTTCTTGTACTCAGATGCAACAGGAAAATGTAATAACTGCATTGCACACAATTACATTATACACAATTACATTTTGAGTTCTAACAGTAAACTTTATAATGTAAAAATGTAATAACATTACATAATAAATAACACATAAATAACATTTCAGCACAAAAATGTTATTACTCTATGTGCTCAGCATTTTATTACATTATGAGGACTTCATTACTTAATGCGTTTTTGAAGCGTTAATAATTATTACATGATGCGCAGTATAGCATTATGTGCAGTTATTACATTATGAATTGCTACAATTCTTCGCTGATGTTGTTCAGCTGACCTTTCATGGATTTATAGATACCAGATTGAACATTCACAGATTTCTTATGGCAGATGAAAGTTATGTTGTTTGTCATTTACATAGTTTTGGTCATATATTTCTAAAAATTGTACATTATTTCAAATGGAAACTAGTATACATATCTGGAACAATTTACATTTGTATAAATGATTAGCTGTACTGTTTGTATTTTAGTCAGATTTATCAACCAACCAATCAACCACGTATGTGTTAAAGTATATTTTTTAACTATGATGTAACTGTTCTAACAAAAGTATCACATACATCTGTGTGCCAGTCTGTGTATTAGTCCTCCTGAATGCTATTTTACCGTAACCTAAAACAGCTTCTTCTGTTTAGGTCCACTGATGATGTGTTCTGCTATTGAAATAGACTGCTTTCCCAGCCAAGACTGAGCAACTTAAAAAAAAGGGAGCACCGAGTTTCTTTTAAGCGTTGTCTTGAATCGGGACGCATTCTAAAGAAGCGAGTGCCCGGGGTTGAACCAGCGGGCCGCTGGCCGCACTCTCTCACGCAGCCGTTTGGGATTCCTCTCCCGTTAGCTCAGTCGCTCCCCACGTTTTTAAGACGGATTTTTTTTCCCTCCGCCCCCGGAGCTGAGCGTCCGCTCCAGTCTCTGGTTCATTAGATGCCAACAATAGCGGGGGCATTTGAAGAATGTCAGGGCACATTCTCCTACAGTCTCTCCCCCTTCAACATTCAGAATTGCTTTGCCAAATTCTGTGAGGTTAAGGTCAAGTCGTCTTTGTGATAAATGCCATTTTAATAATTTAATTGGCTTATTATATGATTAACTTATTTTTTTTTATAGTATCACCACAGGGTATACATTTCCCGTAACATATTAAAATGTCTTTGTATTTAGCATGTTACGTTTTTTGATGTTGCATTGCCAATTTTCATGACATTTTTGGCAGCTGTCTTGGTTTAAGCACGTTGTAATGATTTCTGTGGTAACTAGCTTTCATAGTGAGAGCAGATGGTGTTTGTTTGCGAAGTGAAGCGATGTCTGAACTGTTTTAGGCCATCTCAGAGCTGTTTTTGTTGCGCCAGAAGGTCGTTTTCCTTTGTACATTGGCCGATAAACACTTAGGGCTATATTTTACTGATCTTAGATCAAGGTCTAAGGAGTCTGCAGTAAGTCTGTATAAACTGATATTTCAACAACCACATGAATGGCACGGATAAAACAATCGCATAACGGTCTATTGTTCTGCCAACATTGCAATACAGTGAAGTCGACCTTACCTCTCATTCCAAAAATTTCGGACAATTGAAGCCATAACGTTCAGACTCAGTGTGCCCAGACCCTGCGTTTTTCATGGACAGGCCATGACTGATATTGTGATCAATAGTCATTGTCCGACTTTCATTCAAACTCCTGTTCCTTTTTAAGCTACTCCACCACTGGCTATTCAAACTCCTCTTCCTCATGTCCCTCTATCATGGCTTCTGCCTCTCTTTTCGTCCATATCCTGCGGTTGGCTTGATACATACTTTCTTCAGTACATGCTTGAATAGCGACTCAGGGGTGACATGTTTAATTGATGAATAACAACTGATATCTGATTAAACAATTGTACGAAAAAAGTTTCACACAGTTGTATAAGAGATTTACACTTACAGCAGTTTCATCCATCTGTAAATGTTCTCATTTTGCTTGACACAAGAGAGAGTTTTGGGTCTTTCTATGAGATCTGTGCGAAATGTTTTGAAGGAAAAAGTATGTGAAAATGTATGACGGCAATGAGAAAAGTCTACAATTTCCCAGAGAAGACTTCTTCTCTGCTAAGAGGGTGATGATGAATGATGAAGTTGACCTCAGTTTCGTTAAGCATGTTTTAGTGATTGAAAAGAATCCTTATAGGTAAGCGGCAATTGCGTGGGACACCCTCAGGAAGCAACATTCCATTGGTGAGACGTCATTGAAAGAAAACACTCGAAAAAGTATTCAATGAAGTTGTGTGACGTTGTTTTCTCACTCACCTCAGCTGAATGCATTGTTCCCTGGATGAACACAAATGCTGAATAACTAAACTGGAATCTGAACGACAATCATGCCTAGATTGTAATATTTTTGTCTGTGTGTGTGTATATGTTTGGTTCTGTGTATGACTGTGTCTATGTGCATGTGTGTGTCTGTGGAAGTGAGCCTGTAAAATGAGTGTTTATTGTGTCTGAGAAGAGTGTATGTTTCAATTTACGCATGCATAGAGTATGTATGTATGTAAAGCATGTGTGTATAACAGAGCGTAAGTTTGCATTAACAGCGTGTGTGTGTGTGTATGTGTGTGTGCGAGAGAGAGACAGTAGCATACAAGCTTTGAATTACTTTGTGTTTGTGTGCGTGTGCCTGTGCGTGGGTGTGAGCGTGTGTTTCTGATGACTTGAGAAGTTGGGTTGTGCTGACAGGTCCGATGTGGGAGATTTCGGACATGGAACGCTCTGCTCCCTGTTATCAGTGGCTCAGTACCAAGCACTGGCTCTCCCCAGTACCTCCGTACACCAGTGAGGGAGGCGGGGGGCAGGGGGCTGGGGGAGGGGAGTCCACAAGCCCTGAGCTCCCTGCTCCTCCAGGAACGCTGTTTATCTCACATTCCCCTGCGGCACCAGGGCCGGTCATGTCCCACAGCCTGTAATGGCAGCCGCACCAGGGATTGCTTACATTTGGAGTACTATCAAAAGTACCCAAAGTGTTTTATCTGCTGAGAAATAGCTGTGTAAGTGCTGCGAAATGGACAGAGACTGAGTACAGGAGTTAAGACTTCGCTACCTGAGACCTGGCACCATTTATCATATGTTTAAGATGGGAGGGGGCAGCTGCACTGCTGGTGCGCTGACTTCAGGCATTTTGATTGGGGAGAAGGTTTAGCTTTATCTGGGCCTGTAGGCACTGTTGTCCAGGACCAGGGTAAAGTAGCCCTGCAGGCACTGTGACCCTCCGGGACCAGGGTAGAGTGACTTTGCAGGCACTGTGGCCCTCCAGGACCTGGGTAGAGAAGCCTCACAGAAATTCACCAGGTCTGGAAAGATTAAGTTTGACAGAACCTTCAGGCACTGTGACCCTCCAGGACCCGGGCAGAGAAGCCGCACAGAAATTCACCAGGTCTGGAACGCTTAAGTTTGACTAGGCACCGTCATTTGAACAACTGAAGATTTTCATTGAGCACAGGAAAAAAGCAAAGTCTTCCCATTGGAACGGTCTGAAAGTCTTCACAGAGAATGATATGAAATCTCTCACTGACAACATCCAGGAATTTGAAAGCATTTCGATTTTCAGTCAAATTTACCCAAGATTAAGAGTCTTCTGCAGTGTTTTCAAATAACTCATAACTCACAGATATTACTTGTCAAATGAGATACAGAAGGCCCTTGAAAAAACAATATTAATCATATTTTGAGACTGGATGAAAACTAAGAACTCTGAGAAGTCGCTTTGTGAGAATATGCTTTATAGGTGTCTTTGGGACAAGGCAGGGGTTCCTGTGGTGAGTTTCGCTTTGACCCCTGAATGGAATCACCCCTGCAGAGAGGCCTCTGTGTTATCTTACACAGAGCTGACATAGACATTGGTCATTCTCAGGAAGGATCTAGCCATGAGGTTTATGGGAAGGTGGAGGGGCTACCACTCCCTCAAAAAGGATGAGGTCAGAACAATGGCTGTATGTCTCAGTGCCCCACCTGTCTGATTCGCCATTGTGGTGAGTGTGAGTGTCTGTGTGCATTTTGATGTATGTGTACGTGTGTTTGTCGGTGTGTATGCATGCGTGTGTGCGCACGCACGTTGTGTGTATGTGTATGTATTTGTGTGTATGTGTGTATATGTATGAGCATCTGTGTGTGTGTGTGTATAACCATGAGTGTGTGTGTGTGTGTGTGTGTACATGAGCATGTATGTGTGCATGTGTGTGTATGTATATGAGCACCTATGTGTGTGTGTGTGTGTGTGTGTGTGTGTGTGTGTGTGTGTGTGTGTGTGTGTGTGTGTGTGTGTGTGTGTGTGTGTGTGTGTGTGTGTTATTTTTAGCATGTCCAGAGCCAGGGCAGGGGGGATCTGTCGGTCAGGCAGGAAGGAGAAACATCGTGTTTATTCACAAAGTGGGAGCGGCACAGGAAGTTTCCCTGGGAGTGGCGCTGGGCCGCGCCGTGTCTCTATAGGAGGAAACGGGGCGTGGGGGCGTGTGTGCACCGGGGTGGACTTCCAGTCTGGAGCCCTGATGTAATGCTGAGACCTTCTGCTGATGAAGGAGAAATAATAATAACAGCCAATCACAGGGGAGGAAATCAAACCGCAATAAGCGTCCAATCACAGGCCATGATCTGGAGCCCAATCAATGGGTAGATTAATAATTACATGCTAGAAATTAGGGGCCAATGGGACTGGAATTTCTCCTGTGACATCAGAGACTGAGCTGAAAATGAACATAGGTCCGCCCCAAATTATGCAGAAATGAACTGGAAATTAAATGCAAATTGCATTATTAAAAGCAATCTTTTTATGACAGTTAGCAGTTTTTTCCCTCTGTGTTGTGTTTTCTCCCTGAGATACAGTGTGCTGGATGCAGTGCCTCATGTATTATATTATTGGATAACTGTCTGTAGATTGGTGCCCATCTGTCAGTTTGATGTATTGAGCTCTCTCCATCTCAAATGAGGGCCAACTCAGTGAACTCATTGAATCTATTGCTATCAATGGGAAAGCCCATTTCTCCAACAGAAACAAATGTACTCCTATAAATCATATTGTAGATGATGTCACCTTGGTTGTATAAAATGTAAATTATTTGATATAATATGAATTGCCTTTAGTTCATATTAAATTTCCTTTGCGCTACTGTGTTGGTAATATTAGTCATCTTTCTTTCATTCAGCTATATACAGTTGATGTACCATTTATAATATTCAGAAGGTGTTGTACATCAGAATGAGACTGAAGAAAGTTGAAGATACACTCTTACCTGCTGTGGCTTTGTTTGCTTGTTTGTTTGTTTGTTTGTTAGCCATTTGGCAAACCCTATTTCTAGACTTATTGCAAGTTTATACTGGCTGGTCTGGAAGGATTTCCTGAAGGACTACTTCTTTAACAGAAGTGACGCTTTATTACGGAAAACAGGAAACTTTGGGTCAGATTTGTAAAGACTGTAAGGATATTAACAAATAACCACATTTACACCAAAGAAAAGAGTATTATTATTTTTATACATGTTTTATTGTTGGAGAAACATAAAAGTAAGCCTGGAAGTACCCCATTGTCAGTATGTCTAAATATCATTGTTTGCGTTAAGGTCAAAAGACTTAAATTTAGATTCAGAATAGCAATTTCACTTTAAATTGTAGTTATTATAACAATTCTTACATCTTCTCTTGTGGGAATGGCTTTTCAATACCAACGATTTGAATTCATATCTGCAGTATTAATGTGCGTAAAACCTGTGGATAGCAGGGTGCTTGTGTGTGCACATCTCACAGGGAGTTGGGGCCCCAAAGATGCTTGTGCCCGGGCCCCCAAGGGACCCAGATATATCCTTGGTGATAGGCACTGTGAAGGAGTAAAGGAAACAGCCTGTCTCTGTGCTTTGATCATGGACACAGGTCGAACAGCGAGAGGGAGGCCGTCTTAATCCTGCTGTCTCTATGGAATGTGATGGTGTATCTCCGTTATCTGAACAGAGCTCGCTCTCCTTCAGTTTCCTCTCCGCCAATATACCTGAGGCATCCCAGTACCCTTCTGCAACATGTCAGCGTGATCTCTCAGCAATTTTGCACACAGACACGCTCACAGTCATACACACACACACACACACACACACACACACACACACACACACAGACACACACACAGGCAGGCACACACACACACACAGACAGGCACACACACAAACACACACACATACGGGCAGACACACACACACACACACAGGCACATACACATACGGGCACACACACACACACACACACAGGCACACACATACAGACACAGACACACACACACACAGGCACACACATACACACACACAGACACACACATACACAGGCAGACACACACACACACACTCTCATAGACACAGGCACACACACACATGACTACACACACACATCCAAAAGCACTCACGTACACACACTTCCATGACCTTGGATAATAGGCTTGGTTAACAGGAACAGGAAATAGGACACAATTTGCCTTTTCAAAACAGCCCCACCAAGAATGCAAAAACCAAGCAACTCACGAAATGCTAATAAGGAATACTAAGACCATGAAAAGCATATAAGACATGTGAACAGAACATGTGTCCATCTAGACCGGTCATTTGTCGGGTAGACAGATCTCCGTTCTTAACAGTGTTTGCCGTTTCTGTTTGCCACCCATCCAATACGTTAAAAGAGGGGACATGGTTTGAGGCTGTTGTGTTGAGTGTGGTAGAGATAACTGCAATGCCAGGAGGGCATGAAGTTCACTCTCTCTCTCCTCCTTCCTATGGAAGGTTCCAGTGGCTGGCCCCTTAGAGGTGTAAATGTGCAGATTACTGCAGCTAACCCACAGGGGTGCAGGTTCCCTCAGCTACATCTCCAGGAGACTGACACTGGGGGAGAGATTCCAGAAATGCCCCCTGGCTAAACTGCAGATGTACTGGGGTGTGAAACTTCATAACCTAACCCTGTAGGCCAGGAAGCCCTGTAACTGCCCTATAACAAGCAGGTGCGGGTACATGAGGAATACATATAGTGTAGGAAAATAGACAATAACACACTGGAATAAAAAAAAGAAATTCATGAAAATATATGTACACATACAGTACACAGTATTTCTTATAGAACAACATGTTTTTCTCACTGCCATTCACTTCATGTTTGAATTCTTTGTTTTCAACAAATGGTTCAATTCCCTTACAATCAACGATTAGGTCCCCACTGCTTATCTGTGGCTCCACAGTTGAATATATGAAAAAATGAAACCTCTTAATTTATTTTTTTTTAAAATAAAATATTCTAAATGAAGTTATCAGTTGATTTGACTACATCCTGGGTTGTGTAAACTGGGACATTATTCTCTGGCATTCACAGTCATTTTTGACATAATGTGACATTAATGGGGTAAATAATCTTTCAATCGATGTTTAGTGTCAAAATAAAACATAATTATGGCTTGTTACAATTCAGAAGTTGCAATTATAGTTGGAAAGGCAGCTGCTTTGTAATTCCAGGAATTTGGCGCCCTCTTCAGGACATCAGTGCTCCTACAGCAGAGTAAGTGGCTGCTAAGGACCAGGGATGCTTCCCAGTATTCTAAATACATATTCTCCTTTCCTCCACTACCACCTTGTCTCCTTGGAAACCAAGCCAGCTATCCCAATGCTGAAGGAGACAAGCCAAGTAGCTTCAAACTCACTGGAGGACACTCCAATGTATCTTTTCACATTTCTGGGTGACATCATTGTGCTCACACTCAGATTTAAACCTATCCCACAAAATCTGATATCATTGATAAGTTCAATACACAAATTTATGTGCCAGAGCAGCATAGAGCAGGATTTTAATACACAAGCACTACAGTCTGCTTTTCAGACAAGTCCACCTAAACAACAGGTTTGAAATAGTGGAATGGTAAATGAACCACCTTAAAATTGTGGTTGTTATTGTAGCGGTAGGTTTACTTTTACTTTCGGTATCTTAAATGGTTTATCTGAAATGGTAAGTGCAAACAGCAGAGTGGGTAGATGTAATGTAGGTGTAATTGACATTCATTTTTTCTGCATTGAAAGGGGAGGGGTATTATAAGAAGCGTCTTTTGGCATCAGTAAAAGTTGTAATGGAGCTTCTTCACCAACGTTGAATTTGATGATGGAGAAGCAGATAACCTGTCCAGGTTCTTTTCATGTCTCCTCATTCTCTCCTCTTCTCCACTCATCACCTCCTCCCTGAGTGGCGGGGGAGAAGAGGAAAGGAGGATAGCTGATGAATAGTAGTGAGGGAGTGGAGGAAAGCAGGTGAGGAGTGAACGTATTTGGGATGCAACCCAAAATTCCTGGTGTAAACCATGTCATGGGAGATAAACGCTTAACTTTTCGACTAGCATAATTGGTCAGGGCTACACTTGGGGAGAAGGATTGCTATTATTTTTTACATTGTATCTTAATTTGTCTTAATTGCAAATAAAATTAAATGAGTTGAAATTCAATTTGACTGACATTTACAGTTATTTCAGAAGTCATGTTTTTTAAAATAGTCAGAACTATTGAATCATGTGAGCCGTGTGTGTTATATTTATGTTTTTCCCCTTTATGTGTTTTGAAGCAGTGTTTCGTGCTCTTTGCATGTACCATTACACTATATACTGTATGTGTAATGGTATAGTCTATTGTTTTGATGGTTTAAAATGCCAGATTGGATTGAAGGACTTTCAAAGTCGAGAACTTTAGTCATGTGCCCACAGCATGAACAACTACGGGTGAATTTCAAGGTCAATATGATGTAGATGGGTGAATACTTTTTATTCAGTGCCAATTATATCAACATTTCTCAAGCAAATAGCGTGGGAGCTTTGCTTTGAATCAGTTTTTTAGCACTGTTTGTGAAACTAAGCTAAACTTTGCAGCTGTGTTTATTGAATCCTCTGCTGACCTTCTGCATGACAAAACCATTCCACAAACGTATTTACAAATCCAATTGCATACTTGAATGTGACTACACAAACATTTGAAAGCCAGTTCCTCTTCCAAATAAACAGATATCAAACACAGCTTACTGATGTATGACACAGAATGCAAAAATAATCTATTTTTTCTAAATATATTTTAGTATACTGTAAGGAAAGTGAGAATTAATTAAATGTCCAATAACTCATGCAGCTCTGGAACTGAATACCCTCATTTAACATCCAGCGACCTGAATACTGAACACAATTAAACATCAGTGCTAAAACTCCAATGTGTAAAATGTATTTGATTTGATTTAATAACAATTATTACAGGGGTTAATTACTGATTAACTCACCAAATTCTGTAATTGGAATGAGAAAACTGGTGGATCAATCTTATTAAACATCTTCAACATGCAAATTTATTAAAATGAGGAAACCGTTTATTGAATGGTCACAGGACTAGGGCAAATTCATTGGCTAAACTTCAGATGTAAGTTCAACTAATTTAATCAACACTATGTTCTAAAGACATTAAATAACACAAAAACCAATATGGTTATAAAAAAATGATTGACTGAAAATCTTTCCCAAAATAGGATACACCCACACCACAGAGACCAAGAAAATCAAAGAAATCAATGTTGTGCTTGGGGGGTTAGGGGGTCAGTTCCCCCACCCCAAAAAATTGCGTTCTCGGGTGCCTCTATGTGCAAGAAAATGTAATGAAGTGTCCTTCTGGGTTCCCCTTCCAATGGAAAACGCTTGATGTGACCTCTATGTGCCCCTATGCAAGAAAACGTGACAAAGTGCCCTCTAAGTGAACCTAAAGTGGAGAAAACCTGGTGATGTGTCCTCTCGGTGCTTTCAACACACATGGATAATGTCAAGAGAGCCCTTCCCACAGGACGTACCCTTTTTATTTATTTTATTTTTTCCCCTGCCTCTCAGAATGCCTGCATGACACCGAAAGAAATAAAATAAACTCCACAACGTCAACTCCACCAGTAAATTAAATCAAACCAAATGTATTTTCCATGCTGAATAAGTGAGGAACTTACGGTTTTCTGCGTTTGGTTTTCAGAGCGCCGAGTGCTGAACCAGGGCATTAATGTCTGAAACCGCTGGCTTTAGAAAATTGTTATTTTCGTTAAATTCTCACTTCCCTGTCATAGTCATAGAAGCCAAACGGAGGCACCAGCTGCAGGCATTAGCGGAGTTCAGAAATTTTGTCTTGGAACGCCTCTGCTAAATATGACACAATCTCACAAGTGCAATGCACAATGAGAAAAAACGACAACACAGTTCACATGAGGGAAAAATCTACTTTCGCTTTCCAATCTGTGCCATTAAGCGCGCGTTGTTTTCAGCCTTTGCGTGTAGCGTTTTGGACTTTGCAATACTGAAGAGAATGTTCATTAGGTTGGTGGGGACATCGAGGGAAAGGGTGAACTTGCTCTGCCGGTCATTCTTGGCGCTCATGTTCTGATACATCTTGTTTCGCAGCACCTGGGTGAAATACTCGTCGCCTGAAAACGTCCTTTTCTGACGAGCCTTCGCCGACCAAGGAAAGTCTCCGGGTAGGTAGAGGGTCCGCTCATCTGCCGATGAGTCGGACTGTATACCTGAGAGAACCGCGTTGTTCCAGAGGAAGGTGGCCTCGCTGCCGTATAATTTGGAGCAGAGAGTGGAGACCGGGGCACACAGGATCGCGACTATGACCAGGATTCTCTGATAGGACATCGTACTGCTCCGTGATATCTGGGAAAACAAATAACCGTACAATATTTTAAAGACTTTTGACCTGACAGTAATGGCACATTGGTTATCTTTCACTCACTGCAATTATTGCAGATTATTTAAAATATGTATTCAGTTTGCCTAAATAAAAGTAGTGATTTCAATTATATAATTCTGGATCAATATTTGAACGTCAGATGGTGAACCGGTATCTTGGACTGTCACTAAAGATTAACGTTATGGCATAATCTATGCACTGTATCTACAACTATAGGCTATATGTTCCAAAGTCAAAACAATAATCCATATGGTGAATGCACCAGCATTGTACCAAAACAAAGCTTTAAATAGTTAATACTGTAATGAAATCAATCAATTTCAGATATAAAAACCTTTAAACGCCAGAATTAAACTGGATGAAATATGCAAAACTTTATCAAAACTTAATCACGATAAAACTCACCCACCTCGGAACAGGACAGTCTCGTATGACGTTTGGGAGGTGTAAAAGGAAACGAAATCCTTTTGTTTTGGGAAGTTTCTCGTCAGTGCTATTGGGATACTTTCTCTCGCATGTAACACTTCTAGACAAGAAATCAGATCGTAATTCTTTTGAAACTGGGTCTATTTAAAGGGTTGCCATTAATCTATATTTGTTTGCAGGCAGCTACGTCACATTTGGACAATTTTTTCACTCTGATGTCAGACAGACAGAAAATGGTTGGCCAGAGGCGGGCCACAACGTCATTCACGCGACAAAGTTAGTCTAATTTGTTATTAACGCTCCCTTTGAATCATTCGCCAAAAATTATGCGAGTGGAAGATTTTGAGCTAAATCCATGGAAATTAAGAACCACGGACAGCTCCCAGCACGCGACGTGCCCCAGAAAGTCACGAACCAGTTCATTAATCAGTTACATTACTCATCTTCAAAATCCACAACCTCACACAACTTTTCATATTTACATAAAATTATGTTTCTGAATGAGCAAATACATACCAGTCTATCAATTATGGTAAATAGGCATGTTTATGAATATCAGTCTATGGTTCATTTGATAACCTGCTTTGTAGTTCCCAAATGTGTCAGTTAGATACAACTCTATTTTCTGATAAAGTTTTTGAAGTTGTGTTGTTCAAGCGTGATGTGGCTCAAAATCTATTTTCCTATTGATTTAAATGTGGATCAAAAGTAGGTCGTGAACACTACCCCAAACGTACGTAGTCATGAAGACACGATCGACGTCAATCTATTCAGAGGTAATTTATTACTAATGTACAAGGAGCCACTGAGTACATGAGATTTTAAGAGAGAGAATTCTTATCCGGTAAACAGGCTATTCAGCCGTTAGGAACTCTTATGCCTAATGAAGTTATGTCGCTGTAATTAGTATTGTGAAAAATAAACCTGACTAAAGCCATTTATCACTTTGATTTTGACTTAACAGCAAAAGTTAATCAACGCATTTCATTTAACGATGCAAATAGTCATTGTGTGTGTGTCAACCACTGATATCAACATAAAGTTAAAAAGAAAACAACAAAACAATCTGCCATTCGGTCAGTAGTCACTCTTTGATGCTTCAGATATTGATGGAATATTTTGAATAAGATTGAAGAATAACTGTATTACGAGGTTAAAAGCAAAAGCACAGCCAGTAATGTCGTTTGGCATTTGGGAGTAGCTCGATAATAGTGGTTAGAAGAGGCTGAACGTATGCATTCAGGATGGAGGGTGTGGGCGCTTGCAGGCGTTATGATGGCCGAGTACACTGTGAGCCCAGCCGCTGAGGTTAATAGGAAAATCCACAGACTTTGACTTCTGAAAGTGTACCTAGAGCTGAAAGACTTGATCCTGCTTCACGTCATGTCTTTGTTCCAGGTCCTTAGATTTGACGTCCTTAACAGAAATGAAGACAATTTGTACCATGGCAACTGCAGAGTGGAAAAAAACGTCCATTTGCATACAATCATTTGCAAATGATTGTATGATTTTTCGACAACCCTAGCAGAAATGAAGCACATTTTCTACATGTTGAGAATGAAAATGTTATTTTGATTATTTAAAATGGATTTCATTTGCACAAATACTGATTAAGAAGCATGTGTTTTTGTACTGAAAAGAAAGCCATCTCTTACCCTTTCGCACAAACTAAATTGATATGGTATGATTCAGCAAGCAATTTCCAGAACAGAAATTGGGTTACATTAAAACTTTCTGCTGTCACTTCAATAAGCCACTGTTTTTAAATAAAACGTCCTTCAGTAAGTTATCTGACTAAATACATTTTTAAACTCTCCTCATTAAGGAATAATCTACACTAACCCCTTTGCACTCTCCCTACTTCATCTCTCTTGATTTCTACTTTTATATTTTCAGTTCAGTTATTGATATGTTCCCCTTCACTTAGTTTTCATAACGCATCACCAGCATAGCCATGATTGAGTATAAAATAAAAGTAAATAGTTCCTTTTCCCCACTGACCTACAATAAACAAGAAAAGGAGAAGCCTTTTTGCTGTACAACTATGACCAAGATAGAGTACAAAAAAAGCAGTGGAAATACCGTAATGTAATGTATTGTAATGTAATGTATACCATAAGTTTGTATACAAAATTTACATTTGTATCGATGAGGTTTGATTGTCTTAAACTGGCAGATACTGATTATTATATGGAAATTATTTCTTGTTTACGCAAAAAGTTTGTTATGGAATTGTTCCAAGCATGGAGATGTATGTGAAATTTAAAGTCTGATTTGGTATCGCAAATAAAGTGATGTCAAGCGAGGAGTGTTTGTTGTGTTTCATACTTACTTTTAAACATGACACTTTTAAACATGTAAGAAAGTAAAATTAGATGGTGACTCGTTTGGCTTGGACATAAATTTACTGAGCCAACATTGTCTGCCGTGAGTTGTACGGCTAGCCCGTTGTCAAGGAAGTCAAGGTTGTAAGATAAGTTCTAATTAAGGATCAGCTTTCAGATATCGGTTGGTTAAAAATATTTCAACCCACTTGTTTTCCTCTTTTAGTTTTGACATTCCGTGGACTATGGAAGATGTCAAATGTGTTTTGTCTCTGACAGAAGGATGTTTCTTGGAAAACTAAAGACAGCGTTTCCTGTTTATTCATAATTATAAATCATGTTTATTTCCTGTCATTAATAATTATATTGAGCTATATTTATATGTGTATTTTGAAGGCAGGGCTACTAGATTAAAACAGCTGCCGCTTGATTATTTTTGTCCAATATGTTTCATAATTATCCTAATTATTGCAGCGGTTCACGAATGCCAAAGGGCTTTAGTGGCTAATGAACTGTGCTAACAGTCCATGCTAATGTGCCATTTCAGTTTGTCCCCTTCCCAGTCTGCACTGATGACTTCCTGATTTGTCTATGGGAATTAGAGATACAAGAGGATGGTCACTTTGAGATGGATACGCATAAGCACACACACACCCATACACACACACACACACACACACACACACACACACACACACACACACACACACACACACACACACACACACACAAGGCAGCAATAATGCAGTCAAGCTTCAGTCTGTCACTGAAGAAAATGAAACAGTTCAGTCAAGCTTACATGAGCCAAAGGTCAGAATTTGGGTTATACTTGGGCAACTGTTTTTATTACCTGCACTTTTTGCCTCTCTCTAAACCGAAAGCAAATGTTAATGAGTTTCAATAATTCAACAAAACAATTCTTAAACATCTTTCCTAGACATTACCCTCACTAGCAGAGCTATTGATATTAACCCTCACTGACAGAACTATAGATATCATCCACACTAAAAGAACCATAGATATCACCCACACACTGGCAGAACCATAGATATCACTACACTGATAGCACCATAGATATCATCCTCATGATTGGAGGACATTTAACATCACCCACACAAATGGACAGATTGATTAACAGACAAACATATTTTTTCATAGCATGTACAACTACTGGTTGTTTGACCAAAGTATCGCAGTGTTATGAGAGTTTAAAGTTTGATCAGTCTTCTTTCATCTGTGACCAATTACTCTATCCAGCCTTACACTGTCTAATTTTGTCCCAGGGCAAACATTTCCCTCTGCTTTGTAATTATATTATTTTTTCCTCTCCAGGTCACTTAAATTAATTTTGGATACCACAAAAATAGATGCACGAAATGGACAGATGATTTTTGATTTTGAAACACTGTGGCTGTATAATTATTTGTCCATTGGAGCTAATAATATTAGCTAATAATATTAGCTCCAATTTGTGGACATTCAGTGGACTTAACCATGTTGAAGGTCTTTCAAATAAACAGAAAACTTTCTCATGAGGACCTAGAGGGTGTGCTTTTGCTTTTGGAATTGAAAATGATTTTTAACTCAGAATAAAAGTCTAAACATGCTAGCTAATTGTATACTATTCTATTGTAAGGGCAATTTCAGTCTAGTTTAGAATTAGCCGTAGCATAACCAAGCAATGACTTCTAATGAGCTGAAGATGTGTTATGCAAATCACCAATCCCATGTTAAATGAAAGCCTTAATAATTCATTCTTTTTTCAATTCTTCTGTATATCCGCACCATAGTGTTCCACACTCAAACATGGCAGATGGTAGATCTAAGAAGGGTTGGTTCCTGTTCAGTGAGAGTTTCAAAAACTGCCCTGGAGACATACACATGTACAAACACATGAATACAAAGACACGCACCCCACTACAAAAAAACACAAACACCTCTACACCCTCAATCATGCACAATGTGTACACACACACACACACATGCACACAAACATGCAAAAACCTCTACATCCTCAATCATGCACAATGCATAATGCGCACATACACTCACTGACACACATATACACAGAGAACACGAGAGAAAGAGAGATTTATTTTATAATTTAATTAGTGTAAATGATATACTTTCTAATATATTTCCACGACTAAATAAAACCATTTTAATCTCAAATGGTATTTATTCACCTATATGCATATATAAATACATATAAACTGAAAAATTAATGCATGACATGATGTGTTTTTTTTTTTAACATTCCAATTAAAATGACTCCATCCAAATAAACATTACATGAATAATAAATATTGTGGATAATCTATTTTTGTGTAATTCCTGACAGCATATCTCATTCTTTTTTAATTAATTTAGCCTCCCGCTACAGTCAGGAATGGTTACAATCCACACAGGGCTATAGTTAGGAATGGTTATAATGCTTTTTGTCCTAATTACCCACAAGGCATGGGCTCAGTTGGATTGGATTCATTGGATCTCATACATTCTTTTCTCAGTGATGTTGATTTAGACACTGTGAGATTTGTTCATGTATGTAGAATTTTTTTCATAAATCTATTTATACTATGTATTTAGTTATGTTATAGTGTTAATATTGGTTCTAAGTGAGATTTGGTCTTTTTTTGATTTTTTTGAGATTGGGTTTTATTAATATAAAATCCAATAAAAATGTAGTACAGCTCTTATCTTGAACAAAATAAAACATCCTGGCTCACAGTTTTTATGTATCTTTTGTCCCTTAAAGCGAATGCAGAATCAACTATATCAGACAACTGTCTGTCACAGGGTTTGGGTAGAATGCAGATATTCGTCCAGATAATATATGCGTCAGTGAGTAGGCGCAGTTGCGGCTGGGCAGAAATGATCCAAAAGTACTTTCTACTATCTACAGTACATTTGTACAAGCTCCATTTGTGCCTCCAATTCTGCCTACATCTCCATCCTGCCAAAACTATTAACCACAAATCAGTTTTTATATTACACTACAAATCCCATAAACCCTCGGTCTCAACCCGGAAGCGTGTGAAGCCGGGAGACGTGTCCATCCAGTTTGCTGTAGGTACAAGTCAGTAACAGCTCAGTTGCAGTTTCGTTGTATCGCTCTGTAATAGTTTAGCATCTTTTTTTTTTGCTTAAACACTAGCATGTCAATACTAATACCAGCATTTCGCTGATTGATAATCCGGTTATTTTCTATAAGCGTGTCTTTAAAAAGAACAATGAATACTATATTTGCAATCATCTTGGTTTTTGTTGGGTGCTGCAGCAACGTTGTATTTTTGGAACTTTTAGTAAGGTTAGTAACTTTAAAACTCTTTATCTGGTTACTTACGAACATTGTAGTACCTATCTTGCATTACGTAGTCTGTCTCTGTTTTACCCAGTTGAAGAAATATCAAGGTAGTCAGAAATTAAATAATACATGCTCATAGGTATCTTCTGTCATAATTGGGTCCGCAAGATCATAAGGAAATGTCAAACTGCAGATATCACCCAGTTCACGAACGGATCTTCACCTATCTTATCAGTCACTGTAGTGTTGCAACTGCAAAGGGTTTCAGCGAACGATTGAAACCGCGGCTACAATGCTCAATAAAATACTCTACAATCACCTATTGCTTGTAGCTCGCTACACATCAGGTTGTTTGTTGTCATCCCAACTATCTAATGGAGACGGGACGTATTTTCAGGTAGCACACACATTATACAGCTGATTGCATGCATTTGACTACGTTTACAATGTTTCTATTTACTTCACGTGCAGGGACTTTCCAGGAAGTGGAAATATTGTCACCTTTGCACAGTTTGCGTTCATTGCTCTTGAGGGTTTTATTTTCGAAACAAATTTTGGAAGAAAAAAACCTGCCATCCCCATCAGGTAGGTAATAAAAGTTCTAAATCGAAATGTAAATAAATCATGAATAGTTGAATTATACAATGAACAGCGAACTCATTATGTAACAACCCTTGTGATGTTTCCAGGAACTATGTGATTATGGTGACCATGTTCTTCACAGTCAGTGTGATCAATAACTACGCCCTGAACTTCAACATCTCCATGCCTCTCCACATGATTTTCAGATCAGTGAGTACAATCCATAATTTAAGTTTTAATCTACATTTTTTTCGTATTTCAAAAAGTGTGTTGATTTTCATGTATTCATTGCTACTAAAGCTAAGCAAGGAGTTTGTGTCCATTTTAAACATTGTAATTTTACGATACAGCGCTAAGATTATCTCGTCAGTGTTGTTGCACGTCTTTGTTTATCATCCTAACTATGTGATGCATTTCTGATTAATGCTCTGTTTACTTATGCAGGGATCATTGATAGCAAATATGGTCCTCGGCATTATCATATTGAAGAAAAGGTAATAAATAACTTCATGTTTTACTCAGCTGTAACCAGTGAAGTTGACCTTTTTTTAGGGTTAGTTATGACCAGTGGTGTAGTCTAGGGTTTACAAGTATAGGAGTATCTTTACAAGTATGGGAGTATACCCACCTAAACGTATGGGTATATACAGTATACTCACCTATCATTTATTACCATTAATACATATGAGCTTTGAGTTATAATAGGCCCATCTCCTCAGACAGTATACTCAACTGTTAGCCTTATTACCATTAATACATATGGGCTTTGGAGTAACAGTATGTCCACCTCCTCAGACAGTATACTCACCTGTTAGCCTTATTACCATTAATACATATGAGTTTTCGAGTTATAATTGGCCCATCTCCTCAGACAGTATACTCAATTTTACCACTGCACCACTCGCTCAGTCACTGCGAAGGACATTTATCTGTACACAGTCTTCATAACGGCTCAGTGCCAATGCTAGACTTTTTTCTTCAAACATTGAGTCTTCACTTATATGTGGAGCAGAAATTTTTATGCTTGTATTTGGAGATTTGTATTAACTTTTAATACACTGCTGTCTCTGTGGTTTATGTTTCTAAAGTGTGAACTGCCTAAGAAGACAGCCAGCTGTAGCATCAGGATATTGTGTTAGCACAGGGAGAACTGTGATATGTTCCTTTCAATTGAGTTATTCTGGGTGGTGTCCAACAATGCTTTTTCCCTACAGGTACACTAACACCAAATACATCTCTATAGTGTTTGTCTCCTTGGGTATCTGCATTTGCACCATTATGTCTGCTAAACAAGTGGTGAGTCTTCCTCTTTTCTACATTGTTAAAAAGGGAATTCATGTCCCAAGTAATTGACATTTACACAAACTATGATCTGAAATAATGTCCAGAGAAGTCTCCATTTGTTCAGAGCCTTAAGCTGAAATTCTTTGCAAATGTTTGGGAGTTTACTTTGTAGATTAAAGTTTTGTCCAGAGTCAGGGATTGTAAGATGAAATTGTTTTCCAGGAAATGGTCATTGACCAATATGTTTTCCCTCTCTAGAATGTTGGTCAAGAGGTTACAGAAGAGGAAGGTTTCTACTCCTTCCTCCGATGGCTGCTCGGTAAGGCCGTGTGCGGTGTTGTGTGTGTGTGCGTGTATGTGTGTGTGTGTGTGTGAGTCAGTTTCCATGCCCTCAGCTGGTTACTCACTGTACATGGAATAGGCTTCCAATTGAGATTCATTGTTCAAAATCGTTGTTGAATAATGGAAATATTGGGCTTACAATTTATTTCAAAACTGTTTTATGTACACCACATCATGTTTAAACTAATTTAAAAGCAGAAGGGGTTTTATACATTGTCTGACATTTAGCTGTGAAAGCAATAAGTAACAAACTCTACTGTGGATTCATTAGCTTGGATAGTGCATTCTTGTACTTAACCCCTTTCACACATTTTTTGCAGTGTTTCATGATAATTCGGTGACTTGATGGTCATGGATTGCAAGATGTGCGACTTGACCTCAGTCAAAATTAAGTTAGCCTTTTGTCCCACTAGCATGGACAGCTGTACAGTACATGGTGATGCAGGTTCTGTCTGATATGTGCCGTTTATGGGCTGCAGGTATCGGCATGCTGACCTTCGCCCTGCTGATGTCGGCTCGGATGGGCATCTTCCAGGAGACGCTCTACAAGCAGTACGGCAAGCACTCCAAAGAGGCCCTGTTCTTACAACGTAAGGGCCGGATCCATCACGCACTGTCCCACTGCATACAGTGAACATCCCTGACTTAGTCTGGCTCACTGAGAACAGTACATATCCATGACTCACACACAGAAAAGAAAATTTATTAGCATAACGAATAATTCATAAAATGACATTGTCTGAAATCCAGGTTGTAAGTGTTTACTGTTCTGATCTGCCTGGTCCGAAATGTTATGGTCTGTCTGGCAGCTGAAAGGGTCAAGTAGTGACGTTTTACCCACGCTTAGTTGTGAGTAATGTTGCAGTAGTTGATATTGCTACCTGTCACTTTGAGCCTTTGCCGGACTGAAGAAGGACAGTGGAAATGGTCCTTTGGTCTTTTAGTCAGTTTATTGCATCAGAAATGAATGCACTGGTCTTTACACTGATTGGCTGGACCTTTTTACCTTAGAGACTTGTCTTAACATATCATATTGCATTTCGTTATCATATTTCTTGTTCGTAAATCACATGGGGAGGATGGTTTGAGACGGACTCCGTTGCCGCTCACTGGTGAGGGGTCTGATATCTTCAGTACACATGTTTTTGCTCTCTGTTCACAGCATTGCCTTCCGCTGCCAGGGTTCCTTCTGCTGGCCTCAGACATCTACAACCACAGCGTGCTTTTCAGCCAGAGTGGTACGTCAACACAACTCCACAACCACTGTGTCATTTTCAGTTACAGTGTTGCATTAAGGGATTTACATATACAACTACTGCATTATTTTCAGTCAGAGTGGTGCGTTAGCATGCTTAAATGTAGGAGAACTGCCTCATCTCCACAATGGTGGTGCATTAACACAGGAAAATGTACACCTATTACATCTTCTCCCCTCCAGAAAAGTGTTTTATATCTTCTTTAGTCAGTGGTGTGGTAACACCATTACATCTACCGCCACTGTGTCTTTTTTAGCCAGCTGTGTTGACATGCTAACATCTGCTATCTGTTCTCAGCTCCTGTTGAGGTCCCACTGCTTGGGAAGGATGTGCCGGTGATGTGGGTATACCTGCTGATGAATGTAATTACCCAGTATCCTTTGCACTGCGGGAGGTTCACATATATGTGTCAGCGTGGCCACACACACCTCCATGTAAGCACAAGCATGCAAACACACGCACACACAAACACTGTAAAACACATCTTTAGTTTAGAACAGTTCTCTCTAGATTCATGTTCTTATGTTTTAATTTGACTAAATGTACAATGGCTTTGTGGGTGGAGTCCTGTCCATTCAGGACAGCCCTTGTTGTCCTGAATTGGTCTTTAACCCCATGTCTCAGATATGTGTGCATCCGAGGAGTGTTCATCCTGACGACAGAGTGCGCGTCGCTGACGGTAACGCTGGTGGTGACGCTGCGGAAATTTGTCAGCCTCATCATCTCCATCCTCTACTTCCGGAACCCCTTCACGGCCTGGCACTGGGCTGGCACCGCCATGGTCTTCCTGGGCACGCTCCTCTACACAGAGGTATGGAGCAGCATCCGCGCTGTCCTCCGGCCGGAGGAGAAGAAGAAAGAGTGAGGTGGTGCTCCGGCTCCCCAGAGCGCCCCCCGCAGGATCGGGGGTCTGCTTTGTCAGATGCGCTCCTGTCTCTACACGTGCACAAACACACACACTCCGAGGCCGCGTCCTCCATGCTTTGACCGCGTCGGGACCAACGATTTGGCCATACTTCTTCATACATGCTGATCCTGTGATCCTTCTGTGGTCAACGCTGGAAAATAGTCCCTCTAGAAGCTGCTTCCATGTAGTCAGTGATCTACGTTTTCAGCCCCCTCCAGACAGGGAGAGGGTCTATGTCTTTTAGAATATCTCTTTAGTGCTCCTAAAATGTACAAAAGAATAGTCATACTGACGTTATGGATTGCAAGTTAAGCGTCGTCAGGGTCTTTTAAAGTTTTTTTTGTTTCATTCAAATAATGAACAGAAGTACGGACCTTCATAACTGAGTTCTGTTGAACATTAGAGATTAACATTCTGTAACTTTAAAAAGGTTCGTAAACTTTCAGTGAAAAGAAGAAAATGCTCTGAGATGACGATGTTGCAGTATTAACAACACAACTGTGTAAAAGCTTCTACCATTACGATTATCAACACGGGAAGAACGGTTTCACCGAATAAATGTGAAGGCGGAAGAAATTTGCGTTTGAGACTTGAAAACCATTTTGACTCAGCGATGACCTCATAGTCTTGCAGAGTGATACTGTCTTTTTTTTTTTTTTTTTTTTTTTTTTGATAATGGTGTTACTCAGGGTGTTGTGTGCTTGTACTCGTTATACTGTGTCCCAGAAGACATTTTGTTCCTCTGCTGTTCTTACTGTAATAAATGTGTATGACGGTTTATGGCTGGTGTGTGTGTGTGTGTATATAAATATAGATATATATATGACAGTGTGGGGCTGGTGTTTGTGTGTGTGCGCTATAGTCTGTAAAACTGTGGGTGGTTGGTGTGTCCTGTAATGTTTGTGACAGTTAGGATCGGAACCAGTCGATGACAACATTTGGTATCATGATGTGGAACAGAGGTTTATTTAAGCTGAGATGCAGTTGTGGTTAGACCTGGCCCTGAGTTAACGGTATAGATAGTACTTTTTAAAGTTTAGATATTTAAACCCTTTAGGGGACTGTTAAACCCATACTCTTGTACTTGCTTCCTGAATAAACCTTCACTGGTTATTCACATTGCTTTATGCATAGGCTAGGTTATATAAACACATTGATATGCCTGTTTAACCTATCAAGAACAACAGGGTTCTTGAATTGCCAAAATAATGTTGTACAAAACATACAGAATAAAAGATATCGAACAAAGTCAGTCAAAGTTGTTGAACTCTGTCATGATCAACATCACAGCTTTATTTTAACAAAAACAACAGTCTACGACAAAGGACGGGAAACGAATGGCTTACGAATCAGTTATTAATAATTTATGCTACAACTTACAGCACATTTAACTCCTTATATATACAAATAAAAAGTTCAATGAAGGATAATGTAAAATACAGATCTTTGTTGTATTTTGTGATACAGGATATTTTGTTTTTGTCCACTTTCCGCTCACTCATGGTTCCGCACAGTCACTGTTCTTGATTGTTGGCTCTGTGTTTCTTTGACCCTGAGCTTGCTCGCAAACGTTGTGAGTCAAGCCTCCGATCTCCAGGGACGCAGTGAGCCATCACTGGGATGTAGGTTGCAGATTTTTTAATCACACTCCGTGAGAGGATTTGCATAATCTGCTTGTTAGAAAACGGTCCACCAATTCAGCAAGTTTTAATGCAGACTGTGAAACAACTACAGACATTCCCCGACATACGTCCGAGTTCCGTTCTGACCGACCGTCGTATCTCGAAATGGACATAAGTCGAACATATGTTAGCATGGCATGTAGAAGTTGTATACCTGTACGGTATTATTTTATCCTACTCAACGTCTATCATGATTATCTTGTTTTTTTATTTACCAGCTTTAGTAATTGGCATTTTATATGATTTTGTAGCGATAAACTACTCATAAACGTAGTGGAAATAGGGCTCATGAAGCTGAGGGCGACATGAACTCTTGGATTTCACGATTCCAGGGATGATATGTGCACACATGATTCAAAGCGCATATTGTGGCCACTGCTTTTGCAAATGATTTTCGGTGTGTTGTACTTTGGCGTGAAACAAATCTCTCCTATAAGGATGGCGGAGTGGCCTTTCATCCTCCTTCATTTGGGCCTGGTGGTGGCTTTGCGGCCAGATGGGATGGGGGGCAGAATGGGCTTGGCGTTGGACCCGGGTCGGGCCGAGGCAGACTCCGTCATGCCCCCGGGGGACGAGGGCTGGGGTGTTTGGGGGGCGTGGTCTGGGTCCTGCGTACCTGCAAAACATTTTCCCCATTTCCAGCCAAACTCATCAGTTACAGTTATTGTTGTCCTGCTGGCAATTTTGAGTAAATTCACTATTCACAGATAACTGCTAAACTTGTCACACTATCTCAAAAGTGATGCTGTATTTTAAATTAAAACGGATTACTTTTTTCTGTCTATTTTCTTAACACCAAACTTAACAGTAAAGCCAATATGCAAATTTCCCTAAAGAGTTCTGTAGCCATCCATTGTAATACTTTTGCAGATATGTGTGTTTTGGAAGATAGTTTATTGTTCAAATTAAAATATTGCCTAATGTGCGACTACTTGTCACACTTTATGAGTATGAAGGATCTCTGTTAATGTTCATATGAGCACACAAAGAGATGGAAAATGTATTGGTTATTTTGCTCCCAAATTAGTAATATTGGTATTGGACCCAAACATCCAGTATCACATGGGCCCTGGTCACTGGTATGGGTGAAGGGTCAACCCAGGTGACATCATCCAGGTAACTCACCTATCAGGCGGTCTGAGTTGTGCACCTGACCTGGTATGTCCAGGGCGTCCATGTTAAGCCCCACCCCCATGCCCTGTGGAGACGACCGGCCAGAACGGGCAGGGGTCTCCTGTAAACTGACCAGAGAGACATTTCACATCACACAGGGATCACATCTGAGCAGGGTGTTATGGGAAGTGAAGTCCTGCAAGGAATGGTGTTGGGACCTCCACTGTTGCAAATTTATTCCTGAACCAAACCAACACTGAGCGTTTTCTGCAGATATAATGACGTTGCTTCTAATATTGCTCCGTATTGGTGGTTGTGCATTTTCATGAGTGACAGGTACAGCCTGTAAGTGTGTGACACACAGGGAGTTCTCCTGCTTGCTGTGCAAATCTGCAAACGCACTTACAGCTTCACTTAACTCACTCTGGCCCAGGGATGCATGGTCACTACAAAATGCACACAATCTATTTCCCAGAGGTCTCCTCTCCACTTCACACCTCAGGTGTAACATACCAAGGCAGAGAAACCCGTACATATACCATACACAGAGGATTGGGGATACAGTAACCAGAGCAAGTGAAGCAGGTTGTGTGTGGCAGAGTGGTGGTAGGGGCTGGAAGGAGACTGTGTCTTTAGAAGTGCAGATTTTCTGTGTGTGTGTATGTGTGTGTATGTGTATGGTTGTTTGGTGGTACAGATTTGAAGTCTGTGTATAGTTATATAGCACCACAGACCTGTTTTCCTCATTGAGGTCTGGTGGACCATCACCCGTAGCTGGTACCACAGAAGAGGAGGAGGCGCAGTCCCGCAGAGTCTGCTGACCTATCGAACCCGGAGCCGTGAGAGAAACCCTGAGAGACAAACAAAAACACCAATCAGACGCGTACATGTAAACAAATGGTCAAACAATGGAAGCAGTGCACACATGTATACACGCAAACAGAGAGTAAGGTAGGTGTAGGTACAAACAGAGATGTAAAAGGTAGGTGATGCAGGTACAGGTAGGTGTACCTGTTGAGTGCCTTGGAGTAAATGGTCTATAGATACAGATAGATGCAGATACAAGTGGGTGTAGATGCTCTATAGATAAAGGTAAAGTATATATAGTACAGGTAGGTTTACCTGTTGAGGGACTGGGTGTAGATGCTCTATAGATAAAGGTAAAATAGACAGGTAGATGCAGGTACAGGTAGGTTTACCTGTTGAGGGGTTGGGTGTAGATACTCTATAGATAAAGGTAAAATAGACACAGGTAGATGCAGGTACAGGTAGGTTTACCTGTTGAGGGGTTGGGTGTAGTGTAGGCTCCAGGACTTCTCCCTCTCAATGCCTCCCAAAGCAGCACCTGCCTTCTCTGTAGGGAGGCCACTTCCTGCTCAAAGGAAGTAACCATGAGAACCGGTAACCAGACAATCACTGTAATTAATGCCTGGCATTTCACTTCACAGATGAAGGTAGTGTAGGTGATTCTGATGAGGCCGAGGCGGTCAGCGTGTGTCTCGCTCACCACGGAGGTCCTCTGTGGGGTCAGTCTGGTCTGCACCCTGCTGTAGAGGGGGCTGTTGTGGAGGTCAGCAGTGTCAGAAAGCTCCGGGGTGTGTACGCGGCGGCTGACAGCTGGTTGGGTGCCCTTTGACCTCCCGTCCGTTAGAGAGTCACCTGTTCCGCACGCAAACACACATGCAACATGACCTTATACAAATGAAACTCATTCCTCGTGGGCTTTCATCAAATAGTGCAGGTGTTGCTGTGGACAATTTGGGATGCTGAGATTGTACAGGTATGGTTTGATATGAGTGAGACTGTAGGTGTAGTGAGATATAAGCAAGACTAAACAGGTAATGTCAGGTGTAAATGAGACTGCAGGTGTGGTCAGGTATGGCCCGTTGTGGACTAGGCTCGATTGTGTTCTGCAGGACTCACCCACGGAAGTGTTCTCTGGCACTGCACTAGAGCAGTCTGTCTCTTCCTGTTCCTCCAGTCCCAGGTACTCCCTGACCACCTGACCCAGTGCCTTGTAGGCCTCCATGGTGCTATCTGCTTGAGCACAATTGTGTTTGCTTAGTATTCATCGAACACACACACCTATATGTATTCACTCATGCTTTCCAGTGCCATGACAACGCACATTAATCCAGCACGTTAATACGTTAAGAACATCTACTGACATGAAAACTTGCTCTTATCAAGTAAGCTAGTTAACACTGAATTGAAAACACATAACAAGTAAGTTTCTGAGCTGTTTTCTAGAATGCATTTCCTGGAAATGGACTAATATATGGTGACTAAAATAGATGAGTATCTCAAATGGAGAATTTTAACCCAAACTACCACATTGAGCATAAAACAATTTCTACTGAAATGGATTTCCTTAGTGCTGAAGCTTACCGCAGGGTATGAAGTTATCAAAGAACCCAGGCTTCTCTTTGTTAACCTTCACGTACTCGTCGACGCGGGACAGGGCAAAGTTTATCTGGGCCTGGGAGTAGAGGCCCCTCCTGCGTAGGCGCTGGCCGTACCCCTCTCGGTCCATGGGGAGCAGCAGGATGTAGCGCGGCTCAAAGTAGGTCAACTTCAGGCTACGCACACCCTTCACAAACACCCACACCTCAGACTTTGAGGAACACTTTCAACCAGAAAGATACATTCTTCCAAAAAAATATATGATGTACATATTTTAGTTATCCATAGATTTCCCGTTTTCTTCTAGTTTGGCTGCACCACAATGGTAGAAGGAAAAAAAAAAAATTGAACAACTTATGGCAAGAACCATCTACTGCTGTGGCTTATTCTGTTGACCTCAAATGAATTTGCCGTCACATAGAAAACACCGTCATCTGGTTTGTGGTCTATATCTACAGTAGGGTCCAAAAGTCTGACCCTACTGTAGATATAGACTATAGGGAAAGTAGTCCCAGACTTTTGGACCCTACTGTGCATGCGCCAATATGCATGCTGCATTAGTGATAGAGCTTTGATGCGTTAGCTCCTCTAGCGAGCACTAACTGACAGGACTAATGTCCATTATCTACCATCAGGTGAAACACCAGGCCCCACATCTGCACCCAACAGAGACAACAGAAAACCATTCCTGTCTTGTCACAGCCTTTTTTAGCCCAACTTTCACAGGAAATATGGGAAAGTACACAAGAAAACTGATAATAGTTGGGAGACCACAGTTTAATGGAGGTTCAGGGCACATTTCAGGATATTGACTGACAGAATATAATAATAGTGTCTATTAACTGACACTTTTAACTAGCAGAGTGAAATGAGTGACAGCCTGTACGTACTGACACTGTGCTTATTAACAGAATGTCATAACTGAGTGTTCATTAACTGACAGGGTGCAATACTGGACAGTGTGCAGTAAAGAAGAGTGTGGATTAACTGACAGTGTCTACTGACCTGCAGTGTGTCCGCCTGCCCTTACCTCCAGCTCCATGTGCACACAGCAGGCAAGCCCCTCCCTGGCCACGCTCTCAATGGCCTCCCGAGAGAGACCATACCAGTGCTCTCCATACCGCATAGTCTGGATAAATTTACCCTGCGACACACAACAATAAGGTATTACTATATATTATCATATGAAAAACATACCACTATTCACACTGTAGCATCAACTACACATCACAGACCAGGTGTAGGCTACCCTGGTTCTGAAGAGCTACCAAACTAGCTCAGTTGCAAAGAGGCAGGCAAATGAGGCCACCATTTATGTATTTTATTTTGGGCTGTAACTTTACAAAATAATACCTACATAGCTAAAAAATCATGTCAGGTTATGTTATATATGATTTATAACAAAGATACTTTGAAGGAAATGGTCATTTTCAGACTAAAATGTTATGCAACACTATATCCAACCCCATTCATCTGCTTGAAAAAAAGTTAAAAGAATTACCAGCATGGAAATGCAGAGGTTCTGAGGTGTAAAATTTTTGAAATCATATTTCTGTTCTTTCCATTACATATTCATAACAGCATCACCCACCATGGAGCTACAGATTATGTTGTTTGAAGGGAGTGTACCTCAAGGATCATGTCCTGGAAAACCTCCTCAGAGACAAAATGGTAGTCAGATCCATCCTCCTCCCCAAAGTACGGGCTCCTTGTGGTGTGGCAGGTCCTGGAATGGCAGGAAACTGAGATGAGGAGCAATGCGAGGTGAGACAGACAGACATCTGGACGGTGTTTATTTAGAGATGTGATTAGCATTCTTCTGATAACTCCCCTGGCCCCTCCCACCTTTAACCTCATTGGTCACAAGAAGAATTCCACTTTTGTATGGGCGAGCAGAGATCTCACTAAAAATCTCAGCAGGGTCCTTTATTTCTCCGTTCAGAGAGGGAGACGGTTTCATATACATGCATTTGTGCCAAACCGGAATTTGGCAACTTTGTTTGATTACATGGCTGGTTTCCTTCTGGTTTGGGTCCAGGAATATGAATAAGTCATGGTTGGTTTTAAACCGGTTTTATTAACCCTAGTCAAAGAGAGCTTTGCTTCAAGGGTAATTATGCACTGGCAGGAAGTGGTGTGCAGGAAACGATGTGAACTGACCCATAAGCAAAAAAGTCATTGAAGTCCCGACACAGCCTGTGAGCGAGCTCTCGCTTCCCGCAAGCCTGAGGACCGGTGAGCACCAGCATCGGATAGGGGGCGTCCAGACTGGGCAGTGTGCTGGAAAAACCACATGCACACATAGACATAGTCCACATTAAATGGCACTCCAAACTTCACTTAAAAACACACTTCAAATAGCAAACACACTACCAGCATCAAAAAGGGTGCATCTAGACAGGGCACACACACTCTACACAGACCAGTATACACTTTACATCACATACTCTGGACATAACCCATACAGTTCACATATAAAACACACTCTGCATTCAGTATAATACTCTATAAACATAGCACACTCACTGATTATGGTATAATTTAGACTGTAATTAAATAACACACACTGCCTATAGTACACACTCTGCACATAATGCAATGTGTACATAACAGTGTCTATAATACAGACACTAGATTTAACACCCATACATACAAACTCTACAGTCTAAACTTAACAAATACGATGGAATATAATACATACTCTAAAGGTAACACACTGCTACATCAGGCACTGAACAGAACACACACTCCCAATACAAAACCTACACTACTGTTTCCCATATGCATGCACTACACATAACCGTGCATATAATTCTACACAAGTTCAGTACATAACAGAAAACGTACATATCACATCCAACGTACTCCTCATATTGAACACGGTGTGTCTCGGGCCACTGAGACCTGGTGACTGGAGTTTACCTGGTGAGTTTACCTGTCAAAGATCACCTGCGGCTGTCTCAGCTGGTGTACCAGGTGCATCATGTGATCTCTGGCTGCAGTCACCTCAGGGGGAGGGTCGTACTTATTGACCGCGGACACCTGGAGCACCAATTGTCCACAGTGTCAACATATGATGCTCTCAGTCACAGACCTAACCTTACCTCTCCATAAACACAATGAGGCTTCACCAGGTCAATAACATATAACACATCATTTAATTCATTTAAAATCACCACAATTATTTTTTATCTTGTATTTCTTATCATGGTTTGAAAATGCATGTTATATTTTTATATATTACATACATGTATATATGAAGAATATATTGAAACTGATTATACATACTGTTCTAGTCATCACAAAAACAAAAGTTTTTACAGCAAAAATTCCAAAGAAAGAACTGATGGCCCAATATAAGTTGAGAGTACATCTTTATGTAATAAGGGCGGCAGTTTGAATGTCTTGAGTGAGAATGGGAATGTAGTGTAAATGAGTTGATGCTGATAAGGTTTGATTGGCACTCCTGTTTGCCAATGATCGGAGAGCTGGGCCACGCCTACCTTCTTCAGCTGTGACCTCCTGCTGGTCCAGAGTTCTCAGCTGCTGTAGCAGGAAGATCAGGGCCAGGCGGTAATCAGCCTGTTCCTGAAGAAACGACAACGACAGCATCACAACGAGCACCAACGTCATCAGGACTCGTACTAGCATTATCACAGCCTGCACTGAGGCACTGCGGAGACACAGGGCCGGGTAATGGTACCTGCCCAGTGCATTGTGGGACAGAGAGGGTCTGGTCATGTTACCTGCACTGGGTTCCTCAGCAGGTTAAGCTCGGACAGCAGCGGCATGTCATGAATGTGGGTCGCCTCCTTAATTTCACTGACCTGAAACGGAGAGAGAGGGAGGAGGACAGGAAAGAATTCTGATTGATTGAGGATGAGGAGTGTTTCGTTTTCAGGGTTGAGGGACTGACGTTCATGACCACATGATCATGCTGACGTGCTACTGTTCAAAGAAAAGAACTGCAGTGAAATCCTACCAAGGTTTGACAATGAACATCCTCTTTAACCCTGAATACAAATCCCAAAATTTACTCCACCAACTCAATGACATGAATATAAAACTCATCTTTCATTTCAGCTCCACCCCTCCACAAATGTCATTCTTCTTGCTCATTCTGTACTGTTGCAGTTTAGTGTCATACAGAAATACACTCTGAATTCATGAATGTGTTGATAATGTGGGGTGGGGTGGGGGGTAGTCATGGTAACTGCATATGTTGTGTGGGCTGTACCATGTTGCCTTCCAGGTTGAGGGATCCAAGGAGCTGGAGATTCTGGAGACCTGCAAGGCTTTGGATCTTATTGGAGGACAGGTCCAGTGTCTGCAGGGTCCATATGGTGTCCATATTTTCCACCTTCCGTAGGAAATTCCCCCTCTGATATGTAAGCATACCCAGAGAGACAGATAGAAGGGCTGTTGGATATACCAGCCAGGTGGACAGTGACATGAGGAGGTATTGAGTATTTACATCTTAAAGAAGTTATCTGGGATTACTGAGAAGAGGCCTTTAGCACAGGAACACAGGCATCAAATGCTTGAATGTACCAAGAATTAGGCAGAGGGGGAGAGTGATGCACCATGGAGAAAGACAGTGAGGCGGGAATGGAACACTGAACACAGAGACAGGTAATGGGAGGTACCAACAAGACAGAAAGCTTAGGGGGAGACGTGGGATGTACCAAACAGAGCTCTTTCAGCGGTAGGTTGCCTAGTCCAGTGATGCGAGAGATCCTGTTGTGGGCCAGACTGAGATACCTAAGCCTGGCACACTTCTCCAGGCCTCTGATTTCACGGATGGAGTTATCTATTAAGCAATGGGGACGGTTAAGGACAGAACCGTGCAGTTCGAATGGCCCAAGGGTCTGATGAGTAAACAACAGAACCATTCAGTATGAGTGACTGAGGAATCGCTTCAACTCAAAATGCTATGATCTCCACCCATGCCTTAATTCATTATGTGTGTCAGTCTAAACTGTGGCATGCACACAATCACTTTTCCAGGTCAAGATGTTAAGTGCCTGGTTATTCAATATCATTATTGATATTGGATGTTAAGTGCCTGGTTATTCACCTATCATTACTTTCAACCTGTTCCCATTTACCCCCTTGATTAACAATAAAAAACTTATTCACGGAGTGATCAACACCAGCTGACATAAATAGAGTAAATGGTTACCAATTTCATTTTGTAATAGAATTGCTGTTCTTCGCAAACTAGTGTTATGTTTGCAAAGTGTTTTAATGTTACAAATAAGGATACGATCCACATTCAGTTTCTCGAGAGAGAAGTAAGCAGACAGGACCTTCATCTCTGACACCTGGTTGTAAGAAAAATTAACTTCCTGCAACAAATAAAAAAGGTTTCCTGACTTAGCATTAGCAAATATTTAATTAATGCTCTGTGGATATGTCATATTAGATTTGAAAACAATATATCAATCAAAGTCAATAAAAAGGTTTTTAAACAGGGAAAAAGTTTTGCTCAACAACACTGTCAATGTCAGACTGACAGTACTTAAAGACTTCACAGCTCATTATCTAGTAATGTATACTTCTCGTGATATTTAACGGCAATGGATACCTTGAGATTCTTTGGCGGGTGGAAACCAAAGAAGTCCGAGATTTCATTGTGGGAGACGTCCAAAATGAGAAGGTAAGGCATGTGACTCACACAGGACAGATCTGCAGGACAGAAAAAGAACCAGTCAAGCCAAGAGATTTCTTTTTTACGATTTTTTCCTGCTTTTCCCACCCAAACTGTTCAGAATAACACAGCAACCTTTAGGCAGTCATAAACATGTGACTTCTCCAGTTCATGTAATGACGAACCCCCACATCTTTCCACACTGTAGATGTACCCCTAGTAACACACTGCTTATGTCGTCAGAGAATGAGAAGGCCAACACTTGCTCAGACACATCCACGGGTGTCTAGCCAATCTGGAGTGGTTACTAAGGAGTGGAGTCTAACATCATTCCCTGGCACGGCTGAGCAAGATGTTGGCTTGCCAATGTGGACCTCCAGCCATAGCTGGTAATGGTGTGACTATAACTCAAACACTCAGTCACAGCGCTCACGTGTGCTTCCCAAACAAATATTTTACCACGTTAGCCACACAGAGAGCCCAAAAGATTTATTCATTAACGGATCAAAGACAACCATTCAAATGCATAAAATTCATTGCATTGTATAAGCAATAGGAACTGCAAAAAAGGTTAAAAACTTTGCTTTCCTACATTTGGTTTGCACAGCGCCCTAGTGACAAACTAGTGTTTTTTTTTTTATATATGTATTGCTTGTATGTACAGAGCTCTCATGCTGCACTACCTCATTCTACTGCCACCCATGCAGTTCCACAGCAGTTATTAAATACCAACATGTTCCCATAGGAAAACACATTTACTGTCAACCATCCACCAGTCTGCTGAGCAATAGATATATTTAAATAAACATGGTATTTTTCCGTATTGCACTGAAATCCAGAACTGCCAGCACAGATCTTAGTCAGCAAAGAAGAGAGAAATAAGAAAAGGATGGGATTATTTGAATTATTTATTTTTGAGCAAAGGGAATAACAAGACAAAACAATTAATTTGGCTAACAGCAGGGAGACATAACCCCAAAACAGGCAGTGAAGCATACTTTGCTTATGTTTTGTAGCATATATGGCATATATATTCATGTTTTGAATAGGATATATACAAAGCATACATTTTTTAAAATTTACTATGAATTTTAAATATAACAAGTCCTACCTTTTATCTTATTGTATGGAAGTTCAAGCTTTTGAAGGTGGATGTAACTGCACAGAATGGAGATGTCTGTCAGGTTCCGTCCCTGCAGAGATACATTTGAGTGCCGTTTGCATTGAAGCACAGATAACCACTGCCCGAAATCAAGACCAGCCAATCCATGCCACACAACTGGGATTTAAAAATCAAATTAATGCATCACTGTATGTGTGTGTGAGCCTGTTTGTGTGTATGTGCAACATGTGTAAACTTCTATGTGTGTGTTTATGTATGCACACTTAACAATGTATATGAGCCGGTCAGTATCAGAATATGCGTATGCTTGTATATTTGTGTGTGTACGGCCAGACATACTGGAATGAATGTGCCTGTGTGTATATACATATGAATATGAGACTGAACCGTTCCTCACAGGAGCAGAGAGTGAGCGATACATATACTCCAGTCCAGTTGCAGAGGGTCCCAGGTTGTGTAAACACTTGGCTACCTCCTCCTCGTTTAATTCACCATCATCCTACAGGTTGTCATACAAAGGAAAATAGGTAAAAAATCAGTAAACCAATCAGTAACATTGGCAAAACTTTCCATACCAGGAGATAACAGTGCTTATTATTCTATAAGGCCTCTCTTTGAAAGAGTCCTCAATCGATCTCCACCCCAAAATGTAGGAATAAGTGTCCTGTTTTATAATGTCCTTTTGTTATAATAAAAGACTTCACACTTGCTCTGCCAAAGATTGTTGAGTGCCTTGGATTCTTGTTGAAAGTTATAATTACTTGCTTCACTATGCTTCACGAAAATTAATTCCGGTTTACGCTACCACGAGCATCTCATCTGAGAGATTAAGGGGTGCAGTGTACTGCATTAAAACTGACTCAAATGCTCATTGTGACAACAGGTGTACATGTCAAACCATAAACTACTGCTTTTGCACGGAAATCAGCTCCAAAGAGTCCACGACACGAGAAAATAACATGCACAATTTCATTTAGATTTACATAATATTAGGGAAAAGGAAGAATTTCATTTCTCAGCTAATGGCAGCTTGGATTCAGTTCTCTAGAACTAATTAAATCCATATCGCCCTGCAAATCTTAGCACATTTAAACACATGCAAGACTATTCAGAGTATCGCGACATTAACTACATAGAAGTTACATATGAGGCTAAACTCGGCACTTTATCCTTGTTGCTAAAATAAAGCTGTTTGCCACAACACACAGCACAGGCAATACCTCCACGGATCTCTCTTCGCCTTCCTCAGCACCTTCGGATGCTGGCAACAAATTCTCTTGAGACCCCAGGGGGTTTTCTGGGGGAGAAACGGTGTGTGCGCAGATCTAGGAGAGACGTTGACAGACATTTGAGAACCTTGCGAGTGAGTGTCTTTAAGTCTGCACTCGCAATAATTGATTTTGAACTTTGCTTTATTGCTGGTCCAAGCTTCCCGAGCGTCACCCTGATAAAGTCAAAATAACCAACTGAGGCTTCCTTTGTGTTGCCAGGTAACCGCGAAAAGGACTTTGGGACTTGGTTTTGCATTGTGGGAGATGGTGTTTTTTAAGGTTGGTTGCAACGACGCATAGGTACTTAGCTAATAACAACAATAATATTTGCAGTAGTCTGTGGTAGTTGCAGTGGTTGCAGCAGTTTTGTTTTAATAAATTTATTTTTGTCAGCTATTGAGACATGTTCTTGAGATGTGTACCTTATTGGCTGACTTCAAATCCTGCTGCTGGTTTAATTGTGGCGGCAACAAAACACCTGTTCTCAAGGTGCTGTTGAATTGGCAGGTGGCCTCTCTTTCAGAAGGACATATTCCAAAGCAGAAACAATGCCTTATTGACCTAATTCAGGGTTGCTTGTGTCACAAAAGTGGCTGACTTTTTAACTGGGTGCATGGTTATGGTAACATAGACTCCTCGTCTAACCTGCTCTGTTGCAGGCTGAAGCAAAGATGTTTCTTGTTGCACCAGAGGCAGCGACTAATCTCTCTGCCTCGAACACAAACGAGCTTGCAGCTGGCCACTCAGGTTTCAGGAAACGATGGCGTTGGTGCTGAGACAGGTAAATATGGCTTACAGATATAATGTAACCGCAACAAAGCACTGCATTTAAACAGTGTTGGGATACAACAAGTAGAGACGCTAGTTTAACTATATTTCTGGAAGTGCGTCAACGTCTTTGGTATTTTCAAAATTATGTCGTTTTTTTTAGTACCAGGCTAGGCTATTTTATTCAAGTAACCCAAAGTTACGGTTACTTATTCACCAGAGGATGATTTTGAGTTTAGTGGTATTTTAATTGAGCATTTATTTATTTTTACAATTGATGCGATACAGCGGTGAATAATCACAACAAAACTGTGACTGAATGGGGATGAAAACGGGATTAATAGTTTAGGATAGTCACATTTTACTCTGAATCAAATGTGAATATATATTTATTTTAGATTTTGTGTAAATAGTAACTGTGTAAACTGTGTAATAAGTTAAACAGTTTCTGACTGTACATTTTCACATTAATACTCAAATGTTAAGTTGGTTCCTTAGTTAAATGAAGGTGGACCACAGCAAATGCGCTTATACTTAAACTGACTGTTTCGTGATCATCCCTGCAGAAACTACATTAACTGTTGTGCTGTGTATTAGTAACATGAGAAAATGACTGTCACAGTTGATTTCCCTCGTAGCATTTGATGAAATAACTTAAGCGTAGTAAGCAACTTTCTTTACCTACTAGCTGTTGATAATGAGGGTGATGAAGCAGCAGCAGGAGTCAGCTGTGAGCCCAGGGTTTCAGAGAACAGATAGAGAGGACGTTCTCAAAGTTAATGTAACACTTTCATTCATTTGTCATTATAAAGAGAGAAAAATACTTAAGAAGACCATGTGGCCACAGTATAAATGTCATTTCATTTGTAAATGTCCTATAAATAGTTCAAAAATAGTGTATGTTAGTAAAATACATAATAGTATATTGAAAAATGAATATTCAAAAGATCTAAAGCTGTCTATTTGTAATGCACTTTCACTGTAATTTTCACTGGCCAGTCTTGTAAAATGTGTCATAAAGTCTTGTGTCAGTAAAATATGTGTAATGTAATTTTCACTGGCCAGTTTTTCAAAACTAAATCATCTAAATATTATTGTTGGAAACCACACTACAACAGGTTTTCTCTGGTTGCTCAAAATGTATAAACCACTCCAACAGCTGTTCTCAAAATGTATATCCTCGTCTCCTCCGCTATCACCTTGGCTCCTCCCTCACTCCAATGACCAAGAATTGGAGAGAGGGAGGAGACGAGGTGATGGTGGAGGAAAAGAGGACACATTTTCCTCCAGGCCATGTGTATCCGTTGGGTGGGATGAGCGTTTGCCGTCACATCACCAGCACCTTTGCAGCATTCGACCAGCAGAGGGTTTTTCCAGTGGACGGGAGCAAAAGTGCACTCCTTCGAGCCGGATTTGAACCAGCGACCTAAGGATGGCTAACAGGTGAACCTACAGTCCTCCGCTCTACCAACTGAGCTATCGAAGGCTGGTGGGGTGTGGGCCTCGTTGCTCATTTTCACCGTAGTCCCTTTTGCAACGCAACACTAAGCTTCTTTGCCTGGATTTTTTTGGGGGTTTTTTTGTTTTTCTTCGTCTTACTGGTGCTGTGGCAAAAAAATCAGTGACACCTGCAGTGACCGTATAAGGCGCCAGTAGTGTAGGGGCATCATGCAAGATTCCCATTCTTGTGACCTGGGTTCGATTCCCGGCTGGCGCACTGTGCCCCTTGCCACCCCAGAGATGAGATTACAGACCTTTTCGAGGAATCACTCAGCCGGGCCCCTGCAGCCCGTGCAAAGACACAGCTGTGGCTTACCATGGCCAGCGTTTGCCTCTCCTTTCCTGTTCCTCACTCTCCTCTTCTTCCCACTTATTCCACGTTCATTTGACATATGGACCCCAGCCACTTACCTCCACTCAGCTTCCTTCCCTGATGGTCTAGTGGTTAGGATTCGGCGCTCTCACCGCCGCGGCCCGGGTTCGATTCCCGGTCAGGGAAAGCATTTTGAGTCTCTGTGCATGCTCTGCCCTCTTCCAGGAGCGCCCTGCATCGGGTGGACCCTTCACAAAGCTCCCCGCAGGACCCTGGGTACCCTTCCATTTACCTCACTCCGCTTAACGTCACAACCCCAGTGGCAAGAGGAGGAGTGCGGTGCAAAGGTGATCTCCTAAGATGTGTTCTCTTAGACCCCCTTCCTTTGTTGCTGCTGCCGTTACATTGGTTTCTGAGGAAAGAGAGCTTTTGCACATGGAAAAAAGACTGAGAGGGCAGACTAAAAGCTACGTTTTCTCTGCACTTTGTGGAATCTACCACGCTGAGATTTCAGTGGATTGCTCGGAAGCCGCTCCCTTTTTTTTTTTTGGTGCATTCCAATTCTCAAAATTTATATCCTCCTCTCCTCATGTCCACATCTGCAGGGCCAGCACCTCCAGGCCATGTGTATCCGTTGGGTGGGATGAGCGTTTGCCGTCACATCACCAGCACCCTTGACCAGCAGAAGGTTTTTCCCGGTGGACAGGAGCAAAAGTGCACTCCTTCGAGCCGGATTTGAACCAGCGACCTAAGGATGGCTAACAGGTGAACCTACAGTCCTCCGCTCTACCAACTGAGCTATCGAAGGCTGGTGGGGTGTGGCCTCGTTGCTCATTTTCACCGTAGTCCCTTTTGCAGCACAACACTAAGCTTCTTTGCCTGGTTTTTTGGGGTTTTTTGTTTTTCTTCGTCTTACTGGTGCTGTGGCAAAAAAATCGGAGACACCTGCAGTACCCTTATAGGGCGCCAGTAGTGTAGGGGCATCATGCAAGATTCCCATTCTTGCGACCCGGGTTCGATTCCCGGCTGGCGCACTGTGCTACCCCAGGGATGAGATTACAGACCTTTTCGAGGAATCGCTCAGCCGGGCCCCTGCAGCCTCTGCAAAGACACAGCTGTGGCATACCATGGTCAGCGTTTGCCTCTCCTTTCCTGTTCCTCACTCTCCTCTTCTTCCCACTTATTCCAATTCATTTGACATTGGACCCCAGCCACTTACCAAACTCAGCTTCCTCCCTGGTGGTCTAGTGGTTAGGATTCGGCGCTCTCACCGCCGCGGCCCGGGTTCGATTCCCGGTCAGGGAAAGCATTTTGAGTCTCCGTGCATGCTCTGCCCTCTTCCAGGAGCGCCCTGCATCCACCGGGTGGACCCTTCACAAAGCTCCCCGCAGGACCCTGGGTACCCTTCCATTTACCTCACTCCACCCAACGTCACAACCCCAGTGGCAAGAGGAGGAGTGCGGTGCAAAGGTGATCTCCTAAGATGTGTTCTCTTAGACCCCCTTCCTTTGTTGCTGCTGCCGTTACATTGGTTTCTGAGGAAAGAGAGCTTTTGCACATGGAAAAAAGACTGAGAGGGCAGACTAAAAGCTACGTTTTCTCTGCACTTTGTGGAATCTACCACGCTGAGATTTCAGTGGATTGCTCGGAAGCCGCTCCCTTTTTTTTTTTGGTGCATTCCAATTCTCAAAATTTATATCCTCCTCTCCTCATGTCCACATCTGCAGGGCCAGCGCCTCCAGGCCATGTGTATCTGTTGGGTGGGATGAGCGTTTGCCGTCACATCACCAGCACCCTTGCCATTCGACCAGCAGAAGGTTTTTCCCGGTGGACAGGAGCAAAAGTGCACTCCTTCGAGCCGGATTTGAACCAGCGACCTAAGGATGGCCAACAGGTGAACCTACAGTCCTCCGCTCTACCAACTGAGCTATCGAAGGCTGGTGGGATGTGGCCCTCGTTGCTCATTTTCACCGTAGTCCCTTTCACAGCACAACACTAAGCTTCTTTGCCTGGTTTTTTTTGGGGTTTTTTTGTTTTTCTTCGTCTTACTGGTGCTGTGGCAAAAAAATCGGAGACACCTGCAGTGACCGTATAAGGCGCCAGTAGTGTGGGGCATCATGCAAGATTCCCATTCTTGCGACCTGGGTTTGATTCCCGGCTGGCGCACAGTGCTACCCAAGGGATGAGATTGCAGACCTTTTCGAGCAGCCCGTGCAAAGACACAGCTGTGGCATACCATGGTCAGCGTTTGCCTCTCCTTTCCTGTTCCTCACTCTCCTCTTCTTCTCGCTTATTCCAATTTCATTTGACATTCGGACCCCAGCCACTTACCAAAGCTCAGCTTCTCTCCCTGGTGGTCTAGTGGTTAGGATTCGGCGCTCTCACCGCCGCGGCCCGGGTTCGATTCCCGGTCAGGGAAAGCATTTTGAGTCTCCATGCGTACTCTGCCCTCTTCTACAGACACTCTAGCCTCTGGCAGCCCCCGCCTCACCACATGCCCTCCACCAGGTGGACCCTTCGCAATGCTCCCCGCAGGACCCTGGGTACCCCTCCCCTTACCTCACTCCACCCAACGTCACAACCCCAGTGGCAAAGCCACAAATTTTTGGAGCAATACAAATATGTCTATTTACTTTTAAGATCCTCTCCTCTGATCAGTTGGGCATATGTAATTCAAATGAAATTGCAACAGCAAAATAAAAGCCAAGCACATTTGTACTGAACCAGCTGTTCCATTTCCCTTCACATTCCTCAGTTCAACAGATAGGATAGACACAAAACATTAGTTAATAACAATTTATTAAGGTGGAAAATATAGTTGAAAACAATTAACAGTTGCCAACAAAAATATTCATTTTCTATGTCATTAAAAAAAGGAAGCATTCAAAAAAATCCCTTCTTTAAAAAACCTGTACCTCTAAAGTTGTCCTTTACACGCAAACTTAGTGCTTTCCACACCGCACCCCCCACACCGCCCCCTGCCTCTTGTACTCTGTCCTTATCTGGTCTGAATCTTAACCTTTATGTCATTATTAGATTACAATGGAAATGCCGGCTACAAAACAGGACTAGTGGAGTAGAACTTTATGCAATCATACACTCAAGCCGATGGGCTCAATGTCTGGATACGGGTAAGTTTACTGCACAGGGGAAGGCAACCTGTGGGTGTTTTTGGCTCCATCTGAGTAAATATTTAGTGCCTGAGCCCGAATATTCAGAAGGAGCTGTCAAACACTTGCTGCGCCTCCAGTATCTGGATTCATTTAGCCAAATTATGAACAGCATTTATTAGTTAGTGGAGTGTAAAACCCAGACACGTCCTCAACACTCCAGGACTATGGCTGCCTCTCCCTGACTTATGACAGTCAGTGTGTGGTGATCAATGGAACATCCTCCCCTGAAAACTTGGTATAAGCAACAGGCAAACAGTGCCATGTTATTTTTTCTTTGTCATTCTATACTCTTCACACAAATAATCATGAATCTTTAGGGTTTCTTGTTTTGTTTTGAGGGGGTGGGGGGCCTTGAGGGCGAAAAACAACAGATATTTACCGCTAAATGTTGACTGCTTGTAATTTGATGTTGGAGGTGGATTACGCGGCATACTACCAGCATGGACACGGGATGTGCATTAAAATCGCTGACGAACCTGATGTGTATTGAGCTATGAAAATGTTTCATCAGTGCAAACCACTTAATGTTCTCTAACAAAGACAATGGTTCTAAAGGTAGCATATACTAACAGACAAAATGGGTGGTTCGGTGGAATAACATTCACGAAACTTGGTTTCAAGGCAAAAAAAAGTAAAAAGACGAACAGATTAGTTGAACAGAATTCTGCTGACAGACCTGACTTATGGAAAGTGTTCAGACTAATTGGTTCAAGCCACCAATTATTTGTTGCTGAACACACCTCACCTATGAGTATCTCATCTATGAATAACAAACTTATGAGGAACTGAATGTTATGAGGAAACTGAAGCAATTCTTCCCCAGTTGTATGTTGAACATATTTTTTAACATTTGTTCAGTCCAGTCTGCCAACTGGTTACTATGCAGTATTTTAAGGTTTAAGTGCTTTGAGGAAGTTCGTCAATGGCAATGAGGAACGCCGATTGAATGTCAACGTCAGAAAAATGACAACGCAAACAGGGCTAAACACACTGCACAGTCGAGTGCAGTTCTCTGATCACTAATCTGCATTTATCCTTTGTGTGTATAGCAAACATGATATTGTCTAAAACACACATAGTTTACATTGTAACAACACTTGCAAATATAAAATCAGTCTTTTTAATACTGCTATATATTTCCTTCAAAATACATGGGATTTATGGGACACATGCAGGCACATGGACAAGAGAATATTGTTCTGTACAAAATTGCATATCTGTACTTGTGCTGGTTAACTGCACATCTGCGCTGGTTACTGAATGCCTGTGCTTGCGCTGTAGGAATCCATCATAATGAAAAATGCTGGCATGAGTGGGCTATGACCCTTTTCACATATAGGACCATCAAATTTTTACGCGAGGGAATCTTCAAAGTATTTCATTGCTAAATAAATATGAGAACGAATGAACTGGGACTAGGAGAGTTGAACTGGAAAACAATGTCAGTTTTCACATATCTCACTTCAACGAGTGTTATAAAAGAACACAAGGATAGAGTGATGCTATTCTAGGCTTCCACAGCCTGCAGAATCTGACAGGTCAATTTTAGACCCAAGACCAGACATATGTCTCCTTGTCTGCATTTCATGAACGTTTGAGTAGCCATAAAACATGCATACTCCAGACTATACTGTTTATATAAATGTACATGCTAAAAGGAACAATGTTAATAAATGACATTAAAAAACATGCATTTTCATGAGAAGTTTCTATGATTTATGAAACATTTAATGTGCTTTTTTTTTTTTTGAAAGGCATAACTGCACAGTCTCAACAGTCAGAAAAATAAATTAATACTGCTAGCTGACCACTCAACGGAGCTTCTTTGACGTACTACGCTGAACAAAGCTCGGCCATTTCAGTCCGTGATTGACGGTACTCCTGCCCACGCCTGATTACGTTTCTGATATGTGCTTCACAACAGCTGGGCAAGGAATGCTGTTTCGGTACAATCATGTCAGTTACATGAATAAGCTTTGCTCTTAAGGACTGCAGAATTCACACAACTGCACTGGCTCTGACCGACAGACATTTGTTTTTGTTCTTCAACCCAATTTTTCATAGATATGTTTTGGTGGATGGATTTACAGTGCACATTGTTTTTTTTTGGGTAAAGAGACCACTGGAGAGACCGCTCTCAGGCTGGGTGTTCTTTCAGCCTGTCCGGTGCTTTATGTAAAGTTCTTATTCAGCTCAACGGTCTCACTTGGCTTCTGTTAGAATCCTGCATCATCAGGATCTGCTTCAAGGCCTTCTGAACATCTTCATCCATTTGACCCTGGACAGGAAAAAAAAAACGTTTTGAACTGCCGCATTTTTACTCGCGTTCATGTCTTAAATACAATACAAAATTAAAACATCAATCTATAGTACGACTACAATCAAGCAATAATGAATAGGTCACGTTAGTCAAGTCTTTTGGTTTTGCCTAAGCCATACGGAAATGTTCTAGTTGAAAGAGGGGCCTGACCTGTACAGCATAGAGGAGATGCATCCTGTAGACCGACACTATCTCGTGATGCTGCTTCTTCGATTCCTTGGAGAAACATGATGGAGATCATCAGTTTTCAAGTGAACTCAAGCACAGTTTCCCTCGTTAGCATTTTCACATGAACAATCAAGTTTGAGTGGTGAGTGATAGGGAGGGGGAACTTAAATTCATTATTTGATTTGTTTGTAGAATGTTCTGAAGAGCGAAAGCTGAGCTCCTGATAAACTTGGATATTATCTATCATGCACATGACGGAGAAACTAATTTGGAACTCAGCAGTCTGGAAACACTCGTGATGTAGAAAAAACTGGGAAAAAAAAAAACTTCGATACTTATCAGAAATTCATCCTTCCCATTTACAAATATTTACATCCAAACAGCAGGGAAGTTGTTACCATTCGTCACTAGTCATACATTTGGCAGTCTTGCAACTGCAATCATGGCTGTAGTGTGTTTGTGTGTGTTTATATATGTATAAAATACATATACTTGTTTATTGTTTGGTATGGACTTTGGCGTTAGAACCTGACACACGCTCCTTAGGGAACGAAAGCAATTAAATGCCAAATCATTGCTGTTATTCACATCCCTTTCCCCCACGGATCCTGCATGACAAAGTGACTCACTGTTAGCTGGTACTGCAGCTGCTTAATCTGCTGCTGCAGGGAGTCCACCTGCAGGTTCTGCCTCTTGGGAGTGCCCGTGGTGTAGGACAGCTGGGAAAGGCTGTTCAGGGCCTCCTTCAGCTTGCACACCTCCTTAGTCAAATCCTCAATCTGGAGGAACAGAAATAATGATTAGTTATATGGGAAAATGTTTTGTGCTTTGTGTGGGAAACAGATTATATACCGATGCTTTAATTACAAAAGGAGTTGCGTCGTATACACTGGTCTAGCACTCTTTAAACCCTCTCCTAATACATAACACATTGGTCTGGTCATGACCTGTTTTTTTTTTTTTGTTAAATAGCCACCACACCTACGATGACCCAGATGTACAAGTAGCATAAATTTGTTAGGTTTGTGAGATTAAAGTGTGTGTGACCCAAACTCAACATTGTATTAAATAAAAAATCAATTAATGGGTCAGCTCAATAGATAAACCTTTCCAGAATACCCTTTTCAAACCCTGGCCTTCAATTAATTCAACTGTCAGCTGCTATACTTCACTGTGTTCAAAGGTAATTCACAGAATGTCGTATATACCACATATGCCAACTTTTTCATACACTTCTTAAAAATCAGAAACTAAATTCATGTCGTTTGCATACAAACACATTCATAAGAAGCATATTATCTTTGATGTGCCATCGTAGGCCTGTAATCTGCAAATTAGAGCTCAGTGTGAAACGTGCGCTTCGAGCTCGTCTTAAAGCTGCAGGTTACCTCCGGCCCTGGTGATTGACATGTCATCAACAACCATATCAGCACGTATACAGTCACCTCCAGAATTAATGACATTTTACTGATAAAACATTGATGTCAAAATTACAGTCACTATTTTTGCAAAAGTATTTAATATGTGCTAAATTAGTTTTTGGTCAAATTGCACTTGCGTGCAATAAAGCTGCTGTAAGAATCACGCTTCTGGACTTGTGATGCTTCCGTTGGAGAGTACTTTCAAGCCTACATTGCTGTTTGATTATTTTTACTAGGACATAGCATGAGGTACATGACTGACTAAATTAGTGGACTGAGCTGAGCTGAGCTGTGCCTCTGAGAGCGAATTAGCCTCTCACCATGATGCCATTATGCATCATCACTCTGTGCAGATATTGGGCAATCTGCATTTCAAAACTATTTTATCTTTCCTTATTTCTTACTGTAATTTAAGCATGCATTTTGCAATATTCAGCCATTCTTATCAGAGCTGTCCACATTTCTTACACTTTTGCCAATTACAAGTTTTACTCAGTCTACATTACTTGTATTATTTTGCATCTTCATAAAATTAACTGGTCTGAAGTAAAAAATTCTTGAACTGCATTATGCAGATTTCACTTGACAAATACTTGTTCTGCACTGCAAGGTCTCCACTGTCAGTGCTGCAAGTTCATTTCCAGTCCCATTTTTTTTTATCTATACCCACCTATTTGTCACATCAACCACATGAAAAAAATGAGTCACTAGCAATCACTTGCATTCATTATTGTGGTAGCCCTGTTGTTATTGAATTGTTAAGGCATATTTCTACTGTTCACCTAGTGGAACTTTCAACAAAGTAACAGGCTGTACCTTAAACATTTTTGTTACAAAGCCCATTCCTTATTTTGACTGAACTTGAATTTTTCCACTCTTCACAGAAATAGTAAAGGTTGCAAAATTTATAGCAGTTCTTTGCTTCATAAAAAAGAACTTCTTTTTAAGCAATCTTTTTTCTTAACACTAGGGAGCACTTAAATTATTCTTACATTGTGATCAAATACATGTAACGGATTTCTTCAGGAAAAATGGTAAGTCTTGGTGGTAGGGAGACTCGGCTCATGCACCCTCATGCTGTTAGGCCACTGTTTTTATACAGTGTCATCAGCAGGCTACAATCTAGTTTTAAACCTTGAATATAAACACGGTTCAAGTACAGTTCATTACGGTGTACTGTAGTGCATTCACTGCTGCTGAAAACCACTCTGATCATTGGACTCAGATCTCATTCAAAATGATGTCACCACAGGTGAGTGAGCAAAGAATATGTGTTCTAAATACCAAGTTGATGTTTATGCTAACAAAAAAAAAAAAGACGAAAGATGGAGGAAGAGAAGCAGAACATTTTTGAAAAGCAGATCATATACCAACCTTTTTCGTCTTGCTTTGCTCTGAGCTAATGAGCCCAGCAGTCCTTTTTTTCAAGTCAATGACGGTCTCCTGGGCCTCTCTGTACTTGCTGTTCAGCTCATTTTTTTCCTGGTCCTTCGCCGTGACCATATCCTGCATTGCCTCCTTCTCGCTCCTGCCCCTCTTCACTTCCTGCCAGGCGGCGGTCGCCTCCAAGGCGATCTCGTCCTGCTTCCGCAGGGCGTCCTGTAGCAGGGCGGTCAGCTGGCTGACCTCGCCCTCCAGCGACTCGCGCAGCTGCTCATACTCCAGCCGCGACACGGAGTCGTCGGGCGTCACGTCCTTCTCCACCGTCAGCCTGTTCTGCAGGGCGTCCACCTGCAGGACCTTTTCTGACAGCTGTCCCTTCAGGCCTCCACCTGAGCCTCCAGGTCCTTAATGGCGCTTCCCAGGGAGGCTACTACCTGGGTGTGGTCCGTGAGGGCCACGGAGCTCTGGGCCTGGACCTCCGCCTCCTGCCTGAGCAGAGCGATCTCCTGCTGAGCTGCCATGTGCCTGGCCTCGGCCTCGGAAGCCGCCTCCTGGGCCGCCTCCATTTTTTGCCGCAGGTCCTTCAGCTGCATCTCGTACTGCTCCGTGCTGCAGGCCGGATCTAACTCCTCCTTAGGGTTGGCCTCCAGCTGGCTCCGGGTTGCGGTCAGCTCACTCTTGGCCTCGCTGTAGGAGTGGGAGAGCTCCAGCAGCCTCCTCTGGAGCCCCTCTATGACCTGCCCCAGCTCCGCCTTCATCTCCTCAAAGTCTTTGGCGGCGGCCTCCACCGGCACGGTTCCTCTGAGCGCCTCCTGGAGCATCCTGATCTCCTCCTCCGCTTCCTTGTACCTGCCCATGAGCTGGGCCTTCTCCTGGCTGACATTCTCCACCAGGACACTGCAGGAGCTCTTCAGCTCCTGGAACTCTTCCATGGGCACCCAGCCAGCCATGCTCTCCAGCTGGGCCTCCAGGGTACCCGGATACGGCTTGCATCCCTCTCCTTCTCTTCACGCGACTGGTCCAGTTTGAACTGAAGCTCCTGGACCTCCAGGTTCCTGTTCAGTTCCTGGGAGCTCGGCACATCCCCATGGTCCCCTTTCCCCATCGGTGAGAGCTTTATGTCAGCCTCGGGAGACACGGCCTCCTGGTGCTTCTCCGGAGTCTCCATAGATTTGGGCTGCAGCTCTCCTGCGTCCTCATGGGGCCCCAGCGTCAGCCTGGCCTGCAGGACCCGGTTCTCCAGTCGGGACTGCTGCAAGGCCTTTCTCAGGAGGCGTATCTCCTCCTCGCTCCCCGCCTCGCCTCCTCCTCGTCCTCTTCGGTCTCGTCCTTTTTTATCGACACCTCCAGGAGCTCATCCTCCTCCAGCGTGGGTGTCTGGACGTAGCTGGGGTGGTCGAAGTCCGTGCGGGTGGAGTGGTAGGAGGCGTTGGAATCGATGCTGTTTGGGCGGGAGTCGTCCTGACCCTCCTCGGCCTGAGGGACGGGCCGTTTCTGTGTGAGGCAGGGCGAGACAAAGGGAATTCATGAAGATCATCTCCTCGATTTGAGAAACATGAAATGACAATTTGCAGAACAACAGTATGACAACAGTGTGTGTATGTAAATACACCTCACTCCATTACTCAGCAGGGTTAATGGGAGTAAAAATGCAGTTTCACCATATTTTACATGTCCCCATATTCTGGGAGTAGGATTGACTGATTCAAAATAAGTAAAAGTTCTGAGAACTCTGGAATATATTTGCAAGATCTGCAGCTCCAAGGCAGCTTAATTCCAATCATATTTAACATCAGAGCTGTGGAGAGAGATGGGGTATTATCTGTTTAATGTCCTTACAGCTATTTACAGTTTGTTTATTTATATTTATATTTCCAAGGGAAAACACTCCACATATCTGTCAGTTTAAGACTTTGGTGAAAGCTAAAAACTACTGAAGTGCAAAATGGCTGAACAAAATTTCAAGTCATGGACAAAGGAGAAGCCTTGTAGGACAAATTGGGAAGTGGGAACAAATGAGTTGTTAGGTAGCTTTTAAAAAACAATGAGGCTACCGTCAATCATTCACCTGCAATATAAGACTGGCAAAAAAAATGTCCTGTCAGCTTTCAGGAATCTAATCTCACAAGCTACAAACCTTTAGAATATGAGCAAGCTGCTGGTTTTCCAGAGAGAGCGCGGCAATCTTTGCCTGCAGTGTCGCTACCAAGGACGGCTCCTCGTCACCACAGTTCTCCACCTGTGGCAAACAGAAAACTAGGGCTTAGTTTGACATGGCCCACTGCCAACTATCTCTGTCAACATGTCAGTCATCAACATCCTGCTGCTCAGTGTCCCTGATAGATCACTCAGGCGTGTTTCAATAACAGACCGGGGGATCCATAAGGAAGTAGAACATACATTTTAAAATATTAATGTTATCAAATATTCATCAAAGCAATCCTCAAGAGTTAACAGTACGGTCTGGAAAAAAATACAAGGAAGCAGTCAATTCACCATTGTAAACTACTGTAACATGGCTTATACATCTTAACAGTCAGCTGTACACAGTCCAGTACAGTAGCTTGCTTTTTTTAAGTTGTATGCCCGAGTACATCAGATCTGACAGTGCACTCTGCTGAGGATCATCAGTGAAGAAGCTGAGGTTGGTGATGGCAGATAGCCCCAGTCAAAAGCAGAGTGGTAAAGGCGGGACACAACCTGATTTAGACTGATAAAAGAATTATACTTTGGACAGAGCTACTGCACTGGAACCGTTGACAGAAAGCCTTTACCCGTTCTCCCAGGTAAAATGGGCATTTTGGGGGAAGCAGGTCAAAGCCAGACCAGATTAGGGGGGAATATTATTTAGCTGTGCTGTACTTGCCTTGGGCTGAGTTTGCTCCACAATCTGCTTCAGATCCTCGATGGTCTCCAACAGCATGCTCTTCTCCTCCTGGAGCTTCTCGATTTCCTCCTTCAGCATGACGCTCTTCAGCTCATCGTCCTTTCACATGGACAGGGAACATCAGAGAAATTTTACGTTATCGTGAGTCCTGAAACCAAGGATGCAATGAATCCATCTTTTTTTGGTTCAGCCAAACTTCAACAAGCACACTAAACATATGGCTGAATCCCATTCTGAATCCAATAAACAATCATTAACGAAGCGACAACACACTCAACAAGTCCTTTTCCCACTTACAGCTGTCTTGATTTTACTTCCATTAGAAAGTTTAAATACTACTTTGTAAAAGTAACCAAAAAATGATATGCGCTATATAAACAGGGACTGAAAATTTCAAATTAAAAATGACACACATACCATAGTTTAGAAGCATCAAAGTATCAAACTGTAGCGCATTCAATTACGCTCACAGTCAACTAGCTAAATGGGACTTCATTTGACAACTGACAATTGTATTTCAATTGTAAACACAGCTTGGTTAAAATATGGCATGTTTTCCTTTCGTGATAGCCACTTCCACTCATCTTTTGTTCAGAGGGTACAAAGGGTAGATTAAACTTCTGCTATTAATAATTCTGCAAAACCACAACATTGAGAAAGATCCTGTTTCCGCCAACAGCTTAGTTTCTCCATTGAAGGTATGCTTTTTAGACACAAAGGGTTTCTGCTCAGCTGACCATAGTTTATGCTGTGCAGGTTCCAGTACAGTCAAGGACAGCGTGGTGATCTCAACTCTCCAATCGGTTATACTGTGATTCTTGTGTGTCTTCCATAGTTGTAGCAAAGTTATAACTTCAGAAAAAATTGTAATCGCTCATTGTTTTTAAATAATTAAGACATTTACAGGAGGGACATGGGAAGATGGGAAGGGTGTTTGAGGAGGGAAAACCACGTTGCAGTCTGAAAACGTTGGTTTCCATTCTGTGGTGAGATAAGGGGAGCAGCAGAAAAGCTGCAGTGACGGGCACTGAGGTGTCCAGAGCTGGCGGAGCACAGCGGTCTCGCCAGGGTGTCAGGTGAGATTATAGCTTGGGAGTAAGGGGTCCCCTTTATCAGTCTGAAAGCCCAGCGCTAATGCCTTGAGATGGATGCAGACAGTGACGGAGTGAATGCAGGGCGGTGAGCAGTGGGGGAACACTAGCTGACCTGGGCTGACCGGTGATCAGCCAGGCGGGAGCATGGACCATCTGGAGACGCGGCTGGAACAAGCTGGGAAATGACCCTGGAGAAAGCTGCTGTAATCCAGGGTCAAGACCACAAGCGCCAGCGCTGGTAGCTAGCAGGTGGCTCACTCTATCATACATCTCACCCACAGAGGACTGGCACTCTATACTATCCATAAGGATGGGACTGCTGTAGGGTTTGAGTGTCCTTGGGGGATTTGGCCCTTTATATGGATTCCCCATGTCAGAAATATTACCACATTTCTACAAGAGACCCATAGCTGTACTATGAACATGTGCATTTGCTATATGCTCCACTTGAAGACCTGCAGATACGGCTTAGGAGCTAAAACGCATCAACATCGCCATAAATGATCCTCATCTTTGTAGCTGAGCTTACTGACACTCCATGTTTACGGAAAAAACAGAATGAGCCACAACAGGGAGGGGCCTCAATGTTCTCCCACATTTATTGTCTATAGAAATAATACTTGTATAAAATAACGTCACTTCTGTATCACCCTGCTGTGAAATAAAATGAGGTGCAGAGAAATGTAGTAACAGGGGGCTGGAAAAATTATATTTGCTACTATTGTTACACAAAGTCAAAGAAACAACAAAAACAACATGTCGATAAAGTAAAATTAAAACGGTTGGGAGGTGGGACCTGTTAACACATCAACGTTACCTGATAATTAAATTTCCTGGGGGTGTCGCTTTGACTGGACAGCGGAGTTTCGCTTGGGGTCAAGTAAGGCGGAGAGACCATCTCACCCAAATGAGGATTCTGGAAAAACGGTATTACAATTTAACCGTTTTATTTCCTCATGTGCATGTGAGGAAGAAACAAAGATGAACAAATATGCACACGCAAGCATCACCGGCCGTCAACCAATCCTATCCACACACCCACACACACACGCAAGAATGTATGTGCTCACACACACATATACATGTGTAAACACACACTCGCACGCACTTGCATGGAGTATGATTAATAATATAGTACCACTTATTTTTTTAAGTAAGTCCTTCATTAGGTTAGACAAGTGTTTCATCACAATAGCAGAAGTGGTTGTGCAGTTAAAGAAAGAATAAAGATGAGAAAGAGAGTGAAAGGGTACTCAGTTGATAGATCCTTAATCCAACACAGACGGACAGACAGACAGACTGACAGACAGAGACGCATGCCGTTACCTGTATGGGGCTAATAGGAGGCGGTGGTGCCTTTCGTTTTTTTGGGGTGGTGCTTCTGTCCCCACTTAACCTAGCCACTTGATCATGCTGAGAGTGTAAGTGAGAGAAGATTGATATAGAGGAGCAACAGGGCATCTTTTATTCAGGTTAGCTAAAGAGATCAGAATCGTTCATAGTTTCTTTTTATTATTCTAAGATTACATGTTTAGATTTTTACATTTTGGAGGTGAGAGACTGAAGGCACGCTCAGGGGTGAGATTCATGCTCTTTCATGCTGGGGAAATGTAGATTAGCCAGGTTTAGGAAGTACTGAGAGATATGAAAAGGAAAACTTGCATATTTTTAAAACATCTTTAGAGGAGACAGGTACTACAGATACCACAGCAGATAGGTAAAAAGATGCAACACCGCAGTTTTAACCAGTCATTTACATGACCAAAGCTACATTTAATTTTAGTCAGTAGTTCACATTACAAAAGCTACCCAGAATTTTAACCAGCAGTTCACTATAGGAAAGTTACACTGAGCTTCAGGCAGCACAGAAAATTAGCTCACTGCTGTTCCTTATTTGCTTGTCTCTTATTTGCTCCATCATGGTTAAATAGGAACATCACCTGCTTTGGAGCAATAAAAATGACAAAAGTCAGTTCCTTACCTGGAGTGGCTTTGGTGACATCATATCTAGTATAAAAAAAACAAAAGGTCAACAAAACAATCAGATGAAATTGTAAATATTTAGTAAAAAAGAAATTTGAACCAAATGAATGTTAATGATATGATATTAGCATTCATTTACTGCAATTCCACAACCTTTAAAAAAAAAAAAACAAAATGCTAATTGTCACATAAGGTTGTAAATTCAACGATCAAATAATTATGAAGTTTTGCTTCTCCTCTTTGCATATAGTGGGCGTGTTTGTGGGTAGCTTCCTGTGTTGCCATGCAGATGTGCTGCCCTGTCACTGGTGCTAGGCAGAGCGCCATGGGAGGAGTAGAGCCAAGGGAGGGACATGTATTTAAAATGGCTGCATCTCTGTGCAAACTTCACCTCAGTTTCACACAGTACTTTTTGTGTATTACTTCTGTCCTGAAATTTATTACGATGCCTACTCAAATGGCAAAAGTTTTGTATTATTATTTATTTCAATATTGATTATCTTGTATTTTTCCTAGTTTCATTATTTATTTACTTTCACACTTTATTCGTTAGGATAGGTCAGGAAGTGAGGGTAGATTCCCAGAAGACTCATTTACCTTTGTTTGCATTGGCATAAGCAGTAGGATTTAAAAATGCAAAAGCTAATGTTTACAATTGGCAACCAGCTGGCCCAACCAAACCGGCTCTGATGTCAGCGTTATTTTGTACTGTTGAAATACAATGTTTCACACAAAATATATATCTTTTAGTTAACTGCTACTTCTGTCACATGAAGAAATGACTCTTGGGAGACTTTACATGTTTGACATTGCTTGCTCTTCCGAGTTATTGCGACCTCTGGAGCGTTGTGCGGGACCAGCTATACCTCATGATGTAATTAAAGGGCATGTCATTTTGTATTGGGCTGAAATCCAAATTATTTTCTTACTTCTAGGTTGAACATAACATTAAACTAAAACATTCACTGTCCAGTGAATTTGGAGTGCATCCCAGTTTGGAAACTAGAGTATGTGTTTGTGTCCTTGCAGCCAGCAGATGGCAGTATTTCATTTCACAAAGCCTGGGAAAAAGGTATGTCAAATTGTGCTGTTCTAATTGACCCCACAAGGGGGACCATAACCACATGGGATGGCTAATGAAGACTGGCAGAAACTAGACTGGAACAAGGTCAACCAGGTCAGCAATGACTGAACACAAACCCACTAATACCATTCTGAATTTAAAGCTTTGGCAAATCTTCATACTTAAAATATGACTCTGTTACTATGTTATTACAACATTACCATAACAATGTAGGTACAGCCATGTTAGCACAACGTGATTTTTCTTTTATTTAGCTGAAACAGCTATGTCTGAAAGCATGCGTTTCGTCGGAATGACTATCTGTTTCTTCTGTCAGACCTGACCCATTCTCATGTAATTACGAATGTGGCAGTCAGACAGTAGATATTTTATTTATATTTAATTACTTATTAATATACTAATTACTAATATTTAATGAATGAAACCCATGTTTTGGGTGAGCATTTCAACAGCATTTTAGCTTTTGGATGGCACAGTATGAAGTCCTGATTTTACCCCAATTAGTGACTCCCCAAATAGACCAGTGACATAACAGTACAGTGCAACTGTCATTCACATTTGTGCTCCATAATTTTAAGCCTAGATTAAAAATTATTCTGCTTCTTAAGAGACAGACTCATTATTCCCCCTGGAGACACATGGCCCCTGCATGTGAGCAATGGTAGGGGTGGTTGTGCTGGGGCGGGGGGCGGGGGGGCTTACCGGAGTCCAATTTGAGCTTTTGAAGTGCACTATTGAGAAGAGCTGTGATTTCAGAGCTGCCTGACAGCTTGGCGTAGTGAAGGACGTCGTGGCCCAGCGAGTCCACGATGTGCAGGTCAGCCCCTCTCTGCAGCAGGACTTCCACTGCTGCCAGGCAGCTACTCTCACTGGCCAGCATCAGGGCACACCTGGGGGACGACGATGGATCAGCCATGTCCATATACACACACACACACACACACACAAGCATACACACAAATATGCACACGCATGCACACAAACACAAAGGTACTGGCCAACTTCATCAGCTTCATTAAAATGCTAACGATTTTTCTCTTTTTCATTCTTTGAGACAACACAAATAGTTTTTACTATATTGATGAAAATCAGGATAAATCCAGTACAGACTTTAAGGCTGAGATCCAAACAATAAATATTTGTTACTTTTGTAAAAAAAAAAAAAAAAAAAAAAATGGGCATCCCAGTGAGAGTTGAGCAAGAGAAACTTGCTCCCATGTTTCCCAATCAAGCATACGTAGCTTTAAAGTTACCAATAACTGCGCAGTAGACTGTAGACAGATCACAAAGGAGGAGGGTAAGGCTCAGTGCCTGTTGACATAGTTTAGACTAGAACCGTAATTGAACCTCTTCATATCACTCAACTGCGTGTCTAAACAGAAAGCAACCACAAGTCATTATTATCATAATCATGTGCAAACTCATTCACACAGCTGTCGCTACCAGCCAGGCGCAGCCTTCAGGGAATTAACATTAGCATCCCCTTAATGACACGTGCAGGTAGAGTTAATATTAGAGTGATGTTGCTTGACAGAACGAGACTTAAGTGTTTTTTTCAGGTGTGATGGCAGGGATTTTAACTCATAAAAGGTGTGGTAGCCGTAATTACGCTAACTGCACTGAAAGCGATAATATCGGTGACTGTATCCTGAAAACGCTTTGCCGCGACATGCTTACTGTCATTTTGAAAAATGCTCATTGCTACAGAGAATTGGCTGTTAGCCTACTTCACTATACAAAGACATTAAATCAATATGACTGCTCCACATCTGATATCTTAGTGCAAACCTATGGTTTACTGACTTGGTTAAAGCACGATAGAGACATAGGAATGGAGAAATGAGGAATGCCTGAGGGTGGAATGGGGGAATGGTTTGGACATATCAAGGAGCTGATGCAATGTTTACACACTCATTAGAGCCTTACGACAGATGGAGGGATAATGTATGGTTATATTCCCACAGTCTCGCACTGTACCCACGTGCGTGTGAGCGTGTGCGTCTGAGTGTTCCCACATCGTCCCACTGCAGCCGCATAAGTGTGTGCGCGCGTTCCCACAGTCTCATACCGAACCCACATGAGCCTGGGATTTGTGTGTGCTCCCCTATGTGAATGTATGACAGAGAGAAGACAGATGGAGATGGGGAATATGGAAATGAAATGGAAAGGAGGCAACCTGCTGTTCTTGTCACGGGCGTTGACGTCGGCGCCCCAGTCCAGTAGGCTGCTGCACACATCTGCATGGGCATGTTTGGCAGACAGCAGTAAAGGAGTCAGCCCCTCCTGTAAAACAAAGACAGCACACACACATACACATCACCTTCTCTCCCAAAAACCTTATCCTTCTCTGGGTTCTCTGTGGGTTTCTACTTTCGCAACCATTATCTCATGGGAGATAGGTGAGATTCTCAGGCAAGTACAGTGCACTGCAATGCCATGTTGTGTACATCAAGTTCAATAGTTTGGCTTGGAGAGCCGACCTACTGCCGTTTCGTCTTCTGTGGTCATTCCTACTGAATTTTCTGAATCTCAGGATGGAACTACTAAACGTGACTAGTAGCCTCAGGTACTTATAACTTTAACCACTATGCAAATAAAACTCCAATAATTAAACAAAATGTAACATTCCTCCATGGAGGTAGAATGGAGATTTTGTGTCACACCATAGAGACAGAATGGGGGATTCTTGTTATACCACTGGTCAATAAGAGAAGGCCTGACATGATATTCCAGCGACCTCATTGGTTGACTGCTGTCACACTGGAAATGAGACTGCTCTGTATAATTCTGTAATATGCAAAGGCACCATGGCTGGATGCTGAAAGCTGCTCATTACCAAACAAGTAAAAGAATCATGGCAAACTACAGACTTAATAAAAATATAATTTATGTGCTAGTATCCATCCCGCATTACCATGGACAAATTCTGATATTAAAATGACTCAGACTTCTGAATGCATCTAAAGGAAAACACAAAATCATGCTGACCAATGTGATTCACTTTTTCCCCATCACTGCTACATATTTTGAACTTGCAAAACTGTTAACTGCTTAGTGTAAGATAGGCTGATATCCCAGGCAATGCTGATGCGTCGCTGAGTGATTCTGGCAGGTGAGTTTGCTCCGATGGCCAATGTCGCTGCTTTAATGGTAAGCTACATATGTAACCATCTTGTTGTCAGTGTATGAAGCCAGAGTCATGTTTTAATAGTACACATTTGTAATAACAACTTTGCTAACCAAAATCAGAGCCTATGTCATACTTGACCAAATTGAGATTTATTCAATCTAAGGAACCCAAATGAATGTACACAAAATGTAAATAAAAAATGCTTAAAGATATATAAATCAAAAGTGACACAAAAAAATTCCTTTTCTAAACTTTGACAAGTTACAGGCTGTATTTTGGTCAGCATCCAGCTTAAATAGAGAATGATACTATATCTGAACTTCTGGACTTTGGGATGCAACAAATGTGAACTGTGGGGGAGCTGAGCCATTTTCATATAGACTTGGGCATAAGCCAAACAAAACGTCTCCTTCTGACCCCCCTCCACGCATCCTCCAGTACAGACACAGTGGATGTAGGTGGCGCTCCATCTGGGTCTTTGCACACTACACTGATGAAAAACATCAAACCAAAACAGTCAACCCTCTGCTTTGGTACATAGCGTTTTCTCCCATGAGCCCCTGCTCTAACAGCATGGTGACGTTCCTGACAATCAGGAGTAACGGAGCGAACAGGAAAAACCAGGGAGCACACCTGGGCTGGTTTCTGCAGGTAACCCCACATCTCGTTTATGATTTCAAACAGACCAAATATGTCATGACATGAGTATGTACAGACAGCTTTCCCAGATCTTTCATTTATGGGCCAGAAGAGAAACCAGAAGTGAAAACTGAAGTGATACCAATTGTACGCAACCACTTCGCTATTCTTCCTATCAATCCAAGCTACAGGCCATTCTACCTACAGTTACATAAGGGCATGGGAATGTTTTCACAATGGTGTAATTCTGAGAGGGTGGGGGTTCAGTAAGAACGGATGACAACTGAATAAATCATGTCTCAACAAAACAAGAACAGACAACGGCCAAACCTGGCATCTTCAGCAGGGCATGTTCAGCCAAAGTGACTCATTTAACAGTCAAGACATTTAAGTCGTTTGTAACGCTAGATCCCTCTGTGTGCCAAGGAATGATATTATGGCCTTTAAAAACAACACTGTGATAAAGAGGAAAAGGTTGTGCCACTGAATGAGCCATTACTTCCAGACCATTACTCTCCGCTGTGACGTATGTTTATGTGCTGTGAATGTCCGCTGGATTTAAAAATGAACACAGCTGAACAGAGGTCACGAAGCCCTGGGCTGGGGGTGGGATTTAGGGATAGGGGTAGCGTTAGCCACAGAACTGACATCACACCTCTGTGATTCAGTTTTGACAAAACTTGGACTTCTGGGCAGTGGAAGACAGTAACATGACCTGATGAATCATATTTTATGCTTTCTTCCCAACATTTGTATAAGTTTATATTTGGGGAAAAAGGCAAAGGAGGCCTTCAATCTTTCTTCCCATAACTCTCCACTGCTTCTTTTTGAGCCACTTGGGATTTACTTGAGTGCTTTGGGTCATTGCCATGTTGCAAGGGCCATTTTTGGTGCACCTTCAGCTTTTTGACAGATTGCCTCACATTCCTCACAAGTACTCTCTGGTACAATGTGGAATTCATGGTTAAGCTGGCCAGACCCTGAGGCAGCAAGCAGCCCCAATACATGATGCCTCCACCAGCATAAGACTAAATCTGAGCAGGTTTCTGATCTTCGCATAAGGCAGGGCCTTCTATGTTGCTCTCTACGGTTCTGAATCATTTGCATCCAATTTGGTGCACCTGGAACTAATTTTAGCCATTTGAAGGGATAATGAAGATAGGGAACTTTTCTCACACAAAGAAATTGTAGTTGTTGATTGAATTGTACCAATGATTGAAGAGTGTGATTTTAGTGTTGTTTTGTACATTAATTTAGCTTTACCTATCAAAACTGTTGAAATTAAGATTACACACCCCAAATGTAATTTTGGAATTTTCACAAAATGCACCAATCTGTGAATATACACAGATATATATTATGTACAAATGTACACAATGTATTAGCATACATATAAAAACATTAACAGCACAGAAATAGAGCACTACAAAATTCAAAATAACCCCAAATATGTCAAAATAAAAACCCAAATAATTTGCATCCATTCAAAAAAAGGTTCCCATGACATGACAATCAGTAGGCCAGGGGGTGAACACTGAACTTTCATGTCAACTTCCCTTATTTAATCGGACCAATCACGACAGAGTTTTCACTTTATGTCACAAACCAAGATGCAAACTTCATATGCATCCTTGGTAATAAAGTTTTATAGATGTTTAGCCTACTGCTCAGGAAATTTAAACCAGAATAATTGGTCGGGATAAAAACCAACAAACACGCCGGGTGCCAGGAGTCAAGCTGTGCCACCTCTGATGTTGGCACGGGCAACACGGCTGACTGACTTCTCTCTGCCAGAGCATTTTCAGAGCTCGCAATCAACACGATTTCTTTTCCTCTTGAGGTAATCAGTGTGCGTTTTATGACACATGGCATGCATTTTAAATTAAACAAGGAAATTAGACAAGGAAAATTACATGTGAAGTATTGGCTCGTCGGCTTGCTTCACCCCTTGGGTTTCATAGCGATTAAGAATGGATTCCATATGCTCAGTATACTCTGCCCTTTAGATACGGAATGATGGCGCAGATAAAGACGCAGACTCAGTCAGGGCTAATCCCTCACTGAAACACTGCCTGTCACCCCACTGAGAAGCAGACCTCAAGTGAGGTGAAAAGCCGTGGTAAACAACCATGGCTGTCACTCTAAGTCCAGTTCAGTGTGAGACTGAAGTCACTGGCCTCGGTCTGAGCACGTGCGACTGATGTCACTGGCCTCAGTCTGAGAGCTTATCAGAATTCATACTGACTTAAGATGTCAGCTTGTTATCATAAACGTTACTAGCCAAATTATTCTCGCTCTCCGGTCCATTGCATTGGAGAGAGAAAATGCCACATCAAATCCTGACACTGGGTCTCACCTTTATTATAGCCATGGTCAAGACACTCAAATTTTACCAATGCCATGTTGAGAGCTCATTAATACATATTTTAAATAGTCACCTATCTAGTAACATCAGTGTTAAGTGAACAGGTTGAGAAGTTGCTGTATATCTTGTTACAGGTAACATAAGCTATCCGACCAGTAACTAGCTGCAAGTCTTTCTCCTTATTTACTTGTAGTTCTGCTGGACTTCCCAGAAACAATGAGAGATGGTTTTTTTCATCATTGTACGTCTGACATTAACTCACTCAACTAATTCTTACCTCTTTTCTTACTCATCATCACCTGCACCTCGTTTCTACTGGAGCCAAGATGTGCAGCGCATAATCTTGTCTGATTTATGTACTTGCATTGCAGTCACAATGGGAACTGTGTGCTCAACTGAGCCAATTAAACACAGAGAAACAGAGTTTAAAAAAGAGACTGTAATGAACAAATGAGGTGAGATATCTTGTGCAACGGTGCCACCAAAACAGCAGGATAAATGAATGTGTTGGACTTAATTTTGGTGTTAATTTTTGGCCTGACCTCACTACAGTTCCTTCACCCACACCCAGCATCTCATAACACATTACAGTGCAATTTAATACAGAGATAGACAAAGACAGCTCAATTTCCATTATAGAAAGGAGTCATTTCTGGGAGTATGACACTACAAGTTCTAAAGAATAACAACAAGGGGACAGGAAAGTCTTTAAGCAAAATAAAATACATTTTATAGTCCGCTACACCACTGAATCTGGACTCACTGAATCAAAGAGGCTCTGCAACAGCTATGAGTCTGGACTCAGTGAATCACAGAGGTCCTGTTACAGCTATGAGTCTGGACTCAGTGAATCACAGAGGTCCTGTTACAGCTATGAGTCTGGACTCAGTGAATCACAGAGGTCCTGTTACAGGTATGAGTCTGGACTCAGTGAGTCACAGAGGTCCTGTTACAGCTATGAATCTGGACTCAGTGAATCACAGAGGTCCTATTACAGCTATGAATCTGGACTCAGTGAATCACAGAAGTCCTGTTACAGCTATGAATCTGGACTCAGTGAATCACAGAGGTCCTGTTACAGCTATGAGTCTGGACTCAGTGAATCACAGAGGTCCTGTTACAGCTATGAATCTGGACTCAATGAATCACATAAGTGCTTCAACAGGAAAGAACCTGGAAGCCCTTTCTTTGCTTCAACTGCCTCAACCACAGTCTAATCCAGGATACTAACAGTGTGCAGCGATCCCCACTTCAGAAAAAGTTACCCTAATGAGCATAACTTCAGAGTTTTTTTTTATTCAAATTTTTGCTACCATTTACGAAGCTGAATAAATCTTTCATTTCTCTCCTTTGCGACTATCACTCTTTTGCCTGTCCCTCTTCCCGTCCCAAGCCTACGCTCTGCAAACCGCTTCCTGTGCTCCCTTCCCTAAGCATGACAGAGGAGACTAGACCTGCCTCTGTCCTACTCGCTGTCTGTGTGCAAGACCAGTTCCTTGCAGGGCCAATAAATGAGCTGGACTGGGGGAGAGAGGGGTTAGGGAGATCTGTTAGATCAGAGTCCAATGTTTCAGCCCCCTGATACTCACACACAAATGGGAGTCAGAGATCTGAGACACAATCCAACTCTTGGCTATCTGGCCTGGAGCCAAGTCATTGTAACATTACAAATGGGCTAGCTTGAAGAGAAAACAGAGCAGATATCCTGTCTTATGATATATACTGCCCATGAGATGTCCTCCTCATTCCTTCCTATTAGTGAAAAGGAAAACCCTTCAGGAAAAACAAGAAGACACAAAGGCAGCAGAACCAAAACAACCACACAATATCCACGAGGGAACAGTGCCAGGGTTAGTCTGTGGCACAGGAAGAAGATTCTGGTTCAGCATCAACAGCCTGGCAGCAGATGAATGGTTTGCGGCACTTGGTTCCCACTTAACGAAGACGGCACCGCGACGGCTACGAGACCGGCTCCGCCGCTGATTTCGGTAGATTTAATTAGAAGTAACATGCATGTTTTTACATTCTAACAGATGCTAGGAATCAGTGTGGCTGGCAAACAAATAGACGAGACGATTTAAAGAGTTCGCTGGTGCCAGAGCTGCTGTAACCCACCCGCTCACGGAGAACAACGAAAACAAGAAAACAACATGACTAACCTACGAAGCACTCTGCAGTGAAGTGGCTCCAGCCACTGAGCCCTTACACAGCACCTAATCCCCACATTACAACAACACTCAAGTAGCACAGTCCTGCTACTGTGAAAGAACAGAAGTTTTGAATGATATGATGTATTTGCCAGGACTGGAGAAATTTCGCTTTCCTCCGCTTAATCTGCTGCTTTATGGTCTCATACGTACCGTGTCTTTGAGGTTCACAGGGCACTTGTGCTCACACAGAAGCTGAACAATAACAACACTTCCACTGGCAGCTGAAACAAAAGAGGAATATCTGATATAAGGACACAGACAATAAGATCACATTCCCATTATGAAGAATTAACAAGCTGGCTAGCAAAGGCTAGATTGCCAAAAGAATGGTTTTACAAATCCATTCTATGAGGCAAATGACTATGACTGGCTGACTAGCAGGAGAGGGAAATTGCTATACAATTAAAAATAAAAGTAAAAAGAAATAAAGTAGCTCACTACAAGAATAAACCTTTGATAAAAAGCGTCTTATCTTTATTACAATCAATGCAAGGTGGTCATCAGGCTTTTGAACAGTGGGTACAGCTAAGCACTAGTGACTGGGCTGTGGAACAGTGGGTACAGCTAAGCACTAGTGACCGGGCTGTGGAACAGTGGGTACAGCTAAGCACTAGTGACTGGGCTGTGGAACAGTGGGTACAGCTAAGCACTAGTGACCGGGCTGTGGAACAGTGGGTACAGCTAAGCACTAGTGACCGGGCTGTGGAACAGTGCATACAGCTAAGCACTGGTGAACTGGGTGTGGCACATGTGACCACAGAGCTGCTGCAGGGGTCAGATCATAAAGAATGTGCAATATTTTGCCCTTTACTAATCTCTACTCCAAATGTCAAGTTAACATCCTAGAAAAGCCAAAGCGATACATGATTTGAGAAGAGTCCGGGCAAAGTCCGGGAAGCTGTTCTTACCCGCATGGTGAAGGGCGGTCTTCCCCGAGCTGTCCACAGCATCTATCACACACTTACTCTGTGGAACGACATGAAAACAGTTTTAGGTGATTTCCCACCAATCATAACGCACCCCTACGAACGCTTCTTTTTGATGATAAGCCTCCCTCCAGATAAAAATCACTCAATACAAATTTTCAGAATATGTTATATTTTCAGGGGATGAGAGGTTCTGGTTATTATAATCCACTGTACTGTGCCACTGAAGGGTCTTCTTGGGTAACTGGGTCTGTGCCAGAGGTATGATTAGAATAATCAGAAATGAAGCATGCTACAATGATTCAAGTTCTCTTCCGTTTCACTCAAAAGATATCCATGCTTTAAGTTAGAGTCTACTCTGCAGGCCAAGGTTTACGCTGTAAAATCAGGGTTTACACTACAGAATTAGGGTTTTTGCTGTGAGTCAGGGTTTACGCTGTAAAATCAGGGTTTATGCTATTGGTCAGGGTTTTCGCAGTAAAATCAGGGTTCACGAGCCATTACTTTTATATAGCCTTGCGCTTTAAGCAATGGATCGGTGCAAAGATCCTCCAATTAGACACAGGCCCACCGTATGCAAATCATATGGTCCCCTCCGCCAAAGTTTCTACATTTGGAAAAAGAAGTTTTTATTCCACGTTTTTGCCTAAATGCTACCTTACTTATTTCACCCCCCTTGCTGATCCCTGTCAGACTGCCATGCAGGGAAACTTACGTCCTCTCATTCCATGTCAAAATGAAGTGCTGAATCCAGAAGCGTTATCAGACTTCACACTGAATCTTTACAACCTTTATTAGCAAGATCACCGTTTTCTGAGAATTTCCTCCAGGGTTTTCTAAAATTTAATTGGCCTAATGTTTAATGTGATGTTGAACTTCTTAAATTTATTTTCACGGTCAAACCGGTGTAAATTGCATTGGCTTTGTGGCTTTGTCTGGTGATTATAATCTTTAATGAGCGTAACACTGAACCACTGGCAGACATCTTGCAAAGCAGACTTGACTACGGCTAAATAAATGGAACAGGAGCCTGAATAAATCGTCTGACTGGGCCCAAATGAAGGAATGAATAACATAGAAAGGCAACGGAAGCCTCGGGCAAAGAAATTTAAACATGAAAGCACTGGTAACTGTTGAAAAATATTTTCTCTGCATTATTTTATCACTGTAAAATTGTTGCTTTTTTCAATTTAATCAAATCTTTCATAGAATCACAGTGTATTTTCATACAGTGCATGACAAACATTGGTGTCCACTAGTCTCAAAAAGAACAGCATATAGAACAGTGGTGTCAAAGTCAGAGCCAGGAGGGCTGCAGTATCTGCTGGTTTTTGGCATGTTTCAGGACTTAACTCAAATTGCATGTTCACTGCTGCATGACAGCATGTCCAATTTTAGAAATGTTCAAAGATCTTCAAAAACAGCATAAAGCACAATTCCGCTGCATGAAATTCCAATTTTGAAAAATATTCCAACAGGCCTTCCTACTTGTGCAGACCAAACAGAAAAGTTTATTTTTTTATTGTAATAACTTTGTCATGCAAAATGTATGAGAAAAAAATCTTCAAACTTTATGCATACGTATGAGTGTAATGTCTTCATCAAGAATAATCACTTACATTTCACTCCCATCATGCTAAATGTGTAATTCTACATGCCATGCTAACAGGCGTCCGAATTCAAGATACAACCAGTCATAGCTTTGTGGCAAAGTAGCACACTTGATTTTGAAAACATTTTATATTGAATAATTTCCAAATATATAATATAATTTATATTGAATAATTGGCATAAATATGTCCATATTCTAACACTAAGCTCATAAAAAAAGCACATAATGTTTATTTATGCACCTTCTGAATGATACATTTTTGCTCCTGTATTGGAAAATTATTTTCTGACATGTAGAAATTGTATCAAGGATTGTGGTCCCTTTTCCCTATTTTATTTGCGACTTTGGAGCGGTGAGGGTTGCAAATAATTACCATAGCGATGAGGATGAGGAGGCCTTGCTCTTAAAGCAAGAGGCTGATGAAGATGTGAGCTGCTGTTCTTATATGCAGAAAGACTTTGTAACAATCTGACATTGTAATTCAGGGAGGTTTCTCACACACTGACGGTCAACAGATCTGGCAGTTTTCATGATTAGATAAATATGAAGCCACAAAAATGTGGATGTTGGGATCCATACCAACAGGGGGCAAAACAGAAAGAGCTAAACATGATGACACAGCAACATTTAACTGAAACAAAACACTGCCAGTCCATTCGGAGTAGTGTTAAGTGATAAACTTTCATTCCAAACGTGACGGGCTTGGTTTGAGTACCTTATACAGCATACAGCTAAGCATGGTGATGTAATTGCTTTCACTACTTGTATAAGTATATCCACCAGCTCAGGAGACAAAACTGTATCGATCATACAGATGGCATAAGGAAAGGTGTGGTAGTTATGGTTGCATTGTCAGATCTCTCACCTGTATTAGCTTTTTGGCACATTCCTGGTGGTTGTTTTTGGCAGCAAGGTGTAAAGCACTGAAACCTAAGGGTGGCAAAAATGACATTATGTGATTTAGTTCACAAAACGGCACCAATGTTTGCACTGACAAGAATTTTAGGACAGACTAAACACACGAATGAAAGATTGGGAACTACTGCCCTGGTGAAGAACTGAGGGTTCATGGGATATGTGAGACACAAGTGAGTGATACACTGGTGTGTAGTACACAAGTGAGTGGCACACGCAGATGCGTGTGAGACAGGTGAGTGACACACATGTGCGTAAAACAGGGGTGAGTGACACACAGGTGTGTGTGAAACATAGGTGAGTGACACACAGGTGTGTGAGACACAGGTGAGTGGCACACACAGGTAAGTGAGACAGATGTGCGATACACAGGTGAGTGGCACTCACAGGTGTGTGAGACACAGGTGAGTGGCTCACAGGTGTCTATTACACAGGTGAGTGGCTGGGTCTTACCTGAAGCATCCACCAGCGAGGCATCCACTCCTTGGGCCAGAATCAGGGCCAGGCATTCGGCCTGCCCGCGTGTGGCTGCCACATGCAGACTGCCCGGGAAGAGCGGCACAGATTAGTCCAAATGCAAGCTTTCCAATACACAAATCTTTTCAAATTTGCATGCTTTTGCATACGTGTTCTTGGTTGAAATCTGTAAATGGGAGTTAAAGAGCTGGGCTGTTGAGCATCCTGTCAGGGCTGTCTGGGGTGGGCAGCCAAAGCAGACCAGAGCCCAACCATCTGCATTTCCCTCTACAATGGGGATCAGAGAGGTGGTACTCCACATACACTTTAAAAGTGGAGCTCCAGCTATTTTATTTCCTCAGAAAGCATAGTATTTCTCACAAGGCACTGACTGCCACTTAATTTTAGGTGTACAGGATCTGCATCCAGAAAAATCTTGGTGGGCTATGAGTACAAGCATTTAAGGGGGATTTACTTAGCACAGCTTAGCTGGTTAAGTCAGCTAGATTTCAGCGGGGTAAAACCCTTCTGAGGGTTAATCAAACATCTATTTTGTGTCTTTATGGAAACTTTTAGCGGTGCTTTCGCTGGCAAACTGGTGTTGCTGACATTTTTCAAAAACCGCAGCCAAAGGGACCACTGACATTGTCTCCTTCACAGTCCATCGAAAATGTCATTCATATGTGGCATTTCTTATCTTCTGCAGACCTGCAGACAGTGTAAACCTGTCATTTTCAATAGCTGCCAACCATTGCCTGCATCTCGGAATTTGGTTTTAAATTAAAATGTCTTTTTTTCCCCTCCCCAAAGGTGGGTAGAGCATGGGAATCAAACCCTGCTTTTTGGGTTTCTTTTAAGTGCAACACAACTGAAATGTTACTGTTCACCTTTTCAGCAATCTAGCAATCTAGGTTTTAAGGGACATAACTTTTTGAAAATTGTTAATATAATAACTGATTTGTAAGGAATCATTCTCCACACTTGCATGAAAAACCAGAAAATCTGTTTTGGGGTAAACTGCCTGCTCTAGGCAGCGGCCACAGAGAGCGTCTTATCTCTCTCGCAGGCAGCAAGCACACAGTACGCCAGACGTGTTTATGAGATGAAATTATACTTTCATTGTGAAACCCTGTAAGGAGAAACAAAACCACTGCAACTCATATTTGTCAAACGTCGTATGATGTTTGTTTGCAAATTCCAGGGTTGCAGTTATGTTTCGTGATGCATTCTGCAATCTCAAACTGAAACCGCAGAGATGTTTGAGAAGTCTCTGTGCATCCATGATGAGAATGTTACCGACAGAATGGGGAACCAAGCTTGATGCTGTATGGTTTCTGTACATTTTACATTTAGGCACTTTGTCGATTTATAGACTACGTTTCAAGCGGGACGGCAAAAAGTGCCTCGACGAGCAATCGATAGTTAACAGGCGGTGAGAGTGAATAGTAGAGCAGCGGCTCTGCTGCTACTGCTGTTTCAGGGGTCAGCTTCCTGCAGTGTTTTTTATGGAGGTCTGCCTTGGGCCAAATGCCATTCCTCCACTACAGCGCTAAAACCAGGTCACTATACAGCGCTGGATCAATCCGTCACTGCCTCGGGCTTGCGTGATGTGACACACGCGGCTACGGAGTGGCATGGCCACACACGTGCGCCACACATATCAGCAGTTACGCTACCGGGTCATGTTTGCGCAAGGCGCAGTGGACATTAAAAAAATATTTAACGTTTCTTGACATATGCACAGAAAGGTGACGCATGCCGAGAGTGTAAATAAGAAGTTCTGTATGTGTTTTCATGAATAAATCTTGATTTTAGGTTTGAGACCAGCAGCAAACTCATTACTGCTTTACCTACATTAGAGTCAACAGTGTGATCTTTACCTAGTGCTTTACAGTTATGACACATGAGCAAATACTAAAAGGCTGAAAACTCTAATATTCTGTGAATTTGATATTATGTGAGAGGATTCACACAGCATGCTTCTATTACAGTACGTTTAAGTTTAATTTAGACCTAAGTAAGACCATGTCAGTGAAGGCAGTGAAAAAGTATATATATTAGCTGAAGAGTAGAAAAATCTAGAACAAAATGAATGCATAGTTCATAAAACGGTTACATTTCAGACTCAGAAAGCCAGTGTGCAGTGTGACGCGATTATTCAGGCTGCTTATTTTTGCGCTACGGCTCCATGACGATGAACCTTAAGTACCTAAGATTAATTACTGCCATCAGTTCAGGTGTAAGCAGGTTTGGCTTCACTCTTAAACAGTCGAACACCTGAAGCCAAACGCCCCATACTCACGCAGATTTGCCCTCGCTGTCCAGCTTGACGGCGCTGGCGCCCTTCTTTGTCAGCAGCGCGGCCACTTTATCCGCCTCTCCATGCTCCACTGCGCTCAGTAGCCGCTCGTCGTTCTTGTTCCACTCGTGGGCCTGAGGGAACGAAGAGCGGGTCAAATTATGTCATTCATCTGCGTAACAGTCACTCTTATCAAATTCATCCTGCTTTCACTTTCTTTTTAGTGACAACTTATATAGCTCAGGGTCTTATACAGCCTGGGGTCTTATATAGCTCGAGGTTTTGGCTCATAAGCATGGAGAGCGATGCTATCGGCAGGAGTACATTGCTTGTGTAGGGCGGAATATGAATGAGACTGAAGCTGGTTTCTTTTTCACTGCTTCTTTCTCGTAATTCCCGGTTCACTGTGTGTTTTTAACTGGTTTCCCATTAGCAGCTGTTTGTTCACATTCTTGAAGACTGATTCAGTTTTTAAAGGTGTAAAGCATTGAGTCACACAGAATACATCGATGAAATCAGACATGTGGTTTGAGCCTGTCCCAGGACATGTTTCATTAAGTGAGCAGTTTACACGTGATGTCACACAGAAATACAAGGAGAATGACAAAATTCAGTGACAAAAAAGTTCAGCAGTAAACGCGACCAAAAAAAGATGACTGACTGACATGCAGAGTCACAGAAAACTGTGTGAGACGTTGACTGAGTGAGTTTTGGGTTTGTGTTTTCCCTCCTGCGGCTGAGGGAAGGTGTGACAACGCCAGTCAGACAGCTACCTTGTCAGGCACTCTTCACCCTGTCTGGCCATTGAAGAGGAGAAACAAACAAACCCCCTGGCGACCCCAAGTTCCAGGGACACATGTCGAACCCCACACTGTGTCAGCGCACGCACACGCACACGCACACGCACACGCACACGCACACACACACACACGCACACGCACACGCACACACACAGCTATACTGCGAGGGCTAGATAAAATCACATGGCAGTTTTGGACACCAAAGCAAGTAGATCTCCAGCACAGCTATACTAAGGAATGACGCACTCAGACACACTTCACCGCCTGGATCATGTCACTTTCATTCAGCACACTTCACTTTAGCCACTATAGTCACTGTAGCTCATGGCTTTCATTTTCTGTACCCAAATACAAAAATAAAATTGAAGCGTATGCCTATCATAAAGTCACAATCATTTCTTTCATAGGACATGGGTAATTAGACAACGTTCTACTAAATCAGTTTTTCTATGTCAATATTTAAAAGGGGAAAATAATGTGAAATGAAAAAGGACTCATTTTGAAGTAATTAGAGTCACATATGTTTCACATAATAAAATCAACATAATAACTTCTAGTTTGTTGCTCCTATAAAGCTTTTGTGTTGTAAGTCGCTCTGGATAAGAGCGTCTGCCAAATGCCTGTAATGTAATGTAATGAAATGTAAAGCTGGTTAATAGGGATTTTGTGGGTGCAATATCTATAACACATAGATATTACACATTGTGGTCCAGCTCCTAGTCCTCTAGTTAATACGTATCAACACAGTTAGAGGTTTCCATTACCTGGTTTACCACCTGTGAGTGTTTGTAACAAGTATTACGTGGCTACAGCCTATCCTTTTAAAGCATACATCTGCCAGGCTGAGCAGGACCCTTTCAAATGATTCACTGACTCCACACAGTTCGATTTTGTGGGACTTACTCCTTTCACACCTGAGTGTAAGTATCAGGGGACATTCACTTCTCAGTCACACCTGAGTGCAAAGCACTGGAAAACAGGGTATAGTCTGACAGATGTCTCACCCTGTGCCCCTGGTCAGGCTGAATACACTGAAAGCAATCTGGCATCTTCTGCCGCACTTGCGAATTTGCTGAGAGAACCAGTTCAGCTCTCCAATACATCATTCAGACAAGCTGTCCTGCAAAGCGGCAAATGATTGATGGAGGGAATTGCCCCCATTTTCCACTCTAAAAACACACGTTTTCTGGTAAAAAACAATCCAGAATCATTTATTCTGAGCAATCACTACATGCAAATACAACACTGAATACTACGACATGGAGTACTACTACAGCAGTTCCATTGGTTTCCAGTAAAATGCACAAGCCGTCATTGGACAATTCAACTGCTGTAAGTAGAAGGGCTAACAAATGTTGCTATATCAATAATATAGACCTGCTGCATGCAAGTTTTTCATGTGCTTTGATTGCTGTGCAGCAGTATACAAATTGACAGAAATTGCCCTGGTTGATATTCGTTGATTAAGTGCACTCATGTGCTATTTTCCCCTATGCTTTTATCTGAAGGCTCTGTTACCTCTATGTCTAATTTGTCTCAGTACTGTTGTTGTTTGGATGCTTTGTGTGGAAGATGTTCTGCCTCTTGCTGGCTGGCTACCTGCGGATTGTGTGCAGTGAGCCTGTGAAAGTGTATAGGTCAGCTGGTGAAAGCTGAGGTGGATGGCGGAGTCAGGCCTATTTCTGGAGCTCACTCTAATGGGACGCAGCTGCTGCAGGGCCTTTGGAAAGCGCTAGAGCTATTTTAGTCCACTGCAGCGCTCTGGCCCGGCCTCACTCCCCTACGCACAAACAAAGCCTGGGCTATCACGCACAAACAGAGCCATACAGCGCTCACTCCCCTATGCACAAACAGCGCTCTGCACTGAGCTCAACAAACTGCAGCTTCACTCCCCTCCAAAACAGCGCTCACTCCCCTACGCACAAACAGCGCTCACTCCCCTACGCACAAACAGAGCTCACTCCCCTACGCACAAACAGAGCTCACTCCCCTACGCACAAACAGCGCTCACTCCCCTACGCACAAACAGCGCTCACTCCCTACGCACAAACAGCGCTCACTCCCTACTACTCCCTACGCACAAAACAGCGCTCACTCCCCTACGCACAAACAGAGCTCACTCCCACAAACAGAGCTCACTAGGCACAAACAGCGCTCCCCTACACAAACAGAGCTCACCCCTACGCACAAACAGAGCTCACTCCCTAACAAACAGCGCTCACTCCCCACTCCCAAACAGAGCTACGCACAAACAGAGCTCACTCCCCTACGCACAAACAGAGCTCACTCCCCTACGCACAAACAGAGCTCACTCCCCTACGCACAAACAGAGCTCACTCCCCTACGCACAAACAGCGCTCACTCCCCTACGCACAAACAGAGCTCACTCCCCTACACACCACTTACTACACACTGTTTGATAAACGTGTAAAGAACCTGAGTACTTTGAAAAGCACTATGCAAATGAAATATAAAAGAAACACACATGAATACACACACACACACACAAAATGCATGCACACCTGCATGCATAGACATGTATGCACGCACACATACATGTGGAAATGCACGTTACATACATTCACACGCATGCAGACACACGTATGGCTGATGGCTCATGCTGACTGACAGGATCAAATATGATTTTATCATCCTCAAATGTTTCTTTCATCATTTCCCATGCTTGCTGTATAATTAGACTTATGTATTTTTAGACTTACTGCTTTTGACATGGAGTGATGTCAAAGCAACAACATTTAAGTAAATGATCACAATTCATTAGCTTGTCTCAGCAAATGAATCTGTTCCAGGAACTTGTACAGTGTTGTGTGAAAAGCCTCCCAGACGGCACAGATCTGAAAACAAATCGTATCTGAGTGTTCAGTGCAGCTGATTACACCCCACCCAACTGTCAGACGGGCTATCAGGCACTTCTATAGGAATGCAACGTAAACACTGGATTAGAGATTAACACACAAACACACATATACGCAAAAGAGCATGCACTCACACTCTCACACACACACACTCTCACACACACACACACAAACACAAACGCACACACAGCAGATGCAAGGGGAGACCCTGGCAGTGCAACATGCAGGCTCCTCTTGTTTCCGTCTATTTGCTGACCTCTACAGCAGTCTGCTGAGATCTGCTGTCCAGCATATTGTTGAGTTCAGTGGGCGGGTTTGTGCTGTGAACTCCTGAGGGTCTGTGCCAACGCTCTGTCTACTGCCAGCGTTGGCTCATGGCTGAATATGACCTCAGCCTAACGGCTGCATATTCGTTAGTACAGCGTTGGAATACCCAACCACTACATCATCATGCTCCAACACTGGTGCACAGCTGGCCTTCTACCCCACTGCTTCGTTTTCATCGTTGACCAACACTGGCACAACATTGCAATGGTTCTAAGTTGTCAACGTTATCACTTTACTGCAACGTAATGTAATTCAGACCAGTGGACTTTCACAAAAATTTTTCTGAAGTTCAACCAAAACCACAATCCATCATTTCCACTTGGAAGAGAGAAGACTCGCAGTCGCATTTGATTAACCGACATTCTAAAAATGCGATAGACTTTCAGGTTTACCTATCCAATACCCATCGTACCTCTGCTCCGAGGGGGTTGGGCAGTAAATACCACTGTCGGCCAATCAGAACCATGGCTCATTAATATTAAACACTAACTATGTTACACACTGGTGTTATACAGCCTGTGCAATTCAATCAGAAAGAGGTCTGGGGAAATAATATGTATTGATGATTTTATTAAAAGTATTCTACACTTCCTTGTGTAGACACCAAGGAAATTACTTAAAATGAAAATAAAGTGGCTGGATGGGGTAATACCCATTTAACAAGCCCCCATTAGATCTGTACACTCATACACATCCACAACACAGAGGAACTGACTGGAACATGAAAGGTCTTGCAAAAACAGGAAACACTTAACATTACTTAACTTTATCTGGAGAGGCCTGTGTGAATTAATTACCATCAGTGCACAGACATTTTGAACAAACACGACCACCACCCTCCAGCGAGAGTAAACATTGGCCTTTATCTGATCAGGGTATGCCACAACAGAACAAGACATGAGCAGAGACAGCCTGCATGGAGGGGGGAGGGAATGAGAGAGAGAGAGAGAGAGAGAGAGAGAGAGAGAGACTGGCCTCTTCAGGACAAGTTCTTTTTATCACAAAGAATAAAAAAATAGCACTGTGTAAGCTGATTGGTCATCGTAATGATCCCTAGCCTAAGTTCGCTTGGCCTAATGCATGATGGAATGTTCTGGTTCATCTTAGTTTTGTATGCAATGGGCAAAATCGAATTTAATAGACAGGGAGGATGGTGTCACTTTAATTTTCCACAAAATATAACCACATCTAGCCTCTGGGTGGCTCATGCTGTGAAGATGATTGTGTGGGAGGCAGGTGAGAGCCTCGAGACAGGGTGTGTGAGTCCCAGCTGCACCATTACTGGCCGTGACCCACGGTGGGTTCGGCCAGGGTGGGGAATGAGGAGGGTTAACCGGCTATGTTAGTTTATCTCATCGCTCTCTAGCGCCCACTACTGGTTGGCCAGATGACTGGCAGTGCATAGACAGAACATACAGCTGACTTTGTCATCCTCTGCACTGCTGAAAATAGTGGGGGGTCTAGTTCTTCTGAGTGGGCGGGAGCTTGCTACAGGGGACTCCACAGTTCGGCTGACTTGTGGGGGGTGTGGGGGGGTGGAGTAGTGTGTGGTCATTCCAATCCCATAAAAGTGCAGTTTCTATGTGAAAAACAGGACAAGCATTCAGATAATTATCAGACTTCAACTGTGAATGATAGAATGGTTTTAAGAATGTTCTTTTTTGTAAACTCTTACCCATGAAAATGTTTAGTCGGTTTCACTTTCCCAGCAAGATTAGAAATGACGTTCTACCCACAATACATTTAACATATCTGATCACACAATAAGAATTTAGACAAGTTCCAGGAGTTTAGGTAGATGATCTCAGAATTTAAGAGTTGCATGTTTGTGGGCAAAGTGGTAATGGTTCTTTACAATTACGCGGTCTACTCAGGTCCCAGGATTTTAAATACTTGTCTAAGACCAATTCATGCTGCAGGAATCTGGCTAGAAAAAACACAATTCCCAGCATGCCTTCCTGTTGTCTTAGAGATTAGGGTCTGCTCTTACACAAGTGACCTGGTGATTGAAAAATGTGGTGCTGTAAACTCTTTCTGGCTTTAAAAATAGGCTGGAAACTTATCAGCTTCCTGCAATTGAAAGCCAGGCCCAGACGGTGTGTGCTGGCAAAATGCTATCAGTTTGCCTGCGCTGTAATCACACTGGTACCTACAGAAAACCAGAGTGCATTAAAAGTGACAGGGGCTGCTCTGGATATGGATAAGGCCTTCACGGCCGCTCGCTGGGCTGGAGGAGAACGCTGGAGGAAGGATTTGGGTAGTTTGGTCAAGGCTGATGCTGTGTGCAGGAGTACTGAGGGCACACTCCAAAACACTGCAACTGAAAGGGCTGGAGAGCGATTTATCAAACTGACCGTACTTTACCAATGATCATACATACACCTCCTCTGACCTGGACAAGCTAATGGACTTCACATAATGCTGTACCTTGTATATGAAATCATGAGTAGGCTAATTAATAAAAACCTTAGAGCTAAAAGCAACATGCTCACACATTGAAAAATGCTTGTATACAAACATGCATTACATTAGCTGCCAGGTGACACAGAGTATCCACTTTCAATGTGACTGTAGAATCACTTCTTTGGCTAAGGAAAAAAAAAAATACCTATCAATTCACCTTTGTGGACTATGCAAGGGACTTCAAATATTTTAGGTTATATTCTCTGGGTTAATTCTCTGGGTTAACTCTCTTATTCTCTGAAGCAAAATGAGAGACAAACACTGAGATATGAACAGGGCAGTAAATGTAGCAAAGGGCTCAGCCCCCCCCCCCCACAATGTGGGAAAAAAAACACATGAAAAAGTGTATATTTATGCTATTAAACAATTGAAATACATTACTATTGTACATATATTTTATGCATTTATGACTTAAACTTAAACGTTTTCTTTAGTTTTCGTCTGCTATGCTTGTCATATGCATCCTGCACACAAGGCCGCAGAGCTCCCAAAAAAATCCCCATTTAATTGTTTGTTGCCAACCCACAAAAAAATCGAATCCGCGATGTGGAAAGCTGCGAGGTGGTAGCGTCACCTGAAGTAAAAACTGTGACCGCTGATTGACAGGGCAGGGGGTGAGAGGGGGCAGGACGCCGTTTAGTTAAAAGCAGGGTCTGGCGGGGGGCATGCCTGGCCGGGTGACAGCATGTTAAATTACTGCAGCGAGCGCAGTCTGCCAGCCGGGCCTAATGTTCAGCTCACAGCTGTCACTACACACCTCACCACCCGTGCCTATCAGCTTACAGCCCTTTCCCGACGCTCACCGCCAAACCCACAGACATCCTCAACTGACAAATCCCAGGCGCAAAAACAAACTAATTACGTTCTCTCTTGAGATAAAGAACTGCGATGATCAAATGTCATTGGATTTTTATTTGTACACCACATAAACGTTAAACAATACAAAATTTACCGATGTAAGAAATATTGTTGGGGAAGTCCAGAGCTGGATTACTTCCTTTTAAGTATGTATTTCCATCACTGTGAGCAGACTGCAATCTCCTTCATGGTGTTTGAGGGTCATTCTGGTCTCGAGGTCAACGCATTCGTTTGATTTGTTTGAAGTTTCACTCTGGATTGACCAAAACATTCCCTTCAATCCAAACATCAGGCCAGGCCAAAACTGAGCCTGGGGCATTTGCTGGTACAAAGCAAAGAAACAGAATGCGATGAATAATGATTAGCCTACGGAGACCAACACTGAGATACCGGAACAGATCAACCAACCGCTATCCCGTGTTATCATGAGAGATCTGCTCACTGGATGAATATTGCATTTAAACAGATAGCACAAAGTAATCATGTCATATTATGAAAGCACATAAGGTCAGTTTCGTGGACATGGCCTAAACCTAATCCTAGGCTAAGAGAGAATTCAAAGGATTTCCACTGAAAAAAGTATTTAAGTCAGGGACTAGGCTTAATGCAAGTCTAGCCCAGCCCAGAGATCAAACATATCATTTTACACCATATTCATAAACCCTGCCCGTACCGACAAGCTGCTTAATCTGTAGAAGGGCTAGTTCATGTGCCTGCAACTGGCCAAACATTATGCCCTTACGTTTTAAGCGTACTCAACCCAAAAATGAAAAGCACGATTGTTTCCTTACTCTGGATGTTGCTGATCCATCCACTGCCGATTGTTTTGTATGCTATCATCGTTTAAAGTCTGAACATGATCTACGAGTTACAGTCAGGCATATATCGGAGACAGATTATAGTGCATTATCTGCCCGGTTTGAACTACATGATTAAATTACCTCTAAGTCACTGAAATTTATCCAGTTAGGCCTCGTGATGTCTTTGTGGAGGCAGCCATGTCTGAATCAGTGTCTTCAATAATAACATATTAACCTATTGCACCTAATTTTAGCATTTCTGCAGTGAGTTTGTTATCTGCTCCTTCCTGCAAACAGTGACTACGCCTGCATCTCTCTCACTAAAAATCATATACTGGCCTAGCCTCTCTTTCTCTAAAGTGCAAATGTACACCACCGAGCATTGGAATACAACAGAAGCAGCCTGACCTATTTTTAAATAAATCACAGATCTTGATCAGTCGATATTATTCAAGTCTCCCACCGCGTTCAGTTGGCCAGATGAGATGCGGTATAATGGGAGGGAATTCAGACGTGCAGTTCCAGCCTAGGACATTTTTAGCACACATTTAGGCTTCACTGGTCCGCCTGGACCGTATGAATCATACTGAATCAGAAGCGGACGTATCAAGAGCTTTCAAAGAAAGCGGACAGGCAGTTTTCATTTCGTTATTTTTTTTGGCGGAGCGGCCCTTTAAAGGCGTGTGGAAATATAAATGGAGTTCTGCACTGACTCGTGTGAAACGGCACCCTCGAGACTCATCCTTTCCCCCATGCTGAGCTTTGCCACTCTGAGTCAGGCCTAGTGACAGCAGCACCATGCAGTTCATCCAATCGGATGCATTCGCCAATAGACATTTCACCCTTTAAAAAGAAGGAGGGGAAAATCCACTTTAACAGTGCAAAATACACAGCGTACAAAACGCATTTTACATTTCCGTTTCCCTTGTGATGGGGACGCATGCTGTTCTCGAGTAAAGGGGAGCGAAGGAACCAAAGGAGTTAAGCTCAGTACTGCTGTCCTTCTCCAAACTGTATCACGTAATGCTTTATTTATGTATTATAACCGCATATTCACAGAGGTCAGCTCAAAACAAACTTTACATTTCTGCTTTCGTTTCAACAGACATTTATGGTTTACGAGATATTTCAACAAGGATGAAAAGCAATTGAAATGTGTCTGTTATGATGCTCTTAAGGATACTTCGTTATGTTTATTTAAATACAGGTTATTATAAGAAGTCCTCAGACTGCTTAGTTTTGTTGATTCAAGCCGTTCTGGCTGTTTCCTTTCGGTCCCCAGTTCACCTAAATAAAATCACTACTTTTAACACACGCCTGTGCTGAGGAAACGTTTATAGGTCTTCAGAGATCTCACCTGAGAGCCAGTGGCTAATTCTGCTCAGCACACACCATGCACAGCGCTGCAACAGCAGTGCAGCTCCCACTGATGACAACTGGTCACCTGTCAGCACTTAATGCATGATAATGGGGCCAACTTAGAATGTATGACAAACCTTATGTGCTATGGGACTATTGACTATATTCACATGCACAGGAGTAATTCCTCTTAGTAGGACATTAAACAGAGCATGCTGGACACATGATTTGCAGAAGTTGATACTTCACTTGTACTCCCATTTACATGCATCGGTGGGTAATTCCCTCACTGCTTGGGATTTGCAAAAGGGTTGCAAGTTACCTGGAGTGATATTATGGCCGCAGACTGTACCTGTGAAGGACTTTGGATGAAGCTGCGAACGGAGTCATCCTCAGAATATGGTGCGTACAGGCCAACGATAACGCAAGTGTAAGCTCCTTACATAATGTGTCTGAAACTGATCATGCATACACTGATCAACATCTTACTGTAAAAAAATGACACATTTTAGAGTACTAAGCAGATTAAGATCCTTTGGGATAAGAATGTTAAGACAAATTCATACCAGATTTCATTACATTTTCAAAAAACTCCATCAAACCTTATAACAAGTTCACAAAACTTTAAAACCTCTAATCAATTAAAGACTTCTACGAAATAAGTATTGCAGAAAAAGTATTACCAGGAAAAAGTGCAAACTGGGGCATCTCCTGAGAGCTAAATGCAGAAACGAACACAAAAATGCCTAAGCGGTTTAACAATGCGAAGAACATCAACAACGTTCTGTCAGAAGAACATTGGGTTAACCTCCTACCATCCCATCATAACCTAAAACATAGATATTCCAGAGAGGCAGTCCACCCGGTCACTATGGTAACAGTGACAGCAGCATTCAAGCCAGAATGAACACAGCTGTAATGAAGGGTCTGGTACGAACCCATTCGGCCCCTGACAGACTAAAATGGTCAGACAATCCCAATTGACCAGGGCATGTAGAGAAAGCAGTAGGGTGAATGGACTCTTATTCGGTTACCCAATCAGAGAAGTGAAACTGTCAAGAATTTTTTTTATTTTTTAAGCAGTCTTTTCCCAACCTTTTTTCCCCCACCCAAACTACAACTGAACTAGTCAATCTCCCACAGCAACCATGCCTGCCCGCCTAAGGAGGAGGAAGCTGTGAGCATGTGATCCCTCTGATTCATGTAACAACGAGCCCTCGCTTTTTTCACGCTGCCCACGCCACCGACCACCCGCTGTCCATGTTGGAGGATCGCAAGGCTGGCATGTTCTTGGTTTGTGCATCTGCAGGCACCTGACCAGCCCAGGCGTGGCCGCTAGCGAGCAATGAGACAAAGTGAACTTTGGCTGGCTTACCCCCTATAATTCCCCAGTGAGGCTTGGCCAATTGTATTTGCGCCAATGCGGACCATATCTAGCAATGGAGCTAACATGGGTAAATGGTGTTTACCCTCTTCTACAGCCCTATATTACTATCAACAACATTCGAGACAGACAATCACAACTGTCGTTGAATACGTTGCTTTCAAACATTAGCTTGGTAATACATTTGATCACACACTGATCTGAAGAAAACCGAACACAGCCTAGTCCTGTGTGCCAGACAAGTTGTCTGAGTACACTTTCATATTATTCAAGCTGAGACACTATATCTCCTGTTATAAAAGAAAAATGGTTCCTGTGGACAAGAAACAGATTAGCTAGCTTTCTGACAGATTGGTAGGGATTTAACATTACCTTTTCTGAGGAAATATTGCCGGTGTCTGCCTGTGTCTGAAATCTTCTTTAGCTCTCTCAATGTTCTCAGCTCAAAACACCCACACCAAAGTTTACCCTTGTATTGACATTTGTCACTACTTATTCCTGGCAGACTTGTCATTCTCTCTGTCAAGATGCAGTACTCTCGCTCAGAAATTCTACCACTGCTGCAAGCTGACACCTTTTCCAACAGTTTTATGGACTATAAAACCAGGAGGTGAGTCTACATGTCAGTGAACCTTTTACAGTTGCCTTGAGCAATTTATTGTGGTCTTGTGAAGATATTTTCGCACATGAGATCTTGCCTAATGTACCTTTAAGAGTGACTATGCCAAAATGCACAGTAGCCATTTTTCAATACAATCTATAAAGATATGGTCCATGAAACATGCACAGGCCTTTCCCTGTATGTAGCTCCATTAAAGATATGCTGGCATGTTTCCCATATTCATCTCAATTGAAGACATGCAGGCATGTTCCCTGTATTTAGCCCCATTAAAGATATGCTGGCATTTTCCTAGTACAGTTCCATTAAAGATATGCAGGCATCTTCCCCATATTTGGTTCAAAGAAATGCAGGCCTTTTCCCTGTATTTAGATGAATGCAGAACTAAAAATATTAGCATGCAAGTTGAAGGCTTCCACAGCTCAAACCAGGTATCCAAACCATTGCACTACACTGCTATCCCAAAAGACTTGCTCACAATGTATGCTAATACCATAGTTTGACTTTTCCAGGTATGTGGCTCCACTTTCCTGTTTGCCATTTTACTGCGCATGGCACCACACACAAGTTTCCATTTCAAACAAGGTCAGGCTGGAAAATGTAATATAGAAGACTTCCTAAATTTGAATGTGCAAATAACGTTCCATTCCAGCTCCAGCTGAAACCATTTTGGTGATCACAAACAGAATCAAGCTGTTTATATTCTTCCAAAGAGCCGACCGACATTAGGAAATCCTAAACCCCACCAAAACCAACACGTTAACAAACAAATTCCATATGGTTGATCTCAGGCATATTTCCTTTCCAGAATGTTAGAGACAATGCAGAGGCAGCAAGAGTGGAGGGAGGGAGACAGAGACAGAGACAGTTGTAAATAGGGGAAGGAGAGGAGAGAGAGAGAGAGAGAGAGAGAGAGAGAGAGATTAGGAAGAGGGAATTATTTGGAAACAAATTCACATACACTCTCAAAGTAAGGTGAACTCATAAATCCAATTAAAACCAATCCCATTAAAACAACTACTGTCACACACAGACTGCTCCATTATCGCCTTCTCTCTCAACACACAGACTGCTCCATTAACGCCTTCTCTCTCAACACAGACTGCTCCATTATCGCCTTCTCTCTCAACACATAGACTGCTCCATTGTCACCTTCTCTCTCAACATAGACTGCTCCATTGTCGCCTTCTCTCAACACAGACTGCTCCATTGTCGCCTTCTCTCTCAACACAGACTGCTCCATTGTCGCCTTCTCTCTCAACACAGACTGCTCCATTGTCGCCTTCTCTCTCAACACAGACTGCTCCATTGTCGCCTTCTCTCTCAACACACAGACTGCTCCATTATCGCCTCTCTCTCTCAACACACAGACTGCTCCATTATCGCCGTCTCTCTCTCAACACACAGACTGCTCCATTGTCGCCTCCTCTCTCAACATACAGACTGCTCCATTGTCGCCTTCTCTCTCAACACACAGACTACTCCATTATCTCTCTCTCAAATACTGCTCCATTGTCGCCTTCTCTCTCAGACTGCCATTGTCCATCTATCACACAGACTGCTCCATTGTCGCCTTCTCTCTCAACACACAGACTACTCCATTATCACCGTCTCTCTCTCAACACACAGACTGCTCCATGACTTCCTGCTCTCTCACACAGACTGCAGTGAGAAAGTCATGGTTTGAAAAGTATGTGGCTGTATCATTGTGGGATGTACAGTAATAGTTAATAGACCGGCTGGATGCAGTCTGCAGATGGGCAAAACATGAAGGGCGGACAGGGTAATGTCTACTTTCAGTGACAAAGGAGACACAGATTCAGTACTAACCCCTACAGTACAACATGTGACAATATAAGGGCCAACTGGCCCACTGCCTCCATCATACAGCTCTGTCACAGCGGCATATATTCAAAAGTGCTACAACTATCCGACTTTGTTTTAGTACAACACATGCAAACAATTTTACAAGTTTTACCGATGAAATGACCAACACCCATGGATTTTTCAGAATGCGTGTTGGTCGTCTCATATTTTCCAGACGGATTCTCTGGATGGTTTTGACTGCTTTGTGGTCTGAATTGTCTGGGAAGGAGTTCAGTGATGCAGGAATTTAAAGGAGGAGTACCAACATAGCAGCCAGAGTCTAATTCTGAGCTTAGCGTGATACACTTTTGAAGGTAATCATCAAAGCTAATGGTGCTGGATTTGAGATGCTGACACTACTGAAGCGCATTAGAGCGGGGAGGAAGAATGTGATAATTTCCCTGCAACATATTCACAATACTGAGAGTTCTGTGAGCCAGAGATTTTAAAATCAAGCACTCATGAATCAGACTGGCCTTTGCTAACAGCCTTAGGCTGGTTAGACGGGACAGGGTTTGAACAGAGTGTCTCTCTTCTTACCGAAGCCCAGCTGTGCCCTTGCTCATGTGCTTCGCTGCCTGGCTGCCAGCTTCACTGACCAGTCCCCTGGACCACAGTGACCTGGAGCGGGCTCGTCTAATTGGCTGGCAGAAGCAGACCAATAGATGTCTCATCCGCAGACCTGTGTCTGGGCATTCTGGCACAGACTGTGTGGGAAAGACAGCAGGGCTTCACCTGTCATTTTGTTTAACCGAAAAAAGGCTCTGGTGATGCAGCACAATGCTAACGTGTTTGTTGTTGTTCTGCTAATAAAATAGCACGGCTGTCCCTATGAATGGTGCATTGAGATTTAGGACTGAAAAGGCATGCGCTAGCGGAAAAAAATGTTCACTAAATTAGACCCTTTGCTCTTTTTGTGGAAACAAGGAAATATCCACAGTAGACTTTCCAACAAAATCTGGAGGGAGCAAAAAGTTCTCGGCAAAATTCTGCAGCCTGAAATTCGAGCCGAAAATGAGGATTTTCAAAGTCTGGTAAAAATGGATGGCATCAGTCAAACCCTGTGAAGTTTTTCATCTTTTTTTTTTTTATTTCTTGCTGATTCTTCAGCGAGAACTGCTTTGATAAAGAAAAATACTACTTCAGTTAATACCTGATATGTGCAACCCTTTTTCTTTAAATCAAATTGATGTATATACCCATTTGTTCTTAAATTCACAACTGAAAACACTGCACGGAACCTGAATTTTGTTTCCCAACATAGCTAGCCCACCAAAAAAAAAAAAAAAAAAAAGTGTTTTATGTCAAAAAAACTGAGGGTTTCATCATGGAGGTTTTTGTTTTTAGCTGTGTTTTTTTTTTTTTTTATTGGTGCCTTGTTAGCCTATATGGGCTGGGAACCATTAAGGTAATAAATCGATCAATAAATCAATCCAGACTAAGATGAAAGGGGTGACAAATGCCGCATAAAAAGAACATTACTGCTACAGTCCAGATCAAACATGGAGCTGTTTGCTAAAAACATGTCTTTAATATTATAAGGATCAGTTGGAAATTGTGCAGCTTTAGAAAACTATTTTCATTGGCATTCCTGGTCTCCTGCTTTGCTCAAGAATGAAAGTCTGGCACACTGACAACTTCAAAGTTCAATTTAGGCTGACAGCTAGTCGGCACACAAAACCCTAAAATAGAAATAGAGGATATTTTGCTCCTCTTTCTCCCGATTACCCTGCTTTAACAAGAACTCCCAAGTAAGGATAAGCAGCAGAAATACGCCAACGGATTCATTGTACTACTTGATCCCCAGCGAAAATACAGCTGAAGGATATGAGTCTCGGAGGAAAGAGGTATCAACCTGTGTACAAGCTTCAATCACGGCATCACACGTTTACGAATGTCACTGAGCCAGGATACTGAAAACCTAAAACCAAAAAAAAAGCTAACTAAAGCAAAGAAATCAACAGGGAATGATCAAAAGCTAATGTAAGGCCAAACCACATTTTAGTGGAAAGCCATGTTTATCTTATCAAATCAGTCTTGCCACTTTTTCTGTTTAGTTTTACATGATTCATCCGCGAATGATCGTTTTTGCCCAAAAGGGAGGATGGGGTCAAAAGCAAGGCCATTTCCCGTCTGTGTTAGGCTTCTAATGGGGTCTGGAAACGTCGCTGTCCACATAATCTCCTTTAAAGAGCTCTGCTCCAGTGTTCTGCATCTTATCAAGGGCTGAACCGGGGCATTTTCAGCCCTACTTAATCAACTCAAGCCCTGGACCCGGCCTTTTTATACCCTCAAGAATGCAACCCTGACAGTGAGGAGGAGTAGGTCGGCACAGGTCTGTCCGAGTATCGTTCTTCTGGCCCTTTCTTGACAGCACAAAAAGCAAGGTACTAGCTTTAGCCACCGTGGTCTCCTTCACAATCCATATCACATCTGAAGAGACTGACAGTCACGTCTTCAGTTCTTAATGCCTGTATTGGACAAGTGGAATGGGCCGGCGGTTTATTATTTAGGGATGTGGAATCTACACCGCACTGGTATTTTACAAGATTTAAGGGGTCGATAGACTTTGCCCCCAGAGACCTGAGCTGGCATGTACACAGCGTCTCGGAGTACGAAACTGCCTGTAACTGCTCAAAAAACCGGGAGTAACCTAAATTTAGTCCTACTCCTACACATACAAGCATGACCTATTTAAGCTCCTAAATTCCTAACACACAGAGGCACTCAAAAAATTAAGATACCTCAAGGTATTTCAGAATGTTTAAGGGGTCTATAAATCACACATATGGGTCGTTTCATCAGAAATCGACTAACATCCTCCGACACTTTCCAACTTTGCAGATTTTTCTTAATGAATAGTTACTACAAATATGGTCAAACCATGCAAAATATCAAGGCCGTAATAGTAACATTTTCAGTGCTATGCCCCTCTGAAACAATGGCGGTCACATTAAATTTTGGGGCTATTTTCCGACAATGAATTTCAAAGCCTGATTACTCCTCACTGATTGACAAAGCCACATGGCTTTCATATGTCAGGACCTATGGCAACACTAACCGCAAATACATGACTGCAAAAACACTGCAGTTCTTTGTAATGAAAAACCTAATTCCATAGTGTATATCTCCTGAACTCAAAGGGTTTTCTCTTGTCCAGCAATTTTATATAATAAACCATAAATGTGCCACAAATGTGTCATACAGGCTTCTTATAAAAAGCGTAGGAGACATATCTACCATCGCGTAAAACCTTTCCGCATGGGACAGGACAAGTTCAATGTCGATTAAACGATCGCATGAAAGGTTTGATCTTTATCTTTGCTTTGATATGTGATGTATGATACGCGCTACGTTTTTTAGTTCTGTTGTGGACTGGATTGATTTCCCTCTCTGCTTTTTGTCTGCCTGATCCCCATTCAATTTTGTTGGAATACATGTTTTTACAACCGCTCTGCGCCTGAGATGTAGGTTTGCCAATGCAGCAGTAAATCTCTGAGGATTGATGGCAGTCAGACTATCGCTGTATGAGGGATCTACGTGAGCCAAATACTGCAGTTACGGCTGTATGAGTAGGGAGGCAGCAGACCCATAGCAGTGCTGTGACTGTGTGAGTATAGGGAGGCAGCAGACCCATAGCAGTGCTGTGACTACACAAAGGGAGCTTATTTCTAAATGTTTATAAATCCATCCTGACATTTTTCATTCTTGAAAGAACCCAATTAACCAATTAAATGTTGTGTCCAAATGTTATTGGTCAATATCATTGCCACAAACCCTTTGCTTTATTTAACCCTTCAATCAATTTATACAGAATACGTGGTTGAAAATTAACCAAAGATATTGGTGTACAATTAACGATCACCAGGACTGACTGGCAAGCTCACAATGCGCAACAAAAATCCATTTGAAATATAGAACAATGTTTGACCATCAGAGCACACTATTTGAACAATTATAAGATGCAATAAAATTTGAATAAATCAATTTTAATTACATCAAAATATTGGACAAAGAGGTCAAAGTCCACAATGCTAACAATCCTCACACATTGACAGGGTTCCCATTTGCACAGGTACACAGGTGAATAAACATCCACTGAGTGATTACGGCAGCAATAACAGATATTGGCAGCCATTTTGGATCTTGGGCTAGATCCAGCATGGCCGCATTGCTTATTTGTTAGAGTCTAAGAATGGGAAATGCACTGAGACGCGGTCGACCCAAAAATCCTGTGAATGTAGCAGCGATAAACCAGATGGGTCTAAAAAGAACATGGAGCTCCTGACCCCAGAGAAGATGAAGAGGGGGAAGGCAGACTGTTTCAGGAGTTTATGACAGCGTCTTAAACAAGATACAGGGCACTAAAGGATTATTAGCAGCCTTGGTAAAACAAAAAGCCAAAACACAGCACAACTTTCTTAGTAGCTCTGCTCAGCACAAACAGCACGGTTTCCAAACCGGAACAACAGTAGAAGCAGAAGACATGTGGAAGATGAACCTTCTGGGGTATAAAAAAATAAACAGAACAGGAATGAACACAAAATGTGTCAAGTAAAGTCCCTAACCCAGGTAAGATTAACTGCCACGACAAACAGAGAGAGAGAGATTTTCTGTGGTTCATACATGGCCCAAACGAAAGGCTTAGACATGGTGGAATCTACCTTGTTTAGTAATGTTCAGTAATGCAAATCCCCACTTAAGAGAGATGCACAAGAACAATTCGAGGAGGTCAGAAAACGTGAAATGGCGAGTTGCATCTATCTTGAAGACGTAAACAATCTGTCTGCAGTCAAGTGGGGACAAAATGCAGTGAATGAAGAGGCAAGGAGGCCTTAATTCAATATCGCCCATTTTATGGGACAAGCGGAAACTCCATTCATAGAGTATCGCCCTATCACTGTGCTCCACCGGGGAAATGTGGACATCAATCCTACGTACGACAATGACGCTTGCTGTGCTGAAATAATCGGTCGGATTGCTGCCGACATTAAGGAGAGCTTAGCCTGCGGAGTTAGCCGCGCTGTACGTGTCATTGCTTACAGACCGCAATGCTGACAGCTCCGAGAACATTAAACCAGCCATGTCCAACGTCCACGTGGGACAGCAGACGCTTCAGCATTCCCACGCCACTGGGAAGTCAACACAAATCTCCCTGATATTACATAAATGGACCAAGCAATTGGTACTGGATATAAGAGTATGCTGTGGCAACGAAGTTAATCCCTACTGTAAACATCCATTCTAAAAAAAGCTTTTTCATGTATAGGTGGACATAATGCAACAGCAAGTGCGGACAAAAAGGCCATAGAGGGGCACAAACTGCTAAAATACCTTCATGTTTTAAAAGTAATGTCACGTCGGTATTGTGAACGGACGAGCTTGCTGCCAGCTCTGTAGCATCAGTGCCTTCAGAACGTCTTCAGGCGTGGGGATCAACCACCGCCCCTGCAGCGAGCGCTCAGCCTCGGGCTTTGATCCGTTGGGGCTTCAGGATATAAACTGGCAGCACAAGGCAGATACTGCTGGTTCCTCGTTAAGTAATTACGTTATGCTAACATGAGCGTTACCTTATGAAAGACGCAAAATGTAAAACATCATGCCCAATTACATGTGTTAGCGACTCTGTAAATTGAGATCTGGCCATACATTTAAAATATTAAAATATTCAGTGCCTTGTGGAACCCCCCCCCAGCTCAGTCATGTTCTCACACACAAACACACACACAAACACACACACACTTGCCAAGACAGTGAACCTAGGGAAAACGCTGAAAAGCAAAATCTGAGTGCAAATGTATAGAACATTCTGGAAGTGTAATGTGTGGAACGGTCCAGTCTAATGTGTTGTTGCACAGCATGCTGTACCTGATGCAGCTCATGACTGTCTTTTCCTATCCCAGCTGCCCTGGGTGAGAGGGGCTTTTTTTAGCCAAAACAGAATTAAAAATTCAACGAAAAGCTCTCTCCGCGTTCCATCCCGAGGGACCCTCTCTGTCGGTATTTGACCTCAGCCGGCGCATCCAGCACCGTCTAAATAGAAGAGATCAAGGCACCCATATTTTCAAAGCTGGCCAACTGGTACGTTCAGAATAAACGTTTTGAACATCTGCTGCTTTGTAAGCCCGTGGAGGCATTTTTGGTTTTTTCATTTATTCCAGTGCATTTGCTTCCACTTATGAATGATACACTTAATTTTAATGGTTTTTAATCAAATATGAATGTTTACTTAATATTCCCTACATTTTGGACTGTGCCCCTTAGCTGAAAAATTCAGGGGAGAAGTGCCCTTTATTGCAACGGAGTTACAATTCATAGCCAAGTAAGGAAACTTGTGAAAAACTCTACTGCTTATGAAAATAAAAACACTTTCATTGTCGATTCCATGGCGTTGTAACACTCTCCACTTTGCCCCCAGTGCTGTGGACAGACACTGGCATCCACAATATGTGTAGGCTATATATTCCTCTAATAATATACAAGGCAGCAAGAAAACCCTACAACTGTGATGCCATATTGTAAACAAGCCTCCCAGTTTCTGAGAACAGGAGCCTAGGCTATTACCAGCCTCTTGCTTTTCAAAGCATGGAAACAGCCCTAGCCTCCGAACCACTGTGCCGTTATATGGCCCAACGATGGCTGCTTGACGGCCCAGGGCCTGTAGGATATCACGCCAGCCATTAATCGAAGTCTCTCACTGTCCCGATTGGAAATGCGAACAGGCCATCGGGTAGCCTAACATTAGAGACCAACTTCTTGATGACGTTAATCTCAGCTTTGTTATGCATCTCCAGAGGGCACCATTTATAGTGATCGAATACAAACCGTTAACATTTATGTAGGAACAATAACCCAATTGAAAATCGGGTCAAATCAAATTGCCAAGAATGTTAAAAAAAAAAAAAAAAAAAAAAAAACTTCTTATGACGAAATGGCCTCCTGTCAAAGTATGATTGTATTCTATGCATTTCTCCTTTTTTGTTTTGTGTTAAGTGTTCTAGTTACATTCATGTTAAGTGAGCTTTCCCTTTTCAAAAGTGATTGCAGCATAGCAGGGTTAAGAGAGTAATCATTTTGCCAATTATTTTTTGGAGGTATCATTTCTGGCATTAATTATTTCCAATAACGTTAAGGGTTTCAAGTGTGTGAAAATTTGGTTTCAAGCACAGTGTGAAAGCGATTAAGAATATTACATATATTATTTGAAACCTGACACAATGATAAAGAGACCTTTTGGTGGATTCAGAGCAGAGATGCCTGAATTATCACAGAAGGGTCAGTACATGTCTGTGGAAGGAAGTTGCATAACGAATAAAGAATCTAGCAATAAATACTACGAGACAGTCCATTTGTTCTGCCTGTTTGAGTTCATTCTCATTCTTTCTTCAGTACCATCAAAATGTACCCCTTGGGGTGGGTTCAGTACTTTTCGTGAGGGGTCAGCTAGGCTCTCTTAAAAACACACACAGACTTAGGCCAACTTAATGTGAAAGCCATAAAAGCTGAAAAGCAGCCTTATTAATATATATATGTGTGTGTGTGTGTGTGTGTGTGTGTGTGTGTGTGTGTGTGTGTGTGTGTGTGTGTGTGTGTGTGTGTGTGTGTGTGTGTGTGTGTGTGCTCTAGGGGCTTAGAGAGCCAGCTCTGGTCAAAAACATAGTTTAGACAGATTTTTAAAATAGATTTTAATGCTTGGCAAGCAAGACCTGAGATGAATTTATCAGAAACAAAATACACCAATTTCTGCCAAGAGAAACCATAATCTTTCAGTAAAACATAAGAACATGACGGGAAGAGGCCATTCAGTTCACATAGTTTCACCATGTACCTAATCTACAGTGTCCAGTGCTGTAGTCTCCGCCTCTATACAAAACGTTCTCGATGATTTGAACAGGTTGCAAGCTCAAGTCATAAAATATTTCCTGCAATCAAATGTATTTTCCTTTAAATTTCCATCTAAGACCCCTTGTTTGCAGGATGGACTCAACCTCATAACTCTAAACTGTAGCTCACCATGAGAATTAAAAACCACAGTAATAACCACTGTACCCCCCTTTTTTTTCCATGGGGATGACAAAAAAAAATTTGGCAGTTACCCTGGCTATATATTTTTGCTTTCTTTGCAGTCTTACCATTGTATTATTCTAAAGTGATGTCAAAAAGTACACCACCTGAAATATTTTCTCTTTTGAATATTTGATCATTTCAACGATATTGGCAGATAAATTTCACAAACAATGAAAAATTGCTCTGCAATAATTTCTTCAATGGAAATCAATACAAGACAATTTCCTTTTGAGGGGGAAAAAAATACACACACACCGCTAGCTGGTACCACCTTTGACATAAATAACTTCATGTAGGCGTTTTATATAACTACTTATCAGTCTCTACATCAACTGAGAGCAAACGTTCAGTACCTCCTCTTCCTTACAGACCTCCTTTAACTGTGCAATATCTAAGGAATTCTATGCATCTATGGCCCACTTCAAGTCCCTTCACAGCATAGGATTAAGATCTGTGATTTCACTGGGCCATTCCATAACTCTTCCATTACAATCTGAGCTTCGCGGTTGTGGATTTGCTCAAGTGTTTTGGGTCATTGTCAGGTTGCAAGGCCCGCTTATGGTTCCTCTTCACCTTTTTGACAAATGGCCTGATATAAAACATATCTGGCATTATCGCCAAAAACTCTACCTTCGATTTGTCTGTTCAGTGCATTGTTCCGGTAGTCAAGTTCGTCACCCAGGTGTCATTTTGAATGCAGAGGCTTCCATCTCCTTGACTTTCCATGCAGACCACATTCGCGAAGACTATTTTTGATGGCTGACTCATGCACTTTGACACGGACTGGCAAGAATTGTCTGTAGATCCCTTGATGTTACTATGCCACTCTCAGGCACCTCTTTAAGCATATTTTGGTGTGACAGCCTGGCCAGGATAGACTGCCAGGGGCCTGGAATTTCTTCAATTTGTAGATTATTTTTTTGCGCAGCGGAATGACTGGCTTCAAATTCCTTGGAAGTGGCTTTGAAATCCCTCCCAGATTCATGGGCATCGACAATCTCTCTTCTGAGGCCCTTAGAGAGTTCTTTTAGTCCCCGCATGACATTAACGCACTCCTCAGTGGTTAAGATAAAGCCAGACCAGGTTTCTGATCTTTGCATAAGGCAGGGCCTCCATGTTGCTCTCTAATGTTCAAATAATTTGCATCTATTTTGGTACACATGGATCTAATTTTTGCCGTTTGACAGGATGATAAAGGTGGAGGTGCGGTAACTTTGTCACCCACACAAGGAAATCGCATTCCTGTTCATTTAAAATCATGAAATCGTAACAAAGCGAGATTTCATTGAGTAAATTAGTTTCAGTACTAAAGAAATTAAAATCAAATATCCGTATTTCTGAATACGTCCAAAGAGACGACACTTTGAGGGGTTTACTTTTCCCACATCACTGTATGTATGCATTGATTTTTTTCAGAGAGTGATGATCGGTTTCAGTGAAATATACGCATTTCCTTTCACCATTTCAGCATACAGTTTGTTTTCATCATTTGTTCACAACTCTATGGTTCAGCTGCGTCAATGTCTGCAGTCTAGATATTCACAAAGCAGCTAGTGGACATATATATTAGATACATCCACATATACATTCATTCACTCTATGGAGGCAATCTAGCAATATAATTATAATTGCTGTAATTGCAGTTCCCAGCCACTGCTCATTGCAAGCATATGTCAAACAGCACATTGTGTGTGTGCGTGTGTGTGTCACAGGCACAAGGGCTGCACATTCCGCCTCCAACAGTTCAGTTCAATCCTTATCAAGCCACCGTCGTCTCTTTCTGGACTTACAGCAAACCATGATGGTAGTCATGACCGATGCTGAGTCACTGAGTGGAAACAAGTCACTTCCTTAGGAGTGTTTGTGGCAACTCCCAAACTGCTCAAGCCACTTCCAGACATGATTCCATCCAGACTCTCAAAAAATAGCTTTCTGGTTTATTTCCTGCACTCTTAAGGGAAGATGGTACATTTTGGTCTTTGGATCATTATAATCCTGTCCATGAAAAGATAAGAAATCAAGATTCAAAAGCACAAACGCTCCAAAGTTTAATGTATATTTACTTACAGGGAAAGAAGAACAGACCTGTCTGAATGGAGAATACCTATGTTCACAATATTTACAAGTATAAAATACATAATGTCAGGTAAAAATTAGAAATAGAACTGGCCATCGCTTTGATTTTTGTGACTGTCCAAATGAAAATCTCAAATTCAACCAATATCATTCAATAACAGCGATATCCATCGGCCACTCAAACTTATACTTTAAGCTTATACTCTTCATTTGTGTATTCAAGAAAAAACCCAACAAAAAATTGAGCAGTAGTACTGTTTCTTTAAATTATATACTTTTATGGTTTGACATCCCAGAACATGTTGAAGTAAGTAAACTAACCACTCTCACATTCCTTTGGTCTATTAGCATCCTGAGCGAGTTTTCCATACTAGATCCATATACATTGTGCATGATGAGTTACACCTACACAATGGATCAAGATATGGATAAATCAACGCCTATGGAGACGAACGGATCGGTCCACAACTACATGAGTGAGGTGTTTCTTTCATTGAAATGAATAAGTATTCACCTTGTCATGTTGAAATGTGAAAGCAACGATGATCTTTGAATGTAATAAGAACATTTAAAGGCCAACATAACTGGCTTATGGCACCTTAGCAAGCTGGTCTTGACATTAGTACTGCAAAACCTGCAAATGACTGATGTACTGACAAACACAATGATGTAAACGACATTTCAGCAAGTACAGGAAAACAGATGGAGAGAGGTTTATTCTTTGCATACACAGATAACATCTTTTAGCCATAATGTTAATTATGCACATGAAAAGTTGCAAAGACTATCTGTATATGAGTTTGCTTGTTAAAGTTCAAACATGTACACAGAACATCCCGTTCTGTTGATGAATGGTTAGGGATGGCAAGGACTGAGTTTACTGATCTTATTTCCCATGCCAAGGCTAGTGTTTGCTCAACCCTGCAGTTTTGGTGTAGTGGGCATTCTAAAATTGATACTTCCCCCTTTCCTCTATGTGCGGCACAGATGTTAAGCATTGTGTTGACACTGGCTAACAAGTAGTGAATGCGTTTGTCTCTTTTGCGACAGGCCTTGTAAGGGATAAAGCTAAGAAGAGTTCAATAACGGATCAAACCACAGATTAAACTAAACATAATTCGGCAGACAAAAATTGTGTTTATTGAATAAAACAGATAACACGGACAGACAAAATATATAATTTGGTCTGTTTATTACTTCAGGTCAATTTTGCATGTTCAAATTCTATCAGGTCTGAAGGCGTAGCCTAGATCAAACACTGCTTATCTATGCATGATGGTCGCACAGCTTTTGATTAATATATTGTGCATATCTAAGAGCAAGCACCATTGCTTTTGCAGTTTTGCATTTTAGTTCATGGTACTTTCTTTGAAACATGAAAGCTCAAACAGTCTACTTTCAGACCAACTCCAACCAACCGCAAAACAAAAGCAATGACATTGAAAACAGGAGAGCTATCAAACTGGAAGAGCACTTTACAACAGCTATGCCTGACCACCCTGAAACCGCACCTGAAAACATGTTTTATTAGCTAATGTGATTTTCACTAGAGTCACTGATTTTAGAAAAAATGACAGCAAAAAATAATCTGGAATAACACAAGACAAATTAAAGATATATTGCAGAGGTGGCTTATTTGCTAATAGTTTAGTGTGTCATGGCTGTCCGGGAAACTGATTTCAGTGTAATATTGCTTGCACAAAATTCCTTGAAAAAGCACCTTAAACGAGACAGGACACGCCCCCATACAAAAGGCGTTGTGTTCGGCCTCAGTGCCAAGTGCCACCTGAATGCAAGTTGCCATGAATTAATGAAACCGGTGGCGAATTAAACTATAGTACAAAGAACTGATTAAAAAATGGTGCCAGATAGAATCGCAAAGCATTTAATACACGTGGGTTTCAAGGCATTAAGACAAAATATGGAATTGTTTCGTCAGTCTTCAAATAATCAACACCTTTTTTTAATTCGATGCAGAGAATGTCGATTCATATGTTAGCTAATCAACTCATTGAGTTTTATTTAATTCAATAATGTATTCATTTTTAACTTTCATCCATCATATCACACGACTATTTAGACAAGTTACTTACATCACTCTTCCGGAACTTCGCTTTAAGGCTCTTCATGGTATCCCATACGGTTTCCAAACGTCCTGATCCCAGTAAATCTGCGTGATGGAAAAAAAAAAAAATGCTGTTACAACAGACTAAACTGAAAACTACTAACATTTTTATTATTTACAAGCTACCACCTTACTTTTCTTAACGTTACAACATTTCCCAGAACTCCAGTAAGGTTCCAAGTGAACTATCGTTAGCTAAATGGTCTAGGAGAATTTTTCTGTACCGTTTCCCAAGACTTTTCTGCTAGTTAGCAAGTTCAATCATTTGAAAAACCCCGATGTACAAGGGCACTTGTATCGCTCAGAACAAAAACTAAAAATAGTTCATACATTTCTTCACACAGTAATGCGAAAATCTTTCGAGTTAAGAGTCCACGAACTTGTAAGCCAGTTAACTTCTCAGAGTACAGCACAGTACAAAAGCGATTCATTCCACTTAAAAACGTAGCGAGCTAGCTAGATCTCCCGGTACACATTCTCCCAAACCAACAGATTTGCTTTATAAAAAAAACTACTTACATTTTCCCCCCTTTAAGAAGTTCTGCAACAAAGCAAATCAACTCTTAGCTCCATTTACCGGTGAATTTGCTAACTCGCGTATCACTTGGGACAGTCCCCGATCAGTGGCTTTATTCCTAAAGAAGCCAACTTGTACTGTAGCGAAGTTAGCCAGTATACCAAAGGATCAGACAAGCGAGCAGACACGCACAAAATCTCGAATATACTAATCGCTCTCAGAGGAAGCAAACTACAACTCCTCGATGAAACACTTCAACTTTTCAGTTTCTGAATAACGGCTGAATTAGGATCCCTCCAGCTAGCACAGATAGCGCGCTATGTATCCTCAATAAATTAACATACACCCAGCAAAAGCAAGCCTGCAAAAAACTTGATAGCTATAGCTAGTTTATGTAGCTGTTAGTCAGTAATCTAGCTCAATGTCTGCTGTAAAAAAAAAAAAAAAAAGTTACACAAAACCCCTATTCATTCCAGCCGGGACATTTTCTTTTCATACGGTGTCTAGCTAGCGAGCTAACAACACACAAAAAAATGTGAACTCCACAGAAAACACCGGATAACTTACCCAATTGACTAAAGTTGACGCAAACGAAGGGAGGTACACGCAAACCTATTTAATACGTCCTACACCGTACACCAGAAGGTAAAAAAATATATACATATATATATAACATTAGTGTGTAAACGAGGTGTGGGTTGTGGCTAAGTAGGCAGCACAACAGGGATAGCTTTGCCTGTGCTGAATACATTAAAGCTGTAGGGCCATTCAAGTGGCCTGCTGTGAGTCGCTTCAAGAGCGCTGATTGTTTCGCTGGGTCGAGAGGGCTGACGTCACCTCTCCTTTGGCCTCGTCACCGCGTAGCCCCGTTTCGGTGGCGGCTGGGTGTCCCCGGCAATTAGGACCAAGCGATTTCACCTGTCATTCTGTAATCTAATCTATTCCAATAAAAGAAGCTCGGTTTAAGAATATCGTCTGAGACACATGAGAAAGCGTGATTTGATTTGGATGGTGTGGAGACGTTTTTTGTGTGAGTGTTGTGTGGGTGTTTGTTCTTCAGGGTATTCAGATGTATTTCTGATATAAAGGTTCATCATGACTTTATATGTAAGAGTGTCCTGTTTAAAGCTGTATAAGTGTGCACAAAATTATAATAATGTTTCTTCAGATTACTGAAGAGTCAGTAGAAGCTTTCTCTCCAAAAAGCCAAACTGTTCCTCTTCAGAGGAATGAAGGGCACAACTATACATTGAAAAGAAATGGAGTCAAGAGAGTTGATACATAGATCTGTTTTTATTGTTAACGTCTTGTGCTGAGTATATCTGAGTTACTCTCAGATTAAGTTAATTTCAAGGCTATACAATTGTGTCATCAAAAACTACATTACTGAATTGTTATTGAATGTGTGATTTTATCCTTTTTACCTTCAAAGGAAAATGACTGCTAGTCAGTTACTTGTCTCAGTTCATATAGCCATTTAATTAACAATGTTTCACCCTCAAATTCAGTGGATACCAAAAGTAAGTCAATATCCAGACTTAATTTAATACTGTCAATAGATGAACACATGCTATAATAACTTACTCAAACTGAGATGTAATTGATGAATGATATGGATTGGCCTTTGTTCTGAAAAAAATACAATAAATATCTACTCCAGACCCCCAATCCAATTTAGACCAAGCTCAGTGTTTGAAATCCAGTACAAATCTCATTCCTGCCCATGCTGATTTCCAACCAATCAGCTTGGATTTTCTTTTGCCCACAAGTGTATAGGTTTCATAATTTCCCATGCGTCTTACCATTCATTTATGTCAAAACTCCATTCCAAAATACAAACAACCAGAACAGCAATTTCAGTGAATGACCACAAAACAGTAGTTTGTCTGAACACTCTGAACACACAAATCTTTGGTCAATTACAAAGAATTCCAGAAATAGCCCACCACACACAACAGATTTTAAACAGGCTGGAATATTGAGGGCCTCTGTCTATCTGCACAGCCATAGTGAAGTCTGTAGGGCTCTGTTATCTAAAGCAATGCGCTGTACTTCAGCACTTTTATCTGAGTCTCTATCAGTGGCAGCTGGTGAGGTCAAAACTGGTGAGGAACAAACTTTACCTTTAAACCTGTGATTACTTCCAACCTATTCCCATCTATCCCGCTTGATTAACAATAAAACAAATTATTCACGGAGTTATCAACACCAACTGACGTCAGTAGAGTTAATGGTTACCGATATCATTTTGTGACATAATTGCTTTTCTTTGCAAATTAGTATTATGCTTGTTATATTTACTGATGTATAATTTATATAATTTATAAACTGTACTTTTGATTGTTTATCAAAACTAAACCAATATTGTTACCTTAAAATGATAAGCGAAAAAAAGGATCTGCAGCTAAAGTGTTTACAAAACATCACAGTTTGAAGCTAAACGATATTGTGCTTTGGATCTAAGGCTGATGTAATTTTCAAATATAATGTTTTCTTTCATCCAAGTTTATTCTTTGTAGTAATTACAATCGATTTTACTGCCGCTACTTCTCTTTGTGTTCTGTAACACAAGAAAGCGACAATGTGAAACACAGTTGAGAGAAAGCTTTGGGATCAATCTTCTATTATAATTCATATAACAGCCATCCCTGTTACTCAATCTCATATTATATCTTTCGCAACTGTACACATTTCAGCCAATCTGTGGTTTCCTGTGCATTTAAATGGCAGAATCTTACAGATGAGGCTAAGAAATCATTATTCCCTGACTATGGACAAAGAAAAAGGCTGCAGTTATCCAGAAATAACAAAATCATGTTGGTATAACAAATAATACACAGGTTAGTAAAGAAACATATTAATAGTACAAAATTAAACTAAAAACAATACAGTCTATTTAAATCAATTGATGTTGATTACTCCATGAATTGCTTGTTTTATTGTAAATCAAGGAGGGTAAATGGGAACAGGTTGAACATAAGAATAGGTTAGGTAAGGCTAGTTCCTCCCCTGTTTTTATTTCATTGTCATCCATTGGTCTCTATGTGCTTTCTATGCTTTCTTTTGTCAGGAGTATCCCCAGATATCCTTGTTTTTAAATCAGATCATGTATACATGGTTGTGGAGAAGAGGCATGAAATTGGCATGGCGATTGAATAGGCTATTGGTCAGAATGATGCTCCAAAGGGTAAAAGCATACTGTCCCAATCCCTTAACCCCTATGCACTCCCAGGGTAAAACGCCACCCATAGCAAACTGGGTGAGGTTGCTGGACTGGGAGTCGATGACGATTATAACGCACACCGTGGCAAATGTAAACATAGTGACCAAATATAGTTATGCCCTTTACTCCACTGAACTGTATCCATTTTACTGCTGGAGTGAAAGTTTGTATATCTATCTTTAGCACATATTGTGCGAAGAAGATAACATAGACAAACCTTCATTGGGATGTGAGTTGGAGTGCATTTTCCGGCTAAATATCAGGCTTTTGACGGCCCGTCTTCTCTACTTGCAGACTATCCAGACTATGACTGCTGAAGCAGCAGTGTGAATGTATAAGTTTTGGTGGAGCTTTCTAAAATGAGAGCATCTCATTACTTTTCCAAGCCGATCCCTATTTGAGACTTCATTTTCTTCCTGCCACATTTCTGTGTCTCAGGATGTGAGCTATGCACCTATGCATCAAGCACCAAACATTGATACTGTAACTGTGTTATTCTTCTGTAGCCCTTTTCACACATTAATAAAATCAATGTTCACTTGCACTAATGGAATCTTGTAATATTGGTTTTAAGTCCCAGTTATAATTTGTATGATAATAAAAATACAATGGGAACTCACAGTGAAAAACAGCTAATTAAGCTTTATTAAAACATCGATGTAAACATATTTAAAAGTATGAAGCTATGGCATCAGTTACATTTATGTTGTTTTCACATCTACACAAAACTGCTGTTTAATGGGTTTAGAAAGAATTTAATAAAAACTCACTGTTCAATAAACACTCATTTACATATACATTAGTCGACTAATATGCCAGACAGATACATTGCCACAAATAATGAAAATAGACTTACATTAACCTACAGCATATTAATAAATGGTCTCGCAGGTGCCAGGGGAAGTATAGGTACATACGTTTGAGTATAGAGTAAGAGGTTGATGAAATGGTCAGGAGTCTAGCCAAAACGTAATTTAAACAGGTGTGGTTTTGGTTGGCAGCAGAAGATGGGCAGAGACTTGGCCGTTGTCATTGAGACAGGAAGTTCATTCCACCATGGGGGTGTCAAAGCAGGAAAGAGAGGGCCTGGCAACTAGAGCGTGCAGAGAAGGGTGGTCTGGTCGGAGTGAGAGGCTTGATAGCAGATAGGATGTAGGAGGGTGCAGTTCCTCTTGCTGACCCAAAAGCAAGGACAAGAAATGCATATTTTATGAAAGTTATTACTGGAAGCCAGGGGAGAGACACAAGGAGAGGCGTGTCATGGTTGTAATTTGGTTGATTAAAGATGACTTGAGCAGCCACATTCTGAATGAGTCAAAAAGGTTTTGTTTCATAAGCAGGGAGACATATTTAAGTCAACCAGTCAGGACAGCACAAGGGTGTGGACAATGACCTGGGTAGCATGTACGGAAAGAAACGGACAGATTTAGCAAGTTTTGCGGAGACAACGGTTACAGGACCAGGTTACAGTGGCAATTTACTCCATATAAGAAACTAGCAGTCCAAAACAACACAAAGATTCTTTGCAGTCTTGAATACTGACAGCATTGTGCTCCCAAGAGTGATTGAAATATCCTTGAAGGGGGAGAATGTAGCAGGAAAGCTTCAGTTTAGCTTGAGATAAGGGCTGGTCATCTAGAAAGAGACGTCAGTCAGGAAAGCTTCGATGTTAGCAGCAATATCCATCCAGGGAATCAGCTGTCTGTCATCTACATAGGAGTGATAGGAAAAGCCATTGGGCCATATTTTTGAGCAGAGGGGATTTATGTGCAGTGAAATGAGTAGTGGACCAAGAACTGATCCCTGTGGGACTGCTGTCATAAGGCTGTGTGGGTTTTACTTTGAGGCAGAGCCATGCCAGGTTTACCTGATACGAGCAGCTGGAAAGATATGAAGTGAACCGTTAATGGGGAAATCCTGGGATACCCATGTGTGCCAATGTTACTAATAAGACCTGTTGCAGATTCTGTGTTTTTGATCATTTCTGTTACGGATAGGAGAGCTTTGTTGAGTGCCTGGCTTTGAAGCCGGACTGATTGGGATCAAGGAGTTGTTCAGAGTCGTACATTGCGCCGATTGGATGGAGACAACCAGTTCAAGGGTTTTAGATAGAAAAGGGATAAGGGATACCAGTCGTTTGTTTTGGACTGCTAAGGGGTCCAAGTTTCTTTTTTTTCTTTTTCTTTTTTGAAGGCATTAATCAGGCCTGCCAAAATTCACTGGAGGCAGAGCCAGCGTTTAAGGAGGACATGATTAGGGAGAAGATAAAAGGCTGAAGTACAGGTGTGGAGGACAGCAGGAAGAGAGAAGGGTTTGGGTCCGGCGGGCAAGAAGTTGGTGGTTTGAATGTTAGGATGTTGCATTGTGCTCAGCATTTGAAATCGCAGGCAACGTTGAGATACCATGTTCGGGTGGTTTAGCGGCAGCAACCACAGCCACGAGGCCTTCAGAGTGAGGCTTCTTTTACCACAACGTAACAGAGAGCCGGAAGTTACGAGTCCTTGGGCCTTTTTTAAGGTCCAGTTTGTGGCTTATGGAGTAAATACGCACATTCAGCTTTGCATGCATTGAGAAGGCCTCGTCAGAGAATGATAAGGGTTAAAACAGTGAAAGGGCCATTTCTCATTTGTAGGACCTTAAGCTCAATAGTGTCTATACCCATGGTGTGTCTTCATGAGTGCGTTTGCCCTGCGCTCTGGACGGACCGAACCGAAGGTACGTTTTCCAGGTTGTTTCAAGAGATGCATGCGAGCGAATCGGAAGGTAGGACGAGGCATGAATGGGTGCCAACGATTCACATTGTTTGAAGCGGAGTATGAACGGAAAATGATTTGAGTTGAATGAAAATGAGTTTAAGAGCTTACCAAAGTGAAATGCCCCTTTAAGATCATTCGCCTGACCACTCTTTAGCAGCCACTCCCAGTCGGCCAGGCTCCAATAGGTGAGTATACGCTCGGTTTGTCCTCAGAGGACGTGGGCCGTGCATGAACGCTGGTGCAACTGCAGCGTGGGAAGAAGTGAGGGCTTGTCAACATGTGACTCAGAGGAATCATGTGTTCACTGTCTCCTTCTCCGCCTGAGTTGGTGGGAGAGGGTTGCTAGGGGAAGTTCAGCTAAGTTCAAGGGGGCAGAGAAAAAACTTTCCAAATCCATCATAATCCATTTGTCATGCAACATATCAGTCATATTTCACCAATCACATAACATAACTCAGAGTAAAACATCTCCACCTGATGGAGCATGACATATTCTCAAATGTATAGTTCAACAATATGAATAGTCACACAAAAGCTTTGAAATAATTTGATGTTGCTTTTTGGAGTTCATTATATACTGCAGGGCATCAAAGTATTTTTGGTGACTTAAGGCAAAACTAATGCTGTATGATGATGAAATAGACGGCTTACAAATGGGAGCAAAATAATGAGGCAAAACATGAAAGATGAGTGTCTCAAAGGAACGAAGAAAGAAAGTTGCAATAGAATAATGCATTTCTTTTACTGCAGCATATTACAGCATTAGAGAGTGAAATAAAACTGTATTTCCACGTGAAAGAATACAGTATTTCTGGATATTGAGGTGGATATGAAGAATTAACCACAATTTCCATCAGTACAGTAGAGAGCACTGCGTAAGGCTCTGACTGACAAAACAATAGACAGGTTTACACATAGAATCAAACTTGGCAGATCCCACACAGGTGAACCAAAAGGGCAATGATCATGTCCCACAGAGGGAAACCAGAAGGGCGATGATCAGATCCCACACAGCTGAACCAGAAGGTTGCTGATCATGTCCCACACAGGTAAAGCAGCAGGGTGATGACCATGTCCTACATAGGTCAACCAGAAAGGTGCTAATCATGTCCCACACAGCTAAACCAGAAGGGTGCTGATCATGTCCCGCACAGCTAAACCAGAAGGGTGGTGATCAGGTCCCACACAGGTAACTCAGCAGGTGCCGCACAGGTAAACCAGCCAGACGGTACCTGCTCTTCCTCTTCCATCACCAAAGCTTAAAAATTGCTGTCAGAATAATCACCAGGCTCACATTCTTTCATGTGTTTTATGTTGCAAGTATTGGAAATCATACAAACTTTAGCAGTAATGACGTGCCTCACTTTCATCCCATTGACATCATAGATGATACTAGTTTGGCTCAGAACAGTATTACAGTCGTCAGTGGTGATATGTCAAATCTCTCTGGGCTCTCTGGGATAGGGTACCAAACCCTGGAGGACCACTTGCCTCGAGCGGAAGAACTCGCCAAACCTTGTCATCTAGCTGTCAGGGGCCACACTGCACTGATGAAAGCCTTGTGCATGCGGTCCGCAATTCAAAAACATTTCTACAATCTGACGGACAATATAAGATGAAGGAGGTGTTCTTTGCCTTTGTGAATTCTGGCAGAAATGTGCACTGGGAACACGTTCACAGTGCCTTCTATCTTACATGCCAATGGAAAGTTAAAGTAAAATGTAGGTCAGATCATTGCTTTGGCTTAGCAGAAAGATAAATACCTCCTCACCAAGCTAGCTCCACTCATCTTACAACAAGCAGCCCTTAGGTACATGAAAAGTGATCTTATTGATAGAGTCTGACCGCATTGTTTTGGAATTCTGATAACAGTTCAGACCAGAGAGAATTACTGGACATCTTGGATGAATACAGTTGCTTGAGAGTGCCAACTGCAGATGATTTTGAACAAAGACCAAACACAGTTCTGGAAATGGGCACCAGTTTGTAGCAATCAACCTCAAAAAATACTCAGGCCATGAATGTGGAATTTCAGTTTATGTTTAAAAATACAGTACTCATGGCAAACAAACATAAATTACCACACCCTTTAAATAACACTCTGTATTAGTGATAGTATTGTAGCCGAGTTCTTAGGGTGTCGAATTGCTTTAACAGGTAGAATGGCTTTGGTTGAAGTGATAATAAAATAGACAGTCAGTTACACATTCAAAGGGGTTTATTGTTTTCCAAGGAAATGAAGGCAAACAAGTACAACAATATCTGAATAAATCATGTGGACTAGAGAGTGGTGGATATAGGTAGATGCTGTGAAGAAGCGAGGGCGCTCAGCTGTGCATGTGCGCTCTGGCACAAGCTCTCTAGGAGCAGAAAAGAAGAATCGCATGCAGAATGGAGATTGGTATGAACACAGACTTTGAGGATCCACATGGAACGTTCTATGGCCTAGGGCAGAAATAACCGCATGTAGGTGAACTAATGAGACATGAATACCGGCATACAAATGTTGGATTAGACCTTTTTAGCATTCAGAACAAATCATATATCATTTATGACAACAGAACTTCTTAATGAACGAGAAAACAAGCATAGGTTTTGATGGCTTTCCGCTGTCTATGTAGCAAAGACAGAAAGTTCTTCGCGTGTGAAACAAGTTCCATTTAAACTTGTTATACAAAAGCAATACATCGGCGGACTGTGATTTTGAAGTCATTGCTGGAGGCGATGTTGTGGAGACATCTCTTCTGGTGTTTCAGACCAGAACATAGGGAAATGTACTTCTGTTCTTGCAAAATTCTGATAGAACTAGCACACAAGACCATTATCCTAACCTGCTTTGTCATCAAACAATTAGCTTGCATGCTTGCCCCTTTCAGCAAACCACTTGAGGAAGCTGGAACTGTTTATGAAAACATGCAGCTAATAACGAGGACAAGATCACTGAACTTCCCAATGAATAAAAATAGTCTATTGAAGCCTGTTATCATCTGAAGCGAGTCTGGTAAAAAAAATTAATAATAACTCAGTTTGTTGGTAATTTGAATAAACTGTTTTCTAGCCTAATACCTTAAGTACTTATAGCTGTTTGTTAATACAGCCCCTAGTAGCATTTGGTGTGGAATTTTCATGAAGCAGTTATCTTCATTTTATTTTCGTTTTCTTGAAGCCATGTGGGGAAGTCTTGATTATTCTATCAGGTAATCCATTCATTATACATCAAAGACTGCTGTAGGAATTAAAATAAGGTCTTTAGCAAGGAGCTGGAGTAATGAAACAAGTGTTAAAATATTCCAAAAATGCATATGAGTTGAAGTCCAAAAAAAGAAAAATACATCATTTACTTTATGCTCTGATTTAAGGCTATGCTGCCCCCTAGTGACGTAATTTATACTTGTAGTTAATAATTTTAATGTTGTAATAATCATACAACTACTGTCATTACATCTTTCTATCATTTCCTTGCAGAATGTACATGCTTTTACACGTATGTTTAATACACATGGATACCCTCAGTGACTGTCTGAGAGAGAAAAAATAGCAGAGGTCAACAGTACATTTGCAGCTCATTAAAATGTGTTTGTTTCAACAGATAAAGAGGCTAATTATTTCAACCTTGGCTCATCTGTCATTCTGCTATGCGGGCTGTGGGTGTAGATATTAATGAAAGACTAAACAGAATCAAATTAGAAAAGGTATGCAAACATTTGGTGAACACATATATATTTATGCCATAAGGAGTCTCCCATTCTTCAAGGTCCAGTCCATTAAGGGTGATGCCCTGCAGTATCAGGAAAAGGTCTGTATACTCAGCCATGGGCTCAACACACACACACACACACACACACACACACACACATCTTGTTCTCAAGGGTAGTCATTTAAATAATAATCCTCTCAACATATGTCTGCAAGTAACTATGGGCTTCATATAGCAATTGATTGCTGGTCAACCACTGGGAGCTGGGAATTGTGGGCCGGCTTTATTCTATGGTTAATCCAGACAGATAACACTTCATCAACACTTTCTCCTACATATGGAAAAGCTTCAAAAATAATGGTGGTTACAAAAATACTGTGGATTTATGGAACCCTAATAAGATTGCATAGGTCTTTATGAGAACTGAAGGTGAACTTTCAGGAGAGTATGCTTTAGGTAAAAGCAGTTATTAATTTCAGTATTTGGATCCAGAGTGAAACTCTGTGCCATCCTCCTTCAAAGCAATGCGCAGAAATCTTTTTCATCACTGCAATCTTGGCACTTCCAGTTCCGTGATCAAGCTGCACTTTTCGTGGACATCTGTCGTTTTCAGTGACAGCACCTACCAAATCGCTTACAGTCAGTCTTAGATCTTCGCTGATCATATACGCCTCCGGCTTTTTCTTAAGGAACCATCCGTACGCCCGCTGACACATATACCAAATGGTTTCGTTTGTGTTACTCATCATCATGCTGCACACATGTGCACCCATTCGTTCCTCGTCCATCAGAAGCAGTGACTGAATGACATTCGCACTCAATTACTGCCACACCAATGATAACCATGCAATTCCGGTGCATGCTGATCAAGTCTGAAGTTAAAACCCAGCGGTGTATGAAATAGCCCCCACCCCCCCTTTCTTCTTCTGTCTTGTTTTGTTTCTGCCGGAGCAAATCATTACTCAGCATTCTCTCCGGGATCAAAAGGCTGTACGTGAAACTTTGCCGAAAGCAGTTCTCAGTGATGGGACCCATTCTGTATTCACTCAAGAGTAGCCCGCTACAGATAGCCTCTGCCTGATTGGCTGAACTGTTCCTGTGGGCCAAATTGTCCCTGCGTGATTGGCTGGACTGTTTCTTGGCTCCAGATTTCCTCTGCCTAATTGGCTGACCTGTTCCCATGGGCCAGATTGTCGCTGCCTGATTGGCTGGACTGCTTCTTGGCTCCAGATTTCCTCTGCCTTATTGGCTGAACCATTCCTTTGCTCCAGTTTGCCATTGCCTGATGGTCTGAATCGTTGCTTCACTCTGACACTGGCATGCTATTACCATACACTGACTTTTGACAAGCCAGCAAATTTGACAAAATAATGTTACAACTGTAAGCCAAACGTCATAATTCTGAGTCATGAAGTCACAACTTAAAGAAATAAGGTTGCAGTTAAATCCATCTTTATTCTGTTGTTGGAATGGGCTTCCATGGAGGAATAATCAAGCTGTCATAAAATAAATTGGTCATCATTATGCCTGCTGGGTGAGTCACTGAATTCATTTTTTGATTATTATTTGATGAAAGTAAACAAACATGAGTGCCAGTAATGAACGCTTCAAAAGATGTGGTTTGTGCCCCGCCTGCTTCCATCTCACCAATCACAAGTGGTTGTCACCCCTTTCTCTCTGTCACCAGCTGCACAAGGTTGTGATCCATTTTTGGGAGGCAACAGGACCTCCATAGCTCACACAGTGAATATAATAACCAGCTTTGACATTGAACAATAACTGGCCAGAATTTATTCTGCAGTTCTCTGGAGGTGAGGAAACTGGAATGGGAAAAAAAGATTTTTCTGTCTGAAATGGTTCCTGAATCTTGTCAAACCACATTGTTTTTTAGCCGTATAATTTCATCTCAGATCTCCAGCTCAATTTTGCTAGACAGTTAGACTGCAAAGGTGACCTTAACTTCACTGAAGGTTTTACAAAAACACAATAAATTGTGCACAATGTTTTTTTTCCCAGAAGTACCCAAAAGACAGGAGCTGATTCTTCCTTAAATAGTCAATCCATAAAAGTCTTCTCCATGTTTCAGTTTGGTCAATCAAAACTCTCAGACAGAACTCTGATACAATAGACTATGGATAAGACTCTCAGGATGGCACACTTTCTTCTTTAGAAAGCTTTGAAAGTATACACTACCAGTTAAGATTTCTCGGAAAATTTCTCGGAAAAAAAGGGGAACAATTCCCTAGACAGCTTCATTTACAGCATTGATGGTAGAATACAACGGATTACAAAATGTGGACTAAAAGCTTTTCAGCCAATTTTATAACCACTGTGTTTCTTCAGAGCACAGTGGGGGACGCTCTGCGTAAATGCGCGCGCTGTCCAATCCCTGAGCGCGCGCCTCGATAAAAGGCTGCGTTTCATCCCTTTCGTGACAGATTGTTTCACTTCATACCTGGGTACACCAAAAAGAACAACACAGTCTTTACAGGTGTAAAATCTCTGCATTTACATTTGTTCAATGTCATTGAAGACATTATGTTAAAACCAGAACAGCATAATAGCTAAACTGAAGAATGTTTTGTTGAAATCAACGTAATCCGGTTGTTTCCAGCGGGAGATATATAGTCTTGCAATATACTCGAAACCGGATGATCATGACGACATATAACTGATAACGGATAATTCTGAACATCAGTGTTTATTTTTCTGAAAATGGGATGGATGCCATTAATAGCAGCGATGCGAGTTTGAATTCGGGATGGCAAGAAGGACCGGAGGAGGAGATACTCGGAGATTTCCCAGCTGCATCTTATAACGCAACATTAACCTTCAACAAAACTAATGCCTCTGGCTCGAGTATCTTCAACCTCCGTGATTTGGATAAAGCCGATTTCGTGGGTGATGGTTCCGTTATCCTAAGAGTGGTGATATCTATAATTTATGCCGGCGTGTGTGCCTTAGGACTTATCGGAAACATTCTTGTCTTACACCTAATGAAATCCAAGCAAGTATGGAAGAAATCTCACATCAACTTGTTTGTCACGAGCTTGGCCGTGACGGACTTCCAATTTGTGCTGACCCTGCCGTTTTGGGCTGTGGAGAACGCTTTGGATTTCACCTGGCTGTTCGGCAAAGCCATGTGTAAGATAATCTCTTATGTGACAGCCATGAATATGTACGCAAGTGTATTTTTTCTTACAGCCATGAGCGTGGCGAGGTACCTGTCTGTCGCCTCTGCTCTGAAAAGTAAGAGACGCCGTCAGTGTTTCTCCGCTTTGTGGATGAGCCTTCTTATATGGGTCGCCGCGATTATTGCCGCGTTGCCTCATGCGATATTCTCGACCACAGCCACGGTGTCAAACGAGGAGCTGTGCCTTGTCAAGTTTCCGGACAAAAGTGGCGATGCCCAGTTTTGGCTGGGGCTGTATCACGCACAAAAAGTACTGCTGGGGTTTGTCATTCCTCTTGGCGTAATTTGCATATGCTACTTACTCCTTCTGCGGTTCATTACCAGCAAAAACGTGAACACTTCCAGTGCAAAAAGAAGGTCAAAAGTGACGAAATCTGTAACTATTGTCGTGTTGTCATTCTTCCTGTGCTGGTTGCCTAACCAGGCGCTGACGGCATGGGGGATTCTAATTAAGCTCAACGTGGTTCATTTCAGTTATGAGTATTACACAACTCAGGTGTACATCTTCCCGGTTTCCGTTTGCTTGGCGCACTCTAACAGCTGTTTAAATCCCATACTGTACTGTTTAATGAGGAGAGAATTTAGAAAGGCTTTGAAGAAACTCTTCTGGAAAATCACTTCGCCCTCAGTCACAAACATGCGGCCGTTTACGGCAGCAAGTAAGCCAGAACAGGATGAGCAGAATAACCCACTGGTTCAGCAGAGTCCAGCCGAACCTGGACTGATATTCTACCCACCTGGTGTTGTCATGTATCACGAAAGAAACGATCTTCTCCCAAACAGCACATGAAATTACGTGATTATGGGGTTTCATTTAACAGTCCAAACTCGTGGAGCAATGATATTAAGAGCATATTGTATTGAGGTATTGGTACAGTATGTTCTGGGGTAAATTCATGTTATTGCAGTTGGGAATATCAGCTCTGCAGCCTTCTACCTGTCGCATTCCAGGCTACTTGTGTGAAATTAATGCTATACAGATTTGTAATAGACATGGAAGCTGTTATTTAAGGTAGAAGACTGTAGTCTGGCCGTTGCGAAATGGGTTGAGACAATATAAAGAGGTAAATATATTTATATTCGGACCACGAGGGTGGACTTGCTTTTACTGATGATAAAATACTTACTATCGGTATCTATTTTCTGTCTGGGTCTATGAAATGAGGTCGTAAGAACATTTGAAAGTTTATGGAATGAAATTCGTGTAAATATTTAAGAATTTTGCGGTAAGTATATATTACGTATTAAAATGAACAAATATTGAAGTATCGAAAGCTGAATTACATTTATACAGTTGTGATGTGTGTATTTAACAGTCTGTATACGTATCAGTTTCATGCTTTGGCGTTCCAATTATTTGTGTTTAAAGTTGTGTGAAACAAACGCATTCTTTGACCATCAAGTGTTAGAGACAATAAAGCTACATATATATTTGTGGGTTATAAACATAATGTTTCATCGAGTCTATTATCTTAAAAAGCAGCTTGGTTTGAGTTGCAAAATGCAGCATTTACTCTGTCATGGTATGTAAAGAATGTGGATATCTATAAGTTATTATCGTGAGCTGTACCCCCACGGATCAGTTGGGGTTTTTTTTTTTTTTTTTTTTTACAGAAAATGCAGTGTGGTTGGGATCTAAACACTTGGCCAAAGGCCAGGATTCAATGTCCTTGAATTTGGCTCACAGTTAAATACAAGTCTTCATTTTTATCTTCACTGAAACAGTTCGATGAATTTTGAAATCATACAAATTACCTCGCGAAACTGTTACTGTTTAAAAAAAAAGACGTATTAGTAAAACATTTTAAAATCCAACATGAGAAAGGCTTTGATAACGTAACTTATTTAACTGACTCGGAAAAACTGGTTAAATTGCCACAGTGATTTTAATAGTTTGCAGAAAATTACCAAAAAGTTGGTCGATAAAAGGTACAGAGAGATGTAATTAGCCCAGAAATATTGCTTCTGTCAACTTAAAATATTGCGTCACGTCAAATTATATAGACAGTTGCATCAACAAAAATATCTTGGTAACATTTTGCAATGACTTATTCTAGCTCACTCAAGTTTTACTTTACTAAGAAAGATCTACATTGACCTCGAAATTGTCAGCACACAAATGAATACTAAGTTGAAACCATTGATTAATATTAATTGGGCAAAGAAGTGAAACTAATCTTAAATGAAGCATAAGTAGTTTTATAAACATTTTTAATTTGGTTATCAAAAACAATGACCTTACAAACATATTCATTACTACACAGGCCTCCCTAATAAATATTTATTAGTTGACTGAATATATAACACCATGCAAATAGTTGCTAAGATATTCTACTTTCCATTGTAGCACCGTATGAAAAATAAAGAGTTACAAAAAGATAATCAAACAGTTAAATCAATGCGCTGTAAAAGAGAAGCTGGAAGAAACTTATGCATGAAGTGATAAGCTCCCATTATGTTTCTATCACTCGTTATGGCTGCATTTATTCTTAAATATTAATTTCACTGTGAATGTAAGAATAATGGTTATGTTAGCTGGATTCAGCACTAAGTTATACAGCTGTGGGTTTGTGCTTGAATCCTTTCTCAGTGTGAGTCATACAAGCAAGTTACTGATGAACACTGGACAACGTCTAAATAAATTAATTAATCAAGACTTTATAAAAACAGCAATAGCTTTTTTGGTTGCATCTGCATAAATGAAAGTTGCATACATGTTCAATATAGAGGGAATCCTTTTGTTTTTGCCCTCTTAAATAACTTGACATTTAGGAAACATGAAATGTCTTTGAAACAACTTGCGATGACATTTTTAGGTTCACACAAATTCACAGGCAACCGTTGGTCAGGCAAAATATTTATAGCTACAGAAACATACGGTACTGAGTTGATTGAACAAATGAAAAAGAGTTGGCCAAATTTTTAATGCTTTGTTGCACCTCCAAGCCAAATGATTAAGTGACTTAACTAAGTGTTACTTGTGCCAACAACAAATTATTAGTTGTGTATCTGTTTATTAGAAGCAGATGTGAAGTTGAGTAAACAATAAAAAGCCATTGCAAACAGTTACTGTCACATTTCTGTTGTGACAGTCTGTTCGGTTTCTGGATCTTCCGAGTTCTCAGACCAAAAATCCAAAAGAGAGTTAACAAGGTTATGGGCTAGAGTACTCCACAGGAAGATTTTTTGGCATTTGGTGTTCAACTATTTGATTTAGTGAGTTCCAGTTTCTAGCTGAGATCATCATATATATACAGTAACACTCCTGATGAACAAATTCTTACATCAATGGAAGACATATTGCCAGAAGAGGTGTTTTGCCATGTACTGTAAGCTGTACGCTAGCCTGTGTGCTACACTGTAGCAGACTGTAGTCTGTATACTAGCCTGTGTGCCACACTGTAGCAGACTTTAGGCTGTATACTAGCCTGTGTGCCACACTGTAGCAGACTGTAGGCTGTATACTAGCCTGTGTGCCACACTGTAGCAGACTGTAGGCTGTATACTAGCCTGTGTGCCACACTGTAGCAGACTGTAGGCTGTATACTAGCCTGTGTGCCACACTGTAGCAGACTTTAGGCTGTATACTAGCCTGTGTGCCACACTGTAGCAGACTGTAGGCTATACATTAGCCTGTGTGCCACACTGGAGCAGACTAAACAGTACACCAGTCCATGTGCCATACTGTATGCAATCACCTTAGATTCACAAGTACTACCGGATTAGGAAAAATGTGTTTAAGCAAGTTGTGACAATTTTAGTGTTTGCTTATTCCTGTTCATGTCCAAATTAGCATTTCTCAAACCAGATTCATTCCACATGTCTCTCATAAAAATCTCTCTCTTATAGGTGTAAGTTAAACCATTTAACAAACCTATGGTTGTTTTCACAGAATTCAAGTGCATTAACGAAAATGTTTGCATCTGCAGTAGTCTTAAATTCTGTATTTGTTAGTAAACCATAGGGTTTCTGTTCTTGCTGTACCGTAAAATTTTGTATGGAAATATGTATGTTAAATTTGCTAAAAGTTTTTGGAGTTGAATAAACTTATCTATATCAATGAAAATGCACATAGAAACAAACTTTTCTGTCACACCACTACTGAAATTACCAACAATGTAATATCCCTGTGACAAATTATAAATAAGCTGCCTTTAAAGTGTACACAAATAAAATTATTTTGCTCATTGCTTGTGCCCTCCAGTAATTCATTTTTTCATACAGGCTTTCAAGATACCAGGCAGTCTCATCAAACACTTCACATTGAACACCTCAGTTCACAATTCAGACTGCTGGGCAATTACTCTGAAGATAATTACTATGTAGGGACCATTCATGAGGCAGAGAGGTTGGAGGGTTATTAGCGTGTTTATTTAGTGCTGTTAGATGTTATTCCACGTATCGTATGAAGAGGGCGATGAACAGGCAGCCGATGAGGGAGACCGTCGAAGCGGAGAGCACCACCACGATCACGCTGCCCACCATGTTGACCAGGGCGCCGAGTCCCGCCCCCACGATGATCTGCGCCAGCTGCACCATGCAGGTGAGCGCCGCGCAGTCCACGCCTGTGCCGCGATCGTGCTCCGCCTGTCCCTCCCCTCGCTGCTTCCTCTGGGCCTGAGAAGGGGAGGACGGGAATTCCAGGAGGGGTGGGGGGGGCGAGAGAGGGAGAAAAGGCAGGAGAAAAGAGGAGGAGGGAGAGACGACCATGAGACAGAGAGAGAAAAATCAGGAGAGACGAGGGAGAGGGCCGAGAGAGAGAGAGAAAAGACGGGACAACGCAGGAGAAGGGAGGGAGACAAGGCAGAGAGAGAAAGATTTGTTTTCTGTCAGTGTTCAACAGGGAGGGATACAACATCTAAAATAGGATAAGACGTCTAAATTACAAAAAAGATTACTACACACCATTTTTTCATTTTTGTTTGAGTGCAATGTCTTCTCTGCATGGGTCAATTGTGATGTTGTGTAAAGCTCTAGTCTCTCATTCAATAGAAGGGCGGCATTCCAAAAGCATAACGTCTCTTTTCAGCAAAACGGAGAAGTCATGACCCCATTTAATCAAACCTATGCTGTTTTGAGACATGTAGGGTCCAAACCTGAGGGTGCTTCTTATCAGTTGTTATTATACACCCCTAGTTTCTGCATATTCTGAAAAACTGTGGATCGCTTGTTATCAAGTCATCCATTTTGGTTATCAGAGTTTTGTGAGCTGAATGGTTAAACCCAAGCACACATGGGGGCTGAGATGGAAATGTCCAGAAGTGATTTTTTTGGAGGACATGTTCAAATGGGATTCCAAAATGTACCTCATCGCTAACAATGAACCTGCATCGTGTTCTGGCTCCTGTTAAAACTCTGCACCCAACTCAGTTAAAGCAGTTATTTGCAAGGTTAACAAGCGTCACCTGTTTTTTTGAGTCAAAACCGTTTATTTAATTTAATTTAAACAAGGAAAAACCAGCGGACCGTAGCTCTCCACACCCAGGACAGGTGAGGGTCCTTTATGAGCCATAGGAAACTGACCTCCTCTTCCTTGTGATACTCAGAGATCAGGTTGAAGGGGATGGTGTAGAGGGTGCTGGACATCACTCCGAAGACACTGCACAGGGTCAGGGTGGCGATGATGTTGGGGAACAGGCCGATCAGGCTGGTCCCCAGCCCAAAAACAAAGTATCCCACAAAGTAGAGCCCCTTCAGCCCGATGTACGGCAACAGGAGCCGCTGCACATCTGGGGAGAGACGACGAGGCCTTCTTTAACCCCCAGGGAGCGTTCATCTCTCCACTCAGAAAGTTAGCGCATGTCCACAGCCATGGATATCTCAGTTCACATCACATCCACTCAAGTCTAAAAATGACCATTGAGGAACCTCCCAGGTCCAGATCAGTGACAGTGTGACCTTCACCAGCGACAGACAATAATATCTAAATCAAATATAGAAGGTCTGGAGACAGATGGCTGTGATTCATTTTGGTTTATATCTTATGATTGTGTGTTACCGTTGCTGTGTAAGAGTTATATTGTCTCTGGTTGAGTTATACCTTCCTTTCTAACTCAAATTTTCTATAGATGAGGCCCCTGGAACATTGGTTAAATATTCACAAAAATAAAATGATCATATTCTCGGATGTTCTTGAAGGGTATCTTTAAGGAGCATTGTCAAATACTGCTACTACTATTACTCCTACTAATACTGCTACTAATACTACTTCCACCACTAATACTACTTCCACTACTAATACGACTTCTACTATTACTCCTCCTCCTACTATTACTACTACTCATACTGCTACTGATACTACTACAACTACTCATACTGCTACTGATATTACTACTACTACTCATACTGCTACTAATACTACTAATACTACTCATACTACTTCTACTATTACTACTCCTCCTCCTACTTCTACTACTTCGACTAATACTACTACTACTAATAATAAATAATAATAATAATGATGATGATGATGATGATGATGATAATAATAATAAGGTGACTCACATGAGTAGAGGGCGGATGACACAGCGTTGATGCAGAGCCCCCAGCAGCCCACCTCCACCCCTCTCTCATACGTTACATAGGCGCTGGAGTTGTGCTCGGCGTAGGGGTTCCCCTTATACACAATCTGAGAGAGGAAACGGGGGCAGATTAAGGAGGAAACCATCACGCTCTGCAGTACGTCATGCATGCCTCCTTATGCATGTCATAGATACCCCTGCCATCTCATCTGCAAATCTCCCAGCCAGAAATCAACTTTGTTTTTTTACTTTATCAGTGTTTGTACACTTGGCGAGGAACAAATCATGGCTGAAAGTCGATTTTGGTATCACACTGAAGGTAAAGAGCAGTTCACTCATGTAATGTTTTTCATGGACACGGCTATCCCATATGCCAAATGAGACCACCAAACATTACATTTTTCCAAATATTTGATGGATAGGCATATGTTAAAAGCTCATTGAGGTAGTATGACCTTGGTTAGACATTGAAGCAGATACATTTGGCAAAACCAAAAGCCTTTTCAAATACAAATACAATACCTTCCTGTCAATAGGGATCCCAAACACAAGACAAGACTGCACTTTTCCTGATTTCATTTCTAAATCATTATAGAATAAAATGCTCAAAACCATTTGTAATGTGTATGTATGTTACTCTATGTTCTATAGGTTTAATATATTTGCAATGAAAATTATGATAAATCCTGGGATTTTGATTGGCAATGTTAGTAGCAAATGCATGTCTGTGATAAAATTCATGACTTATATTAAATGAAATGGACTACTAATTCACCTGTTTAATAGAAACATTTCTTCATAGAAATTTCCATTCATTTCTGTTAAATTATTCGGTCAGGTGGACACTGTACTTTTTTGAATCCAAGCTTGACATAAAAAATTATGAAGGATTCTTCGACCGTTTCTATCCTGTTCCATCAATTATTCAGCTCTGAATCAAACTTTCATTAACCATTCAGCATGTCTGAGACAGCGTTATTTTCTCTATGTCCATTGATTAATATTAAATACGATACACATTTTCACACCTTGAATTTATACACAGAACTTGCACAAGATGACATATTCATAATGCAAATCAAATCAACTTCAAAATCTAAGCGAAGAAAAGATTTTAATTTAAGTTTAATGTTTGGCAGGTCTGAGGCTCTATATCCGAATAAAAGCTGGCTATAACGGCAAGGCCATTTCGATCTGCTGCCCTTATGAAGATACATGCGCAGACGTGCGCAAAAACAGGCACAGTTTACCTGGCCCATGAAGTCAGTGAAGAAGAGCATATTGCAGAGGAATGCGGTCCAGCCCAGCAGGTGACTGACACACAGGTAGCGATAGTGATTGGGCATGGTGATCATTACATACAGCAACGACTTCAGAGTCATCCGCTTCTGCACCTGGACAGAGAGAGAGAGAGAGAGAGAGAGAGAGAGAGAGAGAGAGAGAGAGAGAGAGAGAGGAAAAAGAGACAGAAAGGGAGAGAGAGAGAGAGAGAGAGAGAAATGCTAAATACTCCACTGAATATGATGACCACAACGATATACAGGGGGTCCTCGACTTACGAACGAGTTCTGTTCCTACGACTTGTACCTAAATACCTAAGGAATTTATACCTAAATTATACCTAAGTCAACACCTTAAGTCACTCACACTGTGCACACGACACATGAAGGACATGTAATATTCAGTAACTGAATGAAACAGTAATAAAAAAAGAGAGAACAATTTCTTATCTTTATTTCTGTGGTCGTATTTACGAACCAAACCGCTTAGGTCGAAACTAGGTTTTTTAAATAATTTATGGGAGTGCGTCGTAACCACGAAACGTCGTAACTCGAAACCGTCGTAGCCCGAGGACCTCCTGTACTATTAATTGCCTTTTAACCTTCATCCAACTCAATAATTTAGAGCTATAAGTTAGAGATAAGTTGTAAATATGAATTTTGACCTCGAAAATATGTGTTAAAACGGAGTATCAAAGTAATGGCTGCCTACTGCACTGATACACAGAAACTCCCCTAGGTTGGAAGGAACGTATCTGTGTATAGACTGCCCATGACGATAAGGGAATCATATTAATGTACAGGCAAGGAAGAGCCCCACAACCTCTTCCTAGTCTGAGCACTGCTGTCAGGTGCTACAGCCACAGACTAAACGAAAAGGAAACAGAAATGAGAGCAGAAACTTCTCTCCAGTGTGACATGCACTCTGAAATCACATCTGATTTCTAGGCTAAAAGCCCTAAGAGGTGGAATAGCGAGTGTGTAAATACACCCTCTACTGGTTATCAATTGTAATAATTCAAGAACAAATTCCTGAGTATCATCCCTAACCAGTAATAATTCGCTTTTTTCTGAACATATGTAAAATTAGAAATGACTATAACAATTTTTTATTAATGATAATACTGAAAAAATATACGAAACTTATTGTCATTTCAAACTTTATGTGAAATTTTTAAATTCTACTAAAAAACACTGACATTCTCAGATGTTGAGAGAATAGGGTGGAGACATGTAGTACGAACACTTAAACCATAAAATGAACCATGCTGATGGTTATTAGTTCATAATTAGATATAAATCCAGGTTAGCTAACTTAGTTAAATGAGTTAACATCTCGATAGTACAGGCCCACTGTCATGATTGGAGGTGCTATCTTGGATTTTATTATTTGTTTCGTGCTTTTTCGTTTGTACTATCGTCGGGAAGCTAACAAAGTTCTTTTGGTTATCTGCTGATTGCTAGGTGTGGCCGATTAGTATTGGTTTCAGGTGTGTGAGGTCTCTTCAGCATCTCTTTGCGTTACTGTCATCTATACACTTCGCCGGCTTTGGCAGAGATTTTGTCCTCTGGTTTTTGGCTGAGTATGCCTTGTGTGTAAGTATAATGTAGGAATCTTTACGAAGTTCTTTATTTTCTTTTTCTTGCGGGATTGATCCGTGTTCACCCGCCGAAGAATTTTGGTGCTGAAGTATCTGCGTGGTACTTCGCAGTTTGCTCTTTATATATTAAGAGCTGTTAGTTTTTCCACTCCTGAAGTCTTAGTTTCTTTTATTTATCTTAGAGTTGGGGTTCTCCCACAGTGTAGTATATTTTGTTCCTCTCTAATCTGTCTCCTTCGAGACCTCAGTGGTTGGGGAATTCGTTCCTTAGCTTTTCGTCTGTGTATTGTGCACACTAAGGGGTCCCATCATCATCATCATCATCATCATCATCTTTCTTACACCAACACACTTAAAAATTCTGATTTAGAGTACTGATACTGAATCTTTTACAAATAGCTGTTTACAAGCTCCTTTTGGTTTTTGAGGATGTGCTCTGCTCGACATCATTCAGGTCCGTCTAAAACCAGTTACACCGTGCTAAAACTGGGAAGCCAAGACCCCATTCCACGATTTTGCATGAAAATAAATCTGTTCAACATGACTCGTTTCTGCTTCAAATAACTTTCATCAACAATGTTTGAAATTCCAGTCTAGCAACGTATCTGAAAATGAATTCATTTAGGATTAAGTTATGAGAGTAAATTGCTATTTGGTATGAATCTTTTTGAGCATTGAACCATGACACACAAAATATAAGTGATAATTGAAAAGAAACAACAGTGGAATAAGAAATATTTTACAATAATTGATCATTATAAACCTCCCTATTGGCTAGAGTGTCCAGAATGATGTTTTTCAGGGGAAAAATAAGCATTTGTTTTGCCTGTTCCTCTGTTCAGCAGCCATGTTGGAAACTGTGCTGAAGAGTCTCCCCATCTCCCCAGCGCTGTCAGGGGTGCACTGTTTACAGTAGCAGCCAGTGACAGGAATCAGCGTTGGTACACTTTCCAATATTCCAAAGGCTTGCCCAACTTTTCACCAAAACAGCTCTGCACTTGGCCCAAACCACTCATGCTAGCTTTGTGCTTCTGTGAAAACTTTCCAAATGGCTCTGTCACTGCACAAACTCTCAGTGTTTCCTCCATCTTTTCCATCTCTCAGATCACAACACATGTGTATGTATTTCTCAGTAATGCTTTTTGGATACAATGGTTTTAATTCCTCCTTGTCACATTTCCATGCATCAAAAATCCAAGACATGGACATTTTTGTTCCTTTTTTCACTTGAAATAACCCACCCCTCACTGTCAGTTTGGGAGAGCTTGTCTGTATCCATAGCACAAGCTGTATCAGGAGGCTACACTTCAGGTGCATTTGGTACGGGCAGGCAGAATTAACCAGACAGAGCCCCTGGTGTGCATACATGGACATCCTGCTGGAGCGGACTGTTTCCCTCCCTCCCTGGGGAACTCTATGCCCATGTGACCTGGGGTTAATGTGAGCTCCTGATTACAGTTAGCACTGGCAAGGTCTGAGTTCAACATAAGGCCATGGGATGCACTGAAAACTGGTCTTAACAGGATGACTTTTCCAGTAGCTTTGCTCATATAATGACATCCCTTAAGAATAAGATGAAAGTGAATGATAGTGAAACATGATATCTTAAACCTGCTTTTCCAGTGTCCCTAGTGGTGAAAAACAAACCTCTTTGTTTGGCTGCTTGGCACTTGAGGTAACTGCGTTGGCCTCGCTCAGAGCGGAGAACGACCTGGCTCTGATCTCCGGTTCGATGGCGGTCTCTTTGGGCACCGCGCCGTAGCCGTTCCCGTGCGTTCCCAGGAGCATCAGGGTGTCCGACAGGTCGTGGTCCGCTGCACTGTCCCTCGCCAGGGCTTTCTCCGGAATACTGAACAGGTGCACCGTCAGGAAGATCCCGAAGGTGAGGGCGGAGAAAAAGAAGATGACCTGGTATTCCGACCCAAGCAGGACTCCCAGGGCTGAATGCCCCCAGTCCATCGCTCCAATCAGATATCCAAAGGCACCCCCCAAACCTGCAACACATCACAGAGAAACGGCCTTACACTTCTACAACACGCTGACCTGTATCAACACAAACCATTTAAAGGGAACACCCACCCATACATCAAATCATCCATACTCATAAAATGTGTAAAAATTACCAGATACAGTATGCAAACTTCCTGAGACATAACATCAGATAAATGCCCATTTCAAGAAGATGTGCACTCTCCCTGCCCTTAACGTCAGCAAAGAGTAATTACTGCTCTACATTTTACATTCTCTGCAGCGAACACTCTCAGTTGGGTGCCCATTACATCATGCGCTTTTGATATGCTTGCAAAACCAACCTATATTAGGGCTACGCTGTACTGTTACTCATATATGTATTGGAAAACGTGATACTGCGATGATAAATGAAAGCTGGATGTGGATACTGTATTCACACAGGGGAAGTGAGTAATGGCAATGAGGACGAAGCATCAAATTGGCTCACAAGCGGAGTGCGTTCAGGTTTAGCCTTGTAATTCTAATGCCGGAAATTGGTGTTTTTTTTTTTTTAAAGTGTATCTTAAACTTGAGAAGTGTTGTGGCTATATTCTCATTCCCCCTTCAACAAAAATGTTTTGCGCTCCTTATTTGCTTTAGCCAATGTAAATTCACTGTTTCCAACGGGAATTTAATAATAATCTAAATATATAAATACTGGTAATGATACACAACATTAACAAAAAAGGAGCAAACATATTGCTTTATATGTGAGTTACTTAGATATATCAAGTGAAAAATAATTATAATAAAATTATATATAAAAAAACCTCCTGTATAAAAATCCTAATCAGCTATCAGGCAAGTGGTCTCATTCAGCAGCTAGCCTACTCAAAGCTAACATATGTAGTAGTATGAGAGACCAAGTGCATGTTGGTACAAACATACTTATAGTGCTATAGCAGGTATCGCATCAGTGTGTGCAAAACTTTCTGCATTGGTCAGTTTAGGAGATGCTGGGCATGTTTCTGTCTATTGAATCACTTCATGTCCCAGACGTCCTGTCCATACAGACCTCCATGTAAATTCAAACATCGAAAAATTCTGAAATAACAAAAGCTCCAAAAATGTTCCTACTGTTCATATGCTATTAATTATAATTTAATATCTCATGAATATAGTATTAAACCCTTGTTGCAGAATAAAATAAGCCTTGTGCCAAATAAATCGCTCTTTGTATAACACTCATAATGTATTCTGTTGACATTTTTCAATTTCACACCAATTATTCACAAGCTCTGATCGACATAATGATTTCCACCGCAGAGACACAGCTTCTAGTCAGTAACGGTGGAATTCCAGGTTAAAGTGGGCTGTGTGAAACTCATGGTCCTGTGGCATTAATACCCCCAGGAATGTGTGGCGGAATGGACGGCATCAAAGCAGGAGAGAGGGGTTAATAAGAGGAATAACTGCCCCCCAACACATTAATGCATATGCCCCCCCCCCCACGGCGCTCGACCACCCACCCCCCCACCCCCTGCAGCACACAGCCAGTCATGTGCCTCGCTGCTCTCTCGGCTCTAACTCATGACTGCAGCACATGACTGTGAGCGAACTGGATTAGAGTCCACTTCTGAGCACTTCCAACATCGCCCCAGCCTCTCAGACCAGCTCAGCAACATACCGCGGCTTCAAAGGCCATCGCTTCTGCGGGTCCAGACTCGCGACTCATGACAGAGCCCACATTCATCAACACAAACGCAGCGTGCAAACATTAAAGCACGGCTAGGAATAACTGAGAAGTAAACATGACCTCAAAGAGATATTGAACTTGTGTTGCTTCTTCATGACCGAGCTGGAATCATACATAGATATATGCTAAATTGGCTATGTCAAATTGGTATGCTACAAAACAGCGGCTCGGTATTTACTGAAATTGCACCCAACAGAAAGCAGCCGATGGTGTCAGTGGGGTTTGTACATGTGCTAGAGGCGTGTTTTCTTGAAGTTTTCATGTTTTATAGGTTGTTTCTTGAAATTAATGGAGGTGAATTAGAAGTTAAGAGGAGGCCTGAACGAATCAACAGAAGACTCATTTGGAATACTCATTTGGAATACATGGAGAATGACTCTACTTAGTTCATGAAGACAATAATAATGAATAGTAATACTATATAAACTCAATTAAGCTTATAGCCATAGTGATAATGTCATGCTTTGCTTGTGGTTCTGTCCAGCTATTATTTACCTGTGACAGTGTCATTGTGTTTCATGAATTTATTAAAATTACGTACGGTTATTCTCTTTGTCGCATCAATCCTAATTCAATCAAAATAGAAAGTTGAACTTGAAATTTTTAAACAGTAACAGTCACCATGAAGTGATTATTAGACTGTAAAAAGCACACTTTTCACACTAAGCAGAATGAATTAATTGTTTTGTTACCAGTTGTGAGGTAACAAACGAATGCTCTATTGATTTGATGGCTGTGAAAACTACTGACTCTAACTCACTCCTTCATTGGTGAAGTTACCCTGTTACTGAAACAAGCCCTTCCCATCAGCCATTGCAACAGTGAGGGCTCCATTTCCATGGGCATGTAGCGGACCAGGAAGACCATTTCAGACTAAAAGTGTATTCAGATAAAGGTGTGTTTGAATTGTTTCGGAAGAGTAACAAAAATGGAGTATCTGAATAACAACAGAGAAGATGCCGCAGACCAGAGTCTGTTGTTTTGTCCCATTCTCTCTTCCTGGTCAACAAGATAGAACTCCAACAGCCAAAAACCTCCTAGTTTCAGAGTTCTAAACTGTCCATGTGGGGGTGTAGCCAGTGCCTCGAAACATCCAAATACAGACCCTTCACACATCCACTTATCGGCTAACATTCACACAAATCCAAATACAGACCTTTCTCACATTCGCTCACTGGCTAACGTTTCCCACACTCTGAAATACAGACCTTTCTCATATCCACTTGCCAGAAAAACGTTTGGCATCAGGCTAGTGATATCGCACACCACTTCTAATGTAATTTACATGATTGAATGTCCCCCTGGCCATTCCATCAGCAATAAGAAGCCCACAGACCTCAAAAGCAAAGTAACTCAGAACAGCCCTGCCATCAGTAACAAGGACTTCAGAAAGTCTGGTTACCCACTTCAATCCCCTAGTATTTGTATCGAGCACCTGTTAAACACAAATACTTGGGCATTGAACAAATAAACTTGCCATGAAGAGGAAGTGAACAGAACAATATGTCCAAAAAACAAGAATGCTTTTGAATATATATGTGTTCAACACCTATAACATAAATCTCTTTGTATGATCTCCACTGGTGGACTCTTGTGGTCCTGTCAAATGTTTTTTCACTCAGTTAATGCTACCTGCTAGCCTGGTCATTGTAGCTTCTGTGTCTATTTTAGGTTTTAGTTCCAGTATTTATTTACATTATTTTTCTCTTATGTCACTTTATGTCCATACACCTGATGTCAGGCAAGATCATATATGTAATTACATCCCAAAGAAGGCAAATGCAGTCATAACATCAATATACATGAGCTTATGCTCGAGCTTTTTCAAAACAGCGGACTCTACCATTCATTATTTATACAGATCTTTTTGTTCTGTCCAGCACCCAGAAAAAACCTCACAATATACATGATCTAGCATTTTTACTGATGTATTTCGGCAACATTATTTATTTACAAGGTCCTGTTTGATCTGTATTTAGTTATTAGTGTGATTATGTAGGCTCAACACGGCGGTTCCCTCAGGAGTGACATTCTTTGACGCAGGAGAGGGGAAGAACGGAACACTTAAGCTTTTCACAGTACTGCGTTAGACGTTATGCGCTCATCGACATCATTCCGCTTTCAGATCTAGCCCAGGGACAAGTACGTTCAGCGGAGGCATTCTATACGCCATAGCAGAAGGGCATGTAAGGAAAAGAAAAGTATTCTCATTCGACCACGAGAATACCAAACAGGTACCAATCACAAGCAGAACAAACGCAGCTTAGGGCAAGCTGTATTAACGGGGAATAGGGAGTCAAGAGGTATTCCGCTACACTGCGGTGATGAGGTGATGAAGCGTTCGCTGAAACAGCGCGCATCTCAATTGACTAGCATCAATAGCAGTGTGGGATACGAGCAAGTAAGTCAAGCATCAACTTCCCCTGGTTGTAGCAGGCCAGTTACCGTCATTTCAGATTAGTCAGGGTTGTATTGTACATAGCAGCAGCTGAACGCGCTGGACAGTATCCATTAACACTTTTATTTGACTGAGTGCCAACAGCCCATAGTTTTCGCTTGAGTAACTCGAGTGCATGTGATTGAAGAATAGGTTGTAGTAGTTAGCTTGCAGTAGAGTTTTGTAGTCCACAGTATGGCTAGGAAGTTAGTACAGATAACAACAGCTTTAACAAAACAGCTTTATTAAAAGTATAGGACCCCTCATGAGTTGGTGGGAGTTTGGGATGAGAAGAAAGGGGGAAAACTATTTTTTTTTAAAAAGCATATTTTTTGTGGAATTGCCACCTATCCCATCAGCCAGCCAAGACCCTCAATCATGGCAGTTTTCCAGATCTCTGATTGGTGCATATATGCTTGACAGGCTGCCAAAAGTAGACCAGATCTCAGCTAGATATTGAGCCATATATTTAAAAGAGGATCTTTGTTTTGACATGATTTTCATATGAATGAAATCTTGCCGTCCTGCGAATACAGGCCACCAAACACAATGCAAAATTGCATTTTTCCTCATTTCAGATTGTCAGAACTGTCTAAAACTGAGCTGCTGCTCCAGCTATGTCCTCTCGCCTTAAATATCTTTCAGTTATCTTTGAGAACCCAACAGTGTCAGCATATAGCAAGATTGCAAAGAATCTTGGTGTTGTTTTGGACAACATTTTATCGTTTTCTTATCACCACTGTAACCTAGTTCTGTCACTTTCTCCGTCTACAACATTCACAGAATCCATCCGTTTCTTTCCATGTAAATGTGCTCCACTTAGACCACATCTTGGGAAATTTAAAATGTTGCAGGGAGTGGATACAGTCACCAGTCAAGATCGTCTTAACTTGGAAAAATGAGACACCTTCAGAATGCTCCGCTCAAAACACATCAATCTGACACAGCTGAAGACAGCGCATCTGCCGAGTGTCTAAATTACATTTACGTAAATGCAAACCAATGCACGAAAAAAACACTACATTACAAAGGGACGTCCATGTCAGTTCCTACAGATAACCACAGAACCACAGCACGTGCAATTAGAGAAATCAAACACTCACCTACATTAAGAGATATTTTAAAAGAAGCTGAATTTGTGGTGCTGTTTTTGTGCAACGCTTTGATCTTGCACGTGTTTGACATCTTTAACTTTTTGCTGCATTTATTGCTTACATATCAGTCTGCCTTATCTCATCACATCTTATGTAGAGGTACTATACATATCCGTTATAGTCAATATTGGATATATGCTTTACATTCTATAATAGTACATTTCACTTTTTGTATATTTTAGCATTAACTGAGCAAAGGTATAGTACTAAATGTAAAAATGGCTCATTGTTCATGTCCACATACCAAAGAAATTAGCATCTCATGTTAGGAGGTGCAGCTCTCTGTATTCGTAGATGTGCTACCATGATTAAGAATCTTGAAAATTAGTTGGAAAATTGGTTCTGCGACCTCTATTCCAGTATTACAAGGAAATCATATTCTCTGAGTGATTAAACTCTTATTGATTTTATTCAGGGTCACTTACCTGTTAGGAGGGCATGGTAGTGAAGGCCTCTCTCTTTGTCTTGATGCGAGCACACATCAAAGAGATAGGCCTTCACAGGACCATCGATGAAGTCTGCAGCGAAGTCGAAAAGCACCACTCCGCACATCACCACTACAATGGACCAGGTCCTCCTCAAACTTCTCTCCGTCACCATGGCTGCAACGAGAGGGCAGTGACTGTGACCTCACAATGGGCTGCGTTTCCCACCTATCACAGAGCTCTGCAGTTCCCTTAGAATTCTGCACCCAAGGTCAGATGGCCAATACACCATTTCTATCCTGCATTTCAATTCCCTTATTTCAAGGAGTACAAAAGTCAGCTATTTCCTGGAGCTGAATAAGATTGCTTTGAAGTTAAACATAAGAGAGGGGTTAACATAAGAGAACTTACCTGTGTGGCCATTGAAAGAAACAGCTTTGTGTAACTATACAGCAAAACCCTGTGTAGAGGAAAAACCCTATAGCTGCTTAAGCCTATGGCAAGTCTAACAAAGGTTGATTATGGTGATAGCACCAAGCAGCAATAAAATGACATAAGCATTCCTCCACCCCCAGCCCCTTGGCTAGTCCCATAAGCTTTACTTTGGACATACAGTCACTGAGCCTTTGGACAACTGAAATTGCAAGGGAGGGTAATCGAATCCCTTGTTCAACCTCCAGCTTAAAATATTGACCAAGACACAGTCTGTGATAATTTTTTTGCTGATCTAAACACAGTACCATAACATAGTATTTCCTCCCTGTACGGTTTTCTGTATTTTCGCATATTTTTGACATTGAATGCTTTTTGTCTTCAACCAAAATAGTGGTATAAGATAGTATTACATAAAATGGAAACTGAGAAAACAGAGCACTGGAGATTTTGATATATTTTCATACTTACTTATTACGGAAAATTATCCATACCCATACTTTCCTCTACTGTGTATTTAATCCTTATGGCATAAGTACACAAAGGGCCTAATTCTAATTTAGAACGGTACTTAAGAACTTCAGGATTTCATGAGATCTGTCAGCTTTTTCGACAGTCTCCAATCATTTACAGAGGAATAGTGAGAGATCTATCAGTGCCCTGTAACTTACTGCAGTGAAAGATGGAAGACTTTGAATCCACTATCTTCTATAAACCCCAGAGCATAAACACATTGCGTTGCTTAGAGCAGCTAGCAACCATTCCCGTGACTCAAAATGCAATACACCCATAGGCCGGGCCTTGTGCCTTAGATACAGCTGAAGTAAAGACACAGTAATGTCTATTATATATGTCTTAAATGTCCTCAGAGGGGCTACAACGCTCCTGAGATTACTGCCACCGATAATCATGCCTATTATCCTGACAGGGAGTTACTCTGTCCCAATATTTTGCTGACTTTTCCATTTGTGTATGAGAGCATCCGCGAAATATGTATATTTACCTACAATCTTCAGAGCATCCATCATTCCATGAAGCCTAGACTTGAACACACCAAGGGTCTCTGCCTCTACTAGCATTATTAAATAATAATTTCCGGATCAAAAATGTTTAGGCTGCCCTAGATGAAACTTGGGAAGCTACTGCAATAAAGTTGTCTCACTTTCTGCTAGCAGTCTCCAAAGCTTTCGCTTAGATCTTGCTGTTTTTTCTGCATACTAATACAGCATGCACACAGTTACAGTGTATTAGCATGCAATAATAGTTACCATCTTCCCCACGGCCATGCTTTAGCTATGCATGGGAGCAAGTAATGACGCAACACCATCCTCTCAGCCCATGTAACGTTAAGTACAAGGAGAATGGAACACCCATGACATTCGAAATTATATGGCTCAGTGACATGGAATTACCTTTTGTTAATTTGCAGTCATGCATCATGCCGTCATTAAATAGCTGCTGTCACCTTTCTTGACTCTACTTTCATCTGTCAAATAACGCTTCAGGTGAATTTTTACACTTAACGTGGAGTTAAATTCCATGACCACAACTTGTGACGTGATGCTTTGCTAGCTAAACTGCTTCTGAGGTAGTAAACTTCCTAAAACTTCCCAGTTAATCATGCAAGTACAGAAAGCACAGCGGCTACATGCAACTGGTGAGATTTTAAAGATAATTCTATTACTGATACCATTAAAATACCGTGAAATCCACTCAGGAAAGAAATTGCCTTTCATTTCATTACGCTGCCATTTCTTCAACAGATGTCTCTCTTCAGGGTAGTTTATAATTCTTACTCTTTCCATTGCAGTATACAATACTTTAATAAAGTAGTGAAGCAAATGCATTGAAAAACCTTTTGCAAGGACAGAAAAGCAATGTGCAGAATATTTCAGAGTTTCAAGGCTGCGTATATAAGTGAATAAGCTTAAGGTGAAGTGGCTTTTTCCGTTTTAAACTTTGTAAAACTTTTTAAACTTTGTGAGTTTTAAACACATACAATTTACCAATCAAAAAGAGAACAACTAAGGGGCTGTATACTGTGTTAAAAACCCAATTTAGCGACTATAAAAACAGCCTGGGAATGAGTTAATAAACATAAATACTTTCAAATATAGAACAAAAGAATAAAATATTGCATATTGTATTTAGTTATCAGTTCCTGAATGGCATTCCTACAATATGAGATTTATGAAGGTGATAGCTATGCTATCCTTGTCCGTAAGCATCAATGTGTAACCACTGTTCCTCATCACTGATGCAGAGTTTACTTATTTCGCGGAGGCCATCATGATTTTTTTAACAGTGTTCACACATCGATATATTAAATAATTTAGCTTTTTCCATGACTGTGTCTGCAATTTGAGCAGCAACTGTTTTACCTGTTTCAAAACCTGCTAGATCTCTCACGTCGCTTTAAAAACTCACATAATACAGTGTTAGTTTAACACAATCTGTATGGTACTTTGTCATACTGGAACTTTGAATTGACTTCAATATATGTAACATGCATGAACTCCTGTAAATAGAATATGTAAGTGATTATGTGTGATTTCAGTTTTAATCACTGTACAAAACCAATCACCGTCTTGGGGTCATCAGATAATAGCATTGGATGTTCAAGAGCCTAGGATGAAGACAAAGGGCAGTTGTGCTTTTATTAACTGGGATGGTTTTTCAAGCCAACATACTGGCGTTTGCTTCTTGTGATTCTAAGCAAACATTTCATCTTATAAAATCTTCATCCAAGCTCTTGACCTGACATTCTAATATTTCCCTGTGGTTTGGCTGTGTGACTGAAGGCATAACAGTGACGTGCGTGACGTGCGCAGCCCCACAGCAGTGTGTGTGTGTGTGTGTGTGTTGTGTGTGCTGTATTGTAAAACAACAACCCTGCTGTATTGAGGGACCGACACATACATTTTCTCAAGAGAAGTAATAGAAGTACAGCAAACATATGTTATAATAGGACAGCGTTCATGCATCTGCGAGGTTGTTTGAAAGTGACAGTAATACACGATTACATTTGAGTAGCTGGATATCATGGTAGGACATGGAAAAATATTATATATATATATAATTTAACATTATTAAATCATTATGATTATAAGGGCAGAAAAATTCGCAATATGACAATATGAAAAAAACGAATTTTTACGCTTTTCATATTAAAATGACCATGGGTACTCGAGCTCTTTTGGAAGACTTTCATGAATGGATCATGCCGTGGGCTGCGTTTCTCAGTATCCAGCCTGACTGAGCATGACAAAGTGTGTTACACAGCCAAATAAGTTACAATAACAATATAAGGCTGTTTTAGGATGTTCGCGGGGCAGAGACATTAAGCTTATTCACATGCTAACAGTTTGAAATATTTGTGATGTATATGTAATAATGATATATATGTAATATATATATATCTAATATGATGTAAGGTACATTGGTTCAAGTTTCAATGCTTTATATGGGCGTATGTTCATTTTTTATAAATTTCGCTTATACATAATTTGAGAAATGATCTTTGGATATTTTTTTTTTTATTTGTGTACAATTTTAGAAATGAGGCCCCAGGAATGTTCCGGAAACCATAAATCGTTAGCTGTCAAATCAATGTTTTTAACAGTTTTCATAACACCAACCACAGATTTCATAATCCGTTGCACAAGGATATTGAACTGTATATAGCTTGTATACTTTGTACCTCCTAAATGCTAATTTATGACAATACTTCAGGAATGATATTTCAGAAACTTCAAAGACTTATTAAATGATAGACTTGAGAAATGTACAGAATATTATATATGATTATATACATATACATGGCTTACAGTTAAAACTTTTGATAAAACGATGGGTATTTTTGACTGTAATGCAACATTGACAGCATAAAGTATTTAATTGGAGTAGCAAATTGGATAAAACATGCTTTCCTTGGAGTTTGCAAAATAATTCTATTACTGCTACCATGAAAATACCTTGAAATTCACTCAGGAAAGAAATTGCCTTTCATTTCATTACATTAGCATTTGTTGAACAGATGTTTCTCCAGGTAGTTTATAATTCTTCCTCTTTCCATCTTAGCGCACAATGCTTTTAATAGCGTAATGGAGCAAAAATGCTTTTTCAGTTTTAAACTTTTTGTCAAAACTTAAATCATCTGAAAAATGACTAATGACTACTGAATTAATTGGTCAATTTACCGATCAAATGGATATGAATCACTCCCTATTGATGGTCTGCTATCCACCCATCATTCTCTCCAGGGTCACATGGGGCTGTAGCCTTTCCCAGCATACACTGGGTGAAAGGCAGGAGGACACCCTGGACAGGTCACAGTTCCTCACAGGCCAGAAAGATAAACAAATAGTCCCATGTACAGGCAATTTGGAATGTCCATTCCATTCAGCTTGCATGTCTTTGGACCATGGCGAAAAACTGGAGAACTTGGTGAAAACCCATGTAAGCATGAGGAGAACAAAGTCATAATAAATATATATAATGCTAATACATTAAAGCCTCCAATTTAAAATATGTAAAAAATAATTTTAAAAAAACCTGTTTTAATATTACATTGTCAAGTTGCCAATTGTCAAGAATTTCCAGGTATATTTTGCAAAGGAGGGGGATGCAGTGAAACGGCCCTTCATTATATGTAATTGGGCTATACATTGATAATGATACTACTAATACTCATATTTCATATTTCAAGGGGGAGTGTGGAAATTCAAAGTGAATGGAGATGTAGGCCTGTTTGGATAGAAAGTGGCTTGTTATGTATAAAATGTGTGTATGTAAATGGGTCAAAGAAATTGCCAGTAGCGTAAGCATCTAACAAGCAGCGAGAGGGCTAACAATCAATTTGCTACGTCTTTTTAAAATTTGTCCCATTGACCAATAAACATTACAGTAGAGTAAGCCTTAAGCATCAGATGACAAATCACACCGCATGCTTCATAACACTCGTATTTAGCACTTTGTGGAGGGAGAGTACAAACAGTTTTAGAATGCTAAACGTGAAAACACTCAATTATGTCAAACCTTACCTGAAACCACAGCATCACCGTTGAGGAACAAAGTAAGACCCACCAACATCATTATTCCGAGCGATAGGATATAGGGTCGCCTTCGGCCCCATGGGGATCTGCAGTAGTCGCTGGCGGAGCCGATGACCGGCTGCAGGAGAAAGCCCAGAATAGGGCTGATAAGCCAAACCAGGCTGTACATGCTCTTAGGAAGCCCTACACTGAGGAGCACAGGAGTCACAAACGCCGCTTCCACCGCGTAGCAGAATTCCCTCCCGAACATAACCATACCGTGCATGATCAACCTCCCTCGCGATCTTTTGGGGGGCTCCACGGCCCCAAACACGGACGGCTCCATACTGTCCAGGTAGTCACCTTTCGGCCCGCGTTCCACAGAGTACTGGTCCATGGCCGTGATGTAGGCACCGGGTGCCGGGACTCGGCTTAGCTCCCCCTCAGTCGGGAGAGTCATCGTAGAGTGCGTTGGAGTTGCTGAAGCTACTCAGCAAAAAAGCCGAACCGTAGTTCAACAGGTCTCTACTGCATATCAACGTTCGAGTGGGCACGCAGCTCTCCAGCAGCAACCGCTCTTCTGGCGGAGCAGAGAAAAGGGGAGGAAGTTTGATTTGGATGAATGAAGTCAGGCTTTTTTTCTACCTTTCTTCAAGGCTGGTGGAATCATGAGCGCAGTTAAAAGCACGTGACAAAGATTTTCAGCTTCCCCAAAAACAAAGGCTCAATTCTTTGCGCATTTTTGCTTAAGAATAGCAAGCTTGCTGTAGGGTGTTTCAACGTCATCCCAAACTTCTGATAAGAGAGATATATATTATTAATAATATCAATTCAGCATACTGCCAACGCATCTACAACTGTTAAAAATATTAATATACAAAATTAGTAATATAGTCAAAAGAAAATATACAAATATTACCTTCTTGAAAATATACAAGCTATTTGAGATCTTTTAGCTTCCTCTGTGAAGTGTGCATACAAGGGTTCTATTGTGGACTGTGGTAGAGGCGCTGTACTTTAGACAAATCAAGTGATGCAACATGTGATCCCGTTCAGAGGAGACAGACTGCAACGTGCACAAGGGAGGTGAGCACTCACAGTAGAGTGATCTCTTAGGGTTAGCATGTGTGCTGCAGGCTCCGCATTGGCCGAGGCCTATCCCCCTGGGGTAAAACCGTACCCCTGCACTGTGTTATGAGGACTGGGCTGTCTTTCCTGGATCTCTGTACCCCCCTGGGTTTTGTCATGGGGTAGTAACCCATGCTGGGCTGGGTCATGTGAAAAACTGCAAAGGAATTCCGTGCCCTTTCGTAGCAGGAAGTGCCATGGGGGGGCAGGAGGTGGGGGGGTTGCAGGCCCCCAGCTCAACCCAACCTAGGCAGACGATTGGATGATAGGACTCAAAAGACCACATGATCATCACGTCCCAGGTTCTGTCCTGAAATTCCCACATATTCATATATTTCACATTCTTTCCCACCATTTTTTTAGAATTGCACATGTACATCTATATGGGAAACCAGCTTTGCATGCTAAATCTAACGCCAGTCACCAGAGTCAATTAATGTATAAATCCGTTTCATCTGGTAAAAAGGTGAATGATCCGAACCACAGCCAAATCTTAAACAAGCATTTTACAGGTGCGTTTCTGACTGTGCCATTTACATGATACTATGAGCGAGTGACAGAGATGCCTGAATTCTTTTTGGGCTGCTTTTATTCAAACAACACCAAGTCTTGCAGAAAATCCATTGATAGAAATTATAATGCATAAAATATCGTATTAGTGGACATATTTAACTAATTTAACAGTGCAGAGGCGTGTTTTGAGGAATTTTGACAGTTTCAAATTGAACAGGCCCTGGCGTGAGGCTGCATGCCAAGTCATTCAAATAATAACTTTGATTTATTTTATTAATCATTTACTAAATGATTAATTATTTATTAATTAGTCGATCATACTCAATGCTGTAGAATTGCTTTCTTTGTCAATAACAGCTCCTGGGGTTTTGTGTGAGCAGGCAGTTGCACAAAAACGTCTCCGTGTACAGGAAGTGATGCGTTTCACATACATAAAAAAAACCAGCAGCAGATTATGAACTGGAAGCCATAGAAAAAGTGCCGCAATTTCTGTCATCTGAATGTCCTATGAGTCTACTTCTAGTCTTCTGCTGCGAAATCGCATCACCAAAACAGTTTAGTTTTAGATTGGCTCGAGGAATTCAAATTTTTACAATTGTGCCTCTATTAACTACCATAGTTATTACCGAGTGCCTCCCTACCATCACCTTCACCAATATATATAGAACATAAAGTATAATATAATTACCCACTCTAAAATTCGCTTCCACCTGAGTGTGTAGTGGGGGCCACAGCAATTTCTAAAACAGCCCCCCAAGTCACTTCACACGGACCTGTGTTTAATGACTATTGATGTTCACAGACAGTGAGCTAGAGGACAGTCAATACAGTGTGCCAATGACCAGCCAATCCTGTCCAGGTAGACAGTCAGAATGCCAGAAGACAGCCAATCATGTGTAGATACACAGACACCTGTGCCAGGGAACAGCCAACCCTGTGCAGCTAAATAGACAGTGTGCCGAAGGACAGCCAATCCAGCACAGCTACAGTGACAGTGTGCCAGAGGACAGCCAATCAGCTGAGCTTCACAGGCAGAGCTAACGGACCTCACAATATCGTCCAGTTAACTGAAATCCTCCCTGTCAGATGACAGTATGGACAAACAATGATAATGCTGAAATAATTCAAAGATGTAAGGAGTGTTGCATAGATTGACCTCTTACAAAAGCTCCGCTGTACAAACGGGAGAAATCAGTTTCACATGGCTGACTTCATGTGTGTCATTAGCTTAAATCAATGCTTGGCGTCATCATAGTTGATTTAGGCTTGGCGTATTGGAGCCAACACAGATGAAGGGATAGCGGAGGCTCCGGCTCAGAAGCATTGATTCCTTTATGCGAAGAAAAAAAAAACAGACAGTCAATCTAATGTAAACAGTCTGGTACTACACAAAAATAAACACATTTAATGATATTAGATTAGCTGTAGCCATAGTGCACATACAAAAAAAGGAACAAGTACCACATTACAAACCTCCATAAACTTGCCTATTTTCTTTAAACTGGAAAATTCAATTAAGATGAGACCGCTACAGAGGACAGAAAAATAATGGAAGCACAAAAGAATCCACAAATATTTATATTATTATATATATATTATTTATAAGGGAGTTATGCCACTGTTTGCAGATATCGGACAATTCTCAAAGAAGAGAATTTTGAGAACAAGTCTGAAATTATATTACAACAAAACAAACATGTTGTTGCAATGCTAGTTAGCAAGCCAAACGGGAAAGTGTAATTGTGAAGAGAAGCTTCTTTTTTGTCATATCTGCTCAGTCTTTAGTACTTTACCACTTTGGATTGTTGTGGAATGTGTATTTAGAATGTGGACTGTGGAATGTTCCCTAAAACCAGCATTTCAACAGAATAATTAATGAGCCAGTTGATAGTTGGTAAAGTGGCCAGTGATTTTCATCCTAATAGTTATGTGCGTGTTATAAGTAGCCAGATTAAAGTATTATAATGTAAGTCGGGATAAAATGGCAATGTGCAATGGGCTTATTCTAATCTGAATTTGTGTGTCCCATTAATTCACCCTTTGCTCTCCCCTATTCCTCCCATGGCACTGAGACCAAACCGCCATACTCTACATAATATCATATATAAAAATGTCATATACACTTCTGGTTCCTATATCTTCAACTAGTGATCATATTGAATCATACTAAACTATTTAAATAGCCATACTGTTTATAGCTGTACCATGCTAGAGACTTGAGACCTGACTCAAACTCATGACCAAAGACTTGAGACTTGACTTGGATTCATTCTCAAAGACTTGAGACTTGACTCAGACTTGCGTTTGATGACTTGTGAGTATCTCTGCACTGAGGTGTAGAGGCTTTCTGTAGGTTCGTTTCAGAGACTGGGCCCCAGGTCCCACATCTCATCCCACTCCACTTGTAACTCTTGTCACAAGACCTCTGCATACCGAGCCAGGTATGTTCCCTATGATCCCAGGACTCACGCTGGTCTAGGCCTAGGGATTGTTGGATGCAGCCAGGCGCTGCAACAGGACAGAGACCACTGGGTATAAGTGTGAGCTGCGACAAGTCACCAAACTGTTGGTGCTGCCACAAGCAGCAATAAGTCACCAGGCCTTCAAGAGCTGCTGAGTTCACATCTTAGGTTGCAATATGTGCCAGGGCTCGTCTGGGAGTTGAATCCAGGACCTCTCGCACCCTAAGCGAGAATCATACCCCTAGACCAACGAGCCCACCTGTGATAACTACACCTTCTGCTCAGCCCATGATAGCCAAACTAGCAGTGAGAACGTTCTGCATGCCAGAGCCCACGTCCTCTCGCCTGGTGGCAGCGGTGACTCAAAGTACCCTAGAGGAGCATTGGTGGTATAGTGGCAAGCATAGCTGCCTTCCAAGCAGTTGACCTGGATTCAATTCCCGGCCAATGCATGGCGCCCTGCCCTTTTGTCGAGCCCAAGGCCGTTGCAGTGGGCAGAGATGAGTCTTGATGCTGTATGCTGGCAAAAGTGGGGAAAGCGTGGTGTCGTGAAGGCAGGTGCTGGAATAATGGAAGTGTCATGCACAGGCTGAAGACAGGACTGTCTGCAAGGAGCCAAGTATGGTATAACTGTAACAGAAACAAATACGAATGACCTAAGTTTCATCCCCTCGTAATCAACTCCTTCCTTACACGAGTGAATTTTATTAATAATTAAAGGAAGATCTCTACTATTCTTATGCCAATGATTAATTATTACTGTCACAGAAAACTCCATCAATCAATTTGACTTGCACATATCAGTGCCCTGCACAAAAGTGGTGAAGACCACTATATTGTTCAAATTGCCCGGATCGCAATTATACGATTATTACTATGTTATTACCAAGAAGGCTTGAATCCATTCTGCCAGAATTTATTAATAAAAATTAAATAATCTGGATCAGTCTGATTTCAGAAAGGAAAGATATTCTACTGACAATGTCGGGGAGCTTCTCAATGTAATCAATTACTTTGAGTCCTGCCATTCGCCCTCTCTGTTTCTATCTTCAGATACGGTGAAGACGTTTGATAGGGTTGATTGGAATTGGAAGCTGACAAATGCCCTGAAGCAATAGTTATTTATTATGGCCTTTCCTACAGATTCTTCTCTTAGTGCAGAGACACCAGACAAAGTTCCCTATCACCATTCCTGTTCATATTGGAATCATGTTCAAGAGACAACACAACAAGTAAAAGACTAAAGATCTATACAAACTAACAATAATATAGTTGTGTGCTGATGATATAATACTGTATATAGCTGCATCAGAAAACTCAGTACCATAGCTGTTAAACACAATTGAACAATTCCAGAGAATATTAGATACAGAATGAACTAGGTAATCTTTTTCATCTTCTGCGTTTGCAATCTCTGATTTTTTATAAGGCACTTCAACTAGATTACACAGCAAGATGACAATAAAATGGATCAATTAACAATTAATCAATGATTAACTGTTGCTAATGCATGTTTAGCCTGGAAAAACTGGACTAAGACGATTGGTATGAACAGGTATACCTCTGTGTAGCAATTTTTCTGAATTGTGACCTAAACAAACACTAATCCTCAATTAACATCATGCGGATCGTTTAGTCTGGGTCTGAAGCAATTCAAAGACTTGATTCACGAAGATGGACGGCTAAAATCATTTATTGATCAAAGAACAGAATACCATATTCCAAAGACAGATTTTCAAATGTTTTGTAAATACTTCAAAGACAGAAGTACTTATGGATTCAGAATGTCATTCACTCACTCATTTAAAATCATTTCCTCAATTTCAAGTGAGAGGGAATGAGGGATTTTGAAATAAAAAGTATGACATTAATTCCCAAGAAGTCTCAATGATGTATAAATCCTCATTCTTTGGCTTTGTTCATAAAATATAAACGTGCCAGATGAAATTAAGACAGTAGAAGACAGATGACTTTGTTTAACAGATGAAAGGTGCTATATAAATGTTACAAATGCGATTACATGAGTAGTAAAATGCTGTATTTCATTACATAAGTATAAAACAGGCTTTTTTAGTGAAAGTTGAGTTACATTAAACGGATTCTTGGATGGTGTGCAGAAAAATATGGGTAGCGTGGCTGAGTGATCCAAGGCGCTGGATTACGGCTCCAGTCTCTTCGAAGATTGGAATTATTCCGCTGCACGTACAGTACACCAAAAACACAATAAAAAGACCTCCCCTTTATGGCACACTGGCTGAAAAAAAGGAGGTCATCAGCTGAGAAGGAGCACTCCTCCATAAACAACCAAGAAGGCACCTGTGGGGAGGTGGATGCTCCTGGCCTTGCTCGAGGGCTCGTCCGGGAGTTGAACCCGGGACCTCTCGCACCCTAAGCGAGAATCATACCCCTAGACCAACGAGCCCAACTGTGATATTCAAACCTTCTGCTCAGCCCATGGTAGCCAAACTAGCAGTGAGAATGTTCTACATTCCAGAGCCCACGTCTTCTCGGGTGGTGGCAGCGGTGACTCCTAATGCCCAAGAGAAGCATTGGTGGTATAGTGGCAAGCATAGCTGCCTTCCAAGCAGTTGACCCGGGTTCGATTCCCGGCCGATGCAAGGCACCCTGCCCTTTTGTCGAGCCCAAGGCACGTTGCAGTGGGCAGAGATGAGTCTTGATGCCATGCGCTGGCAAAAGCGGGGAAACAGTGGCATCGTGAAGGCAGGTGCTGGAATAATGGAAGTGTCATGCACAGGCTGAAGACAGGACTGTCTGCAAAGAGCCAAGTACAGTATTGAACCAAAGAGTCACCAGAATCCTGCATCCTTTGTGTTGGACGTGTGATCTATTGAGACAATGCCATTAATCAGTTTTGCTGTGCTGATTGGGGAGCAACACTGTGCGTGGGAGCCAAACAAAAGTGGCTAGTCTACCAAGATGATCAAGGCTGTGAAAGGTGTGAACAACTAAGAGTGCAAAGACAATAGATTTGTGAACGATCATCGGCACTTGCTTCTCTCTCTCATTTTACAATCCTTTCACACGTGTAATCCATCCAAATGGCAAAAGAAAATGGCAACAAGAAGCGGTGAAATTTAAACCGTTTTTTTGGATGGTGCGCAGAAAAACATGGGTAGCGTGGCTGAGCGATCCAAGGCGCTGGATTACGGCTCCAGTCTCTTTGGAGGAGAAGATTGTAATTATTCCGCTGCACGTACGGTACACCAAAAACACAATAAAAAAGACCTCCCCTTTATGGCACACTGGCTTAAAAATAGGAGGTCACCAGCTGAGAAGGAGCACTCCTCCATAAACAACCAAGAAGGCACCTGAGGGGAGGTAGCTACCCCTGGGGGCCTTGCTCCAGGGCTCATCTGGGAGTTGAACCCAGGACCCCTCGCACCCTAAGTGAGAATCATATCCCTAGACCAACGAGCCCAATGGTGGTACCTTCAGTGCTGGATTAAGTCCAAGGTGCTGGATTAAGTCTCCAGTCTCTTCAGGGGAGAAGGGTGGAATCACTCCGCTGCCAGTTTTATGCTGTGCATTCAGTACACCAGAAAAACTACAAAAAAGTGTTCCCCTTTGTGGCACACTGGCTTAAAATTGGGAGGTCACCAGCTGAGAAAGAGCACTGGATGCATTCCTCCATGAACTGCAAAGAGGCCACCTGGAGCTGTGGGGAGACAACCTCCACTGGGGACCATGTGCTGGGGCTCGTCTGGGATTTGAACCTGGGACCTTTTGCACCCTAAGTGAGAATCATACCCCTAGACCAAGGAGCCCAACTGTGACACCGCATCCTTCTGCTCAGCACATACTAGCCAGACTGTTCTGCATGCCAGAGCCCACATCCTCTTGGGTGGTGGCAGCGGTGATTGACAATTCATCAGAGGAGCATTGGTGATATAGTGGCAAGCATAGCTGCCTTCCAAGCAGTTGACCCGGGTTCGATTCCCGGCCAATGCAAGAGACCATACCCTTTTGGCATAATGGAAATGTCATGCACAGGCTGAAGACAGGACTGTCTGCAAAGAGCCTCTCTCATTAGCAACCCACCATGTAAAAACCTCATGCCACAGAAATGGCAACAAAGTCTCCTGAACGTCATTAAGCCTTGGATGACCAGTTGAGGACTGAGGCAGCAATGCTTCATATGACGAGCAGGGATGCATGCCAAAAGGAAGTCTCTTTTCCGATGCAGTCCCTGGCAAGACCCAAGCAACAAGTGAAAGGGTAGGAGAACAGTGCAGGTGGTGAGGGAAATGACCAGATACATAATCAACATCCTGGGTATCAGTGAAATGAGACGGACTGATTCAGGTATGCTGACACATGATCTGGAGAGACTGTAGTTTATTCTGGACAAACAGATGGACAACATCAAGAAGGACTCGGTGTCATGATGGACAAGCAGGCCAGGAAGAGCCTTCTGTGATGGGAACCAGTCAGCTCTCGCGTCATCAGCTCAAGATTATTTTCCAAGTACGCCAAGACCACCATCACACAGTGCTAGACGCCCACCGAGCAAGCAACAGATAAAGAGCAAGACTTGTTCTACAGCTCCAAAATAAGGCAACATGCAATTCTGTAACAGTGCTGAGCTGCAAACCCAGCTGTTTTTGATTGAGCAACAGTATTTTAATACTGTTCATAAGTCTCAAAGAAAAAGGTCAGAATTTTGCCAAAAATCATTTACTCTACATGCAGTATTAACTAACAAGGGGCTGGTGCTAGCTCTCCCTACTCTGATTTCAGGGGGCTGCATGTAAAACCACAAACCTAAACCAAACCTATAAAAGGCCTAAAACAAACCTATAAAAGCGTGACAATTAGCCCTGCAGTCTTTCAGGGGAAATACCCCACAATTCTATATGCCAGCTGAGAAAATCAGCTTGAACATTTGCACATCATTCTCAATGCTTTAAAGTTTTCAACTCCAAAATGCAGAGAAATGAAAATAAGTATCCTGTGTAGCCTATATATTACTGAAATACCCCATTGGATAACAGGTTTCAGACATTCAGTACACACAGAAGAATTCATAATGGCGTTTTCATTTTTCAGTCAATTACATGCGGACATGAAAGTAAAAGATTACCTGAAGCTACAAATGATTTGTAGGCTGATGACTGAAATAGGGAATATGTACATGTCTCCAGAGTATGATTTAGACAGAGAGGAAGAGCAACCTCTGCATTTTTTGTATGAAATAACATTTCCATTTGAAACTATATTGATTAATATGAGAATTTAAAAAAGACATTGATAAGCCCAGTCCCAAGTCACAGATTGAAACTGCTCATTTCAAAACAATCTCCTTCTGAAATATCTTGTGTATTTTCATTTCACTCCTCACACTTCTTTGCAATGTTTATGATGTATGCATTACTAAATTGTGTTATTTATAAACATACAGTAATTACTACATTTTGAACATAAATTCAGTTTATCATCGATGAAGTGACAGCACTTACTGTACTGTGCACAATTTCTATAATACATCCGCTTTAGTTTTGATATTTTTGATATTGTGCCATTCAGCCCAACGATCCTCATAATTTAACTGCAATCTACAGAGTATTCAGTACTGCATCAAGCCTAGACTTGAATATCAACACTGAGTACTCTGCCTTAGGAACTGTGAGAGAAAACCACAGGGTGGGCAGTTCTTTCGTCCCTAAAGCAGCACACAATTCAGACCAAAGGAGGTGAAATTATTTTAATTATACAGTTGATTTAATGGATCATTTATATGCTACTAATAAGGCAAACCTGTTTATAATTGTAGCTTCAGATATGCATATACTGTGAAAGTAGAAAAAAAAAGTCTGTCATAAATTTAAACGCACAAGTTTTGTTTATGTTTCAGCGTCATCTGGTATCTAAAATTGTCTTTGAGAGAAAATGGATTCAGGAAGGCATGTTTACACTTCTTCAAGAGAATTAGTTAATTTATTATTGTGTCAACAAAATGATCAAAGTACATTTCTGCCTTTTGAAAGTCATCACAACCCACACATATGCCAAACCCTCAGATATTTCCCATTTTCAGTCACTATGCACGAACATTTCCCCCGCCACACGCCCGCGTTGTCTGTGTTTGCGCAGATCTAATCCTCTGTGTATACAGGCCCCTGACACGGTGTCTGTTCCTAACTGACTTTCTGCATCTCATCTGACAACTTTCAGTGTAAAAATACACAAAAAGGCAGAATATTACACAGAAATACAGATGTATGTTTCAAAATTCACCTTATGATATTTCAGCTGAGAATATGCTCTTATGATTAGGGGCAGGGCTGGGTGTTGATTGGTGCTGGAATGATAAATCTTCACTTATAATGTAGTTGGGTCCTGGCATGGGTAAGGCACTGTTTAAATTGTACCATATAGCTTGGGAATCACTGAAATGCCACGTAACTTGAGTCCAGTTCCTTGTGAATCCTTAGTCCAGGTCAAATCAGTTTTTGTTGGCACTGTTTTGTCCCTTTCAAAATAAATCATTGAAACATTACAACAAAAGCTTCAGTGCAATTAGAAAACTCAGTGCAACAGCAGCACTTAAAAAATTAGCCAGTTCACCAAAGCTTGAAGCAGAGCTGTGAAATCACCCTCTACAAGCGTGCTTTGACTTTGTTACATTCGACAGCTCCCTCCGACAGCAGCTGCTCGATCTCAGCTTCGCCGTACCCGAACTCCTCCAGCACGGAGCGCGTGTGCTCCCCTATGAAGGGGTCCCGGGACAGGCACGGGTCGGCAGGGGTGCGGGACAGGACGGGGGCGGGCCGGGGGCTGACCTCCCCCTGATCGTCCTTCAGGAAGGAGCCCCTCTCTTGGTTGTGGGGGTGGGCTTGGACCTCGTCCAGAGCGAGCACGGGGGTCACGCAGGCGTCCGTCCCATCGAACACGCGGCACCACTCCGCCTGCGTCCTGCCGGCGAAGGCCCTCGCCAGGATCTTCTTCAGCTCCGGCCAATCAGAAAAGCTCATCTGGGGAGGCAAGTCTTCGGTGTTCAGCCCTAACCCTGGAGTGGGAGGCGGAGACAGAGACAGGAACCCGGTCACTGAAACTGGCCTCAATAATTCATTCTCACAGGGTGTCTGTTCAACCGATCGAGACAACCCACACCATAGAGATTCGCAATTGGTTTTTGAAATCGTTTTTCATTTCTGCAGGCATTTTGAAATCGTGATTTTGAAATTGGGCTCTTTTCTACAGGGAATGGGACATTTCGTGGCTTTCTGTCAGATTTACGCAAGTGGAGATTCAATTTGGTCCTGCTGATCTCATATGGCTCACAGTACGGCTTTGAGGCTGAAAAGCGCGGCTACTGAGCTAATGTTCACAGAACCCTATTTCCTCTGTATGGGTCTGCTGTACCGGTATTACCTGTCTCAGCAGCCGGAGAGGAGGCTGTTTCGTGCCATGTGACCGTGTGACCGTCGGGTTAGGCGGAGCAGAGTTCTGGGTGTACTCGAAAGGCAGGAGGACCCCACTCACCCTGAATGAGCTGGTCGTAGAACTGCGGCTCAAGCGCTCCCACCGCCATGTGCTTCCCGTCTGAGGTCCGGTACGTCTCGTAGAACGGGGCCCCTCCGTCCAGCAGGTTCTCGCCGCGCGGACGGTTCCACAGGCCGATGTTCCGGGACTTCCACATGAAGGACCCCACGTAAGCCGCTCCCTCCACCTAATACGGGATACCAAAACAGCCACAGTAGGCTCGGAACATTCTAATCCCTGCGATTAGCCACTTCAAAGCACAAGCGGAGTAGAGGCAGCCCACCCATTTCTCCACAAGGCCTTGGAGATAAGACTAAAATGGAGGAATCTCAGAAATCGCTCACATCTCCTGTCTGGGAACATTTTGGCCTCCCACATGACTACATTTTTGCAAATAATTAAAGCTATTCATCTCCTGCACCGAAAAACAAAAACATTACAACCCACGACTTAAAATGGCGGAAAGAAATAGCGTCTTTATATTTCAGAGATACTGATATCTATTAACCAAGAAAAGTGCTTGCAGAAGGATAAGAGGCAATAAGCCAGTCATGCAGTGCTTGTTTATTCAGTACTTCCTTGTTCCCATTTGCGGTTAAACAACACAATGTGTTTGGACAAGACAGCGCAATTTTAGGGAAATCATGTTTAAATAAAAATGTATCTGATATTACAGCCCCTACAATTTTATGAAAAGGCTTACATCATCAGACTATATAATTTTATGTTGCTTTGTGTGGAGTACCTGTTAAACAGGACTGCGCTGTAAGTTTTTAAAAACACATACTCCCATCATCCAAAAAACTCCCAAACAGATCATCGTCATGAGTCAAGGTTCCTGTATTGCATGACTTCCTGTCTTTGCCAGAGACAAGTAATTATGTCCACTTACTTGTGATACAACTGATAACTGTTACCAGCTATTCCTGACCATTACTCTTGTAGAGGTAACCAATGGAGTGTCATGCTAACATGTTACTAATTTAAAGCCGTTCCGCATGTGTAATGTTCACAGTCTGATAATGGAAGCCAGAAGACGAACGTTAGAGCGTGTCATAGCAGAACCTGGAGCCGCACGTTTCGGACAGGCGCTCACCATGCTGGCATCGATGACCTGGCCCCTCCCAGACCTGGTGCGCTCCAGCAGGGCCAGCACGATGCCCAGGGCACACATGAGCCCCCCGCCAGCAAAGTCTGCCACCAGGTTTAATGGAGCATAGGGACCCTCCCTACTCCTACCCAGCATGGACAGCAAGCCTGGGAAACCAATAAAAAGCAGGTTTTGAGATGTTCGTGTTAATGTTTTGCATTGTTAACAAATGGATGCAAGAAGGTGTTGCAGTATTTTAACAGGACCCTTACTTTAGAGCAAGCATCACAATGAAACCAAGATCTTACTTTTGCCATGTACGGTTATCACACTTGTGGTCTTACAGTGAAGGTTGGTTTTCCAAAGAAAGGAGAGAATATGGAAAGTCAAGCGAAGCAAACTTACCTGACAAGGCAAGGTAGTTGATGTCATGCCCGGCTGACGTAGCGTGAGAGCCACTCTGGCCAAACCCAGTGAGTCGGGCATAGATGAGGCGCGGATTTTCCCGTAACAGCTCATCTGGGCCCAGACCCAGCTTCTCCATAACTCCTATGGAAAAACACATGGAAACAGCACATTAGCCACGGACTTGGGTAAGTAAACATCAACTCCATTTTAAATTCATGAAAACCTGGACTTTTCTTTCTGAAGGGTCTGATGTGCCAACACAGTTGCTGTATGAAATATTTTTTGTTTTTCTGGACAGTCGCAATGCTACGCTTTAATGGGGCTATTCCAACCCAGCGCACATCCAAAATGGCTGTTATACGGCCGAGTTCATTAATCTTTAGACCCAATGGGTCCCATGAGGTCACACTGCAGATCTATCTATCTATTAGCGACAGACATCGTGGGTTGAACAACTTCTCCAAAAAAATGTTCCTGTTCATTTGTCCAGCCTCTGTATATCGTGTTTAAGTGTGACCCGTGTTAATGTATCGAATGAGTCACTAACCTTTGCGGAAGGGCTCAATGACGACGTCTGAGTGGAGGCACAGTCTCCGGAGTACAGCTACACCTTGGGGCTTCTTCAGGTTCAACGCCACCGACTGCTTCCCCCGAGCCTGGGTATCCATCGCCATGGCAACTTTTGTTTTGTCCACACGGATCACTCTGGCACCAAAATCCGACAGGATCATTCCACAAAACGGTGCCGGGGCTAGGCCGGCGAGCTCGATGACCCTCACCCCTGACAGGGCCATGTTAGGAGCCTGACCTATGACAGGAACAACAGAAGCACTGCTCAAAGGACAACCGTGACCTTCAGACAGCACCTGCTCAAAGGACAACCCAGATGTTTATGCAGACTTTGCTACAATGCACAGAAACCTTGTTGGATAAAGGTGTCTGACTTAACATATAAAAGAGAAAAGTGCACTTTTCATTCTGTGCTTACATGTGATTGTTATCAGTGCTATATCTGCTATATCTGTGCATAGTAATGCTACACAAATAGATATAAAAAATAAATAAATGCAGTAATATACTCATCTTATGTCGTTTTAACAGTTAAAGGACAAACAATGTTATTGTCATAATGTGCAAGAACTTCCGCCCTGGAAAAAGTAACCCGACAGAACAAATGTGTTTTTATTTCAGAAGAAGCCGAAAAACGTCCTATCCTTGATTGTAGCTTGGTAGCAAACTAGCCGGAGAGAAATAGGGCGAGTGAATAAAAACAGGTCAAAGTTCACTCCGCTAATATTACAGTCAGACAGTTAGTCCCATCTGAGTAAGGACACAACATAGATACTGAACATATATATAGACATAAGTCTAGTTAGCATAATGTTGTGGTGTGCATCAAGAAAGGTCTCCCTCGGCGAGACATTCTGTTAGTTTAGTTTTGCTAACTAGTTAAATGTATCTCATACGAAGACAGACCACGCTTTAAATTTGCAGGTCATGATTCCCAGCAAGCTCACAAGCAAATTGGGTTAAAGTTCATTCAGACTGTTGCTCAGCTTTCTAACAATGTTATTTACCAGCAACTCAGACAAGGAATTTGATTGAGCATTTCGTTAAAACTAATAAGCGTCTTGAGGAACCGTTAGAAACAGAAGCACGGATTCTTAAATAAGAATTGCATTTCTACGGTCTTACTTTTTACGCCTGATTTTGATGCTGGAAATGCCAGTGTCCCCAGCAGCGACGCGGCAGCAGGCGATTTGCACGCTTTCTAGCGCTTGTTGATGACTTCACCGTGCGGCTCAATAACAGACAGTATAAGAGCGACTGACTGCTGTGTGTTGCTAGTCGGATACCTCCCTTGCAATGTGTTATTTGTATAGGCAAAGGTGTGTGGAGATAACAGAACGCAGGTCGAGTATGTTAGGGCTTGGACATTGCCCTGTTCAGGACGGATCTGTTACGTTACGTTTTAGCGTACACTGAGATCGCGTCGTATGGTGGTGCATCAAGAAAGCGGGCGCATAAGTCATCGACGTCCCATAAGACGCTTTGTAAATTGCAAAAAGTACTCACGTAATCTATACTGTCTTCTCTTTAGGCGGAAGGAAATCGCTCAGTGTCGCTCAGCAATAACAACGACATTTTATCATACAGTTTCCCTTGTATTTTCCCCCATCTCTATTTGTGCTGAACTGGACTCACCCCAGCGCAAGTTAAGAAGCGGAAGTAAACATGTACTGCGCATGTCTCTTGTGAGAGCAAAACATTTGCGTGACATGCATTCCTCTTCAACCTTTGTAAAGAGTCAATCGCTTCAATTTTGACACAGGATTTGCTCATTTGCAAATTGCACATTTTATTTCGTGCAGTGACACTTATTTAGAAGAAGCTTACAGTTACGTTATTAGTGATGTTCATTCTAAGTCCCACCTCCAAAAAAAGAAAGAAGGACAAGCATATTAAGATGACGGGGTGAAACTTGAGCTGAGTTTCACCTTCATCTTGAGTCACAATTTTTACTGTGTTCGGACACTGAATGATCCACCAGCCTGACTCACCTTGATGTTCGACACTTCAAAGTGTTTTGGAAAAAGTCAATCGCACAGTAAAATTATAAGCCCAATGTGGCAAATTAAGTAACAAACAGGCTGTGCTTCATTTCGGGATGTCTGGACATCTGGACCTCCCTGAACCTTGGAATCGTGAAATGCACAGGTGCCACAATATGTTACATTTTCTTGTTACTAGATTTGACGAGTATATTGACAGATAACGATGCAAAACGCATTTAGATAATACAGATAAAATGCAGTCCTAGGATTCATGACCTTTTATGTTCTGCACCAATCAAAATCAATCTTCGTATAGGTTTCCGGCTTCCCTCGTGTCAAACGCAGCTGCCCATTGCCACTGAGTTGAAAGTTTAATCATCTGTGCTAATACTTGCACTTGCATTTTCCTACTTTGTTTGCATCGTTAAAATAAGGCCCTTGGTGTCTCCAAAGACAGCAAAATTCTGGCGCCTCTCCGTCAATACTTGTTGGCATTTTCAAAATAATCCAATGGATTTTTCTACCGTGGGTTATATAAACTCTGACATTTCAGTTGATGGGTATGAATGCTCTGCAACTCGATAAGTATTAAATATCTGTCACAAACCATAACCTTCAGTTTTGATTAAATATTTTTTTCAGAGGATATTCTCTTTTTTCATTGGGGGAAAGAAGGACAAAGAAGAGAACTTCTGAAGGTCTGTTAATATACTGGAATCCACAAGATTAATGTTGAATCCATATATATGGAATATATCTTCACACTTTCCACCAGAATTTTACATATATGTATTTCACATCCTCTTGTCTCCATATATAGTCAAATAAACATGTATGCTTAAGTTGATGTTAAAAATGGGCAAAAACCTCAAAAGACAATAAATTTATTGTGCTAATGACTATGATGGTTTAGCTATGTAGTGCTCATCTCAAATGGCTAAAGATTCAAACTTCCTCTAAAACTACAAGATAGACTATATTTACCTAATAAGAGTTGTGAGTTAGTTCAAATTGGCATATTTTGCACCTTATTCCTTTCTAGTTATTAATATGCATTATATTATTAGCTACAGTATGCCACTACCCTAAAGAAGGATAGAGAAGTAAAAATGAAAAAGAAGAAATTGTGTATTGAGTGTGACACACAAATTTGCGCACCTGGAGTTTGCCAGACACCACTGAAACTTCGATTGGAACCAGGTCCTATGTCCGATGAGATTATTTGGCTTGGCATCAATAGGGGGGTGCACACAATGAAAAGAACCTCATACCCACCATGAAATATGATGGTGGATCATACATACATAGATGTTATGGGGCATTTTGCTGCCACTAGTCCTGGGACCATTGTGAAGATCAATGTCATCATGAATTCTGTCAAGTACCAAGACATTTTGGCCAAAACAAAACCATGGTTACCTCTGCCAGAAAGCTGAGACTTTTCTGTATGTGGACATTTCAGGAGGACAATGACCCCAAACCTATCGCTAACTCAACAAAAATGGCTGACTGAAAACACAAATACAAAACAACGAACCTGATGTGAACCGATGTGGGCAGTTCATGACGCATTAAATGGGACCTAAAGGTCATAAAAGATCTGCATGGAGGAATGGTCCAAGATCTACCCCTCTCGATGTGTTCTCCATCCTTAACAAACCTTCCAGGATATACAAAGAATCACTACATATATAACGCATTGGCTAGTATTTATGTGTAGTTATAGGAAAACATTGTTTTCTCACAAAAGGTGAAACCACAATGGTGATAGATGGTTTTAATGTGGGTAGAATTACTCCTCTCATGGTGGTTTTCAATGGGAAGTAGGTGGAGCTAAGTGGACTCAAATGTAATCAGAGTCTTCAAGATTAGATGAATCGACTCACAATTTATGGAATGGGACTAAAAGTTGGCTGCCCAATTACCAAAAGAGGGATGTCGCTAGTTCTCCTGCTGGATGGTATTACAACCAGAATGAATTTGTTACATGACACTTCATTGGCTTAATCCCTTAGCTAATGAGAGGGTATGACAGCACTGCCCTTTTAGGGTGTACGAATATAGTACCAGAACAGTTCCTCTGCATAAGTATGCAATTATAGTTTGTCTTCCCTACATCCAGGTTTTTAGTGGTGCATAGGGGAAACTAATACAAACTCTTTTTTAATTATTCTTTTTTTTTTTTACATTTATTTTCACTTATGTAAATAAACACAGTATGTCTATGCATCATGCAGTCATGATATTATAGCTGTGGTTCTCCCAATTTTCTGATTCTGCTCTCATCTGTGGAAATTGAATCTGTAAGACTGAGAACAATGTGTGCCTGTGTGCAGGGAGGCTTCTCTGAATGAGCCACCTGTGTGAAAATATGATGAGCCTAACTGTGCTAAATAACCAGTTTTCTTTTCAGTATGTGTTCTATTGTTCTTAAAAATCATTTATGGCAACACTAGAACTTTGACACTTTCTATTTATGAAGCGGTATATTCAGACACATAAAAGTTTTAAACTGAGATAAAATCTTTGATTTCACTGAAAGTTAAAACGCGGGGTCAAGTCCCTAGAGTCCTGCTCTCATATAAAATTCTTTCACACAGCATTTCATTTGTCAATAAAAATGTCCCCCTTTCTTATCTGAATGTTTGGTTTACGGGTAAACTCCCATTAGTTCACGGAGGATTGTCTGCTTCTCTGAATTCCCAGAAGGAAAGATATGTGAGTTTAACAAGCCCCTACATCTTTAAAGGTCACTCTAATCCCAGACCACAAAGCAGAATGGCAATACGCTGCAAGTTTGAAAATAAAAAGCATAAGTAAATAATTAATGTGGGTCTCTTTTCTTACTGCTCTAAGTTTTTGAATCCCTTGATTAATTCCAGAGCTCCATGGTCTGTGTACAGTTTTCTCTTTTTTTTTATTTATTTATTTATTTATTTATATACCCTTCATATCTTTCTTTTTACTTACAATTTTGTTACAATGTTTACAGAGGCGCGGAACAGAGTTTTGTTTAACTATCAGTTTATCTTATCTGTGTCCTTGTTTGCTATGAACTATGTAAACATAAGCACCCTCATATCATTTAATTGCTACCACCATTCTTCTATTTACCCTGCCACTATTTAATTCTAGTTTTATTTTTTTGTCTCACTTTTCTCATTCCATATTATGCTTGAGCTATCATTCACTTTAAGACCCACTTTATATAATACTGTTGTTTGCATGAACAAACTTAAATGTGATAAAATTCTCGGTCATTCTCACTCACCCACAGTATAAGCACTGATCATTTTTCATCTTAATTTAAAAGAATTTGCAGCATACTTAATGGATATAAAATAAGTCACTATAGTATGACCAGAGCAGCAAACATAATACCAAAATTCCCTTCATCCTCCAGCCTGGCAGGCTGTGATTTGATTTTCAAGACCTAAGAAATGTAATGGCCGACACCTGGGCTGGTTACAAATCCAAACACAGCTAAAAGTCCAATACCAGCACATATGATTACCAAGCTCATTGATCTATTTAAATAGCTGAATATACAGTTAACGTAAATATCACACATAATTTTACAATGGCCTCAGAGGACAATGCTTGACATACTGTTGAGTAAATGTACAGTGCAATAAGTTATGACATAAATGAAATATTGTATGGATTACAGTATTCTGGTAGCCATTCAAATTATAAATTTTCTGGTAATCATATGGGCCAATTAAATAGGTGATAGTTTATCCACCACATTTACTCATTTCTGTTGAAAATTTCCCAAAGTTATAATATTAGACAAAGTGCACACTTTTTAAGATATGTTTATGCTTCCAAAAAAGAGAACAGATGTGAATGTGCTAATGTCTTGAGTATTTATTTTTGATGTTGCATTCCTATTGTGGGTGGAACCCTCACTGAATTATGCACTTTGAGTTGTAAGTCACTAGGGGTAAGAGTGTCTCCAAAATACATGTAATGTAACCATTACCTTGCCATTCAAATGTTTGCAAGTAGCTATCTGCTGCACTGGCTGTACATTTTCTGCCATGAAGCTACAGCTGCAAAGAGCGGTGGTAGGTACGAAACACCTAAACTGTCCAGATATTAGAGTACTGCAACGATGAATGAGATTTGGACAGCATGCTCAGGAAGTACGCAAATCAACGACTTGTTTTTCCACATTCATGTCCTTCAAAGTTTTCATAATTTTTACTAATTCAAATTTGATTCAAACTTTTAAATTCAAACATAATGCTTAAAATCTACTTCTGCTTTCCATTGGCTGATCATTGTCAATTCTTTGATGTTAAATATTATGATGTTAATTTTGGTTTAATTTCTGGCTCCCCTTTCCATTAGTCAGACACAAGCCTTCTTTTCTTATAAAATAAAAAGCAGTACAAGTAGAATTTATCTTGAAAATGATCTTAGATTTATCTTATATTTCTCTCTCAACTACAAGCATTAACTTCTGTTAACTGCTTTCACTCATTTAATTGTAGTTGATATAACAGACATTTTAGTACTGTAGTTTTTAAACTTGGGTCCCAGGTAAATGTTTGAGTCCTCGTTTGGGTCCCATACAGAAAGGTTAAAGAACCACAGGTGCAGGTAGTCAATGTCTCATTAAATACAATCTCTATTACATATAACACACTTCAGTTACATTCAGGCAAAGTCAATGCTCTTAACCAAAGCAGTTTACACACATTAAAATATTTTACATCATCCATTTATATTGATGGACATTCAGCCTACTGTAGAAATTCGGGTTAATTACTTTGCTGAAGTGTATAACAGCAGTGACCCTATTAGTGACCCTAATATTTAAAATATTATATAGATGGTAACTGGAATTCAGTTATAAATATGGTCCATGCCGCATTTGGAATTTGGAATGAGAGATGGGTACTTTAAGTGATCATGATGGACCCTGATATTGAGAGCAAATTTGGTTTAAATATGCAAGTGACTGCAAGCAAAAGCTGTCTTTATTCTGTACATCTGAATGTCTGTCGATGAGATGTGTGGAGACATTCAGTATGTCTATCCATTTAAATTAGTTTTTGTGAGGAAGGTTAAGAACATGAGAGCACATTTGGCCCAGCTGGGCCCGCTTTCTTATCAGAATTTTAAGTGTCTTCAAACTCACTCTTGTGCTTTTGGCATAATTCACATAGTTTTCTTAAAACTTAAAGACAGAATAATGACGACCCATGTATTCTGAATGGGAGAAATAACCTTTGTTAATTCAAGCTGTTGTAAACACCGCCATCTACTGGCAGTACATATAAACATTTTGGTTCTGGTGTTCATTTCCGTCGCTTCTCGTTTTAGATTAATCATACATACACGGTTGAGAAAATACGATTTTAATCATTTAGGGTGTGTTAGCTTCGAATCCAGCTATGGTCTTTATTAATTATACGTTGCAACAGGTTAGTTCTGTGAACGATAACCCAACAAAGAACAGAATAATCCTGTCTGTCGTATAAAACTACACATTTAATTTTTAATTTAATTATTAAGATAATTGCAATTCACGTCTTGAAATTTGTTATCAAGGTAATCGAACAGTCTAATCGGTGGAATCAACCATCGAGGCAAACCTGACTTACGGTTAGATTCAAGTAAGTTTATTTTAATTAACCATATAAAGTCACTGTAAATGTCATACACTCACCAACGTATACCAGCCAAGACAGAAACCAGAGCAAATTTGAAGTGTCACGGGAATATAAACTGATCCGATCCACCAACTTGTGTCCCTAAACGCCGTAACAGCTTTAAAATATCCCTATGTTGAAAGAATGGGGTCATCTTGGGCCATGCATAATTGTACTTATCAGAAGACGATTATTTACCTTGTCTGGCTTCAAGGATGCTGGCAATGCTGAGCTGTCGCTCAGTGGGAGCACCGACATCTGGCAAGTGCTACCATCTCCAGAAATGTATTCTTGTTATCTTTCCAGCTCCTTCGAACTCGCAAGAGGGTCCTCTGCCGAGTTCAACACCTTTCCCTGTAAAACGTAACGTTTCAGCACAAACTTTTCATGGTAGTGGTGTGGGATTTTGCGGACCTCTTCTGAAAAGTTTGCTGAAGGTCGTCTGTCTGGAAGAGGCGTGCCACACTGTGTTTAGTAGCACCTTAAAGAATGTGATGTCAATTCTTTATTGATTGACACAGTTGTCGCTTCGGGCTCGTTTTGTTGCTACAATCAATGAAACCATCAGCAGGTGTTCCTGTCAAGTATCACAGAAATACACCATGTACCCATGAGAACTGCGAAAAACACTTACTCTTCTTTCGCTCTCTAAACCGAATGTGTTACAAATCGTAACTAGTCATGGGGGGAAAGGAATTTCTGAGAAACTGGAAGCTATTAAACAATGAAAGTGGTAGAAGAGTTGGCATACTACATGGCCTTTTATTATGTTTATGTCAAATAAAAGTCCTCCCCATCACACTCGAATTTGGGTACCATACATTTATGATAATCTTTTATCCATGGGAACTTTTTAATGTTCACCTTACTACAGGAAAATAAAATGGACAGTGTTACGGAGGGCCCCATTGCAGATTCCACAACACAGTCCTAGCTAACAATTCTAGGTTGCCTGAACATTCTCAGAACTCCAGGACACGTTTTCTCTAAACGTACATTTTGTACAGCTTTCTTCATGCTCTGTGAATGTTACTTACCTTGAATGTTTTCCTTGTGCTCTTGAACGTTACAATGCGACGTTCTTTGAATCTTTAAGAAACGTTCACATTCTAACATTGTCAAATCTCAGTGAAAATATGACCTGTGTCTGTATTTTCTTTTTAAAAAGTGACTGTAATTCACAAAAAATACTTGCTTCCATGTATTTATTCTGTTCATGTCGTGTAATCAGATTTCAGACGTCTTAAAGTGAACCACCAACATTTTTTTTAAGAATGTTGTGTTTTTATTTACTAAACCTGGGTCATATTTGACAAAAGTCAACATTTTTAATTGTGGTTTATCGCATATTTACCATATAGTTTGATCTGAACTTTCCTGTGTTTGTAGTTTCTGAGACACCATAATGCCACGGTCTCAGACAGCTTCAAATTCCCAAAAGTAAGAAACATTTCACTTCATAATGAATATATGTAATGACCAGGAAATTAAATGTACAAAATTGTGTTTCTAACAAATAAATGTTTTTATCTCTTAATTCATTTAAGCAATAAAAGTACACTCAACCATTTTACACCAACCACAACACTGTCTTGACCCAAACCCTTAAAAACCCCTCAGCAATGAACAGGGAAGTAAAAAGGTTACCCACTCAATGTACATGTTGATTCTTAATTGCCTTAACTGAACGAAAACGACTTGTACTTCTGAAAAGAACACAGATGGGTTGACAAAGAGGCCATTTCCCTCCACATCAGAGTGTCTTCCCAGCACAGTCAGGGTACAGACCCGTGGAGAACCAGTGACATGTTCAGGCATGTCCATTTAGCAGTTGTTATGTATTTCTTTTCTGCATTTAAATGTCTTCTTATCAGAATAAAAACTCAATATTGACAAGTTTACAATTCTAATCCGTTAGCCCCCAAAAGCAGGAAGACCATTCTACTGTAGTGAACACCCCCTTTCCCACATTCAAAGCCTATTGGATGGAACTGACAAATTCATACCCGTCACCAGGAACAAAGTTCAACACATTTTTTTCTGGTTTCTTGTCATGGTTGTCCCAAATTAAATACACCTAAAATGTCCCAAAAATTGAATTCAAATAATTTACCAGTAGCCTTAATCTTGAACTCAGATGCTAAAATAACCTTGGCCACAAATTTAAGATGGTTTTTTCTTGTCTGAAAGCAAAGGTTACAAAAAATGTACAACGGTAACAGCTACATTAATAACTAGACGAAACAGGAAAACAAAGAGGGAACTGGATGCTGTCGAGGGGAAATTCAAAATGTTTTCAAAGACGCTTCAGAGGTCTAGTTGGATTTCCAATGGAAGTAAATGGTTTGGCTAATTGTTTCAGTACTGTAACTGGTGGAACGCTTTGGGAAAATGGAATATTGTTTCAGACCACTCTCCGTAGTTTGGGGAAATGGAGCGTTGTTTTAGACCACTCTCCGCACTTCGAAAAACCTCTTCAGGTAGTAAATCTGTCCCAGGGTCATGGCTACGAGAACCAGAGCTTCAAAGAAGGACCAAAGCACCACCCTACTGTTCGTGTTGTCATTGACTGAAAGAAAATGGGGAGAAAACAAATAGAGAAACAAATGAAATACACCAAACTGCTGAATTAAGCAAAAATTATGGGCAGAAACTGATGCCAGCTGAAACTGAATTTGCACTGCAATAATCCAAATACAGGGGGTCCTTGACTTACGAACGAGGACCCCCTGTATATAATGTTTACACTGAATGATTGTATTAAAAATGTTTTTCAACTTCATGACTTGAATTTGTATTCCGCTCTTCAAAATTGATTGTTATGGTTTGAAATTGAAATCGGTCTTCACTGTGCTCAGATTTCACTTTTAATTTTAAGTTTAAAAAAGCTAATTCAAACATGCTCCAAACTTCAGTTCTTGCAATTCAATTTCAGCTTTCTGCAACACTCAATTGGTACTTTAAAAAAATAAAGAGAGCAAAGATTCTTACAAACTATAAATGGCAGCTATCTATGGAAACCCTGCAATGTACTTCCTTTTTTCCCCATCAGAGTTATCTTGCAATTTCCTGTGCACTGACTGTGGCAGCCACCACTTGCAAAGGTGGGCACCACAAAAGCTGGAGATTTTATGCCTTGCCATGCTCACTTTTGGATTCATTACAATTTTTTTTTTATAATTAAAGTGCTATTACCTGGTGGTGAAATGGTTGTCAGCGTGCCTAGCTATTGCCTGTAAATGTTCCCAGAGTTTAGCATTGTGTATTCATGCTGCCAGCCTAAGAGGAAGTTCTTTTCAAGACATGGTGAGGCAAGTGGCCAATCAGGAAGGAGGAGAGGCGGGGCTTACTTGCTCTGTGTATCCTCTCCCGGACCTCCATGTACTCCTGCTCGTGCTTGACCGCCGTCATGGCAACCGCCAGCTCATTGATCATCTCCTCCAGCTTATTCTGGTGTGCTGAAATGCAGAGTAGGACAAGGAGACGGGTGAGAGACGAGGGAGGCGGCCCGCCAACTTCCCGAGCCCCGGACAGCGCACACGCAAGGCAGGGCGTACAGACACAGCAGGCTGGACAGCTTTCAGGCAGAGTGGTGTGAGCAAAATCAACCCATGACCTTGGAAGAGGGATAAACAACCATAGAGCTGAGGTGCCAGACAGGTTTTTGGCTCATCCAAACCTTTAGCTACCTAAATAGTCTAATAACCACAGGTGACCCTCTGCTTCATTATTGGGTTTAATGAACACAGGTGCCCATGGCACGTCCACACCAGTGTTTCTGACACCATAATATAAACAAATCAACACATAATTTTCTAATATCATGGATCTGGAAAAAAATTGCTTGATTATTTCACGGTAAGACATTGCTGCATGACTGTGGTAGACCTGATAATTATGATTATTTTGTAAAATTGCAGGGATCATGATCAACTACTGGCTATTCAGAAAAATTAATCTTCTCTCTTTGGTTCTTGTAGATCAGGTATCAACAGTCTTATTAAAATAAAAACAATACATGAAACAGAAAGACAAATGCGACTGAAAATGACTTGCTCTATCATAATCAGTCACTTGATTGTCAGCAAGTGTCACATCAGTGACTCCAGCGTATGTTGACTGTTACACTTTTGCTGTTAATGAGAGAAGAAGCTTAGCTGATATGTGGCCCTGACAATCTCCTGCTGTGCGAGACCTCTGTCACAGTTTGATTAATGTTTCTAGAAAAAGCTAGCTTGCTTGTTTTCACCTCATTTATAATAACTGTCAAGCATTTAAGTTTACAACTCTCCACATTGGAACGTGTGGAAAGATGAACGTCCCATCCACAAACTGAAACAGTCTGCTAAATGACTATAATGACCATGGACTGGGGCCCATCCACACACTGGAACAGTGCCTTAACAGGATGCAGACCATGGGGCCCATCCACACACTGGAACAGTGCCTTCACAGGATGCAGACCGTGGGGCCCATCCACACACTGGAACAGTGCCTTAACAGGATGCAGACTGTGGGGCCCATCCACACACACTGGAACAGTGCCTTAACAGGATGCAGACTGTGGGGCCCATCCACACACTGGAACAGTGCCTTAACAGGATGCAGACTGTGGGGCCCATCCACACACTGGAACAGTGCCTTAACAGGATGCAGACTGTGGGGCCCATCCACACACTGGAACAGTGCCTTAACAGGATGTAGACTGTGGGGCCCATCCACACACTGGAACAGTGCCTTAACAGGATGCAGACTGTGGGCCCATCCACACACTGGAACAGTGCCTTAACAGGATGCTATGGGGCCCATCCACACACTGGAGCAGTGCCTTAACAGGATGCAGACTGTGGGGCCCAACCACACACTGGAGCAGTGCCTTAAGAGGATGCAGACCGTGGGGCCAGTCCACACACTGGAGCAGTGCCTTAACAGGATGTAGACTATGGGGCCCATCCACACACTGGAGCAGTGCCTTAAGAGGATGCAGACTGTGGGGCCCATCCACACACCAGAAGAGTGCCTTAACAGGATGCAGACTGTGGGGTCCATCCACACACCGGAGCAGTGCCTTAAGAGGATGCAGACCGTGGGGCCCGTCCACACACTGGAGCAGTGCCTTAAGAGGATGCAGACTGTGGGGCCCATCCACACACTGGAACAGTGCCTTAACAGGATGTGGACTGTGGGGCCCATCCACACACTGGAACAGTGCCTTAACAGGATGCAGACCGTGGGGCCCATCCACACACTGGAACAGTGCCTTAACAGGATGCAGACTGTGGGGCCAATCCACACACTGGAACAGTGCCTTAACAGGATGCAGACTGTGGGGCCCATCCACACACTGGAACAGTGCCTTAACAGGATGCAGACTGTGGGGCCCATCCACACACTGGAACAGTTCCTTAACAGGATGCAGACTGTGGGGCCCATCCACACACTGGGACAGTACCTTAACAGGATGCAGACTGTGGGGCCAATCCACACATTGGCACAGTGCCTTAACAGGATGCAGACTGTGGGGCCCATCCACACACTGGAGCATTGCCTTAACAGGATGCAGACTATGGGGCCCAACCACACACTGGAACAGTGCCTTAACAGGATGCAGACTGTGGGGCCCATCCACACACCGGAGCAGTGCCTTAACAGGATGCAGACTATGGGGCCCATCCACACACTGGAACAGTGCCTTAACAGGATGCAGACTGTGGGGCCCATCCACACACTGGCACAGTGCCGTAACAGGATGTAGATTGTGGGGCCCATGCACACACGGGAACAGTGCCTTAACAGGATGCAGACTGTGGGGCCCATCCACACACTGGAACAGTGCCTTAACAGGATGCAGACTGTGGGGCCCATCCACACACCAGGAGCAGTGCCTTAACAGGATGCAGACTGTGGGGCCCATCCACACACTGGAGCCGTGCCTTAACAGGATGCAGACTGAGGGGCCCATCCACACACTGGAACAGTGCCTTAACAGGATGCAGACTGTGGGGCCCATCCACACACTGGAACAGTGCCTTAACAGGATGACGGGCTGTGGGGCCTATCCACACACTGGAACAGTGCCTTAACAGGATGCAGACTGTGGGGCCCATTAACACACTGGAACAGTGCCATAACAGGATGCAGACTGTGGGGCCCATTAACACACTGGAACAGTGCCTCAACAGGATGCAGACTGTGGGGCCCATCCACACACTGGAACAGTGCCATAACAGGATGCAGACTGTGGGGCCCGTCCAAACACTGGAGCATTGCCTTAACAGGATGCAGACTATGGGGCCCATCCACACACTGGAACAGTGCCTTAACAGGATGCAGACTGTGGGGCCCATCCACACACTGGAACAGTGCCTTAACAGGATGCAGACTATGGGGCCCATCCACACACTGGAACAGTGCCTTAACAGGATGCAGACTGTGGGGCCCATCCACACACTGGAACAGTGCCTTAACAGGATGCAGACTGTGGGGCCCATCCACACACTGGAGCATTGCCTTAACAGGATGTAGACTATGGGGCCCAACCACACACTGGAACAGTGCCTTAACAGGATGCAGACTGTGGGGCCCATCCACACACTGGAGCAGTGCCTTAACAGGATGCAGACCGTGGGGCCCATCCACACACTGGAACAGTGCCTTAACAGGATGCAGACTGTGGGGCCCATCCACACACTGGCACAGTGCCGTAACAGGATGTAGATTGTGGGGCCCATGCACACACTGGAACAGTGCCTTAACAGGATGCAGACTGTGGGGCCCATCCACACACTGGAACAGTGCCTTAACAGGATGCAGACTGTGGGGCCCATCCACACACTGGAGCAGTGCCTTAACAGGATGCAGACTGTGGGGCCCATCCACACACTGGAGCCATGCCTTAACAGGATGCAGACTGAGGGGCCCATCCACACACTGGAACAGTGCCTTAACAGGATGACGGGCTGTGGGGCCTATCCACACACTGGAACAGTGCCTTAACAGGATGCAGACTGTGGGGCCCATCCACACACTGGAACAGTGCCTTAACAGGATGCAGACTGTGGGGCCCATCCACACACTGGAACAGTGCCATAACAGGATGCAGACTGTGGGGCCCATCCACACACTGGAACAGTGCCTTAAGAGGATGCAGACCGTGGGGCCTATCCACACACTGGAACAGTGCCTTCACAGGATGCAGACTGTGGGGCCCATCCACACACTGGAACAGTGCCTTAACAGGAAGCAGACTGTGGGGCCCATCTACACATTGGAACAGTGCCTTAACAGGATGCAGACTGTGGGGCCCATCCACACACTGGAGCAGTGCTTTAACAGGATGCAGACTGTGGGACCCATCCACACACTGGAGCAGTGCCTTAACAGGATGCAGACTGTGGGGCCCATCCACACACGGGAGCCGTGCCTTAACAGGATGCAGAATGTGGGGCCCATCCACACACTGGAACAGTGCCTTAACAGAATGCAGACCGTGGGGCCCATCCACACACTGGAGCATTGCCTTAACAGGATGCAGACTGTGGGGCCCATCCACACACTGGAACAGTGCCTTAACAGAATGCAGACCGTGGGGCCCATCCACACACTGGAGCAGTGCCTGAACAGGATGCAGACTGTGGGGCCCATCCACACACTGGAACAGTGCCTTAACAGGATGCAGACCGTGGGGCCCATCCACACACTGGAACAGTGCCTTAACAGGTTGAGTATCTCAGAAGTTCTCCTTGCAGCTTCTATGAACTAAAAATAATAGAAAACTGAAACTCCTGAGGGAGCTTTGCCTCAGACTGTGCCTCCATTTTGCTCAGGCCAGTTAGTCTGCACAGGGTCAGCATCACAGTATATTTCTCCAATACTGACAGGAGAAACTTAATGTGGATTACCACCACATAAAGCTGAGTATATTATGCATTTCTGTATCATTATTTACATGCTGTATGGATAAAACACATGAGGTTAGTATCAACCAAGATCCATGCATGTTATTTCACCTCATACCCAGGCAATACACAGGTGCCTGTGTACCAAAACACTGACACACTTAAATGCTCAAGACAAAAAAAGTCCTGAGCATGGCTGCAAAGAGAGAAAACTAGGGATGCACAGACTAATCTGACCAAGCCGATTTTCAGCCAGAATAGAATTATAATCAGTAGATCCATCCTACATTTGGCAGATCGTGTCAACTGATCTTTAACGTCAACTAAATGCACTATGAATACTTATGGTGTGAAAGAAACTTGATGTCGTTGGAAGATGATGGCTGTTTGGGACCATTTCAAAGTACCCAAAGACAACAAGTCACAGCGACACCCACACTGACCACCACACAAAATATGGTTACCTCCACAGCTGCTTGCCTTTTATTTGGCTGCCTAGCATGCAATACATTGTTCCCTTACAACACTTCACTTCCCTGTGAACATAGAAATGTTAACTCAGATACATTCATCACATTCACATGCACTGCTTCTGAAGAAGTTTTGCTAGTTTAGTAATGCTACCAAGATCAACGCATCCCAGGAGAAAACCACACTGCGGTTATTAAATGGCTACTGCCCCCACAGCACACCAGCAAAGAGCAGTATGACCATCTTTTCAGGCAGCCTGTGACCTACCATCCCAGCTGTCACCACCACCTGAAGGGGAGGGGCCAACAGAGCCAACAGAAAGAACAGCATCAGAAGGGGAGGGGCTAACAGGGAGAACAGCATCAGAAGGGGAGGGGCTAACAGGGAGGGCAGCATCAGAAGGGGAGGGGCTAACAGGGAGAACAGCATCAGAAGGAGAGGGGCTAACCAGGGAGAACAGCATCAGAAGGGGGGGGCTAACAGAGGGAACAGAGTCAGTAAGGGGCTAAGGGAACAGCATCAGAAGGAGGGGCTACAGAGGGAACAGTGACACAGGAAATGTGCTACATTTACAAAGAGCTGAAGATGACACTAGATATGGGCTGGTTTTCATCACATCACTGATGTCACACACACATTTATTACTGAATCTGACTATTTTAATTTGAGAACAAAACCATTGATCACCATGGGTGTTGCACTAATACAGAACAGGTAAACTTTCTGCATATGTCACACTTGCATGTTGTGACATACACATCTTTTATTAGCATACATACATACATCACCTATCTCAGTATTTAATGATTTTTCCTCTTGAGTCTTAAAATAAAAGGTCAGTATCTCCATATTTCACAATATGTCAGTCCCAATTCACTAATCCCATGCTGAAGGCTCTTTTGGCATCCTATTACATGTTCTAGCTTTCACAACAACAGCCCGAAGTATTTCCAGCATGCACTTATTCCAGTTTCGTAAGATTCCGGGAATGCAACCTACATATGCAATGGTTCGCAAACGTTTTAGCTTAAGGCTAAGAAAAGACCATGCCAGATTCTTCCAAAAACCATCAGGTTACCGCAGAACCTGCTACATGCAGCTCCAGCTGAAACATCCAGATAGTAAAACTCAGTCAACATATGCAGGGAAACCCCATCACTGCTGAACACACCTGGTCATGCACAAGAAAGAGGCACCACTACCAAATGACCAATTGCATGATTATTCTGTTGAAGTACCATTTTGTTCAATTTTACCAACAGACAATTCACAATAACACATTTAAAGGAGTGTAATACTGTGATAGATGGATATGTTACACAAGGCTATCATATCTTCACAACTTCATACCAGCCCATACATACAAAACACAGCTCAATGACTCCCTGTTAATTGCATCTAGTAACAAAAGTAACATTGAGTATTGTGCCACATGTCAAATAAATTAATGCTGTCATTCCCTAACCAACGCCCCCCCCCACCCCAACACCGAGACCTCCGTATCCCACCTTCGGTTTCCATATCCTGCCCCTTGGGGGCTTCGCCGATGTCGATGGTGAACATGACGATCTTCGGGGTCATGGTGGACATCTTGTTGCTGAAGCAGAACTTGTAGGTGCCGTCCATGTGAGCAGCTACAGAGTACTTTCCGCTGGACTCTCTGTCCCCTTTATAAATCTGTTTCCCATCAGGCCCTGTAATCTGCAGCAGAAAAAGCCTGAGTCTACTGAACCCAAAGAGGTGCAAACACTTGACGTACCATAGAGATACAAGAAATTATACATATGCGAATAAAGGGAACAAAAATGTGCCTAACACTTTTGATTTGAAAATTACTGCCGTTTTAATTAGTATTTTTAAGCTTTCGCAACAATAAGGTTCATGATATTATAGAAGAAAAGCTGAGACTCTTACTTTCAAAGTTTTTTGGCACATCTTTCAATATTGCCAGCTCAAGCTGTGAGTGTCAAAATGCTAACAGTATTTTCACCTTTTTATGTACTGTGTCTACATATGTGACAATTGAATAAGGGCTAATACAAAAGCTCACTAATCTATGGTTTTGACATCCAAACTATTGGGTAGCAGAATTTTCACACCCTTGACAAATCTTCTTGAACCTGATTGCCAAATTTTACTATAAACCCAAGAGTGTAATGCTCAAGGGGAACCGTCAACTGAACCTGGCTGGCATGTCTGTTGAATAATTCTGTTTAGCAGGCCAGATTTGAATTTTTAATGAACACTCAGTTCAAAACTACATTCTCAAAACTGCCTATTTTTTTCAGCACAAAAATGTTATAGTAATATTCACATAATTATGCAGTATCTCTGTATTTATTAAGCTTCTGTAGCTAAACAGTATTGTAATTGTATATCTATCTAGTCAAGTGGAAGGCCCAGGGTACAGAGAAATATATGTTTTGTGTAAATAGAAAGGAGAGTCATTGTCTCTATCGATAGTGGTGTCAAGTTATTTTACATATTTGTTTGGGTCTGTGCGCATTCATATGTCCATATTTTTGTGTTTTTTGTCCACCACGAGGTGCACGTTCTTAGGCACATCAAAGCCACAATTGTAGTCAACCACAGATGCACTGCTTTACCGTTTTTAATCCAACACTACGCAAGGGAGGTTATTACCATCTGTTGTAATAATAATAAATCTGTCATGTATTTATGAAGTTTTATGCACATGCTGACAAAATGACAGAACTTTAGTGTCATTTTGTTCTTTACCAACAATATAAAGTACATTTTTAATGAAGTTTTACGTTCGTAGTCATGTTTCATACTTCTAAGATGACCTGGCATGTGCCAGAATGACATAAGTTCATGATTGTATCTTGGTTACATCCCTACACAGTTACAGAAAATTACACTTTCAAAAAAAAAAAAATGCTCAGTATTGTAATAACTGATGCATCAAAGAGTGATTATTGTAATTTTGGAAACCAATCAGCATAGCGATTTTATGTAGTACAGTAATTTTGTTGCAGGTCATATATACTCACTGATGATGACATACACTCAACTTTTCAAAACAGGACCTTTAACTCTTCAGTTGCAGGCAAATTCCCAGGAAGATTCTCAGAAAGATTCCCAGGTTTGAGTCCTACTCTTGAGCGCAATACTTACCCCGCATTTCCGTATAAATATAGTTCACATTGAAGTATAAAATAAATTAGACAATTTGAATGTCCGTTTTGTCCAACAAAGGCTTAGACAGTTCTAACCCAAAAACAATCTTGGTGTCACTACATTGTTGTACAAAATGACAGCGACATTCATCAAAGCCGGGAAGTTAGGGTTATTTGCAATGCTGCGAGCATAGTAGCTGCAAATTTTCTCAGCCTGCAACGACTGGAAACTGTGCAGAAGTTTATCATTTTTGAAAAATATAGTAGCTTACAAATATAATAGTATATCGAAAGCCCATATGGTTGCTGCTGTTGACTGCTGCTAATCTGCACACCACCTAGCTATGCTCCTTCGGCTTACCGCATCTAATTGCACACTTTATCCCTTTAGGAAAAAAACACGGTACATAAATCGAGTAGAGCGACGTTTATCTAAAGAAGATACTTATATGTCCGCAGATAAAGACAGTTAGCCTATGATCATCTTCCAGATGTTAGTTAGGTAGGCTAGCTTAGTATATGGTTTCCCATTATTAGCCAGCTAGCCTGCATTACATGGCCTATTGTTTCACCCGCGCTGGCAAATCCATCCTGCGCGGAACCATTTCGGTAATGCAGTAATCTAGTTTCTAAATACTAATTCAGACATGACAGTATTCTTTGGTCTTACCTCCACATCAATGTCCAGGAAGCCTCCCTCGGCAACTTCAAACATGAGGCCCATCTTGGTGCCGGAGTTGACCCGTTCAAAGAAGCACTCCTCGGCATGAGCGTCTATGCTGACGAAGTACCCCGAAGCTGTGGCGGATAAGACAGCTAAAAGGACAATCAGCTCCGAAAGAGTAAACATTGTTGTCTCTAGATTCTTATTAAATGTTGATGAGCTGTTTACTAAGTTTAACACCACTAGCAACAAAATAAGAAAATGTAGACAAGACACCAAGTGCCCAGGAAGCTGTCAGGCACCAACGCTCGGAGGTGGAGTTTGTATTTAGTGCTGTGACTGGGGAAAGGAAACGAGGATCTGTCCTCATACTGCCACGTAAAGCCAAACGGAGAGCGTCGAGGGACAAACAGACCAAATACGAAAATGCGATTTAAACATCGGATTACGTCCAGTGCGCGATTGTAGCTCCCTAATTAATATCCTAATCTTAAATGTGTCTTATTTTTGATGGTTTTTAAAATTGTCCTTTCCCATTAACTGAAACTTAAGTGAAAATCTGATAATATTTTTTCTGTGTAAAATACATATACTGTCGTGTGTTTACATTGGTATGTGGCCAACATAGACACAAAAGGTAGCATTTGTGTCTGTGTGATCTGTAATAGCCCACAGGAACTGCTGTTTAATGTACTAACCTTGGCCAAGTCAGCAGGCAAAGAGAATGGCCCTCCACCAGTCTCCAATTATCTAGATAAGCTTGTGATTATTGAAAGCTTGTTGCTTAGGAAATATAAGTTTAGGGCAATATCCCCCAATATCTGCCATGGTCCTTCCATCTACTGATATAATATAATATTAATAGTATCTTTGACTGCTGGCACCAAGAGATTCAAAATTACATAACCCATGGGAAGCACTCCACTTCAGCGTAATTAATTTCAAACAATGATGCCAAAAGGCAAAGATGGGCCTGAAATCACACTATACACTGATTTAAAAAATGGAAAACACAAGCATAATTGAAGAAAACGACAAGTCTTGGCACTATTGCTAAATAATACTGGAAAACTGACAAGCTGGGTAGCAAAAAGCTAAATTACCAAAGATTAATTGTACAAATCCCCTTTGAGAGACAAATGATTGGCTTGGCTGGCAGAAAATAGCATGGTACTATTCAAAAGAAAAGAGGCTGGCTAGTTATAAATATAAACTACAAATATCTTGCTTCTTATTACCTTTATAATAACCATGTGCAAAAAAGCATGCTGTCCATTGATAAAAAAGTTTTTCATTTTAATTCTTGCCAGTGAGGGAAAAGCAGCTTTGTATGGCATATTCAATAAAAAAATGAGACCTGTCCTCTCCTGCTGATTAAAACAAAATATGTCATTTTTATCTGTTGTTAAATGCATCAGAAGGCATCTCTAAATGCTACTTCCTTTGTAGAGCCTCACTTGCCACGCACTCATCATTCTATGTAACTATTCTTAGTTAACAGCTTTCAGATTTCTTTGCAAAGGGAATTATGGACTCCAGGAAACAAAATATTAAAAATTTAAAATTAATATTAACATGGAATTGTGTAAATGGAATATTTGTTAGCTTTCAGGCCTATAGCCTACCTGAGGTTAAGGGCAAAGAACAATCCAAGTTCAAGACAGGGATCCTAACTTGTTGTGTAGTTATATAGCACACTGTATAGCCCTTTAAGCTTTCACTTCTCCTCTATCAATGATAACTGTCAGTCAACATTCTGCTCATCATCTCAGACAGCTGTAGCCAAAAGGTCAGAGCTTTATCTTGTCATCTGCAGTAGTCAAATCCTCTTTAAAGCACAGCTTGCGTTCCTCCAGGTATCTCTTGGAACTGCTCCAGATGAAACCTCTGGTACCTCCAGTAGTGAAGTGAATTATCATTATTCTCAGGTAAGTGGCTCCTTCTTTGTGTATATTTAATAGTCTATGGACTATTTTGATGTCCAGTAACTGTATCCCCATGGGGAATATCCAAACAAATCTCCGCTATCTTTTGTTTGATGTTTTCATTTTCTTCTTCAGACTACGCTTAGAAATGAAGGCAACACCTTGGTTGATATCTTTCCATCATTCATTTTCTTTTCTCTGTCAGATGACTTCATGTTGGTTTTCTCTTTTATGCTGTCTTTATTTGATCCACATGGATTACCATGGCATTGACTTGCTAAAATGAGAACTTCCACTCAGTAATGCTCACTGTGCCCATTGTGACCATGTGCTCCAGGCCCTCAGTCCTTTCATCTTTTCCAAGATGTTCCTTCTAAATACAAGCAATGATATTTTCCTCAAGCTCACTTGGGTTTTGGTTCAGTTGGAGAGTTAAGGTCAGTCTACCCTTCAGGACACAGGAGCAGTCTTTTAGACTGAATGTCCATGATATCAGCAGAGTTATCACTTGTATAGGTGCGTTCTGTTTCCACTCCAGCTTGGATTCTCATCTGGTAAGTGTTGTTGGCTACAGTGGGTCTGAGTCTCGGTGGGTCAACTTCGACAGTCATGCCCCCAGAGTTGGTTGACCGCAGACGTTTCTCAATGACTTGCTCTATTCTTGTAGGAATCCATTTTCGAATGGGCACCTGTAAACCAGTTATTGTGCCATCTTAAAACAAACTCTGAGAGCCTATGTTGGCACTATGGTAGCTTCTTAATTACAATGTAAAAAGTTCAGAAAAGAAGGTCAATTGCTATTCCAAAATTGTATCAGTATTACTCTTTTCTATTAAAAAAGCTGTAAAGATCACTAAAGTCATTTTTTCCATGTACTTTCGGGGTCAGAAACTCCCAAATAGTTCAGCAACCTAAACTTGCATCTATAAGTTGCTTAGTGTAAGGCCACCATCTTTCTCTCTCTATCTCCACATATTTCACATTTTAAGCCCTTTTATTTCCTTCTCTGTTAATGGCGGCCATCAGCCTTGTCCAGACAGCCAAGGGGGACTCAATAAACCTGCTTATATATTACCTATAGGTATTGCATATAGGTATTGCATGGAAATGTATTCTTCTGAATTCAGTTGAGTTAACGATACCTGTAACTTCCATAATATAATTTGCATCACAGCAAAGAGGTGGCAGTGTATTTTGATGCAAAATTGCTGATAAGACTACTTAGATAAATAATAAAATGTTCAAACAAAAGAAGAGGTATGTAAAGAAGGTACCGGAAAGCAAACGTAACCTGCATGGCTCAGGACAAAAACCGACACAACCTTGCAAATCCCATACAGAAATGACCGCTCATGGTGAGTTGGGAACCCAAATCCTTTTTACTGTCAAGGCACAGTGCTAACCACTGAGCTGGGGAAATGTTTAAACAACAAACAAGCATGTCAACAGTTTCCACCTGTTTCCAAAGTTTAAAAAAACCTAAAATAGCAATGACTATTATTAACATTTCAAATGTAGTATATTTTTATTTGGCTATGTTGATAGGCTTTTAAAAAAATATATAAATGTTATAATACAAAGCTATAATAATTATTATTTTACATTTCACTTTGGGTACGAGTGGAAAATGTTGACATGCTTATTAACAATGGTACATTTGATTATTATTAAGCTTAAAATTAGTTATAAACTGTTTTTTTTAATTGGCATCACAAACAGTGTCAGTAGAAAGACTGGAGCTCTGATTGTTTGTTTCTTCGCAGGACTCAGTTATCGTTCACAAACCTACAGATTATCTCAATTGTTTCAACGTCTATCTTTAAAAAGATTATCCATGTTAAAAACTGAAAATGTGCTAGAGCGCATTAAATACATTGTATATATGAAGCAGTACTACTTACTATTACTATACATTGCTCTTGGAACCTTGTTTTCTAAACAGCGAGAGGGGTTCACTTCAAGTAAGGAACATTTATGCTTTTCTGCACTGACTCTTTTATTATGCTCACTTCACAGGACGATGTGTAATGTGAAGATCTGAAAATCGTAAGTGTCGGGATAGTGTTAGCAAATGTCTGACAACCTCAGACTTTCCCTCAATTTGGGCGTTGCCTATCCAGTTCATGTTCCGAAATGATTGGTTTTTATGGAGACAGAGCAGGCATTCTGCGCATGTCAAACACAAGTGTTCCATTCCGTCGCATGTTTGGTGACGTTTTAACCTCGACTCCAACTAGCGTTAGAGTCAAAGGGACTGAGGCCTAAAAAATTTTAATTCGCATCATTTTTTTAAACAAATGTACACATTCTTGTTCCCATTTTGAGCGGGGTCACGACCTTATGAGGCCTTGTTTTGGGGTAAATGGTGGGACAGAAGAGCAACCAATAGCTTACTGCTAGCACGTTCTATAACAAGGAACTCTAGTCAAGGAAACAAGGCTGAAAGAAAAAAATTGAAAATGACATCTCGGAGGTAAGGTCTGGATTTATGGAACAAAAAACGTCTCAAGGCTGCTTGAGTTGGATATATTCATAATGTGGAATTAAACATCTCTACCTGTCTGTAGCCGAACTGCAACAGAAGGCGTTTCGTTTAAGTTAACAATTGGGAGCTAGATGGCAACAATACCTAACTAGCTGGCTAATATTAAATAAACTAGCAAGCTAGCTAGCTAGCTAACGTTATTCAGGATAGGAGCACATCGTTTCGCTCGCCAATTTGCCTTATAAGTTAGATATATTTGACTATAGATAAAAATATTCCATTTAACTCTCCAGGTGGCGCTCAGCCCAAAACAGTATATGATTATAGGGTCGATGGCCCATACTTTGTTGCTAATTGTCTTTAGCTAGCTAACGTTATAAGATAGTGAAACTACCCAATGACTATTGCTATACAATGTTAGTCAGTGGTGAAGCGCCTTAGCAACACTTGCAGGGATAATAACACAGATAATCTTGGACATGTAAATTGGCAATATTGATTTGTATTCCTGAGGAAACTTAGAAACGAGCTAGCTTACCCAAAACAGCTAACTGAAAACTATCAATGTGTGTGCAAAATAAAGGGTTAGCAAGTCTAACATCAAGCCACAATGGATCTATTCCGGTTGTAGATGACTGTAACTTTTAGTGGTACATTTAAATAGGCTAACGTGATGCTAATGAACTTTCAGTTTATGTGTTGTCAGATTAGATGGCGATAAACCTTTTGCCCGTGTTGGGTGTAAGAGCTTTGTCTTAGAGAAGAAAATTAAAATAAATATTCCATGTTAGTTAGGGTTTTGAATCTAAATACACTGCGTTTTTGGTCTAATGACAAGCACAGACAATAATCACAGTGTTATGTTTCAGTTAAAATTCATCCATCGGTTTAAGTACAAACTGCTGTTTGTGTTTCGTGAAACACATTGTATTCTAAAACTTTAGCTCTCATCAAACGACTGCTGACCTGTTCTCTTGGCGCAAAGTCTCGGATAAAGCTCTTGTCAAAATTATTTATCGTGTTCCAGTATGTTGTCCTCTCGTATTTTTGTCTCCTCGTTCCCTCGGTGTCCTCCACTTCATGAAGCGTCCAGGAGCATCGACGATAATTCTTGATGTTCACGGAATATCATAAAAACAAAAAAACAAATCAGACAAACTTGTGGAAATTTGAACAAATCAGTACTTGACAGTTAACGGTTTTAGATGGTATTTAACGGTCTTAAAATAGTTATCTTTTTTATTAATTATTTGATGTATTTAATGTTTTACATAATTGATTGGCTTCCTCTGCTGTTTCAAAAAAAATATGATCAATCCTGTGGGACATTCCAGGTAAGAGAGAGAAGCTGGGGAAGAGGTCACAGATGTGATGGAAAAGAAATTGAAAATACATTTTCAAAACAATGACTATTCTTAGTACTAAAACTGGTCCAGTTTGAAATCATAGTCTTGATAGATTTACAGAAAACACCATATGTATCACCTAGCAAAGTTGCTCAAAGACCAGGGACAGGTTATGTCAAGTACTCCTTTGTCTGGGTTATTTCACATAGGATGAATTGGCCAAACTGTCACATTGCATATCCTAAAAATTCAGCCAATGACAGGGGGGCTAAGCCGATGATAGGGGGCTAAGTTGGTCCTATCACCCTAGTGGCCACCTTTGGTCAGGGCAGGTATCCAAGGGGCACAAACCGAGTGTGCACTGAATTCTCCTTCCTCTGACAATGTATGCAGTTTGATTAGCGGTGTTGCTGCAGTGTGGGGGAAAAAGCAAGCTTGTCGTCACGTGAACAGGAGGAGTCGCGTGTCTACGGCTCTCCTCTTAGAGCCAGCAGGATGGTCGCCACGGCAAGCCGCATAGCATGGCCGAGGTTGGGGAGAAGAGGGAAGCGATTGGCAGGGGGTCAGATTGTGGCTTGTACTAGCCGTACCTTTGCCCTTTGAGAGTCGCCATGTCCCATTGTCTCTGGACCTTGACAGGCTGAAATGTGGCCACCCTCTTCCCAGCTGCAAGCTCCATCCCTCAAGAGGATTTGCACACTTTGGCGAAGACTACTGCATGTTTGGGGTATATAAGCTACTTCCGCACTTGTCTCAATGTGACCTCAATCACCTCAATGTATGTAATGAGGTCATCTATATCCCCACATGCCAGGGCAAGAATGTGGTTGACTCAGTGACTTCGTATCATCCTCTTTGGGCGGGCACCTACGCAACCAGTCATTATGCTGGTGCCATCAGAGCCAAAGCCGCACAAATTCTGTGCAGGTAGGTTATGTGCAGGAAGCTCGCCCAGTATGAGAGCTGTGATAGTTTCCGCATTAGCTGAGTCATATGCTCGAATACATCTTTAACTTAAAGGAAGTCCAGGCGTGACTCAACATGGCTAACGTATATGAGCAGCTGCACAATGACTACAGAGTCTGTGACTTTAGCAGCTAGGACACTGTGAGAGTTTGCTTCCTCAAACGCTGAAGTCGTTTGCTCCTTAAAGAGCTATCCAAAAAGCAGTCTTATACTGTGTTTATTTCTTTGACTCGTTTGGAGTTTTATGCCTGCCAGACCTACTGTTTTCCTCAAGTACAAGCAGAGGAACCAGCTTGTGGTTTGCCAGTTCTTCCTGGCCAAGCCAATTTTCAAAAGAAAGGAGCTGTATGTGATAATGTCTCTCCCCACTTGTGTCATGTGGAAACCAAGGGTGGTCATCTCCTCTGAATTTTTTTTTTAAATATGTCTTTGTTCATATTAGATTCAGCATGCTCTTTGTTAGCACGTGCTAACTTTAAGGAGGCAGAAGGGTTAAAAGGGTTCTGGTTGTTATACGTATTGTATGAATTATGAATTCTGCGCCACAGGGAGAACAGCCCTTTCCTTTATTACCCACCAAAGCCATCTTCCTCTGAAAAAGAAGTGGCTGTGTTTGTGAGCCAGCTATGTTTAGTACCAGTCTTTACTTTCCCTTTCTTTTATTCGTGATTCTTCTGTTTGAGAGAGTGAGGAGAATGTACCAGAGCAGATACAGAATGGATGCACAGTGTGTATCTTCATAGCCCCAGGAAAGTACTCCGGTTGTAACTTCATGGCTGCTGATGTAGGCTCTGTCTTCTCCAAGTGTGGATGTCACGGTATGAGTTTTTGATTATAGTAAATTATAGTAGGAGGAAAAATCACGGTTTCATGGTTTTTCCCTGAGCAGAGGGGACACCCTATGTGGACATTTTTGACCTTTTCATCATGAATTATTTTTGTACAGCCATTCATCTTATCATGCGCTATCCCTTACGTATATCGAAATTAGATTGTGTGTAAAAACCTTAAACAATTTTTTTTTTACAAGAAAATCCAAAAGTTTTTTTTTTTATGTGTACTATACCATGTAAAATTCTTAAGTTTATGGCCGTGATGTTTTTAAGCGTAATTAATCGTGAAATTGTTTAGTTGCAACATCCCTAGTGTGGAGTCAGCCGTTCTGCAGCACTGTGTGGCTCTGTGGACGTCCCTGGCTCTGCAGCTCTCACTTACACCATGGCTATCGCAGACCGCCTGGACTCAATCTCACCATCTGTGAAACCTAAAGACAAATAAGTGCGTCATTTCACGAAACCACCAACACACATTCAGGCCGAACGGGAAGCGATAGTTTGCATTTAATTGCACAACGCAAATTAAACAAACGTATTGAACATAAAACAAAAGCCTTATTAGAATTTTTCAGAAAGACGGATCTAAAATTGTGTAAACGAAACCGACCCACAGCCTTGTCGTTAAAGTGAGGAGACAGAGTCTTCTGGGTTGAGCTACGTTCTCATTTCCTTTTCTGTGACATCCTTTCAGTATGATAGAAATATGAAGGCGTTAATATATGCTGTGATAAAGATGAAGAAGCACACCCCAGTGATTGACCTACAGCAAACATTAATTTCAGAAGCAACTGGGGGTTCAACATAGTCTATAGTACTGCTTCTGCCCTCTTAATGTGATTTCAAGCAGAGCATTGTGTAAAATAACTATATAGCAGATTTGGTTGTAATATCCCCTGATGATATTGCTGTGTGTTCCTCCAGATGGCTAGTAGAGTAGCTTACTGTCATGCTTTGTAACCGAGCAGAAAGACAAGGATGGTGAAACCCAACTGTTCAACACACAACTATTATCTTGCTTTGTTGCTCTATTGAAGATGAGGTTCTTGCTATGGATCTGTTTCCTCTCTTTTGTTTTTTTTTGTGTTGTTGTGGTTTTATACTTTTAAACGTTTACAAGATGTTATCAGTTTTATGTTGACCTGCCCAAGATGAGCCTTTTACAGATGCAAAAACCCTGCCGTTTGCAGTTTAAAATGTGAAAGTTTGGATTTTCTGGTCTGCAGGTGGTTCCACCCAAACATCACCGGTGTGGAGGCGGAGAACCTGCTCCTGACCCGAGGCGTGGACGGGAGCTTCCTGGCCCGGCCCAGCAAGAGCAACCCGGGGGACTTCACTCTGTCCGTGCGGTGAGTAGGCCCATAGCGCAGGCCTCGTTCCCCTGAGTCCTGGAGGGTGGGAATCCCAGTCTTCTCTCACTGCCTTCACCTTTAGCATACATTTCCCATGTTTCCTTGTGGCAGATTAGCTGCTCCTCAGAATTAGGGATGGAAACTGAATTTCAGGACATAAGAAACACTGACCAAATCTAAGAGGTGCCAGTCATCATCAGAATACTTTCAATAAAGAATAAAGATTACGCGCTGTAGTTTTTTTGGTGGTGCAGTGGATGAATGAATCTGGGAGAAATCCCAACACTTTGACTTCCTTAGAAACTGGACAAGCTTTCAATCCAAACAATACAATTGCAGACAACTTACACTGAAAATTCCCATAAACCTACATAGCTTTGCAGCTTTCTTGCACTGTCCCTCTGTATGGCACCTTTATCTGAAATATGTACTAGCTTATATATACTGCAGTCCTCTGAAATATGTGCAAGTTTGGTATTTCTTTTGGCCATTTCGGGAAATGTAAGAACGTTTCAGTAGATTGACTTTTTACAGAACACTCTGTCTGTCCCCCCCCCCCGAAAACAGGAGGAATGGAGCGGTCACCCACATTAAGATCCAGAACACGGGAGACTACTACGACCTGTACGGGGGTGAGAAGTTTGCCACCCTGGCTGAGCTGGTACAGTATTACATGGAACATCATGGACAGCTGAAGGAGAAGAATGGCGATGTCATCGAGCTGAAGTACCCGCTGAACTGTGCCGACCCCACGAGTGAGAGGTGAGCTGACCAGCAGGTTGAGTCTCATTCATTACCATGAGGAGGTCCTTCCACTCTTGACACAACACATTCTGACCCAAACATTGCCCAACCTCAAGTCGAATCACTACCGAAAATACGTCACTTTAGTCAGTCTGAAAGAAAATAGGCAATACTTGCTTGTTTTTCGTATTGTGTTTTGATGGCCTGCATGACCAAAAATCAGAATGCACTTTTAACGATTTTCACATGCAGTCATGTATTTCATAAACGTGTTTCCCGCAGTATTTCACGCGGGTGTTTCTTCTATTCAGAAACTGAAGTGCAAGAACGAATGTACTGTGAAAGCAGGGCAAGGAAAGAAAGAATTACTCTTTTATATGGTGAGGAGGACAAGTCACCCCAAGGGATACAGTGTGTCTAAAAGGCAATGTCAGTCAATCCGTGGATGGAAAGATAACGTCCTGGTTTCAAGTTTGAGCTCTGAATAGTTTGATTTGTGTGGAATACAATTCAGCCTTAAGGAGACAGACCAACCTTTCGCGCCTCTTTTTTAAGGAAGCAAGTGGTCTTTATTGCTTTTAATACTCGTATTACAATGCCCTTCTTTGAGTGTTAGCTTTTGGGCTTGTGAGCAAATAGATAAGCAGGGTGTCTCCATTCTTGTTTTGACAGTTTAGTTTTAAGAATGCTCTATTTTCATACTTGCGTTGTTCTGCTTTGAATGGCTTTTCACCAAATAGTTTCAAATACTTTCAGAAAAAATGGTTTTCATTGGTTTTGGTAGGTGCTAGGTAGATGCCATGAATTTAGCTTGCTGCTAGCATTAGCTGTGCCTTACCTTAAGATGTAATTGTATCGTCTGAAAGGTTATTTCTTATGGTGAAATGAATACAGTGTCAATATCTGAAAATCAAAACTTGGTGGTATCAATTAGTTGTTGGTGCAGTTGACAATAGTTTGGAGAGACTGAACATGTAAGCGACATGTTTTAAAGTGTATTTGCATACAATATGATTTTGAATTATAAAGCAGAACCGTTTTGGTTGATGGAGTGATATTTGGCTCTACCTATAAGAATACATGAAAAGAATGACACAGTTAATAGCTTATCACTGTGAAAATAGACAGCATATGTTCCGCCCTTTGCCATTTTGTATAAACTAGACCGCTGGCTGCATTGATTGTACTGATCATGTTGTTTTTTTGATACCATTGTCGTAATCAAGCACAGTTAAGTCAATGTATATTTCCCCACTGTCCCCACTGGCATGAGTGGGGTTTTTCCACCCTTCCCGCTGGCACTTCTGACCTTGTTTCCAGGGCCTAGAATAGCTGCTGTTTCATTTTGAAGAACAAAACCTTCAGACTGTGGTTCCACAAGAGCATAACCCCTACCTGTAATAGGCCCTCCAGGACTGGAGTTAAACCTGCAGACACTGCGGCCCTCCAGGACTGGAGTTAAACCTGCAGACACTGCGGCCCTCCAGGACTGGAGTTAAACCTGCAGACACTGCGGCCCTCCAGGACTGGAGTTAAACCTGCAGACGCTGCGGCCCTCCAGGACTGGAGTTAAACCTGCAAACACTGCGGCCCTCCAGGTCTGGAGTTAAACCTGCAGACACTGCGGCCCTCCAGGACTGGAGTTAAACCTGCAGACGCTGTGGCCCTCCAGGACTGGAGTTAAACCTGCAGACACTGCGGCCCTCCAGGACTGGAGTTAAACCTGCAGACACTGCGGCCCTCCAGGACTGGAGTTAAACCTGCAAACACTGCGGCCCTCCAGGACTGGAGTTAAACCTGCAGACACTGCGGCCCTCCAGGACTGGAGTTAAACCTGCAGACACTGCAATCCTCCAGAACCGGAGTTCAGTTTCTGCATTGGTACTGTGCCATAATCTTATTTTTGCTGACTTGTCTGTCTGATAATGGAGTCATCGATATTGACCTTAGTTTGTGCAACAGAGGCCGGCAGATCGCTGAATGTTCCAGCTATTTGCATCTGAAGGCCAACTTGAGTATGTATAAAAAATGTTAGGGCTCTCGTGAATAAATATGACAGAATGGCCTATAACTAATTAGTACTACATTTTCAACAGCCTTATTTAATTGAGATATGAGTAAGAACAAGAACCAGCATGCACAAGAACCCCCCAGGACTGGGGTTGAGGACCCCTGCATTAGTGTGAAACTGCGGCCTGCTTCTCACAAACGATCAGATCAGAACGGTGTGGTTTGAGTCCGAGGCAGGCTTGGAAAGTACCATACAGAGCTGGGTCTATTTTGTTCATAGCCTTTGATTTTGTGACAGTCAGATTAATGAAACCCTGATTGACTCGCACATTTAAACGTTGGATTTGAAATGAAAGAACGACTATGAGGTCATTCAGCATTAAGTTGAAGGTGTCTGCATCCATACTGGGGATCAGGGCGTGTCGAGTCCCACCAACAGACCTCAGAACTTTACTGAATGTCTACCTTACAAGCAAGTGGCAGGCTGAATGGGACAGGAGTGGAAGTAATAAACTCTATGAAATCAGCCCTGTTGTCGGACATAGACTTATGTTCTCTTTCAAAACTCGATGCCAGCAAATAGCATATACAAGATGTCAAATAGGTCAGTCAAGACTTGCGCGTGTATTTACTAAAGGGTGAAGAACCACCATTGTGTGGCTCTTGCAAGACTCCTCTGTCTCTTAAGCATATCTTACTGTACTGTTCTGCTTTTATTACCATTAGGCAAAGGTTGTATCCTGAAAGATCTTTGAAAAATATTTTTGCTAAGGTGCTTCTGGGAAAAAGTTTAGAATTTTAGAATTTATCACACATACATGTAAAGTATTCTATATAGGATTTTTTTTACTTGCTGTATGAGGGTTATCTTAGTCTGTAATCATATTTGTATATTTATTACTTAAAGTCTAAGACCGATAGACATCACAGCATGCTGGGAACAGAAGAGAAAAACTAATGTGAAAAAAGCATGAGCATGACTAACCAACAGTGAGCAGGAGAATGCCTTTTTGTCTGATTGATAATGATGATAAAGTTGGCTAAAGCACTTTAATTTTCATTATTTTTTCAGCATCATATTAAAACATATCATTTTTGTTGTATTTAACAGAAATGACATGCAGGTAATGTGGAATTAGTTGTGGTGTGTTTAAATTAAATTGGCACATGCTCTGAAGCCTATTGATAAGAAAAGGTGCACCAGCTCAATGTGTAGACAATTTCTCTCTGATCCACTAGGTGGCACTGGAGCACCAGTTGGGAAATTTTGGATTTCTATGTGTCTTGGATGATTTTTTTGGATGCTTGCACTTGTACAGAATTTTGTAGGATGGTCAATTCTGGAACGATACACAACTCTTCCAAACTTTGTCTAACTGTGGATCTGTATTGCAATTTTTACAAGTTTAGATGCAAAAACTATTTTTTTTGTACACCATGCAAATGTGGCAGTTTCATTTTTAACATATTTTGGTCATTGTCTTTCAAATTTGAGAAGTTGCTTCAACAAAAATATATGGAGCTTAATTTAAAAAAATATATGAGGTGGCAGTAATTTATCCCATATGCACCATATTTAGGTGTTTGACCCTAGGGATATTACTTGCAGCTATATTTCGATTTTTATGGTTGCATGTGTTTATGTGAGAAATTTACCATCTGTATATAACGTGCAGTATACATTAGTTATGCTTGATGTTTAATTGTATTCGTATGTCAGGATGCTCTAAATGAATCACCTGCTGTCAGCATGTGCTAGCATGTGTGAGCGTGCCCACAGCCGGCGCTCTGACCGTCCCTGCCTCCCCCTCCAGGTGGTTTCACGGTCACCTCTCGGGCCGCGAGGCGGAGAAGCTCCTCACGGAGAAGGGGAAGAACGGCAGCTTCCTGGTGCGCGAGAGCCAGAGTCACCCCGGTGACTTCGTGCTGTCGGTACGCACCGGCGACGACAAGACGGACAGCAGCGACAGCAAGCCCAAAGTCACCCATGTCATGATCCGATGCCAGGTACCCACACCGCTGCCACTAGAGGGAGTCATAGGGCTGGGACAATAGAGCTAAATATGGCTTTATCATCCTTCTGCTGGTGGGATTTTGTCTTAGGCTCTGCTTCCAGCCATGCATTCAATTTTAAAGAAAATTTGCGCAATTCATACACACTGTATACCCACATACTGTACGTTTATTCTTATGTAATACAGTAGAACCTCCATTTAAAGCTGATCTCTTAGAAACACTGGAAAACACATTATATTTTAGCAAACATTTGCCAGTCTCCAATAATCACCAGGTTTCTTAAAGTGTTTCCTAATTCTAATTCCCAGCTATCTAATCTTTTCTTCATCGGTTTACTATCGATATCGTCATCGTATACCTTAATGTATTGGAGAGTTAGTGGACTGTTTTACAGTAGGTTTGTGTTCAGAATCAATATATTTACCTCTGGCTTCTATCTGTTTGCTCAGTTCAACATACAGCTGTGTCTAACAGAATAAACACAGGTCTCCATCAACCAAGTGGTGGTTTTGTTTGTGGAAGCAGTTTTACGGTACAGGGCAGGGATTTATATATACAGTGGGGTCCAAAAGTCTGAGACCGCTAGTGGAAGAGCTTCAATTTTGCATTCTTTTACATTTTAATTGAACTGTTAAATTACAAATTATATTAACAATTTGTGTGAAAGGTTGTGTCTTGAATTTCCAGAATGTCTTTAGTTTTCAGTATGTCCCCTTTTGCTGACACGGACTCCACAAGTTTGAGCAAAACCTGATGATACATGTTATCACATGGTCTTTAAGTGCACAAAACGTTCTTGGCCTCTAAGTGCCACAATAAATGTTTGATGGGGTTTGACCTTTTCTACAAAGGAATTGCCAGGGTCATTGTCACGCATTTGCTTAAATTTGACGAATCTGACATTGTATAGAATCTGCAATATTTCTACTCTACTTTAGATGTCAAAACTTGTTTTAAATGTTTCAAAATTCTAAAACTTTCTGATTATTTCCAGATTTACATGAAAAAAGGTTTGGGGAAAAAAAAATGTTTTATGTGGTCTCAGACTTTCGGACCCCACTGTACATACTTACCCCATACGTACCAGTTGTTGCTAAGCTTCAGAATATTCTAGACTCTGTTTATTACTAGTAAACAGACGATAGAACCTCACACTCATGAAACTGGGCATGGTCTTTCTCAGCAATGAGATGTTTGAATCTCTGAAAATGTCTTCAGTATACACCTTAATCCCTTGAGTTGGAACTGTAACTTGTCAAAGGGCTTCCTGTCAAGGAATGGTTTGGGATGAGAAGTGAGCAGGTCGTATCTGTCCTGCCATAGTTTCGGGATGGGGGAATAAGCAGGCCTTCTCTCTGCCTTGCAGCACGACCTGAAGTACGATGTGGGAGGAGGCGAGAAGTTCGACTCGCTCACCGATCTGGTGGAGCACTACAAGAAGAACCCCATGGTAGAAACGCTGGGCACGGTTCTCCAGCTTAAACAGGTACGCGCCTCAAACCCAAATTCACCTGCTCATGACTATTCGAAGCTTTTGTGTAAAGCTGCCAACCTGTAAGAAATACGCCATAGAAATAAAGTAGTAATGATAAGACGGAAGTCTGTTGGTAATAGGAGCTGCCTTGTGGATTCATGTCCCCTCTCTGCCCCTGTAGCCCCTGAACACCACCCGCATCAACGCGGCGGAGATCGAGAGCCGTGTACGCGAGCTCAGCAAGCTGGCAGAGGCCACCGATAAGGTGAAGCAGGGCTTCTGGGAAGAGTTTGAGGTAAGGACCATTACACACACACACACACAAACACCTACGCGTGTGCGCATACATGGAGTTCACTGCTCCCTCTCCTCTCTCCTACATACACGCACACACACACACACACACACACACACAGCTGAATCCTCTCCTCTCTCTCTCCTCTCCTACACACACACACACACACACACACACACAGCTGAATCCTCTCCTCTCTCTCTCTCCTACACACACACACACACACAAAGCTCACTCCTCTCTTTCTGACACACACAAACACACCGAGTTCCATATTCCGTCTCTTCTCTGTCTCACACACACACACGCACACACCTCACTCCTCTCCTCTTTCTCTCTCCTACACACACACACACACACACTCAAAGCTCACTCCTCTCTTTCTGACACACACACAAACACACGAGTTCCATACTCTCTATCTCACACACACACACACACACCTCACCCCTCTCCCCTCTCTCACACAGACTCTGCAGCAGCAGGAGTGTAAGCTGCTCTATAGTCGCAAGGAGGGCCAGCGAGTGGAGAACAAGAACAAGAACAGATACAAAAACATCCTGCCATGTGAGTTACCGCAGCGCCTAATACGCAGAGTAATCTCTGCACTCCCCCAGTCAACACTCTCAGAACAACACTCCACTTTCACCATTTTAACAATAAGCCTGCTTCCTTCTCCCAAAATAGCAGAATTTATTATCTCTGGCAGTGCAGTGCAGAAAACACCATCACTGTTATTACCGGTGACACTGAATGCATTTAATCGTTTAAGGATTGGGACGACTGTTGACTTGAAGCTCAACTTTTGACTTGAAGTTCCCCTGATTGTATGTAACATGTAAAACAATCTGAGTACTGTGAACACACACTGAGTCACTGTGACTGACTGGCTCTCAGTGCGTCACATGCAGACTGTCTGTGCTGTTTGTGTGTTTCTGACTCCGCCCCTCTGCTCTCACACAGTTGACCACACACGTGTGGTCCTGAACGATGGCGACACAAACGAGGCCGGGTCCGACTATATCAACGCCAACATCATCATGGTAGGAGCTGACTTCACGGTAACCAACTTCCAAATGCCCGTCTCATGCCCATTGTGAATGCATTTTGTGTTTAGAGATAGTAACGTTAAGAATAAAACATAAGATTGATAGTGAGAGGACCTTGCTGTCCCGTTGTTTTTTGGCATCTGTAACATGTTAGGTAAGTGTGGGAGGCTCAAAGATTGAAGCCCGTGGTGGTTTTGTGTCCTCAGCCCGAACTGGAGTCCAAGTGCAACAACGCCAAGCTGAAGAAGAGCTACATCGCCACGCAGGGCTGCCTGCAGAACACCATCAGCGACTTCTGGAGGATGGTCTTCCAGGAGAACTCCCGCGTCATTGTCATGACAACGAAGGAGGTGGAGCGGGGCAAGGTGAGCTCTTCCTGTCCTGGGTGCGACATGATTCCTCCGATCTGGGAGATGCGGAGCAAGTCATGGAAACCGTGTTTTTAGAGGAAGACTGGAATTTGATCATCCCGCACAGTGGTCCAAAGTGATATACAACTGCCTTGCTGTTCTATCAGGGAAATACGCTGACATATTGATATGTCAGTTGAGCTAGCAGTGAGTGAGGGGAGAGAGTGAGTACAGGGACACAGCTACTCTCATCCACTGTCTGCTTAATGGTCTCCTATGACCCATTTATATGTCAGAGCCCGAGTGTAGCAGAACTTCGGTGTTCCAGTATCGTCTCTTAGACTTCTTTCCAGTTTAGTGGTCCCCCCAGAATGTTTTTACAAGGTGGTGCACCACGTCATCCAAAACTGAACTGAATTTGTTATACAGTGCATGTATTACAAAAGTCTGTTCAATTATATGAATTCTACATTAAGTTTGTCTTGTTTGAAACATTCAAAAATGCCTTTTTTACTTTCAGTTTCACTTTAATTTTTGTATTTTCCTTGCTAAATCGGTTGACATGGCTAATTTCGTATCTTGGCACTGGAAAGAGAACACAGTGACATAGTATTGCAGTGCTATTGCATTCTTTTGGGTGAACCCTGCTGTGTGAAACATCAGCTTGCTCGTACCTTCTGGTCACCTTCTGTTTCCACTGTGTCAATATGAAACATGATGCCATTCCTGACTCCTGTGCTTGTGTTTCCGAGGGCTAACATGGTGAACGGGACAGGCGACTGAAGGGGTGTGTGTTTGCTTTTGCAGAGCAAGTGTGTGAAGTACTGGCCCGATGTGTCTGCGCTGAAGGAGTACGGTGCCATGCGGGTGCGCAACGTGAAGGAGACTTCCGCCCACGACTACATCCTGCGGGAGCTGAAGCTGTCGAAAGTGGGACAGGTGAGCCCCGCCCAACAGAGCACCATGCTGTGTGATTGGTGCTGGTCTAAAATGGGAGGGAGAACAACACTGTGTGATTGGTGGAAGCACTAGGCAGCACCATGTCTTAGATCCAGCCCATATCTTTGATACACACTTGGATGCTAAGGAGTTGTGGTGAAATCTTTGCTGGCATAAACTTACCACCCAGACTAACTGTGTGATTGGTATAGTACCCTGCTCACCTCTCCCAAACTGGATATAACCGGATCTAACCAGCTGTGCGTTACAGGGGAACACAGAGCGCACAGTGTGGCAGTACCACTTCCGAGCCTGGCCCGACCACGGTGTGCCGACTGACCCAGGCGGTGTTCTGGACTTCCTGGAAGAGGTCAACTTGAAGCAGGAGAGTATTCTGGAGGCTGGGCCAATCGTGGTCCACTGTAGGTGAGAGAAACAGACAACTTTTAATTTGCCTTTGGGTCGTCATTGGTGTGCGCTTGTTTGTATATGTGGTCACTCAAACACAAGGTTTTGCAGCTACATTTGTCCTGTAAATTTTATTTTATCAGAACATAACAGAATGATCTAAATTCAATTGCAGGAAATTCAAAAACAAACAGGTCATAATGATTGCCTTTCCTCTAATCATGCAAACTGTAATTCTTCACCAGGTTTCATTCAAATCTAAAGCTTTGTATTGTTATATAGAAGTATATGTAGCTGTGTATGACAGGAGATTTGAAATAGATTTATAATTTTTCAGATTATTTGGATCAAAATTAGGTTCCTTCAGTAAGGCTTAACTTACGTGAGCAGGTGATTAAATTACTACACAAGATATTTTACGCGAGAAGTACTCCATCGCCATGGAATACTTTTTGTTCTATATGAATCAGTCAGGAAATAGACACTTAATTATTGCATGTACGCATTTCAACTATTCATTATTTTTTTTGTTTCATTGCAGTGCTGGGATTGGTCGAACAGGAACGTTTATCGTGATCGATATCCTTATTGATGTCATCAGAGAAAAGGGTCAGTGCACTTTGGGTCAAAGTACATCATAATTATATTTGTTAAATTTAGCCCCTGAAGCTGTATGGTTCTATATGCGGTTTGTTCTTATCGGCCTGTACATCGGTATCGGCCAACATTTGCCTTGTTGACTGCCATCGGCCATCAGCAACTAAAATGACATTCATCGATGGCAGTGGCCGATGTTTATCTGTTGTGTTGCATCAATTTTGCGAGGGCTGAATGTGAAAGAAGGTTATATTAATGTTATATTATTTCATAAATTTGTATGATTGAATTTGTGCTCATTCATAGTGTGACAAAGGGCTGAAAGACACATTTCAGTGAATTTTTTTTTTTATAATGAAGTTAGCTTTGTTTCCCTGGAACAAAAGGGGGAATAAATAGCAACAAAAACAAAGTAAACAAGAAAAAAACATTGGTATCGGCCATCGGCCAAAATGTTACCGTAAACATCAGATATCGGTATCAACCCAGAATTTCACAATCGTTTTATCCATCCCTAGTTCGTTCTGTTGCAGGATCATAGCATCATTTTGTTGTCCAGTACTCACTGATATCAGCCTGTAGCAGGCCAGTAACATCCCTGACAAAAATTATGCCTTTTTAGTCCCTTTAAGATAATCCTGTATTTGACTATTGCATTTATTAGCTAGTTGTAACAGTAATCTCTGGAGGCTCAGTTTGTGGTCCTGAATGTGCAGCAGTTGAGTTGTTGAGTTACATCCCTGTGTGTTGTGCCTGCGTGCGTGCGCGTGTGTGGGGGTGTGTGTGTGTGTGTGTGTCTCTCAGGGGTGGACTGTGACATTGACGTGCCTAAGACGATCCAGATGGTGAGGTCCCAGCGCTCAGGAATGGTGCAGACGGAGGCTCAGTACCGCTTCATCTACATGGCCGTGCAGCATTACATAGAGACGCTCCAGCGCCGCATCGAGGAGGAGCAGGTGAGCTGCGCCGCTCTTCATCTCTCCGTGCTCCTCCTGACTGCTCACTGTGCTCCTCTTCATCTCACTCTGCTTCTCTTATCCTCTGTGCTCCTCCTGACTGCTCACTGTGCTCCTCTTCATCTCACTCTGCTTCTCTTATCCTCTGTGCTCCTCTGACTCTCACTCTGCTCCTCCTGACTGCTCACTGTGTTCCTCTTCATCTCACTCTGCTTCTCTTATCCTCTGTGCTCCTCTTCATCTCACTGTGCTCCTCCTTAATGCTCACTGTGCACCTCCTCTTCTCACTCTGCTCCTCTTATCCTCTGTGCTCCTCTTCATCTCACTGTACTCCTCCTTACTGCTCACTGTGCGCCTCCTCATCTCACTCTGCTCCTCTTATCCTCTTTGCTCCTCTTCATCTCACTCTGCTCCTCCTTACTGCTCACTGTGCGCCTCTTCATCTCACTCTGCTTCTCTTATCCTCTGTGCTCCTCTTCATCTCACTGTGCTCCTCCTTACTGCTCACTGTGCTCCTCTTCATCTCACTCTGCTCCTCTTATCCTCTGTGCTCCTCTTCATCTCACTGTGCTCCTCCTTACTGCTCACTGTGCGCCTCCTCATCTCACTCTGCTCCTCTTATCCTCTGTGCTCCTCTTCATCTCACTGTGCTCCTCATTACTGCTCACTGTGCGCCTCCTCATCTCACTCTGCTCCTCTTATCCTCTGTGCTCCTCTTCATCTCACTGTGCTCCTCCTTACTGCTCACTGTGCTCCTCTTCATCTCACTGCACCATTCTTCATCTCACTCTGCTCCTCTTATCCTCACTGTGCTCCTCTTCATCTCACTCTGCTCCTCTTATCCTCACTGCGCTCCTCTTCATCTCACTGCGCTCCTCTTGACTGTTCACTGTGCCGCTCTTCACTCTGCTCCTCCTCTCCTCACTCTTCACCGTACAACTCTCGTCCTCATTGACAGTCCTCTCAAGCTCTATTTATTATCAGTGTCCTTTCTGTATTCCAGCAAGATTTGCTCTGATTTTCCTTATCAGTCTGAAGATGGCATTTGTGATACCTGAGTTTGTTTGCATATGTTTGCTTCAAAATGTCTGCCACTTTTTGAATGTAATCTCAACTCCCTTAACCTCATCCTGTTTGCAGAAAAGCAAAATCAAAGGGCGGGAGTACACCAACATCAAATACTCACTGTCAGACCTAACCGGGGGAGACCAGAGCCCACTACCCCCCTGCACCCCGACACCCACCTGTGCAGAGTGAGTACACCCCATCACAGATCACATGCAGTGTGTCCTTTCTCTTAGTGATTATCATCAAATAAATGTCCTTCAAGCTAGGTGTGTGCAATCAATAAAACATGCAGCAGTGTGTAAATGGTGTTGAAGACAAAGTATAAAATAAAGAATGGCTCTAATGTAAAATGATAAGGCATTTGTTTACAATTTATCCATTTAGTTTACCTTTTCGACACACTTTCATTATTTTACTGAAGAAATCACTTCCTTCTTCACGGGTTCAAGGGCAGTGCTCTAGCTGGGAATTGAACCTGTAACCTCCCTAATCAATGGTGTGTAGAGACGATGATGATGATGATGATGATTAAGAACTCTCTCACACTCCCTCCCTGTCTCCCCGCCTGCAGCATGAGGGAGGACAGCGCACGGGTTTACGAGAACGTGGGTCTGATGCAGCAACAGAAGAGCTACAGATGAGACTCGCCCTCCAGGGGTCCAGCGAGAGGTAACACACCCAGGGCACCATTCACCTCTGCCCCCATTCCCAGCCCCCAAAATTTGGAATAAAAGTACAGTATTGCAATAGGAGGCATTACTACTTAGGACTGAAATGTAGGGATGGCTGGACAAATTGGTTATGCTGGCTTTCACATTAAAGTAATTTTATTGAAGGGAGGAGAGGCGAAGCTTTCAAACGATACCAGTTTTGATACGATCAGCTTTCAATATTTAGCGACTCACACCCTGTTAAACCTGGATTACCACTAAAAATCGGTCTGACTAAATGTATCTCAAGTATAGTACAGTGTCCCTTCAAAACGCAACTTTTCAGCTGTCAGTCTCACAAGCACAAACGGTGCTATGTCATTGGATGTATTCTTTGAGAACCGCTAGCTGATATGTAGCCTTAGCGATTTCCTGTCACGTGAGACATCCATTACAGGTTTGATTAATTTGCTGGAAATGGCTTGCTTTTCACCTCATGAAGTTATGATAACTGTCTAGAGGACCCATTTTGACAATGTTACACTAGGCTAGTCGTAGCTTGAATGCTGCCTATGAAACGTTTTCCTTCTGGCTTCATTCAGTTCACATTCAGTTCACATTCAGACTCGGGAAGGACTTTGTTCTCCAGCATTGGATCTATCTATTCTTACCCTCCATATGGAGTAATATGCTCGTTAGTAGCTACACATTTCTCTCCCTCTCCCGCTTTTAGCACTCATTCACCGATTTTTTTTTTTTTTTTTTCTCTTCTCACATACTCATACATACTCATTGTACATACTCATACTGGCATACTCAGCTGCTGTGATTGGTCACAACACTACCATGATCAGCTAAAGTAATTAAACAGGAACACTTGATGTGATGCAGCAGAGGTTCCAATTAAATCCGTTCATATCACCGCATGGTCACATACGTAATAATCGTTGAGAGGGAAAACCACTTCATATGATTATATGTGATTTATCGGGGCTCTGTGTGCCAGATATATGTAGATATAAAGCTGGCATGCTGTGCTGTGAAATGTAGAGCTGTGGTCCTGATGTGTTTTCCTTGTTTGGCAGGAGCCTGTTCTCAGCCTGTGTCAGACTGCACCTGAATGCCTGAGATGTGATCCTGACCGAGCGCTTCTACGCAGAGCCCGAGTCAGGAAGGCTCCACCCCCACCCCCACCCCTCCCCCCCCCCCCCAACGGAGACTTTTACCTTCCTCCTGCATAAAACACAGTCTCTCCTCCTCCTGCATACCGCAGTCTCTCCTCCTCCTGCATAGAACGCAGTCTCTCCCCCCTCCTGCATAAAACGCAGTTTCTCCTCCTGCATAACGCAATCTGTCCTCCTGTTGCATAACGCAGTTTCTCCTCCTCTGCGTAACATATTTAACTCCTCCCCTCCCTTTTTGAAGAACCACTGTGACCATTATGAAGCCTTATCCTGAGAACCAGAACCAACGCCCAGTTTAGAAGCAACATATCCAACATGTCCCCCCTGCCTTTGCTAAGTATTACGCCACATAGTTTTCCTTTTTCTCTTAACATGCATCTGTCTCTTTCTGTCTTTTTTTGTTTTTGTTTTGTTTTTTTGCCAAAGGATGATGCATTTTGCATTGGCAGAGAGGTAATGAGGTTCAGAGCTGAAGCCTGTGAGCGGCCTTTTGAAGCTGAAGCCTGTGAGAGGCCTTTTGAAGCTGAAGCCTGTGAGACTGAAGCCTGTGAGAAGCTTTTTCAGGGCTGAAGCCTGTGAGAGGCCTTTTGAAGCTGAAGCCTGTGAGAAGCTTTTGTTAGGTCTGAAGTCTGTGAGAGGCCTTTTGAAGGCTGAAGCCCGTGGGAAGCTTTTTTCAGGGCTGAAGCCTGTGAGAAGCTTTTTTCAGGGCTGAAGCCTGTGAGAGGCCTTTTGAAGCTGAAGCCTGTGAGAAGCTTTTGTTAGGTCTGAAGTCTGTGAGAGGCCTTTTGAAGGCTGAAGCCTGTGAGAAGCTTTTTTCAGGGCTGAAGCCTGTGAGAGGCCTTTTGAAGCTGAAGCCTGTGAGAAGCTTTTATCAGGGCTGAAGCTGTGACAGGCCTTTTCAGAGCTGAAGCCTGTGAGAAGCTTTTTTCAGGGCTGAAGCCTGTGAGAGGCCTTTTGAAGGTTGAAGCCTGTGAGAGTCTTTTGAAGGCTGAAGCCTGTGAGGGGTCTTTTGAAGGCTGAAGCCTGCGAGAAGCTTTTTTTTGGGCTGAAGCTGTGACAGGCCTTTTCAGAGCTGAAGCCTGTGAAAAGCCTTTTGAAGCTGAAGCCTGTGAGAAGCTTTTTTTGGGCTGAAGCTGTGACAGGCCTTTTCAGAGCTGAAGCCTGTGAGAAGCCTTTTGAAGCTGAAGCCTGTGAGAAGCTTTTTTTTGGGCTGAAGCTGTGACAGGCCTTTTCAGAGCTGAAGCCTGTGCCAAACATGATATTCTGTCACCTCTTTAGCTGCCTTTTTCTGCCTTGTCTATTTGACGCAAAGGGATCCTTTTTCTTATTAAAGGGATTTTTCATGTTTATATACAGCATGGCCTCCATGTATTACTTTTTTTTTTCAAGCTTTGTGTTCCTGAGTTGGAAATTCTGGGTAAATGTTACAGTGCATATGAAAAAAGTTTTGGCATGGTCTCTCTTTTCAGGGTCATTCCCCAGAAAGTCTGTTCAGTCCAAGCCAAGCACCCAGTGGTTTAGTGTATTTATGGCTTAGCGGTTCTGCCGGTGTGTCTTTGGTCTTTGGTGCGGCACGCCACCTCACAGTCTCCCTTTTTAAAATGCAGTGTCCTTAGTGCGGCGCTGCCATGGTGGCTGTCACCATGGCGGCAGTTTGGGTTTGCCTTGAATCCTGAGCACAGGGGAGAACTTGGCCGAACCCCTTTTCAGGTCCCTTCTTCACCTCCTAAGCTATTTTCGTTTCAAAGTTTCTGCAGTAACCGCAAACTGGAGGCCACCGAGCAAGTCCTTCTACGTTGCCTGCAAGAGCTTTTGAAGTCTCCTTTTTTTTTTTTTGACGATGTAATACTCTTATTTTGTTTTAAATACCTGTTGTGTCCTTGGAACCACCATGTGAACTTAATTTCAGAACACAGGAAGTGACAGCACATCGGTAATTCTGGCGTAATGGCAATATGTGGTGATCCCAGTCAGCATGGGTTATTACAGTCTCTATGATCAAGTTGTCAGTGTGTGTCTTTTGTGTGTGATGTCCGCGTGCGCCTCTTGTGTGTGATGTGAATCAGTGTGACCACCTCCCTAGGCCAAATTGCACATTGTGGCTGTACAATGTCGACCATAACCATGGGTGTGACAGATTTTTACATGAGCGATATGAAATTGGGCTCACTATTTTTTTTTTTTTTTTTGATATAGTACAGTATACATAACTACATTCTGTTTATTTTCCACCAAGCGTTAAGTGCATAACATTGACTACAGTATTTTAGATGTGTAATGCCCGCATTGGTAATTTAATGTTTAGTTTTTTTGTGCTTTCTTTGCCATGGTAACATGGTAAAGTGTCTATCCACTTCATTTCAAATGTGTAACGTTCGCATTTTAATCACCTTCCTGCCTCCACACTTGGGCCTGCATTATGTGGTTAACTTTTAACTTTGATTGAAATAATTTGAAGGTTACATGTGAGTATGTGAGCGCTCTGGTGAGGGTGCTGCCCAGTACTACACCCGTATGCGTTGGTCATTTCTGTGGCCTGCCTGAGGTTGGGGTTTCTCTCCCTGCGGGAGCTGCTGTTTGGTAGCTGGCCACTCGCACAGCGGCCAGGGCTTGAGAACACGCCGGAAGTTCAGGTCGCTGAGAGGAAGCGGGCCCGGCGTAGGAGCTAGCTATGCCGGTGGCTTTGTGACGGGCTGTCCACCTATGAGGACAGTTTTGGGTGGTGGTGGGGGTGGGGTAGGGTGGGTAGGGGGGTGTTAGGGCGTTCACTCACGGCCTGAGCGGATATATTCTGTATCCATGTACTGTACTCTGTGTGCATTTGTTCGTCTCTCCATATTCTTTTCATCGTACTGTAGTGCAAGGATTTGTATTTGTTCTGTGTTGTCCCTGTATGACAGAGTGTCTGCCTGCATATGTGTGTGTGTGTGTGTGTGTGTGTGTGTGTGTGTGTGTGTGTGTGTGTGTGTGTGTGTGTGTGTGTGTGTGTGTGTGTGTGTGTGTGTGCACGCGTGTGCGTGTGTACGTGCACGTTCTGTGCACTGTAGCGTGATTGGGATAGTTTGTGCGTGTTCAGTGAAAGCTGATGTACAGCTGTTACTCGGCATCTCTTCGTCTTGTCATCTTCTCTTTCTAGAGCCAAGATCATGCAACAGCCTTTTATTTCACTTAATTTCCATCATCACAAAAATCTACACAAAAAAAACAACATATGTGTTTAGACATGTATGTGCAATGGAATAGCAATTAAGTTTTTTTAACCAATACTCTCTAGAATCACCACAGTGAAAAATACCATTAAAACTGCAAACACTCAATGTGAATTTTATCATCCTGAAAATTAAGAAATGGAAAAATGTTGACTCAATGCAAACAGACTATATTTTTTAACTTGTATATTGTACATGATTATCTTGTAGAGGAGAATGTATTCATTTAACATATCTAATTGCCAATAAAGTATACTGTAAGTGTAATCCAGCTGTTCTGTTCTTGCCAGAATGTGAGCCCTTTGAGAGCAACAGCTAATAAAGGTTGTTGTACTGTATGCCTATCAGTACTGGTAACCATGGCATCTGTTCCTTGATAACAATAAATAGCAAGCTCACACCTGTACCGCTGCGTTGTTGTCCTTGTGCGTCAGACCTGAATTCCACACGGCGATCGATGCCATTGCTCAAATTTGAGAGAATGCGTCTTTCCCAATGTAAGAGCTTCCAACAGAAGTCTTGACACTGCCCTGTGTTTATGGTCATTTTTTGTATTGTTTTTAGCATATTTTCATAGCATGCTTATATCCCAATTCTGTTATGTGGAAATGTCAGCTTGCAAATGACAGGAAAATGTTCCTCTTAGTGACCGGGTTGCTAGCTGGAGATCGACTAGTCCATGTGAATGCGGTTTGGGGAAAAATGGGAGAAAAATCAAAGGTTTTATCTCGTTCCTACAATGTTCAGACACAGTTGATGCACTATTTGGAGTTATGTAAAGAGACTCCACGGAGGACAAATGGTAACTAACGTGATAAAGTATTGATGACTGAGGCGCGCTCTTTCTAGACCAGAATATTTAGAACACTTGTTCAATATTTTACCACTTTTGAGTATCCCACTTTTTAAGTGCTTTACAAACATGATGTAATATATGTACAAAATATAGGCATATGTTACTCTCATGGCCTTTCTTGGGCTTGTTTTGTATGTGATATTACTGTACTGCTGGAGACTGGAATTTGAAGAGGGAAGCCGTTAGAAGCCACCAAGTAAATTCTGAGCCTCTTGTCCATGTTAAAGGGAGGAGAGTCTGATACACGCCTATAATCACAGCGCTCTGGTGCTCTGGGTGTAGCTACTCACACAAAATCTGATACTGCAGTATCGTCCCAATTATCTGCACACTCTGTAATCGACATGCCACTGATCCAAACAGCAAAACCCAGCAGTGCCATTGCAATTACCCCTTATTGATCCCAAGCACCAATTAAATCAGACAAAACACTATTTATTTAGATTAAAAAAACATCAAAATGCAGTTATAACTGGACGAAGGGACATGTCTTTATTGCTGAAGAATAAGTGTGCATTCACATCTAGGTAGCTCATGCTGTAAGCATGAAAAGTTCAGTGTGGAAGCTTGTCACCCTGGTTGGCACTGGGCAGATAATCAGTTTAACATCACAGAAAATGCAGTATTATATCTGATATTTGAAGAAAAATACATTTCATAAATATCCAGGAGGGTCCAGGTCTCGGCGTAAGGAGGATAGACAGGATAGCGCAACAGCTGAATTGGAGGTCAGGTTGTGTGCTTGAGTCACAGCTCTGAGTGGAAGCCTGGCTCAGGGAGAGAAAAACATTGATTAGAGGATGATAATGTGGCAGGACTGAAAAGAGAAGCAGGAAATGATAATAGGGAGAAGAGATGTCTGTTTGCAAAAAGGAAACACCCCAGCAGGCAAGTACTGAGGCAGCATACTTAAAGAGACGAAGGGTGTGGGGCTAGCACAGTTATGAAGTTATTTCAAGCCACATGTACACAACCAGATGGTAAAATAAGTACTTTATGTTTTGGTGTCATTTTCTGTAAAGTCTCCAAAGCAATGTCATTGCTACATAAAGGACCTTGACGTTGAACTGGACGTTAATTTCTCCCGGAGATAACCACTGAAGCTGCAGAACTTGCCCTAACGTACCCATTGCGCAGTTGTGACATGGCAGAAAACTTTGTGCGCATCAGGTGAGCCGCCGACAGCCCTTTCAAACGGACACGCAATAAGTAGTGGCGTGGACTTTGCCTTTGTTGGTAAGCAAACACTGAATACATTTTCATAAAGGTTAAAAGTTCGTGTATTTCAAAAGTCTGAGCTCTTCGTTTCACACGAGCGTATTTCTCAATTCCTCTGGTGTTCTGTGTATATAAGATTGGATTGAGTACAGCCTACACAGGATGCTCTTGTTGTAAAATGCAAAGAAATCTCCTTAATAGTTTCCGACAAAATAAAAGAAATTCATGAAGTACATGAAGACTCGTCATAAGACTTTATTATTGTGATAGATGATATTATCATCATTTGTTCAGTGAGTACAATGCAGTTTGCCTGTATGCGACGGAACCTCCTGGCTACCTTGACCGTTATCTTCTCTATGAAAACAACGCTCTGAAACGTCACTCAGTACTGAGTGTTGTCGTTGATTCTTTTTCCTAAGTCAAATCAACTTTAATGTATTGTTATGACCAATACGAAGTGATCCAAGATTATATTCTTGATATTCTCAACAACAGGCACCGTGATAATCACAGGTTGCAGATTGAATAAGTTCTTATCAATCTAATAAAAAAGCTATTTCAAATTTGAACAAAATCCCCCAAAGTCTGCCTTAAGTAAACGCTTCTTCTAACGATTCGCCTTTCCAAAATTCCAAAATTCTACCTCGATGGTATACTGTAGGTCTAACTCCGTAAATCACTTCGAGAGTCTGTAAGACCCGACAAAATCTGCATAAAACACATCTTTAATGTTTTTAGGGTTGATGAAGAGAAAAGAAAAGCTTTCCTTTCGTCATAAGCATGTATGAGAGCAGAGACGGGAAGGAAATGTGTTCATTTGGTCGATACGAGTTATCTTTTAAATTATAGTATTGCTTGTTCTCCTAAAGTTGCCTAATGGCTGAGAATTCAAATTGAGAACGTAATCTCTGTTTCGTACTTTTGCATGTACATTCAACTGTTTTGTACTTTTTGCATGTACATTCCAGTATTTCTCTACTAATACTTAGTTTCTTTCCCTACTAGTAATAGTATATCGTTAACAGTACTGAATGTAATCATCATTTAGGCAAATATTACATTTGGTTGCATTAGCAAGTAACCCGTTCTTTGTAGTACAGGTAGGCTATATTTCACAGACACTCCAAATCTTTTCCGGAGCGACATACAACACATGTTCAATATTATTCCACTTCAGATTTTATGAACAAGTAACTGTTCTTCTTCTTCTTCTTACATCAGGGTTATAAACTAGTGATCAAAGAGTTGGGCTAGATAACAGTTCAATATCTCATTCTAAATTTTTAATTGGTATGCGTCATCCGACTGGAATTTGAAACTGTCTTGTTGTCAAACATTTTTCTTTGGACCAGGATGACTCATGCTGATAATTCACAAGTTAGTTGGCTCTTTAAGTAGTACAGTCTATTATACACTACAACAAGCTTCCCAACCCCCAGGAATGAAAAAAAAAACGTTTGTTTGGGTGATACATCACCCCATACAAAGGGGTGGTGCAGCTAGGGCTAGTGTCCAACCTACTGTGCGCTTTCACCAGTACACCTGACACGTACCTTGTTCAGCGTTAACCGGGAAATTCCGTTTCACGATAATTTAAAAGCAGACCTGTAGTTTACATGAGTTCCATTCACCTACATCCTGACATCAGTTGCATGGTGCCTCTATGTTTTCTGCAAGATTGCCTATGATTCATACATAAGGAATATTGAAGTATTTGCTGCGACCAAGATTTATAAAAGCTGTATGAATTTGTTGCAACAAACTGTTGCCATCTTTTCAGTCGACTTTGTTCATTTTATTAAATGCATTAAAGTAGAAATATTTATATTTATAAGTATATGGTATTAGATATTCGAAATATTTAATACCAAATTACCCAATACAGATTTTTTTAGGATTTTCTCCAGACTACTGCATTAATTTTCCTGAAAATTTTAATTGGACTATGCTACACCGAACGACTCTGTGTGTGGCTATATTTCTGTTATACAGTCTTGCAGCTTTAGATAATGCTGCAGCGCACTCAGATAGCACGGATTTCTGCTATTGGAGGAGTAGCACCGCGCAGGGTCGCTCTCAGCACAACTTCCTTCGGCTTTCAGGGGACGCACATGCTGGCTCCCTTCGGCTGTACCACAGCATTTGGGCAGAGGACAGGCGCCTTGTCCACTGCGCGGTCACAACCGAGTCGACTATCGTAGAGAGCTACTTGTCTCTGTGCCGCGGCGAGCAAGCTGAAAATTTCACCGATGTTCCAGACACGAACTTTGCAAGCCTTTTTGTGGGGCTTGGTAGCCAGTGTACCCATGCATTTGAATCGGGGGAAGGAGCATTTAAGCGTGACAAGAGAGAGATCAATAGCCCGTCCAACGCCGAGCATCATAGTGTTGAGGATAGCTCGGGGAGAAAGCTCTGGCGACAGAAGCGATCATGGATCATTCCTGGAACAGTGTGGTGTGGTTCGGGCAACAAGGCAACTAACTACGACGAGTTAGGTGAGTAATAGATATTCAGTTTATTACGCAAAAGAAAAATCGAGGCTGTGCTTTATTTTAAATAAAGACATAAGGATACTGTACTGTATTCACGCATGCAAATTTTAGTCAAATGCTACCAAGGTAACCTCCAGAACACGAATCAGTTTGCTAGAAAGGAGGTCATCAAGTCACGAACGCTTAACTATGTATGTAATTTCTTTTGTGGTTAAGTATTTACTCTTGATGTATATCCAAAATAGATTTTTGACTTGTAACCGAAATTAGTCAATGAAATAAAAAAAAATAAAACTTGTTAAAATTAGATAGCTTTTTACTGGAGGGAGACTTTGTCCACTGGTCAATTTACTTGTATACTAACTCCGAACAGAATGTCTCACCTGTTTTTTAATTAGTTTGAAAGTCATTCATTAGTTTGTCCACTGATGCTGGTCTGTGATTGAATGGTATAAACAGTCCAGTTTTCTGATGGCTTACCTGTTACCTGCTGCAGGTGTGTTTGGACAGACTGACAAGTGCTGCAGAGAGCACGACCACTGCTCGGACACTATCCCGGCGTTTAATTACGGCTACGGCATCTTTAACCGACACATCTTCACCGTTTCTCACTGCGACTGTGACAACAGGTGAACAGCGATGCCCATGCTTCGCAATCAGAATATTCCACAACTTTTGCTTCTCGTGTTTCATCTCTACTTACAGTGGACTTCTGTGCTGTTACGCATAGCTGGCTGTGACCTATTCTGTTGCTTTTGTTGTAGAGATTATACATGACCTGCTTTATATTATGGATATTATGAATATAATATATGAATATTATAACTAGGGACAGAATGGTGCATACAGGAGAGCTTATCTAAGAATCACAGGTGGTATCAGGATAAAGTTTGGGCCAAACTTGAGATTTCAGGACATTAGAAGGGACTTGGATTGTGAAGAAGTAGGTGTGTCTTTTTTAAAAAAAGTTAAAAAATAGTTAATCCAGACACCATTCTCTATTCGGCTGAACAGAATAAAAATCCGTATACTTCTGTCCCTCACTGCTTGTTCTGATCTCATTATCCTATTACCGGAGCTCTACTGTGACATTGTCACCCCACATCCAGAGTTGCCTCCAAAAAATAATTATCGGTGTCAGGATATGTGTGTTTTGTGTTTTTTTATGAAGAAAATAACTGCGCAAGATAGAAAGCGATAGCACCAAGACGAGTTGCGCACAGTGAATGGTCTCGGTTATTGTCTGGATTTAGGATGGTGTGAGTTGAATCATACATACTTGTGAGGATGTACACTGTGAGCTATCTGCAGTACACAGCAGATTTTATTGGGTCTCTAAACAATTGTCTTTCACGCACCTGAGCAGTTTTCACGTGGTGCGTGTTGCCTTATATGGGGCGGAGTCCTGAGCCAATCGTCACAAACACACGGGTTTGTTTGTGACCATAGTGAGCAGGTGTCTCCTGAATGGAGGAAGCGTTTCTGTGTTACTTTATCGTTATCTGTCGTGTCGGTGATTTGGCAGCAGTAAAACCAGCACCTATTAAAACTATCTCACCTTCATTTTCTTCGTGTAGTGCAGTGTGTTTACCCATATACAGTACTTGAATGTCACAACTTCACAAAAGTAAGGTGGGCTTCATATGGTTTGGGCTGTAAAACGGAAACATCTTGAACTCTTTAAATGGAAGTAACATTATGTTTGCATCATTGTCTTGTTGAGTGGTTTATTGCTCCCTGCAGATATGTTTTGGACTGAGTAGAGGTGCGCACGCTGGAAATGCATGCTTTGTTACTCTGTGGTTTGATGTTAAACAGTGAACTGGTAAACAGTGCTGAGTCAGCAAGAGTGAGACAGGTGGCCTTGTTCGGCTGGAGTGGGGAATAGAATAAATGAGGCCAAGGAAAAAGTTTGTGTGTGCAGTGTGTGTGTGAGCAGTACAGTGTATCAGCAATGTGTGAACAGTGTATTATCAGTGTGTGTTTGAGCAGCACAGTGTGTTATCAGTACAATGTGTGTGCAGACCATGAAAAGTAATGTTCTGAATGCTCTCCTCGCTTTTATCCCATAGGTTCCACCAGTGTCTCCTTGCAGCAAATACCACCGTTTCTAACATGGTGGGCTACGGCTACTTTAACCTTCTTAAAACCCCCTGCTTCATCCTTACCCAGAAAATGCAGTGTACCGAGACGAACTGGTTTGGCATGTGAGTGCAATCGCGATTTATCAACATTCAGCACCTAGTCTAAGACCATAATGAAGTCAAAAGCCGCATATCGGCCCTGTTCCATGACCCAGTCCACACATTGCATGGGACCCACGGTCCACAGTTTGTTAAAGTACCATGGTGGGTAACTGCATGTCCATATTAGAATGGATGGGAAGCAGACATTAACAGACATGCAATAGATAAGCTGAAGCCTGCCGCTGTTGCAAAAAGGAAACATGTATCAATGAGAGACCACAACATAGAGAATGGGTATTTGCCACTTGGGTAAACTTTTATATGTGAGAGGCAAAACTAATGGATACGTATGCTCTATCTAGAGTTGCCATTTTACAGCATATGGGAGAAATAGAGGATTAAATAGAGGAAGTCACTTGAGAAGCTATGCGATACCAGCAATGGCAAAACTTCTGGTCAGCACTTCCTGGGATGGACTGACACATCCATGTTCCCAGCGCTTCAAAAGCAGTGAATAAAACCAATGCGTGACTTTTACACAGACCTTTTCCCATATAGCATTTACTCTACTCGCCCAAACAAACTTATTCCCATCAATGACATCACCTTTAAACTCATGGCACATGTGAACCAATTGCAGTAGCATCCAGTAGGTAATCTATACATTTAATTAGATATTAACAGGTTAATGAGACCTCATATTTAAAACTGATAATACTAAATGTTTTACTATTATCTGTGCATGGTACTGTTTGAGGTACTGAAGGTTAAGTCTTTACTCATGGATATGTTGTGCGGAAAATATCTGTTACTGAAGGGCAAAACATACAAAATGTATGTTTTTAGTGTCTACCAGTTACTAGTTTGAGTTAAAAAAATTAAGTAAATTTATGTGCATTGACACTATCAAATTCAATGCAAAAAAGTAAATCAATATCCAGGTTTGGTATATAATACTGGCAATCAATAGGAGAAACAATCATATCTTATTCATGCCGTTTTAGTTAAAATGGAACAGCATTGCTGACTGTACTGAAAAAATACAATACAAATCTACAAGGTACTGTAGACATTTCCTGAAGTATGTTGGTTTCTGTTATCTAAACAGCTCTGCCGTACTTCAGCACTAATATGTAGGTTTCTGTGTTCTTCACATGTGCTCTCTTATCAAAAGTGAGCACACACAATATATGTATTTATTTATATTTTTATCAATGCAGGTCAGCGTAGTCATTGGGCAAGAGAAGAAGCATATAACTGACGTGCTTATTGAACGTTTGGTTGAGAAACTCCACCCGTGTCTCAGTGGGTGAGATTGGTGTTCTGGTTGTAGCATGATAATAAAGCCTTTACTTACTGTACTAGTATAAATGACATTTATCCTGGTGACTAACATCATATCACATTGAAATGTCTCTCCTGAAACTATACTGCACTTCTTAGTTAGTGTTGTGACATATAGTGGCTCAGATAGTACCACACATTACCTACTAGAAAGGAACAAGGCACGTAGTATATCAGTTTTGAGTCAGTACATAGTAATGCCCTTTATTCTTGTTAAGAGTATCCATTTGGCTTTCAGAGAGAATGTTTGTCAGTCATCATTCAATACCGACCCTGGATTTTTATTTAGTTTCAGTTTGGAATCGAAAAAGGATTGGGAGATTGCTCTCCAAATATAATAGTCTTTTAAAGGGTGTTTTTGAGCCTAGGACACGCCTACAGGTACTTAGAACAGAAAACTGAACCTCCTTTAGAAACTTCAGCTCAGTCCTCACGCCTTTTGTCTTTGGCAGGTGCACGTTGTCCCAGATGTCTCCATTCGCCATTATACAGGATCCTATAGATTACAATTCCACCGTCCCACTGTCAGAGGATGTGCAGTCTGGAGGAGCCTCTATCCCAGCAGTCACTGCTGGAGACTCTAATGTCACCCTGTGGACTGTGTCCAATCAGAATGTCACTTCTCCAGCAGTAAGACCCAGCCACACACAGGTCCCCTGGCCCAGACCACGCTGGCCCTGCCGTCATCGCGGAAAAGGGCTGGCTCGCGGGAACACTTTCAAGCACAAGAAAGGGCGGGGCCTGAAGAGGAGGGTGTGTGTGGAGCAGGAGACTCCTCCCACACCATACTCAACCCCTCTCACTCTACTCTCCACTCCCTCTGCATCAAACTCTACCCCTCCCATGTTACACTCCACCCCCTCTGTATCAAACCCCACCCCTCCCATGCTAAACTCCACCCATTCAGCACCAAACCCCACCCATCCCATGCCAAACCCCACCCCATCTGCCTCAAACTCCACCCCTCCCATGCTACACTCCACCCCCTCTGTATCAAACTCCTCTGCTGTGGTGAGCCCATCATCTCCCTCTCAGGGCACAGCAGCAGGAGAGCACTCTGGCGCCCTCCCCTGGCCGAGGAGTGATCACAGCTCAGAGAACGCCCTACCTGCAGCTCACCACAGCACCCAGCCCAAAGTCCTGTACAATCAACCTGCACCTGTGGAGGATAACTGGCAGAAAGGTGAGTGAGAGAAAATGGGAGGACCCTTGGTCCTCCTTGGTCAGTCACATTAAACTCCCATTTCGTCACTGCAAAAGAGAAATGAATTCTTAGTTGACCTAATCTGCTAAAAAAGTTATTGAAGTTATTACATCACAGTTATTTCTCTTAACTTTGTGTGTTAATTTCCTGTGTTACAGACAAGCTGCAGCCGTGTGACTGCTATAAACACTTGGACGAGTGTAGGCTCAAGATTCCTCCAGGGGAGACCAGATTTGGCCTGCAAAACCTGGAGCACAAGACCCTGTACCACTGTAACTGCACACACAGGTGAGACCCTGTATCACTGTACCTGCACACACAGGTCAGACCCGGTACCAGTGTACCTACACACACAAGTGAGACCCTGTACCACTGTACCTGCACACACAGGTGAGACCCTGTACCACTGTACCTGCACACACAGGTGAGACCCTGTACCACTGTACCTGCACACACAGGTGAGACCCTGTACCACTGTACCTGCACACACAGGTGAGACCCTGGTACCACTGTACCTACACACACAAGTGAGACCCTGTACCACTGTACCTGCACACACAGGTGAGACCCTGTACCACTGTACCTGCACACACAGGTGAGACCCTGTACCACTGTACCTGCACACACCGGTGAGATCTTGCACCACTGTACCTGCACACACAGGTGAGACCCTGTACCGCCATACCTGCACACACAGGAAACCACTACCTGTGCCTTTGCAGTGGATGACAGAGCGCAGAGTAGGTCACAGACAAGCCACAAATGAGTTGTAGACCGGTACTCTCTCAGAAAGTCTTACAAGACTTATATTTGTTCTACCCATGTACTACAAGTGCTAAAGCAGCTGGTTTTTCACCTCTGCCCTCCACAGACTGGCCCAGCAGTTCCCAGGGCAGGGTGAGTCGAACGCCGTGCGGTCCCTCCTTGCGCACTTCGTGTCCCTGTCCTGCTTCAGCATGCCCTCCCCCAATGACTGCCCTGGGTCTCAAAGGTCAGTGCAAGGCATTGTGGGAAGAGTCTGATAAAACGTGCCATTCAGATTGTGGTGGCAATATATCCGTCTAGCACGTGCTATGTGAGATATGGTTAACATGCTGGGGACCTTTCCTCTACATTACTGTATCGCATATGAGCTCCACTTATCAGTAACCAGACTGGAGATTTCACTGATTCCTCTTCACTGTGTTACATCCATTGGAGACAATACGGCATCCAATTTCGGCTGGCCAAATAAAAAATAACATTTAAAATGTTACTTTTTAAAAGTTAAAAAATCTTAAAGATCAATAGTAGCTATTATATTAAGTAAACATGTGCAAAATGAAGGAAATTCAATTTATAAGTGAGATTTTTAGTTGTATTGATATTATGTATGGTGAGTTACCGTGCGGAAGTTTATGTTTTCGTTTGCTCTCTTTTCTTCCTTTAGATGCTCTGCAGTTCTCTCTGAAACTCCATACCTCCAGCTCAACCTGCCCGAGTGGGACTACAAGTATAAGAACGCACCAAACCTAAAAGTCAGGAGGCACAACATGAGGAGGAGGTCCAAGAGGAGACAAGGAACGGTCCAGCTCTACAGGAAGTGTCTGAAAATTATGGATTCCAAATCATAAGAAAAATGGATCAAGAACCAGGAACAACCATTGGTCTGCCTCAAGAAAAATAAGTCACGTGACCATCCATACATCAAAATAATAAATGCAGCGAATGAAAAGAGCTAATTTTCATCCAAATTACAAGGAATAAATTTATGTATTTCTTTCTAATTTAAATTCTAATTACCTCTATGTTTCTGCTGCAAAGACCTTTTAAAATAAACACCATTATATTTGAGCTTCTAAAGCATCACCGGAGATCTAATGGAATCTGAAAAGTAGTTTACTGAAGTACTTTGAATCAAAATTGCTGGTGCCTCAGTCAAAAGTTATCTCCCTGTACATATATACATATATAATGTAATGTAAATATCCATGTAAAGTATTTGTTTTTAAAAATCATTCATGTATGAACATGTTAGATTGTAGTTTTTGTGTAAATATGTATCATTTGTACATACTGTCATGTGATAAAATCTGTTTATGAATACTTGTATCATCGTGTAAATGCTGGTGAATAAATCTTGGCTTTTAAACAGAATTATGGAATAAGTGGTATCTTGCAAGTTTAATTATGCTTATGTTGTATTCATATCTATTTGGTGTTGTGGAGTCTCAACCAGAGTGTGTTTTTCATCAGCTTTTTTTTTTGTTAATATATTGGTAGTTTGGTTTCACGCCATCCATAATCAACGATGATTGGACTGCAGAACGCATTTTACATCATCAACGTTGTCCATGAGACAGCAAGCAGTGTTGGATTGTTTGGTCTGACAAGGTCACTTTGCATAATAAAAGACATGGGCAAATATCGAATATTACACGAATACAACATTACAATACAGTCCTATAAAGCAATTAAATAATCAGAAGTAATGTGATGCAGAGGAGAGAAGGGGTTTGGGCGAAGAGTGTTAGGTGAGGAGGATTGGGTGAGGAGTGTCAGGTGAAGAGGTTTGGGTGAAGAGGATTGGGTGAGGAGTGTTAGGTGAAGGGGATTGGGTGAAGAGGATTGGGTGAGGAGTGTTAGGTGAAGGAGATTGGGTGAAGAGTATTATCTGAAGAGGATTGGGTGAGGAGTGTTAGTTGAAGGGGACTGGGTGAAGAGTATTATCTGAAAGATATTGTGGTGGAGTGTGACAGTACTGGGAGGCAATAACACTGAACATCTATCCTGCACCCCCTCCTATCCCAAAGGAAAGAGCCCCTAGCACACCAGAGCCAGAGTGTGTGTTTTTTTTTTGTGTGTGAATGTGTGTATTTAGACAGCTTGACAAAGACGGTCCAACTCATTATGATCAAAGGCACTCTCACCACCCAGGAATTAATTTGCTGAATTTGTGCATGATTAATTTCAGTCTGAACGCACAACCATAATACTTCTCTGTCTTGAATTCATAGTATTGGTTATTCTTCTTGTTTGCATCTGATGAGCACCCTGTTCTTTGCTTTGAACTATGAAAAGAAACTTTACCAGTCTATTTCCATGCCCTGTTATTCATTTCCATATAAATTATTCTGACTGGATTAAACAGGATTATCGTCACTCATGTTTGGAAAGCACTGCGTGCCTGGTTTTGCATTATGAACAGAAACTGGTACGTGTCCATTTACAAAACCATGCTGGGCCTTGGTCTGTTGAATAAAAAGTTCCACGATATTGTAATAGGTTAATTAAAAGCAACAATGTTAATTAGTTATATATACTGTATAACTAATGAACATTTTTGCTTTCAACAAACCTACTCCGATTTTGTGGAACCTGATGACAAAACAAATTCAATTAAAGCCAACGTTTCGTTTTTCTGACACAAGCCATGTCCGGTCACCCACGCTTTTAGTCTTGATCAGAATGGCATCGCAAATGTTTAACGGTAAAGTTTCAAATCTTGAGAAAGACCAGTAGTCATAGTCGTCCACTCGACTCGTTGTAATCCCCACATCGTCTAAATCAGCGAATCCAGTCAAATGGAGGACCTTACGGACAATTAGATAAACAAGAACATGGGGATTCCCTAAAGGCAACAAGCTCTCTGAGCTCTTCCTTGAAAAGATAATTTAATTGCTACTTTCTGTAGCCTGATTAATAGTGGAGGGAGCTCCCCGATGTTTACCATATAATGCATGAGCTTCATGATACAGCCTGCTTGCAGCCTCAAAAAATTCCACACACATAAACTCTTACTTTATATGTATTTCCTTGTGCTACTTTGTGAGGTATTCTCTATTACAATATTTTGTGTTGTTTGCCATGATATGAAAGTGAAATAATAGATTATTTTGTTATTAGAAACAGATCAATAGGGTCAACGTTTTTCTAAAAAAACAAACTGCACTTGTAATCTAAATATTAATTTAACCGGAACCCAGCTTAACCCCTAAAATGATATTTGTTGCTTTGAACAGCGCCAGCAATAATGGTATTATGGTTTATTCTTTGTTTATTTTAAGTGTATACAAAATACATCATATGTAAATAAATGTAAAACAGAGTATTTAAATTTCCTTACTATTAAAAAACTATTACATCTAAAATAATATCTGACAAAATATATCACATTGTAACCTGTTACTCTCCCAACACACAGAAGGGCTATTGTGTGACAGGTATTGCAGGTGGAAAGTATTTAGATTTCCTGACTCATAAGGCTTCTAGAACATTCAGACAGATAAAATATTCCATTACAAAATCAAAGAGCCAGGTCCTCTGAGGATTCTGAAGACATTAAAAAGTGTACACTACTTCACCTGACTACATATAATATGAAGGTCATACACTTGTATTTGTAATTTAAAGAAAGCATAGCCTAAAACAATATCTGAAAATAGCTTTGTGATTGTCATTACCCAAGCAACACACAGGGAGGCTATTGTGTATTGGGTGTTCATAAATGTTCACACTGTTTCTGAAACTTTGCATACAGAATGAGCTTAAATGTAAAAAGCACTGGTTCCCTATTTCCCTGTGAAAATAAAAAATGTTGATGGTTATCACAATATGCAAAGTTATGATAAATCCAATTAATTTTTTGAAAAAAATGTCTGGTAATGTCATTGAGAACCCTTTAATCTGCTCCATCTTACATCGTATAATTTGTCTTTTGACTCAGTTGATATTACCACCACATCAATGCTATTTTTTCAGTTGTCGTTGTTGTTGGCTGTTGATTCCTCCTCAGACGCCTTCCGACCGAGGAGTCTGTTGATTAGCTTCTTGAACGTTCCGCTGAAGGCGGGACTGGAGAAGTAGTAGACTATGGGGTTAAGCACGCTGTTGAAGTAGGTGAAGCAGACGGAGGTGTAGAAGGCCAGGTTGGCCTCCCGGAAATACGAGCACTCGTCATACCAATATTTCAGGACCCACACGGCGATGCGGGAGATGGTGCTGGGGAAGAAGCAGATGATGAAGATCAGGGCCACGACCAGCACGAACTGAACCGCTCTCTTGATCTTTCCCTGGGTGTCCATAGTCTTGATCTTCAGCTGCCAGGTGATGCACACGGTGCAGAAGGTGACGATGGCCGTAGGCAGGAAGAACTGGAGGACGTAGAAGGCGTTGTGCCAGGTGGACAGGGGGTTCACGCCCATGCAGATGTTGAAGCTCTCGCACTGGGTGCGGTTGTTGCGGAGGAAGAAATGCTCCTCTGAGAGCAGGTAGGCCGTGCAGGCAACGATGAGCCCCCACAGGCCACAGGACACCCACAGCGCGTACCGCAGCCCCATGCGGTTGATCCGGTTCATGGGATGGACGATCTTAAAGTAGCGGTCGACCGCCACAGCCGTGAGGAAGAAGATGCCGGCCGCTCGGTTGGCCGCCAGGAGGAACAGCAGGATGCGGCAGAGGGCGTCTCCATAGAGCCAGTCCTTCCCGCGCCGGTAGTAGTCAGCCCGGAACGGCAGGCAGAAGAGCACGACGGAGTCGGCCACCGCCAAGTGCGTGAGGAAGACGGAGTTGGGCGTCCAGGTGTCCATGTGAAATATGAACATCCACAAAGCCACGATGTTACCCATCAGGCCAAACATGAACTCCAAGACTAGGATCGGGGGTAGGAGCTGGTCCAGAATGGGAGATTCAAACGCGCAGCACACCACCTCTGTGGAATTGTTCATCGCCAGAACACACGGGATCCTGCTCCCTTCCTCTGCGAACGCCAGTAACCACACAGCGAGAGAAGGCACGGTTCTCCGCCAGCTATAAGCGTCAGCTGATCTCAGCTAGCCTGTGCATTCACTGCCCGTAAATGCAAATTAAGGTGACCTGCTGATACGTATCTAACTTACACAGAAGGTGCAACCCAGGTGGGATATGTTAACCTCACAGGTGAACCCACTGGTCCGGAGGGATAGAGTGTTCGCTTTGTAACACATAAACGGAAACCAAGCTCAACGCCCTAGGGAATGAACCCAACTTCTTGAATATGCTTGTGACTCATTACACCCGGGTATTTATATCTTACATGGTGAAAATAAAATCAATACATTACAATACATTTGTTTATATTTAAATAACATCTCAGAAGTCACACATATCTAAGTCAATTTGACTTTTGCCGTCTATGTTTTTTATATCACGTTCCCAAGATATATATCAATTTGGTAACTGTGACCCTTTTGTATTCTTCAGAGAAATGATAGACCCTGTACCCTGTGGTGGAACCTCTCTCGGCTCTGTAATAATTACATCATCATAAAGTAATATGAGTCATTGGTTGCTGTGCATATCAGATTTTGGCTCACACACATTATTTCAATATTGAATATATTATTTATTATATACTGGATGAAGCTCTGGTAGATATATTTGGATTGCTCTTCTGTGCGCAGTGGACTTGTACAATATATACAAGTATTGATAGCTTGTGTTATGTAAATGTACAATCACTGTGTAAAATTATATTCCCTTTTAGATGCCCGTATGTAAATATAGGATGCCTTTATGAAATATGGGTTAAGAAAATGCAAAACCAAAACCGATTACAAAGAAATGCAAAAACAAAGTCATGCATAGGTTGATGTTGCTTTTCTTGGGAATAGCAGCAGGGAACTCGTACCTGATAAACCGGCAACACTACCAGCACGAAGAACACGATAAATCAGCTTTATTTGAATATCTCTGACTTTGACCATCGTTTATTTTTGGTTTTTGAATGTTCTCAGACATGCGTGTATGGAAGTGATGGAATAAATAGTTGGATCTAGGGGAAAGGTTGGGGATTTGTTTAAAAAAATGCACGGATATTTCCCAAACTGCTGAACACATACTGCAGAATGAGCAGAGCCACTTTAAACAGAGTTTCTGTCCACAGATAGGTCATGTGACAGGTCACAGGGACAAATCAGAGAGGCTGGGAGGTCTAAAACCCTCTCTGAATACTCAGAAAATATTGAGCCTTCAGTATACATTGCTCAAACCTTATGTAAAGCTTTGAGTAAATATTTAAGATAAATAGTCACAATTACATATTCAATAAAGTTCAAGTACTGTGTAGCCTAAATTTCTAGTCTTCTGTTTTCTAAGTACACTTTTCCATGTGAAAACCATCAGCAAATACACTGAATGGTAAGTTCAACAGTCTCAAAAAAATGTATGTATTTTCATTTAATTTCATTAGCATTTGCACATGATAGCTGCAGACAGCACAGCTGATGAGAACTAGACACCATTGTTTATAAACTGGCCATTTCTAGCTTTCATGTCCCAACTTGGAATGAATTCTAAATATCTTTTATAGCCAACTATTTTTCCTGGGTCCCTCATATGACAGAATATTACCATCAGTAGTGAATGCTTTTGAAAAGCTGAATGCATTTTAATCAGTTTTTAATCTGAAATCCAACATCAAATTGATCAACATCAAATTTCTATCAGTTTCAATCATTAAGTTGTACAGTTAGAATTTATTTCCCAAGACTTTGTCCATAAAACATACTGCCCTTACCATACTAAATATGTTTTTAGACAAGGAATATTCCTGAATAACATGAAGCATATTTTCATTGAGGCATGTATTTCAGTTTTTTCTGTATAGTCCAATTTTGACACTTAATTGTTTGAGTTCTCTATTTTGTTTTAATAATTCAATGAAATGCATTATTTTATTGAAATATTTCTGAATATTTCGCAGATCCCAGAAACGTTTATGTATCGTCGCTATGTTCTGTTTAATTTAACGTATTACTGCAGCTTCTACATTTTTCAGAGTACTCTTATTCTGACAAGCCTGACCCGGAAATACTGTTCTTTGCGCTGTTGGAGGCGGAACACGATTGGATTAATGAGCTTTCAATAAACTGATTCTAAGATTTTTCCGACAGTTTTAAAATAAGATTTTCATCATAACATAGGAACTGTCGTTTTGTTTGGAGAACTACGATGTACTAGTATTTCTAACGATCCGTCGGAGTAGCTACCCATCTAATGTTGGTTAGCGCTAGTTTATGTAGCTTGTAAATGTTTACGTTTTTTCTGCACACAAGTGACAGATAATACCTAACTGTACCTATTCAGCTGATAAATCATAGGGGTAGTAGGTAGTGAGATCATGGAGCTTTGCATAATAAGGTAATAGCAGCGTGACATCTTCAGCTGTGTTCATTTTTAGCATTGCGCGATTAATTATAAAATGCGTTTAATAATATGCAATGGACAAAGGCAATCGGCGATTCATCTCAAATGAAAGTACAAGAAGTTCAGCATCAAACTTTTCTCATACATCTGGTAAGAACTTTTTGGTAACCGGTGTAATATGAGTCACCTATGTCCTGGGGACCCACTGTGCATGCTGGTTTGTGTTCCAACCGCAATGGCTAGACCTGAATTGCAATCCGCTTCTAATTGTTATGAAACCCGAAGTTTTAAAGTATATTGAGAGATGATTTACCTTGAAAAGCCAAATTACCAGAAATGGTCAGGTGAGAGTAGTGCTCAGTGTGGCGAAACATAAATTCGACCTTGCTTAGCAGTAATATTTAAGTGTTTGTAACCATAGCCAGTGTCAATATACTTAATGTTTGAAAGGAGTTTAGTCACAGTAATCAATAACATGGAATGTTTTGTACTTTTTGATGCACTACAACGCCATGGTGTGTTCAGGAGGCAAGTCTGGTGAACTGTTTTGATGTAGTAGAGAATATTTTCTGCTGTCTACGCGGCCTGCATAGGACATCTTATTATTCATTGAATTATTGTGGCCCAGTTACATTTCTTGCCCTTTTGAAATGCTGCATAATTACAAATTGTCTACTTTACTTTTCATTTCCCCATATCACAATATCAGAATGATTGGTATATTTTATTCACGATTTTATTTAAATCAAACGCTGGTGCCAGTAACTGAACCGAATACTTTCTGTTTTTCAGCTACCTCGTTGGACCCATGGCACAGTACCCCCACAAAAAAGGTTGCTGCTAAGTGTCTAAATTCTCATATTTCTGGGGAAGCTGTACGGTTACTAAATTCACATTAGCTAGTATTTATCCATTTAGCCAAGTTGGTACTATCCTAACAAAACTTAATAGCCTAACATATTTTCCATTGCATGCCAAGAAATGTTGAATGGAATTTGACTTTGAAAATTTTAAGCCAAACCATAGTTTGTCTTGGTAAAGGGGAAGGTGGTTCCTCAAAGATGTAAAGCCCTCTAATTAATAATTAAGCATGTGTGCTTGTTGCTACAAAGGTGAGGTAAAGTTAGTAAATTTAGTCTACAGTACAGTAGAATTTAAGAGGTATGAATACTTTGGGAATAATGATCTTTTCTAACTCTCATAATATGCCAAAATATTTGAAATCTTAATTGATTGGGAACATAACGAATGTACCACAATATGTGTAGGTTTCTGTACATAATACATACACAGGCTAGACAAAACACCAAACAAATTTGAATTGTCATTAACTGATAAGGACTTGTGCCACCCTTTGCCTTGGAATGTTCTTGTAAAGTGTAAGTTGATTGTGGGATATTGGCTCATTCTTTTAGAGGTTTGGAACATATTATGTTCCATAACTTCTTAAGGGCTAATGATGTTTAGAACTGGCCATTAGGGAGAATGTAGAGGGCTTTGTAGGTTATGTTACTCATTTTATAATGTGGAAATTGACTGGGATACAGTGTGGTGATGATAGTATGTTGATGTGGCCGTCTGAAAGCTCTGCTGATCGGGTTGTCTGAACGGTGGGTCTCCCAGGCGACGACGGCAGCTGGGAGCGTGTTGGAGGGCGGCATGGTGCAGAAGCAGAGGCGGGAGCTGCAGCTGCTGATGGCGGAGCTGAAGGACCGGGACCGAGAGCTCAATGACATGGTGGCCGCCCACACCAAACAGCTGCAGGGGTGGGAGAAGGACAGGCAGAGGGTACTGAGACTGGAGCAGAGGAACGCTCGGCTAGAGGGTGAGCGCCATGAGCATGTACGGTAGCATGTAATGGAGTGCCAGCAGCAGGGGCCGCCTTTTCCCTCAACAACATGCTGTAACCGTGGTGATGTACTGTAACCATGGTGATGTTCTGTATCCTAGGTAATACACTGTATCCCCCATGATGTGCTGTATCCCTAGTGATGTAGCCCTGAGTAGATAAAAGTTACATAAACATTAGCTAGTTGAAACAACTTGGTCTCCATCTGTGACCATGCTAGCTACTCACATTTTGGTTAAAATGAAGCATCACTCTCCCTGCCACACTGGTTTTCAATACAGGCTATGTAATAGCTTACATTAGTGGTAAAATTACTTTAGGGGTTTCATAGGTGCTAAGTCCTAGCTTTGGCTGAAGAGTGGGTTTGTGTTTCGGTGCTAGGCGAGCTGCAGAAGCAGAAAGAGGTGATCCGAGCGCTGACCCAGCAGCTGCGTCTGGCGGAGGTGCGGCAGCGGGACGGGCACATGGAGCTGAATGACGTACAGCTACAGCTGCGCCAGCTCAGCCAGCAGCATCAGAACTCTGCCAGCCGCTGCCAGGATCTGGAGGTACCAACACTGCCCTCTGCTGGACATGCCACACAACTGCACCAAGAGTTACAGCTGCATACAATATGTACATGTCCAATGTATACACACAATATGTACAGTATATACATATCATACATGTAAACATGTGTCTGTTGCCTATGCATTGGGTCTTTAACTGGGGGCTGCCACAAGTTGGGGAGCACATGAGACATTAAAATTATGCAAATTAAGGGTGAAAATGACAAAACTTCCTGGTCTTACACTAACTTGCACCTGAGCAAGTTAATGTAAACACAAGTTAATAGATGTTTTGGCTCGTTACATTCACTTGTATGTAACACATTCAATGTCTGCATTCACAGAATAACCAATGTACTTAGTGTGGGCTCTGTTTTGGGCAGTAATGGGTCTCTCTGCCCCCTGCAGGAGAGGAACGAGAGTCTGAACTCCACCATCCTAGAGCTGTCCTCTCAGGTGGGGCAGCTGCAGGTGCATGAGGAGGAGCTTAGCGCCACACTCAAACTGAAGGTGAGAGCCTCCCCGGCCAGTCACATGACCTGTGACCTCACAGACCTGTCATAGACCATATATGGCAACTGCAGGGGTGGGAGGAGTCAGCCCATGTGTCCCCTGCAACCCCACCCTGGGTCCTAGCTCCACCCAAGGCAGCCCTCAAAAAGCCACAGCGTACTTTCAAACCCGAATTTTTTGTTGTAGACTTATTTTATACATCCAACATTATCTATCCATTGCATCTATATCTGCTATTATTATGTGACTAGATATGTACTTTTGTATATAGTTTTTGTGCGTGTGTTTTCAATTTAGATACCAAGGTAAATCATGAACTCATTTGAAGGTAGTTAACATGCCAGTTTAGGAGTTTTAATACAACAAATTAAATGAATGTGTGAAGTTATAGCTATATTTCAACTATGATGTTTGTTCTCTGGTTAATAACGATTTCACTCAGAGACGTCAGTGGGATCCTCTGAATTCAGCCAGCTTCTCAACGAAAACGTGTCCTTTTTCAGTTTCAAATGGGGGAATCAGTATTAGTGAGCTGTGGCGCTCCACTCACACTGAGTAGCTGTGATGAATGAACAAGCCACAAATAGCAACTACACAGAGGCCCTCCCACTTTTGCATTTAACCAATCAATGCACACCAGCCCAGATGGAAGTGATGCACCGCACACTTTCATGCTAACTGGTGAACTTTGCATTTGTTCGTTTTCTTTTAGCATTACTCTGTGGGTGAGCCAGACCTGCTCATAGTCTTGCACAGTAAATGGCTGTGCTGTACTTTCCCGTTGTGTTACGCTGCTGTTAGCTCTACACAGATCATGTCTGCTGTATTGGCAGGACAAAGACGTGACGAAGGCTACCAACCTCATCGTGGACCTCTCAGGCCGCTTCCAGAAACTGGAGGAGGTGCTGAAGGACTACAAGGCGCGGGAGGCTAAGGTGCTAAAGTTAATGGAACAGCACAAACGAGGTTACCATGAAGCCAAAGAAGAGAACGCCCAGCTTAAAGGTGACCCAAGGCTGAAGGATCTCACACCCTAAACGATTTCCTGCTAACACACTCCCACACAAATGCCATTACCCTACACCACTACACACACAAACACACACCTTACAAACACCACACAAACACCAAGACACTCACAAAGATAGAGTTTTACGCATTCACACACACTCTCTCACTGGTGTTTACACCACCTGTACAATGAGCCACCCTTAATGTATGGCTGATTTGAAAGTGAGAATGAGAAGCAGAAGTCTGACTGTTGATTTAAATGGATGCGTTTGTGAACTGGTTTACTGCATGTCCACTGCTGTGCATGATGTCAAATGCTTTGTGTTTGTGGTGTGACAGTGTTATTAACGGTTATTGTTACTGCAGATCAGCTGCAGGAGAAGACGGCAGAAAGCAACGCTCAGAAGGAGGAGATCATTCGGCTCAAACAGGAGAACGAACAGCTGCAGAGGAAGCTGGAAATGGCAGGTATGACTCTGATCACTGGTACACCAGCTCATCTCCCCAAAACCCACTGTCCCAGAGATACCAGCCCCCATCCCAAGACTCACTGTCCCAGAGATACCAGACCCCATCCCAGAACCCATCATCCAAGAGATATCAGCCCCAATCCCAAAACTCAGTGTACCAGAGATTCCAGCCCCCATTTCAAAGCTCACTGTCCCAGAGATATCAGCCCCCATCCCAAAACTCACCATAACAGAGATACCAGCCCCCATCTCAAAGCTCACTGTCCCAGAGATACCAGCCCCCATCTCAAAGCTCACTGTCCCACAGATATCAGCCCCCATCCCAAAACTCACTGTACCAGAGATACCAGCCCCCATCTCAAAGCTCACTGTCCCAGAGATACCAGCCCCTATCTCAAAGCTCACTGTATCAGAGATATCAGCCCCGATCCCAAAACTCACCACCCCAGAGATATCAGCCCTGATCCCAAAACTCACTGTACCAGAGATACCAGGCCCCATAGCATGGCTAGGACTCAAACCCCCCAATTGCAAGGCTCACTGTTCCCCAAGCAGAAGTCTAACCACAAACCACAAATTACATACATGTGTGTATATGACTGCTACATTTTGTGGGTATGAGCCCTTACTTCTATTTGTAAATGCAGACTTAGTTATTCGGCTGCTGTAGAAGTGATGTTATATGGCCAATAGGGGGCAGTGTTCACCACGGCCCATACAAAATCCCAGTTCCCTAGTGACTCAAAATTCCTTTCCTGTCCATGTAAAGCTGATGTGTGGTGAGCATTTTGGCTCAAAATGGCTGCCATGCATCACCTTGGTGGGTGCCACACACTGTGTGTGGTGAAGGTGAATTCCCCTTCAGTGGAAAGCAATTAGGGAATCAAGAAGAGCTCTACATAAAATATAATGCCTTATTTTACATCATGGGTAGAAGGTCCTCCCACACCAAGAAGTGGAAGGATGAGACTTTTACCAGCCCAAGGTAGAACCCCCCTGTGGAATGGCAGGTTTGGGTGTGACTCCACCCACCCAAAACCCCTTCTCAGTGGATCCTGGGTGCTGGATTTGGGGGTGAGTGGGAGTTTTGCAGGCCGGGGAAGGAATGTGAGAGAGCCTGCTGGACCTGTGGAGGATACCGGGGCCCACCCTTGTGTGTGCCATGCCAGTCTCAGGCATCGGCCAATCAGTGCACTCCTGCCGTAGGAATGTCAGATCGTCACACTTAAACACAAAAGACTTGCTCTTGCTCTTGTGTAACAATAAGAGTGGGTTGAATCAATGATTTGATTTGCTGGTTTTCTGAAAATAGTTTTTAAATGATGCAGTGTATAGGGTAAAGGTTTTGCTGCTGAATGCACATAGTGTATGACCTTTGAAACATAAACATATCAAGATGGAGGCTTTTCTTAATTTTAAGACTTAAACATGTTTCCATGGTACCCAGTATCTATGGTACCCTCATTTGCATCCGATCACAATCATCTTTGGCGTCACCTCAGAGTTCGAGTTAGTTTGGTAGCATTTTGGCTAACAGGTTTTCTTCATCATTCCAAACAACGGTATTTGGCTGTTTCCGAGCAACATCTGTCCCTAGCAACACTGGCTGGTCTTACATATGTACAAACCTGACCAACATATTGAGATGTTTTTCCTGTTGCCATCTCGCCAGCATATTCATCTATCTTTATCTAGATGGCTAGCTAGAACCTATTGATCTGTGGACCTCTGAGTAGCACAAGCTCAATAAATGGCTTTTGTACAGCAAACACATTAGGGCAATTTGCTTGCAGGACGCAGTGAAACAGCTAACATTACAAGCTAACATTATACGGTTTGTCATAGCAGCTTTCCACATCAGGGGAAGCCAGATATGTTTTTGAATATGATTTTGTTCAAGTATAGAATGTAGGAGAGCTGACACCCTGTGTGGGAAGTACATTCTTGTGTCCGTTGCAGGTCAATGGCAGGCTGTGGTGTGTTATGAGCGTATCGTAGATGAATTGTGGGTAGATTTTAGGTTGTGGTGTGTCTTCTGTGATTTGTGAGTATTTCATGTTGTGGTATGGGTAGATCTGAGCTTATGGTGTGTATTATGGGTAGATCTGAGCTTGTGGTGTGTTGTGTGTGTATTATGGGTAGATCTGAGCTTGTGGTGTGTTATGCATGTATTATGGGTAGATCTGAGCTTGTGGTGTGTTATGTGTGTTTTATGGGTAGATCTGAGCTTGTGGTGTGTTATGTGTGTATTATGGGTAGATCTGAGCTTGTGGTGTGTTATGTGTGTATTATGGGTAGATCTGAGCTTGTGGTGTGTTATGTGTGTATTATGGGTAGATCTGAGCTTGTGGTGTGTTATGGGTATATTATGGGTAGATCTGACCTTGTGGTGTGTTATGCGTGTGTTATGGGTAGATCTGACCTTGTGGTGTGTTATGTGTGTATTATGGGTAGATCTGAGCTTGTGGTGTGTTATGCGTGTATTATGGGTAGATCTGACCTTGTGGTGTGCCCCTGCAGGAGAAGGTGAACGCTGGAAGGATGAGCTGATGGAGTTGGCCCAGTCCAAGCAGGGCCGCGTGCAGAGTCCGAGCTCCACTGCCTGCGCCAGGTACAGCCCGGTCTCTTACCCCCTGTGTTTACTGGAAATAACATCTCGTGTGTGTATAACAGAACCAGAACTTCAGAGCCTAATCTTCAATGCACCCACTTAACCGTGTGTGTGAATATATGCATCAGAATGGAAGTAAAAAGAATATCTATTTATATACATTTGATATTATAAAATGCAGCTCAAAGTACTTTATGAGAGAAAAATAGAAAGCAGTAATAGCTTCAGTGCTGGTATGTGTTCAGTTGCTTAAGAGAGAAAACATTTCCTCAACTTTGAGCACTGCTGGAGAAAACAATGTCAAAGGAAACGGCCATACAGATGTTATTAATAGAAGCTGGCCCGACTGGCAAAACAGCAAGCGCACATTTATACAATCAAGTGATATTTGATCAGTTTTAAGCCTGAAAGACAGGACTGCATACCATTTTACTGTACTCACCATGTGGAGACTTTGATAAAGTCACAGGGAGAACATCTAAGGTACTAAACCTATCAACATGGCTTGTCAGAATATTGGTTTTAGTGTGTGATATGTCCAACTGAATATTTTTCCAAAATACTCATCAGCAGTCTGACATTGAGAGACAATAACATTCTGAATTTTTGGTTGCCAAGATTTTGGTTTCTTTCAGATATTGCTTTGTAACTATTAAATTGGATTATATGAAGCTTTTAAATTTCACATAATTTCATACAACTTTATGTAGAAAATGGTTTAGAAATTTACCCATTTCATTAGTTTTTCCATAAACCAGATGGTTTTGCTGTGTTTATAATTAATAATTCCATTTATAAAGGCCCTGCCAAACCTGCAGAATGTGCTCATGTTTGGGCCTTTCAGTTACTGTAGAACAAAAGAATAAACATTTATAACATTAATAAATCAAGTTTGGTAATGATATGTAATAGTACATTATGTATGTAAAGAACCCATTCAAAAAACCGGCTCTTGGAACTGAAGTGCAAAGAATTTAAATATAGCTAAAACACATTATGATTCATATTTACTACGTTTGTTAAATTGTCTCCAACTGGAGAGCTGGTTTCTTTTCTTAAACATAAGCCAGTAAAGACACTAAACCAGTATTTCGGCATGCCTCAAACCAACTCCACAGCATTTTCTCTCCATTCTTCATTATGCAGCTCTAGTCACATGACTCTGCCTTGATTTGAGCTTGCACATGTTTTTTGGAGCTCATCAAGCTTTTATCCGTTTCTGTAGCTTCCCATCATGCCTGCTTTCCCAACGTTCTGTGCAACTGTGAATATGGCGCTAGCTGTTCAAACAGGATATTAGCGGCAACCACGAACCACACAACACAATCCAATTGTCAGTCAAATACAATGCACCATATGTAAAAAGTATGGTGAAGATAAGAAGAAAATTACATCTACTTAGTAGTTTTGATTAGTTTTTTTGATTTTTGTGAAGTATTAAAGCTGCCATGTGTTCTGTCTTTAATGATTATGTTATTAACCAACCTGTTTACCTTGGAGATTTTTTTTTGCAAAGGGTGAAGTTACTGCCTGAAGCATTTACTGCAGAGAGGGGCAACTGCTTCCCACAAAACGGTTGAAACCCTGAGCTGTGCAGGGAAAGTAACAAAACTGGATTAGCAAGTCTGTCTGTGTGTGTGTGTCTGCCCAGGTGTGTGAGAACCAGCAGAACGATCTGCAGCTGCTGCAGTTGAACCTGGAGTCTGCGCAGGAGGCCCTGATTCAGCTGGAGAGCCGGGTGCTACCTGGGAGGTGGGAGGCTGTAGGGATGCACAGTGGAGTGCCGCAGGGATCAGTACTGGGGCCAACAGAATGTTGGGATATCTTGCAAACACTATTGATTATAAATGAAAAGAGGATATATCAGAGTTACCACATTTGTAGTACTTACCGCAGTTCTGAGCTTTTCACTATAAGATGGATATTGAGGCTCTTGAAAAAGTACAAAGAAGAGCAACAGAGTTGGCTTCTGTTATGCCATTAAAGAGCTCTGTAAAAAAAACTGATCCTATTCAGGCTTAGTGAAAGAAGACCTAGAAAGGATTTAAATTTTTAGGTTTTTAAATTAAAAAAAATATTTAAGGTGAACTACGAGAAATTTTTCAAGCTGAGTTCTATCAGTAGAGCAGCCTATAGCCTAGTGGTTAAGGTAAATGACTGGGACCCCTGAGGTTGGCAGTTCAAGTCCCAGTCCAGCCACAGGAAAAACACCATTGCTGTTGGGCCCTTGAGCAAGGCCCTTAACCCCACATTGCTCCCAGGGGAGATTGGCCCTTGGTTAGTCTAATCAACTGTAAGTCGCTTTGGATAAAAGCGTCAGCTAAATGACAGTAGTTTTAGAGCAAGGGGGCACTGCTGTAAATTACGTAAGCATAAATCCTGTACTGATAACAGTAAATTCAGTACTGACAGTTGTCATTGCTTTTAGAACAGGTTGCCAGGTCAAGCAGTAAAGGTAGAGGCCCTTGGTGTGTTCAAGACCAGGTTTGATGCAGTGCTGGATGCTCTGTAGATTTTTGATAAACTGCAAGCCTAATAGGGCTGTTTGGCCTGAAAATATCCCAGATAAGGACACATGAGGAAATAATGTGGCTCAATAAACAAGCACAAGAGATGATGCATATGTGTGATACGTTGTACCAGGAACAAGTATAGCCTTACCGGCCGTAAACCTTCAATGAATGTGAACCGTCCAGTTCTGGAACAGGAGGAATGGATTGGAAGTTTGGGAAAAAATTATCTCAACAGGTCAGGGTGGTGAAAATGAACAGCAGTAAGGCCTAGCTGGAGGAAAGGTTTAACATCACACCTGTGCAGACAGTGGATAGGGTCAGGGGCAATCATAATTTCCCCATGGGGGGGTCAGTAAAGATTATCTTATCTTAGTACTCAGAACAGTGCAGCTATGGAAATATGCAGGGCACATTCACGCTGCCTAAGAGGGTGATGTCACTGTGTGACATCACATAGGGAAGTCCCCTTTCTCAGGAATGATTAAAGGAAATGATATGTTGTTCCGTGTTGTAATTGTAGTACATATGTAATACATCCATTTGTCCAGATAATTGAAATGAATTACTTTATTCCAATTGTCATGGGTGTGTCGTTTGATAGGGACTGTGTTTGAGTGCTGTAGTATAAATGTGAAGTGTACAAGAGTGCGATGTTTTAATATTTCCATTGGTGAGGCAACAGTTGGCACAGCCTTGCAGGGAAATGAGAGGGGGTAAACTGGGCAAGTCCTATTGGTCTCCTTGCTCTCTAGCGGCCACGCCTGGTCAGATTGGGCGTCTGCAGATGCATGAACCGAGACCATGCTGACCTTGTAATCCTCCATCAGCATGGACAGTATGTAATCGGTGGTTGTAATTGGTGATGTGTAAAGAAGTGAGGGTAAACGTAAATCGAAAAGTCGAAAGAGATCAACTAGGTTCTTCGCATTTTGGTTGGGGGAAAAAAATTTGGAAAAACATAAATGTTAAAAAGTATAAGAGAGTGCTGTACTGTAAATGTGTTAAAAGGGTATGAGCATATTCTCTCCTCTTTAGGCAGGGCAACCAGGAGGCCTCCCTGCTGCTCGACTGCCCTGCCCTGCTGGCCTGTGAGGAGACTGCAGGGTGTGCGAGTGACCTCTCACCACCCACTGGCACCAACAGTGACCTGAGCCTCCAGCAGCTCCTGTACCCCCAGAGCCCAGCCTCTGACTGTGTGAGGGGTCATTTATTTCATTTCTCCATCCAAAGACCATGCTCAGGAAATAGGCAACGAGGAAGAGCTTATGATGGCTTTATCTTATCGATACTACACAATTGAAGGCGCACTGCTTTTCATTTACCCAATGGGTGACCGTCATTATTTGGGTCGGCAGCAGCCGAATATACAGCATTTTATATACTCAGTTTGAGTACAGGAAGAACTGGGATTATATATTTGTGTAGCTATGTGCTAGCAGTGCAGGTCTTGACATGTTTTTTCTGCAGGTTCAGGGGAGTCAGCAGTCACCAACGAGCTGTCTGCGTCGTCTGCTGGCTCAGTCTCAGGAGATGGTGTGTAGCCTGGAGCGCAGCACTTCATGCCCCGCCCACAGCCCCACCCACAACCCAACCCTCAGCCCCTATAAAGGCTCCGCCCCCAGTCTTGCCCGCAGCCTTTCCAATGGCGCTGCCCTCAGCTAGACCCGGTATGACCCCAGCCAGGTAAGCTCCACCACACTGTAACTTCACTGTCAGCTTCTCAGAGACACCCTGCAATAGCCTCTCAGATTCTGCTCATATTTGGGTTAATGGAGGGCGTTCGTATTAACACGTTGTGTGCCAAGTTGTGTTAGCCATCTATTAAGGGACATTTGGCCATTTGAAGTTTTAATGTTTCCAATGGCCATGGGCTGGCCACACCCACCTCATACAAAAGGCCCTCCATTGGCCCAAGTGTGAACAGGGTGTGGTAGGCAAGTCTAATTGGCATTGGTTGATTTGACATCACATGATCCTCCAGCCTACCCCAAATTTACAGATAAATCAAATATTAAGCTCTATTCCACATTCACAGGCAAATAAGCTTAGCGTAAGGAAATAAATCTCCTTTTGTGATTATAGACACTGGTTTATCATCTTGTTCATAATGAGATCATAATCGCCAGTAAAGCATTTCTTTACTCTAATACAGGTGTATTAATGCAAAACGATTACCTTAATAAACACATTCACTTTCAAGTGAAATGTAACAGAAAATCAACTAAATGACTCACTTGCAACAAAAAGCCAACCTAGCGGCTTTAAGAATGATTTCCACTGGTTTGGCTCAATTCACGCTGTGTTTTGCAATAACGCACAGCCATTTTTAAAAAAGAAACTCTGGATTTTCTTTGTCATTCTGTCTGTAACAGAATTCTGAAGCTTTTGTGTTTACTCTGTACCATTATAAATTGACATACAGATCAAACAGCATATTCCGAGAGGAAGGTTATGCAGGTTTGATCTCTTTATCTCTTAATGCATCTTTCCACTATGAGTGCATTATCAAGCATATCGTTTTGGCACACGCAAGCCACATTATGTTAAATAAATTAAATATGAATTAAATGTGTGGTCTAATTCAGCTATCCGCTAATGTACTGTAATAACAGTGACCAAATTCTGCAGATGTAAGTTCATTCTTTTTTTTCCATTTATAAAACTGGGGAAATTATGAAGCTCAGTAATGATTAGCAGAAGTGGTCACAGGATACAGGATACAGGACAGTGGGATATTTTGTCACTGACCCACAAATTTGTGATCCAAATATATTATTTTGTCTGATCACATCTATTGCCACTATTTAGACTATGCCGGTAATTCAAAGTGTTGTCCTAGGTTTCAAATGTAATGAGATTGCATTGTGAAAATGTGTTTTCAGCTGTGTTTCCACCCAAGACCATTGTTGTGCTTGTAGCCGTCCACTGAGATAAAGCAGTCGGGGGTCAGTGCTGACACGGCTTGTTTCACAACAAAGGACCTAGCAGAGCTGCGGCTGTGGTGTGACTCTCAGGCACGCAACGGCCACCCACTCACCCGCCCGCGCTGGGAAAACATGCGTCTGTCTGTCCGTCCGTCCATCTGTCTGTCTGCAACGGCCCGTCCTCAGCATTAAAATGTCTATCGCCAGGATGCCACGTCTCCGGATCCACACAGCCAGACACACCAGGCCGGGCACCAGCCCAGCAGAGTCAGCTGGGAGCGGGATCTCGTCCTAATTTGGACCGACCAGGCAGAATCTGCGAGGAGCACAACCTCGTCCAGGGAACAGCTAGGCAGAATTCACACAGCGGAACCTAGTCCGAATGGGACGACACCTACCATGTCCATTAGGTTGCCCCAAATCTAGCACAACCAGCCAGTCTCTTTCACATGAAAAGGGTTGGCCAGAAAACCAAAGAGTGTTTGTGACAGTATGGCATTTACAGAGGTTCAACCACAACATGAAGATCATCTCCAATAGAGATGTGCACTCACACACAACTGGATAAACCTCTACCTAAGAACTACTCTTTATAAACACAGAAATAAAAAAATGGCATAATACATCACCAAAAAGTAAAAATGTAGCTTTCATACAGAATGTATTCCATTAGAATGTGTTATGTCTTCAGGGGGAAATTTATCAGAATAACAGCTAAACATATTGGAAGGCATGTATTATAGTTTGGTGATTAATACACAATTCATCAATATTTGATTATGATTTACAAAACCATCGTTTCTTTCAAACGTTTTGTGTTCTCAAAAGGAATATATTTTCATTTAACTGCAGTATGGTAGCTATTATGATATGAAATGTATATAATCAGCTTAGGTGCTGTTTGTATTTTTCATTCCATTCTTGGTGGCAGCGACGGAAAGTGTCTCAGTCCAATTACATTATAGTTTATTAAACTAAATTGGGAGAAAACTAAAGTTTACATTCAGCTAAAATATTGAAGTTGGATACAAAATGGGTATAAAATGGTAGATGCTGTTTAAGGATGTTTCCATTGTTAATCTTGAATTTTATTTGTGTCGAATTATTTTAATACCAAAAATGTGTATTATGCAGTCAGAGGATGTGTCCACAAAGTATTGAGCTGATTTTCATGTACAGTTTGAGAGTTTTGTCATTTTGAGATTGTTAGGAGTTTCATCTTGGCTGTGCAGAAGTATTGTGGTTGTTTGCACTGCATCACCTGAGCTCATAACAAGTGTTGGTGTTACTCTAAGACTTGACATCAAAACTAGCAATTCAGCAGCCAGCTACAGATATGAAAGTACATATTTTAAAAGTGTTTCCTGATCATTTTAAATACTGAAAATTGTTAATATCTGTACGTATAACAAATCATTTGTATCCCATGTTACAATTTCATATGTTCATGTATATTTTGTAAAAGAGCTTTTTACATTTTTGAAAAATAAAACTAACACAAAGCAATGATTGTCTGAGCCTAGAGCTTACAGGACTTCAAGCTGTAGATGGGTTCGTATCAGTAGGGTCTTCAGCCAGCTTTAATTAAATAGTTCCTGAAATCCAGTGTATGCTGGTTTTCGTTCCAAATGTGAAATAGGTTTAGTTATGAAATGGCAGATGAACTAAGCTGTAGCCTGTTTGTTGAGACATGAGAAACCTGGCCCATGGAACTGTGAGCCCGTTAAACCAGTGGATCTCAAGTTCGGACGTCAGGCCCATTCGTGTATGGTAGTTTCTGACATCATCCTCATCCCATTAAATGATCATTTTGCTGTGTATTACAATTCGAGGATTGCAAGTGTAGTGGTTAGGAAAAACCAGCATGTACTTGGTGCCCAAACTTGAGAACCATTGAGTTAAACTTAATAATAAAAGGCAAGCAGCCCAACCTGCATTGATTTATGAACTTTGAAGAACAAATTGTAGCAGAACCTAAGGTTTGCTTTCCAAAAAAAAAAAAAAAAACAGTCAACATTGCGGGTCCACGGGACACTGTTTTTAAGCGATGTCAAAAAGGATGCACAGTGAAATTCAGCGTTTCTCTAAAATGGTATTAAGCGCAATTCCACAAAAACAGGAAGCCTACAGCCACAATGTAATTATGAATTTTGCACGGTGTAGTATCTTTCTCCACAAATCTTTCCCGATGACTAGCTTGTGTAAATCGATCCCATTATAGGTGGACACCTCTTCCGTCTGTCATGACGCTGTCGTTACATTCTTTTAAAAGACCGGCGTTCAACCAATGCCATTTCACTCAGTGAGTTGTAATGCTTTCGGATCGACCATAGAGGAACTACGTTTCGATTGGCTGTTTCCCGAACACATCACCTGAAGATACAGTTCAACTGACTTTCCCACATCTTGTTTTCCCCGTCTTCTCTGGGGGAGCGGATGTACACCTCGTCGCTCGTTTTGGTTGAAATATCAAAAATAACCAGGTGAATTTAATCGATCACAAACCTGGAAGATGAGCTCTTCAAGGATGAAAAGCCGAAGGGCCGAATACAGTTTGGGGGCGGAGAAAGAACATTTTGACAAACAGCAGGTAACACTGCAATATCTTTATTTGCGATAAGTCAGTGTGAACTTAATTTTAACATAGTCATCATACGAAGGGTGCCTCTTGCATCAGAGGGGTTCAAATGTTTCTCTGGTTCATATTTAAAACTGACAAACGCGTGTAGGGATGAGCAGATACCTAGCTATCTGGTGCTATGATAGCTACCTTACACTATATGCTCCATCATTCTGAAAATGCTGTAGCCTACGCATCAAGCTATACTCGGTTTTATTTATTTACACAAAATTGTAGGGAAATGTGATGTGGTTTAATAGTAGCAGTATATATGGCAAATGCAATAAAAATGTAAACAATCGAGTCATTTGGAGCACTGTGGAGTCTGAACACGTACAGAAATAGTTCTCTCCATGTTAGTTTTAAACAATGGGGAATGTATCCAATGAAGTATTCTCAATGATCACAGATGTAGTCGGTTGCGAAGTTGGTTTAAGGTGCTCAAACTTCGTGTAAAGCTTTGTTTTAAACAACCTGCCATTATTTGTATGTCTGTGTTGTTCGTCAGTGTCTAAAGCAGTAGCTATGCTAGTTTATATAATAAAGATGATATGTGGTGACAAGCTGATGTAAAATTACGAGATATACGTCTTTAAACCATCTATTTCCTATTGAACATTTGTCAACCTTGCCGAACAGCCACGGGTATCAAAGCAGGAAATACAAAAGGACTTGAGAAACATCCTGCCAAACTTGTTTGCAAAAATCTCGTTCTTGCGCGGTCATTGTCGTCGCCGAGGTGGCGCCAGCACCTGCCTTTCACTAATCGGTCTCCTGTGCGTATCCTCTGGTCAACGTTTGCAATAAGTGCAATATAATATGCAATGTATTTATGGCTTCTGCTTTACGTTGCTTTGGAAATGCACTTTTGAGTAAATTATCAGTGTTGAAGATTATTTTTGTAGTGTCAATAGATTAATTTGCCGAATAAATAACGTGTATTTGTGGCATAGGTGTCTTAACGTTTGTTTTGAAATTGGTTTTGCTGCTCTCTCTGTGATAAGTGTTTTTGCATCAGATCGTCACTTGTGGAGCAAGGAACCTGTTACCTGCCGGAATGTCAGTACCGAGATTGGGTAAACCATTGTTCCATCTGAGCATTACTGAATTCTGACGTTAGAGGTCCTCCCTAGGCTCTGCGCTTTACTCAGTTGGGCTACTCGCTGTTCAGGGAGCTCCCCCGTGCACCGAGAGCTCATAGTATTCGTTTGGAGGTTATTGCAAAATGGACATATTCTTAAATTTAGATGACATGCTGGTGAATTGCTGCCCTAGACATGAACAAGTCTTCTTGAGACATCACGTGAAACCGTTCGCCGGAGGCGCAGTGACATGTTTGCCGTCGCCCTGAATTTCGCTCAGGAATGTAAACAAAACCACCTGCTGGAGTCAGGTGCATTATGAGACAAAAATAGGTACGGCAGATTAAGAGGGGCGTTAGTAAAGCAGGCTATTTCGTTTTCATTCATTAGCAAGACAATATTGCCTTGGATAGTTACCAAGTTATTAAGGCTGGGTGACAAAGATCAACTTTTTTTGTGGCAACTATTTTATTAGCCAAACATTTTGACATGGCAAGCAGCAATGACTGGAATAAATGGACAGCAAAAGATATTAATAAGTTTTGTGTAAATTACATTCATCAATGACGGAACTGGAAGAAAAATGTATCGCTGTTAGGATTTCCAAATAGTAAATTAACACGTACTCCAACCAAGAGAAAACTACACGTGGAGAGAAAAGTCACAACTTGTACACCATGAGCTTTTTTTATATTACACAAAGCTGATATTTACGCTGGTATGCAGAAACCACCTCCAACAATGGCTCATATGCCGCAACACAGAACCAGGTCAAAAGCGCAGTGTAAGAAAGATATATTCTCTTGATTAGTCACCTCTTCTCCACATTTAAATATCACGGAATCTTTCAAATTAATTCTTGAATGTTGAGTGCTGAGTACGTTTCAAACCTCAATCTCCCAAAGAATTGCCTGCGTTAGTGCTTGAAGAATGGTACAGTATCCCTCAAAAAACAGTCAAAACTTGTGAAACCACATTCCAAGAATGATTGAATGTATTCTAAGGCAAACAGCAAGCCAATTCTTTATTAGTTTATAAATATTCTTGTGGTGTTCCTATTATTTTTTTTTCTATCCCCTGTATTTTAAGTCTTTAGATGCACACAGGCCCTTCTTAGCTGAAGTTTGGGCATAAAATGCATTGATTTCAGGAAAATATCAAACCAATTGAAAATTTTGTACTTAATTTTTCTTTTTAATTATGTAGGAAGTAGTTTTGGTGACCATGTTTTGGTCTTGTGTATGGTGGTAATGGATTACTTAATTCAAATGGCTGTTCAATCAAAGGAAGAAAATACAGAAAATGTTTCCTAAGATGTGACTGATTATTTCAGAAGCCTCTATCCTCATCACATGAGTCCATGTGACTGCTGCATTCTGGGTAAAACCAGTCCAGCGAGTTCTGCTTCCTGGCCACTGCGGGATCAGACCTGGGAAGCACAGTGCTGTTGTAACAAGCAGTGCATGGAAATGACTTTTTGTTTTAGCCTTGCTGTGTACTCATGACTATGAACAGTTCTGAGTTTTCTACAATCATTAAGTTTTGGTTGGTGTCTTGAAACATAACTCGCACAGTTCCTATTGTTTGCTCTCATTCATTTCCTTCTGCACTGAGACTCATATCATTCTGCAGTTCTGAGTGTTTCACTTCACAAGGGCAAATGTAGCTGGGGCTCAGATATGATATACCATAATCAGAAGTCTGAGAGTGACTTTTCCTCAGTAGATAAGAGTAAAATGTATTATACATAGAAAGCAAATAATGTTCTTTGCTTTAGAATTGTTCTGAAAGGGAAAACAATATAGACTCAAAGAGGAGAAAGACTAAAAATTGCTGAATATAAAAAGCACAAAAGGTCATTTTGAATAATGATCTTTACAGAAGTTGAATAGTTGCACAACAAATGGTCCTTTTGCCAGACAAAAATCTATCCGATAATGTCTTTATGTAGGTAAAAACTCACCCCAGTGGCATTAAAATGGATGGACTGTTTTGTTTTCCTTTGCTTTGAAAGCTATGATTCTTTTTTTCCCCACCCAGTAGTGACTTTTGAATTTATGTTTTGCATAATTTGACACATACAGTGTGGTAAACACTGGGACCTACTGCATGCAGTATAGCAGCCTGAAAGAAATGCAAAGCGTGGTGAAGGGAAGAGCAGAAGATTGGACAGGAGGTGTAAGTTGAGGACAGTGTGGATGTCGCTATTTTATTTCTCTTCAGGCAAAGAGATGCCTAAGCAACTGGAGAAATATTATCTCAAGCATTCATTTTTCTCTTCCACCCAGATATGGTGACAAAGCATGGCCTTCAGTTCAAAAAAATAGTTCCATAACTTCATGTTCACCTGGCACAGTCACTCTTCCTCTTCAACTGAATCCTAATTTATACTATACAGTGGAACGAACATCGGATCCTGCACACGTAAATTATGACGTTACCTGATGACGTTTTTGGTCCACTACGGTGTTTGCTTGGGGTTTTTTTCGGCTGGTTGTGCGCAGGCCAAAATTTTCTTGTCAGCTAGCTGAACTGCATCAGAAAACTCTTCACTGATTGGTCAACTAGTAGCAGTGTGAGGGTTATGCAGAATAAAGTAGGTGTAGCTTCAGAGCAGATTTGTGAGTGGGGCCAAACAGTACACAGGATCATCCATCTGACCTGTAGACATTCAAAAGAAAATAAAATGCTTCTCCTCTCTTGCACATTTCCTCCTGGCAAGCATCGTAAATTCCCCTACATTTTTCTTTCCCTGTCCAGGCCGCACACTTCTTTTTCTTTTCTTCCGGTTATAACATTGCTAACATAATCATATCATCCGTCTCGGGTGAAAGGAAAATACATTTGTGTCGAGCTGATGTTATGTTGAACACAAACTCTATTGGGCAAACTTCAGCTCAACAGGAATGAATGGTTTAAAACAGAAGTGCTTGCAGCGTGAAAGCAACTACTTTGCGCAGATCTTGACGGGCATTTGCTGGTTGATGAGTTTGGTTTTGGCTGGAGTATAGTGAGGCTGTAATGCAGTTGTCTGACGGGCCAGCAAATTCAGCAGGAGTTACAGAACTGTAGGGAAATCTCACATTTAGGGAATGACTGCGTACAGTGCTTTTTACTTGGCTACAGCGTGCTTGGAGCAGAATAACACTTTCAGAAAGGGAAAGTTCTCATGGAAAACGCCCACAGAAAGTGTGTCAACGGAGAAAACGCTCACAGAAAGTGCATTCAAAGGGATGCTATCCACAATCTTGTCATCCCCCTAATCACAAACGAACAGTGCCTCCTGATCCATATTTATCGCAACCCAAAATTAATATCCACTGTGCATCCACAAACACCAGTGTGACCTCACTTTCATTCTGTAGATAGATCCATCTGCTATACATTAGCTGAGCTAGGCTATAGTCAGTGGTAGGCGTTTGTGCTGTATTCTGTGAACTAAAAACAGAAGTGCGTGGTTGTCCTACCTGCCCTTGAACACCAGAGCCCCTTGGTGACTGTTAAACTGCGCTGATAAGGACAGGCCATAAACAGGTCTGAGCACCTGAGAGCCCCACACCAGAGCCAGTCACCACCCCAGCTAGGTCTCTCACACTCAGGCCAGGGAAATGTCCAAACCGAAGGATACGCTAATGAAACGCAGGGAGGATGAGGTAAGATTGATGAGCTCATCGCCACGCACCCGGGAGGCTCCCTCCATGGTTCGGACGCTGTGTTTGAGGACTACAGTTTTAGTCACCCGGCCTGGACTGCTTTTCTGCCAGCGGAGCCATCGTAATACCTTAACTACATGTTGCGTTGCACCTGAGGCATTTTGGTGTTAAACAATAATAATCGTCAGATTTTTATTTATAGATCGACTTTCTACTTAGAGTGCTGCTCTGTTGAGATGCTAAAGCAAGCGTCTAAGATTGTCAATGTTCTTTTAAAAACTGATTCTGTGTGGCTAGGGGAAGTGGTTTGTGTTTGGGAGTTTTTCCAGAGCGCTGGAGCAGGCATTAGCGCTATAGCAATGGCTGAATGGGCGTTGGTGACTGCTCATTTTATCATGATAGCATCAACATGTTATTGAGTATTGTGCATGTTTTCTTTTTTTAATTGGAAATATGGCTGGTCAGTTAGAGGTGACATTCCTTGCCATGGTTTCTTTATTTTCTTCCGCCTGTCAGGAGCAGTTTCCTGTGTTACCCGGGAGGCTTTGAGCCCTATATTGATCAGTCTGTGCTGGGCCAGGCTGCTATCAGCTCATGCGTGTCTGCCATGTTCTCCTTCTCTCCAGTGACCCAGTGGTAGTAAGTCTTATTTAATTATTTGCTGCTCTTTTAATAAAGGAGGTAGTTTGGAGGTGGTGATAGCTGGAAGTCCTTGTTCAGGTGAAGTAACAGTGCTTGGGGTTGCTCAGGACAGTGTTGATAGCAGTTCACCAGAATAAAGGTACTCTATCCTCCATTTAATGCTGCCTGACCTTTTGAGATTCCCTAACCTTAAACATGAGGTCAGAGCACATTTGTGTGAGTGAGAAAGACTGAAAGCTGTGTGAGTGTGTATGTGTGTAAGTGAAAGGTGAGTAATGTAGAGCTGGTGTGTGTCTGTGTGTGTAAAAGCTGGTGTGGGTTGCCATAGTTCCCCTGGCCAGTCCTCCAGTCCTGGCAGATACTTGGGGTGGGGAGAGGGAGATATGTGGAGAGCTGTGATTGGATGATGACCCAGATAGAAAGCTGTGATTGGATGATGACCCTGTTGTGCTGTTTTGAAAGGCACCCCCATCCCTGCAGCTCTTTTGTAATGGGATAGCATTGTAGCATTAGTGGTATGCAGTAGCATCAGGGGTGTTTGGGAGCATTAGTAATGTGTAGCAGCCTAAATGATTGCTATCGGCATTAGTGGTGTATAGCAGTTGGACAGAGTAAGCCTTTTATAGTGCAGAAAGTTCCCCATGTTCTGTTGATTTCCTGATGAATTCTGAGCCACGAAAGACCCTTTTCTAAGGTCCCTCTGTAGTTTCTGTGTCCGCTGCAGGTGGGAATGAACAGTGTCTCTGCTTTGTTGTGATTTGAACTTTTTGCACTCATATGACCTTTCCTTAATGCTGCCATTCCCATACCTCAGGTGGAGCAGGAGGCTGTGTCACACACTGATGACACAATCCCTCATTTGTGTCACACACTGATGACATGATCCCTCATTTGTGTCACACACTGATGACACTATCACTCATTTGTGTCACACACTGATGGACTGCCTGTTCTTAAAAAAAGGTTAAATGGACACACTGGCCCACATGCTATCTGGTAGAGAGAGTGGTCATGAGGAATTCTGCAATGAGCTCAAGGATAGTATTATTGATGAAAGATAGGATAGGATAATACTGATGACAGTTTGGGGAAAAACAGCTGTCCCCCTTAGAATACAGCAATGGAGATATGAGATGTGAGTATGTATGTGTGTGTGTGTGTGTGTGTGTGTGTGTACAGGTATACTGTCATGTGTGTGCCACAGCCCCATCCGTGTGCTTGCAAAGATGACATGAGGAGGGCGGGGACATCCTCCAGGCTCTCATATATAATTGCAGGTCGCACCACCCTGTCTGCGTGGCGGTGCCAGCAGAGTCACCCCCCCCCCCCACCCCCTCACCCCGCTCTTCATTTTCACTATAAACAGTTCAAGAGCGAATATCACAGTTGTTTGAGAGCTCTGGAGGGGGAAAAGCTGTTTGTTTGGTTAGCAAGGCGACAAATGAACATCACTCTGTGTGGCAGTGTGGAAAAGTGACTTAGCAGTGGGGTGTCATTAGCAGCCTTCCTGAGGCTGTGAGTCCTGTAGTTTGTCCGTATTTGTCTGGGTGGAATTTCCTGTTTTCAGAAATGTGTTGACTAAGCCACCAACAGAGATTTAATTGGCCTTAAATAACATACTGCCTCCACAACCCAAACATTTTTTCTATGTCTAAGTAGGTACTAAGCCATCACAATCTCCATCTCTCTGCAATCTCTGTGTAGTTGTTGACTAATAATATCTCAGAGGTGTTCTGTAGTACAGGAAGTCTGAAATTCTGTGTCATTGCAAATATCTCTGGACATGCCCATCACATTTGACTATACAAAAAATGTAGCTTTCAACCAATCTGTTTTCCTTAAGGACATTTCCAGGAATTTCCAGCCAATAAGGAGAGAGGCACTGTGCCCTCTGTGAAAGTCAACATTTCCATGTCAGGCAATCTTCTCTTACCCCACTGTGCTCGGCACACTGTCTCAGCGCTGTGGTCACCTCCCTTTGGGAAAATATTGACCTTTCTTAGCCTGTTAGTTCATGGCTTTATTGTGTGTGGTTTGGCACGGTGACAGATTCAAGATTGCTGTGGATTTGCACCGTTTTAATTGTACCCTCATTTAGCTGGATCACAGCACACGCAAATGGCTGTCATACGGTAGGTGGAGCTTGCCTCCATGTACTCGTTGCATCATGTTAAACATTCCAGGAACAAGTTCTACACCGCGAAGATGAGATTCAACATGACAAGTACATATATACACTTCCATTCCCACACACAGGAAACAGGTGCAGAAACGGGTGCCGCCCAACATGGCCATTCAAATTATATTGTCATGGTTGATCTGTATTGCTGTATGAAAATACAGTTAAACCCCAGAGACACAAACATCTTCAGAAATAAACCATTTAAAGTTTTACTTCCTACTTTTCTTATGATGTGGAAAATGTGGTTAGATTTGGTGTAAGGGTCATGTTTTTGCAGCGATAGTGAAGATAATGGGAGGATATTTGCTGCTAAATTTATTTTTTCCTTAAACAGGAGGTTCCTTATATATTTTTTTTTCTTTATTCAGGCAGTGGGGGGATATGGCGGTTCCGTTGTGGGCGGGGCTGGGGGTGTTGGGGGCGGGACTGTGGGTGAGACAGCTGCTCAGCAGATTGAACTATTGGTTCTCCCCAATTGTGGCTCATTTTCATTTCTCGCTAACTTAATTTTATTTTTAATTGTGTCTTTCTATTTTGTCATCTTGCTGGCCAGTGTCTTGTCCTTGATAAAGTGGATTTTGAGCAACCATTGGTTTGAAGCTTTTGGTTAAATGCAAGTGTTTCCCCACCTTATTAGTTTGCTCAAGATATATTTAGCAACTAGTGGTGGCTGGTGACCTCAGAACAGGGGAGGAACAAACTTTACCTTTAAAACTATCACTATTTTCAACCTGTTCTCATTTATCTCCCTTTATTAACAATAAATCAATTCATTTGTGGAGCAATCAACACCAGTTGATGTGAATAGAGTCAATGGTTACCGATTTCATTTTGTAATAGAATTGCTGTTCTTTGCAAATTAAGTTACGTTTGTTATATCCATGGGTGTTTTAATTTAATTACATTCATTGGTGTTTATTACTCTGTAAATTACTTGTTTTATTGTTAATGAAGTAGGATAAATGGGAACAGGTTGGACATAGGCTCCCGATAGATATAAAGGTACAGTTTGTTCCTCCCCTGTTTTGAATTCACCAGCCGCTACTGTTAGCAACAGTACAAAGACACTTCCTTTTGGAAACTGATAGTGTTTCAATTCAGTGCCCAACTGAAATATCACACTGCAGTGTCTGTCGGTCCCCTCCCTGTAACGATTTGCTCCTTATTTCAACAGCAGTAATTCAACAAGGACCTGTCCATTTAATTACCACACCGTTTCTGTACATACACCATTTCTGAAATCACAATACACTTTTTGCATGCTAAATAATGATTTATTTTGGTCCCTCACAGATGCCTTTTATGACAGTATTTGTCAAATGGATTCTCCAGGATGCTTTGTCATAAATCTGTATGACCCTGCACCAGGCCTGAAATTCAGCAATTTTAGGAAAAGGCTAATTTGGCCTTTTGATAAATTAAAATGATCAGGGCTCCAGGCCCTATAACCAGCATGCAAAAGAAATGATAATTCAAAATGGGCTTACGGAAGGTTCACACGGTAACACATTCATTTGGAAGCTGCTGTGAACGCTGTGATTGGTTATTTAAGTCCTGTTGGCCCATTTACTGGCTATGGCTAGAGGTCCTCGTCGGTGAAGTAACAACTGGACCTGGCTTGCTGGGAAATGGTTGAGGTTAAGCCAGCTGCGTTTTTCAGTCTCATGGCTTTTTAGTGACCACTGCTTGAGAGTCAGGCACCTGTGGAGGTACAAACTGAATATATTCTGATTTTGTCATTCCCCAGCAACATAGGGGGCAGCCTGTAGTCTAGTGGCTAAGGTAATTGCCTGGGACCCCAGAGGCTGGTGGCTCAAGCCCCATTCCAGCTGTTGGGCCCTTGAGCAAGGCCCTTAACCCCACATTGCTCCCAGGGAGGATTGGTCCTTGGTTAGCCTAATAAACTGTAAGTCGCTTTGGATAAAAAGCATCAGCTAAGTGATGGTAATGTAATGTAACATAGGTAGCACATACTTGTCGGTGCATCTGTAGTGTGTGAAAAAAAAAAAAAAAAAAAGGAGGGCTTGTTGCCATGTGAATCAGAGCAGTCATGTGCTTATGGCTACATCACCCTGATATTAGCAGGAGAGGGCAGCTATGTGGGGCTAAACAGTTTTGCTGTGTCAGGGGTGGTGAAAAAGGGGGGGGTTAAATACTCATGTCAAAATATATGATGTGGTTGCGTAGCTAACGTATGTGTTCATTTCATAGCTGGCTAGCATGTTTGCAGAGAGAAGACGGTAAAGCAGAAGTGAAAAGTGAGGTAAAGAAAGTGTATCAAGAGTAACCGAATGTAACCATAGATAGCGATGGGAGAGGGAGGTCTCATGAGGCTAAAAATGGGTGGAGCTACCATATGTTATGGCATGTGACTGATGCATTCTGACCAGTCATTGGCTGAGACACAGTCATATGCAATTTGGGGTTTGTTTACTAAAATGTAAAATAAATGGTGCTAATTTGCAGGTGTGCGATGGTTGTGCGTGTGACTATTTTGTTTTTTGTGGGTGGTCAAGAAAGAGTAATTATGTGGATAACATCAGCTATAATCAGTCTTATTATGTAAGCAGTTTAACTTGTTCTGAAAGTGTTTGGTGGTTTTGAAGGGGTCTCTGCTTTGGCTGGTTTAAACTCACACCTTCCCAAATAATTGAAGTCTGTGTTATACATTCAGGAATATGCCCCAAAGCCGGAAGTTCCATGCCAATCATTTCACAGCTTGTTCTGGTGACTGGCTGCAGTACCCCGTCTGGATCCACTCTGTGTTCTGGTGAACACAGAAATATTCTGTTATGTACTCAACCCATCTCGGTTTCAGGTTATTTAATGTGTTTTGGTTTCAGAAGTATCCATGCCAAGCAGCACTGCTAAGGAAATTTTATACAAAGGCCACTTGCCAGACATAAAAAGATTTGGTTAATACCAACAATGCATTGGAAATAAACAAATCAAAAAGTGTTGGCTGGAAAATCTAAATTCACTGTTCAAGATCTTTATGGATGCAGCTTTTTCAATGTTTAGATTAATTGTTTTCTTTATGTTACTGGTTTTGTGATGAAACATTAGCTATTGGTTTTGGACTCATTTCTGTTGAAATGCACAGTGATCTGTTCTAATATGTTCTGTATTTAACATAATGGTTCCGTACTGGAACACAAGCAGAACAACAGTGGAAACTCAGCTTAAATCATACCCTCATTCTCTTAAAAGCTGTAAAATGACATTTTATAACTTGTTAGTTCACTAGATGGACTCTCTTATTGAATCTTACTGAATACATGTCTGGTTAATACCTGCTCCCCATTTGTGTTAAAGTATACCTACAATTAGCTTTCCCATAACTGCTCTCAGGATGAGAAAATGTCATTAAACATGCTGAGGTTTGTTACTCGTCTAATGACTGTTTTGTGAGGGATTGTGCGGTGAGCCTGTGGACCCAGGCAGGCTCAGGGGGGCGCAGGCTCCGGGGAAAGCTGTGCTACAGGGAAGCTGTGCTCTCTGACAGCTGTGCTTACCTGATGTCTGTCTCTGCTTCTGTCTTTCAGCTCAGCAGCATCAGCAAGGCCATCAACAACCAGGAGGTTCCAGTGAAGGAGAAGCATGCTCGCCGTATCCTCTTTATAACACCGCCCCCTAGGAAGGGGTTGCTTTCACTGTGCTTCAGAACAGCCACATAGCTTCAGTACATGACACACAACACACATTCTCATTCACTGTACACCCATGCACGCAGATTATATTGTACAGTAGATCAATAAGTCATGTTTCCGTGCACACACACGCAGTTGGAGCAGACCTGCATTCACGAACACAGGAATCGACCTTTAATTCATACACAGGTGACTAAATGACCATGTAGAGAGGGGAGATAAAGGGTGATTATGGGAGTTGGAGTTTTGCATGTGAACGTTGCTGTTAGGCACCTTGTATGACTCATGGAGGAACATGAGTAGGTGTTTGCCCCTTGGCCCCGCGTTTGGAATCTCAGCCGCCCCGTCATTGTCTATTACCTGAAAGACAAGAAAGGGTATCAATTTCCTTGGAAATATGGGGGTGGTTAAAATAATCAGTGTCTTTGCTCTCTAGCGGCCTCTCCTGGCTGGTCAGCAGCCTGCAGGATTGTCAACTGGTCATTTCTACATGCTTCTTTGACAGCATAGATAATATTTTATGTTACTCAATTTGAGATGTGGTTTTACTGATTTAGAGGTGCATGCAGAATTCTGTATAAAATCCTGCATTATCCTGTATTCTGCTGTTTTGAAAATAACATGGTGGCACTATTGATATCTCACTCTGTACTGCAGAATGAAGGTTAAAAATGCTAAATGTTCCATCGTCATTTTATTCTGATATTGTGCAAGTGGAAATGCATTCACATACGTTCAAAACAGTGTTTGATAGAAATGGGTATGAAAATGAATTACCTTTTTTTGGTGTAGTGATGCGTGTGTCTACAGTGTGTGTAATTCTTCAGTCTGGACAAGCAGCAGAGTGAGCTGAGCTTATCAACCGTGTGTGTGTGTGTGTGTGTGTGTGTGTGTGTGTGTGTGTGTGTGGTGAGAAATAGAGAAAGGGGCTCCGTTTTTCTCCGTTGTCTGCTCCTTGACTCCCCGAAGGAATCATTCTGGGGACGCACAGGGAGAAGGGGGCGTTCACGTTCTGGTCGTATGCTCTGGGCCTGCCGCTGGCCAGCAGCTCCATCCTCAGCTGGAAGTTCTGCCACGTGCTTCACAAAGTGCTGCGGACGGACACCCGAACGTGAGTCTTCCTCCTCTGCCTTCTTCCTCCTCACCTTCCTCACCCTCCTCCTCTTCATGCATCGTTTTGACAACTGGCTAAAGCTGTGACCTACCAGGAAATGTCTGTGAATGACCATGGTATGAGAGTGACCCTTGTGTGTTTGCACCACAGGGCCTACAGGACTGCATGAGACACTTCAGCAATGTGAGAGAGATGGGCAACCTGTGGGTGAGTGTGTGCTTCATTACGCCCACACTTAAGATGGCCTCACATGAGCTGTCATGTCTCGCATTTCAGCCAAAATGGGACGTTTTTCCTGTAACGCCCTCTGTGCCATATTTCGCACTGTTGTGAAAAACTGTCCAAATTAATTTGAAAAGACGGTTCAAACTGTCTATGAATTCCAGAATGTTTTATTTAAAGTCATGCGTCATCAACTTCTCTGTGTTTCCAGGGTCACCTCCATGATCGTTATGGGCAACTGGTCTCCCTTTACTCAAAACTGCTGTGCACCAAAATGGATTTCCACATGAAGGTGAAAAGTCATCTATTTTGTCAATATTTGGAAATGAAACAGCTATCCATTCCTTCTATAAGAGCAGATGCTTTATATACACAAAAATCAAAGCGCTCCATCATAAAAACAAGTACATAGTGAACTTTATTGTTAGGCCACAACATTTTTTTCCAGCAAAACGTTTGAATGTGGGTATTCATGAAAGAGGAACATTGTATCTCATGTTCCACCTTTTGAAATGTCTTGTTGGCATAAAGACAGCACTGTTAGTTAAAAGTCCATTCTGTCGGATGGAGATGGGAAAGAAGAAATTGTAGACACGGTGTTTGTGTCTGGCCTCGCTCAGGATGTCACCCTTTTCGTTTTAGCATGCAGAAATCCGCGCTAACCTTGAGGCTTCCGACGAGGTTCTGGAGCGCACTGCGGGGACAGACATCAACAACGTGTGAGTGTTTTTGCTAACTCACTTTGAACAGCGTGTGTGTTTACTGACTCGCCTCCAAACCTGCTCAACTACTCAAACTGCTAGTGATATTTAGTTTCTTTCCGACACGTCCTATTTCAAACCCAGTGGGGTCCTGATGACCCTCTGGTGGGTCAGCCTGACCTAAATGTGAATATCTCCATGATACAAAATACAGTTGTATTCATTCTTAATTTTCAAAATTCAAACATATGTAAAATGACATCTCATCTGCATTTCAATGTGAGATAAAAGGTTGTGAGCAGCCGCATTTACCCATCTTTTGGGTCACTCTCTCATCTGTGTCTGCTACTTTCCGGCAGGTTCCAGGTGACTGTGGAAGTGCTTGACTATATGGATGTTGAGCTGAAATTGGCAGAGACAGGTGAGTTCTATTTATATTTACTCTGAGCTGATAGGCTGCTATTCACCACACTGAGCTGCTCTTCCTCACACTGACCTGCTCCTTCTAATGCTGAAGTGCCCAGCCTAACCCTGAGCTACTCTCCCTCTTGCTGCACTGCTCTTCCTCACCGTGAGCTACTCTTCCTCACAGTGAGCTGATGGGATTCCCTTGTTATAATATTAAAAGTGATATTTACAGTAACAACGATAACGATAACGACCGACAATGCTGCAGGCTGCTGGTGGCTAGCCATCAGCTAGCTATCAGCTAGCAAGGCTAGCGAGGTAGCCTTAAAACAAGGGAACATAGACATTACTCACTTTTCAGTTGCATGCAATATAAATTCAAGTACTCAAATTTACAAAATACTGGTATCGTACCGTTTCAGAATTCTAGTATCATGTTAATCTGTGTTAATCGTGTAAAGGGCAGATACTTGCAGCTAAATAGAATTTAATTAGCTTATCAGTTATGGGCATTTCCTGTGGTGAACGAGCAGTCGATAATCTCAAAATCTGTTTCAAACGTCTTAGAACGGTTTCATGAAGATAATATGAAATGGGGAAAGGATTTCATTTGGGCAGAGGCAGTCTGACCGCTGTGCTCACACTGTTCTCAGTATGGGGGCCTGACTGTGTTATGTTGCTGTTGCAGTGATCCGGCAGCTCAACACGTCCATCGCCATCTCCACCACCACTTCAGGCCAGTGCCGGCTTGCCCCCCTCATCCAGGTGATCCAGGACTGCAGCCACCTGTACCACTTCACCGTCAAGCTTCTGTTCAAGCTGCACTCCTGTGAGTCTCCTGTCCCTACCAGCACTACCGCCATCCCTACCAGCACCGCCCCCTGTACCTGCTAGCCCCACCCCCTTTCCAACCAGCCCCACCCCTGTCTCTACCTGTTCTGCCCACTTCCCAACCAGTTTTGCCCCTGTCACAACAAGCTCTGCCCCGTCCCAACCAACCAGTCCCACCCCTGTCTCTACAAGATCCGCCCCCTTTCCATCCAGTCCTGCCCTTGTCCCAACCTGTTATGCCCTGGTCCCAACAAGCTCTGCCCCATCCCAACCAACCAGCCCCACCCCTTTCCCTACCAGCTCCACCCTGTTCCTTCTAGCTCCTCCCCATTTCCACTGAAGCCTGCCTCCATTCCATCCAGCTCGACTCCCATCCCTACAGCTCCACCCCTGTCCCCTCCAGCTACACATAAAATCACAATCTAGCAATTCATGTCTGAACCCAAAGCAATCATGTTTGATTTTCAAGGTTACAACTGAATTTTTGTCTGCAAAACCTGTAAATCCAAAATCAGCGCACAAACAGCTTCAACCTTTGGTCATTACAAAATGTAATTGAAAAGCTGTAAGCAGTTAACATTAGCCTGGTAAAACTTAGCTAGCTAGCAACCACCCAACATTCAATGTGATTTGCAGTCACGTTACAGGTGACATGCGCTACGCACATGAGAAAGAGTTGACCCCGTCAGTGTTGTGGATTGCCGCAGTGTTTGTTTTTGCTGTGCACCGTAGGTTTGCCTGCAGACACCCTTCAGGGCCACCGGGACAGATTCCACGACCAGTTCCACAGGTAAATTCACATTAGCAGGGTAGTGCTTTAGACCGACTCTATGACCAGGCTAACACTGCACTAGCAGGGTCATGCTACAGAAGGAATGTACGACCAGTTCCTAAAATGGCTGTGCTGTTGCCCATGTGGTTCTTTCAAGCCACTCAAGTAGTTAATGGCCCATTGCCGAGCATCTAAAACTGTAGAGCATTTTCTATAAAGTGCACAGCGGCGATGAATAAAAAGAGGCTTTTTAGATTAAAAAAATCTTTATCACTACCCCCAAAAGCTGGCAAATGCCCACACTGTGTCAGAACAGTCTGAGAGTCTGAGAACTCCATGTGTGGAAAGAGCGATGGTTTCAGGAGGCTTGTGTTTGCAAGTGTATAACTTCCAGTGGAAGCCGGTGACTCATGAAACATTTTTCTCTCATGTCTTTCAGCCTGAAGGGCTTCTTTAACAGAACCCGGGACATGATGTACTTCAAAAGGCTCATTCAGATTCCCAAGCTGCCAGATGTAAGATATGAGGAACTGTGGGCGTTTGAGATGGGGAGGGGCATGATAAGGAGAGAGGGCGGGGTTTAGAAGAGGGGAGGGGGGATTGGGTAAAGGGCAAAGGGGTGTGGTGAGGAGGGGTGAGTGGAACATGGATACACCCTGATGTCTTGAGCCTAAACCAGAGCCCCTGTTGTTTTGCCTCCTTGCCGTATGGCGTATGCTGCGTGTACAGTCTCCGCCCAACTTCCTGCGTGCGTCGGCACTGGCCGAGCATGTGAAGCCAGTGGTGGTGATCCCGGACGAGGAGCCGGTGGACGACGATGATGCTGAACCACTGGTGGAGTTTAGCGATATGGGCCAGTACAGTACGCAGCCTCATGTGCCACCCCAGCCCCAGCCGCAACCCCAGTCACAGGTGGGTAAAAACCTCACAACCACACCACACCTCACATCCGAACCTCACTCTATCACACCACACCTCACACCTGAACCTCATTCTCATCACCACACCTCACATCCGAACCTCACTCTCTCACACCACACCTTACATCTGTACTGTAAGATAGTCCCTAAAGAGTTGCAGGTTTGAATCCCATTTGGGACACTGCTTTGGGTAAGATAAGTGACCTGGACTGTCTCAGTAAAAATATACTATATATAGTATACAAGGAAATAAATCATGTTACCTAAAGTCATGCTTTTCCCCTGTGTCCTCGCAGTTCGACATTTTTGATCAGACCTTCGGGCCTCCCAACGGCGGATTCGATGCAAGGTAACAATTGTCTTCAATTACAACAAATACTCTGGTACTGGAATTCAAATGTCTGTGTTGGAAAAACATGTTTTAAGGTCAAGAATTGAATTGTGATATACATTATGTATTATGACGTTTGTAACCCGGAGACTGTCTGTACTGAGAGGTGTGTGTGGGGGTTGACTGCATTGAAAGTGCCTTCGTATTATTGATGTATTTCTACGGTTGACTGTTTTCTCATTCACAGGGATTTGCAGATCGAGAGTCTGAAGCAGGAGATTGAACTTCTGAAGGCCGAACTGGAGCGGATCAAAGCTGAGGTAAAGGAGAGGAGAATTTGTGTGTGTGTGTGTGTGTGTGTGTGTACATGTATACTAAATATGGATCATTCTCATGGAAGTCTCATGAAACTGAGTAGTTTCTGCTGGCTAGTTTTGTGACCTTGTGTATTGTTGGCTCCATTTATAAATATTATACTCTGTAGCTACATGTACTGTTTGTGCAAACCCCTTCCACCACCACCGCTAGTCATACTATTTGTGCGAGCCAGTGGTTGTTGATTTGCTTAAGAAGCATAAGGTTTAATAGTCTTTGTGTCGTTGTTTTTTGGAAGATGTATTATGTTCTGCTCAGGTGTCAGGGATAACCTGGCCAGACTGCCAGTTCCAGCACTTTCCGGCGCTGGTCCCACAAAGCAAGTGAGTGTTGTTATGGTAACAGGCTCTATCCCATCTCTCCAGGCCCAGCGCTACATCACGCAGCTCAAATCCCAGATTAACAGCCTGGAGGCAGAGCTGGAGGAGCAGCGGGTGCAGAAACAGCGCGCCCTGGTGGACAACGAGCAGCTGCGCATGGAGCTGGAGGTCCTGAGGAGGCAGAACGCCGAAAGCCAGAGCGCGCAGGCCGGCCTCTTCGAGGCGGAGAGTGAGTGATCGATCCCGACCTCGTGAATACTGAGACACTTCTGAAAAGCATTCACACCACAGAACAAACTTCTTGCCAAACACCAAGACTGAAGCCTGGAGAATAGCTGGCACTGAGTCTCATTGGGTTTGACACTGATGGTGGAATAGAAACCAACACTCTCCAGTGCTCCAGAACTGAGACACACAGTGGCACCAGACACATGTGATGACATTATTACAGTGATAGATAAAATAGATGTGTGTGGCACTCATAGAACTGAGTGTGAAATGGAACTCGTAGAGAACTGAGTGTGAAGAGAACTGAGTGTGAAGTGGCAGTCATAGAGAACTGAGTGTGAAATGAGTCGGTGACCGTTCGGGTAGACTGAAAGCTCTCTTCTCTGCAGGGCGGATGCAGGACTCTGAGCTTCGCTACACCAAACTGAAGGAGAAACATGCAGAGCTGGTCTCCAGCCATGCTGAGCTGCTGCGGAAGGTAAGCGGAGGTCACGTTCCAACGTCTCCTCACTGTCCGTGCGGCTGAAAATACATTTCAGTGAAACGTCAGCGCAGTGATCCCTCAAATAGAGTTTATCCGTTGCGCACATATTTCAACTACTGCCTTGTGTGTTTCTCTGATTGACCTAAGATCTGCTTTGAAACAGCAGGGTGCTAATATTGTACTCCAGATTTATTTTTGGGTGCGTTTGACATTTGTTGAAGGAAAACATTTGGTTTTAATGAATTAGACAAAAAAATAGAGGGTATAACAATGTCTGGAAACATTACAGTCCTTTATAAATCAGTAAAAATCATGTAGTTCACTACAATTTACAGAAAACCTCTGTACATGTAAAGTATGTGTTTTTTTGGCGCAGTGGATACAGACCGAAAGGTGAAATCTAACAGAGAGGAGTGCATGTGAAAGTGTGTGTGTGTGTGTGTGTTTCTTGCCAGAGTCAGGACACGGTGAAGATGCTGACCGCCTCCCAGCAGACGCAGGAAGAGGTGGCCAGGACCCGGCAGCAGTTGGCCTTCGAGGTGGACCGCATCAAGCAGGAGGCGGACATGAGGGTGGGGGTTCCTGCGCATCACTTCCTGTTTACTTTATGGTTATGACTGTGTCACAACCATACTTGCTTCTCTATATTAGCAAGAATCTGTGAAGATTACAAAGTCCTGCTGCTACCCTATTGGCTACCCAGTGGGTCGTTGTAGACGAGCATACTTGATTGATCCTATGTTCACAATACACTCAAATAAGACCCTGCAATCGTAGAATGAGAATTAACTTGTTGTGCCTGAAATATCAAAAATCGCATTGCGTTACATTACATTATAGGCATTTTGCTGACTCTTATCTGGAGCGGCTTACAACTCGATGTGCTTTAAGCTGAGGATGAAGGTGTTAAAGCGCTGGAGTGGGTAAAAGTCCTAAGTGCCAGAAGGGATAGCATTGACTAAACCCTGTGAATGACCTTTTGAAGAAACAACAAATCAAAAAGCGTTAGTAACAGCAGCAATAGCAACCATAAAACAACGAAATTAGGTTGCTTCTAGTCGGACTATGTCTATCTAGAGGAGCTAGGGACGGACAGAGAGAGGTGCGTCCTGAAGAGGTGAGTCTTCAGTCTGCGCTTGAAGGTGGACGGATTATCTGCTGTTCCGACTTCCGTGGGAAGGTCGTTCCACCAGCAGGAAGCCAGAACAGACAGCAGACGTGACCATGAAAAGTGAAAAACGAGCAGCGGAGCTCAAGTTTTGGAACGAGTTTGCCCAGATCGTGGCAGAAGCAGTATGCGTCTTTAGAGTTCGGCCTCATCTACAACTGGCATTAAAATAGCGCCAGTACCTGGATCCTGAGATTGCATTTAAAAGTCAGGTGTTGATGCGTTTGTAATCGGAATTTGTTTGGATGTACCTGTCCAGCTCCTAGGGTAGACGAGCAAGTATGAATAATAGCTTTTTCACATTTAAATACAATGTTTTGTGCATTAAGTGTGTTTGCTTCTGAAGCTGATTTTACAAGGTGCCGTTTGCAATCCAGATTCCCACCGAATCTTACATCTACCCCAGTCTACAAACAGTATTTCTGTGTGCGATCTGTTATTATGTGTGTTTTCTGCTAATGCTTCCATTGCCCTTTTGAAGCTGGAGGAGCAGAAGTTCGAGATGGACAAGCTGAGGCGAGAGATGGAGGAGAAGAACATCGAAATGCAGAGGATCCAAGCCTCCCTGATGAGCAATGAGGAGGTACGCCTGTCTGAACTGTAAAGGGCTGCTACACCCATCTGCATAGTAATGAACGGGTATGACCATCCGCAAAGCGATGAACGGGTTACACCCTCCTGCACAGCAATAAGCAAATATGTCCATCTGAAGAGTCCTATACAGGTATACCCTCCTTATGAGTAATGGGCAGGTATATCTCTTCTGTACTGCTGAGAAACTGAACAACATTAACATAAGAGCATGCGTGTGACCGTTTGTGTGTGTGTGTGTGTGTGTGTGTGTGTGTGTGTGTGTGTGTGTGTGTGTGTGTGTGTGTGTGTGTGTGTGAAGCTGAACAGCATTAATGTGCATATGTATGTTTGTGTGTATGGCAGGTGGGCCAGAAGCTGAACAGCGAGCTGGTGGGGCTGCAGGCTGAGAAGGAGACACTTTTGCGCTCGGTCACCGAGAGGGACGCAGAGCTGTCTTCCCTGCGCATGTCTGCGCAGCTGCAGAATTCGTCACTGCTGCAGGAGAGGGAGAGGAGCACCAAGGAACTGGGCGATCTGCAGGACAAGCTGCAGGAGAAGGTAAGGGCTATGACCAACTCACAGAGCCAGATAACAAACACACACACACACACACACACACACACACACACACACACACACACACACACACACACACACAGCCACCCATCTAACACACACATATACAGCCATCTAACAAACACACACACACACAGCCATCTAACAAACACACACACACACAGCCATCCATCTAACACACACACAGCCATCTAACAAACACACACAGACACACACATATAGCCACAGCAGGGAAGGATGGGCATAAAGTGAATCAAGTTTAATAGTCCCATCACTCTCTAGTGGGCACTCCTGGCCACAATTATGGAGGTAATTGTTGTTCTCCATATTACGCAGCTCTTCCTCACTCTCATGTTAGTCCCACTTCAGCTTTGCCTTGATGGTTTCTTACTTCCCGGTAGACGTGTAATGGTGTTGATGATGCCGAGGGTCTGATCTGAGAAAGAGTGAAGTCTCCCCACTGATGACTCTGTGTGTTTAGCTGAACCACGAAGAGGAACTGCAGAAGAAGCTGCTGGAGGACCAGTTCGCCCTGCTGCAGGGGACCGTGGCTGAGGCCGAAAACATTATCCAGGACGCCGTGGCCAAGCTGGACGACCCTCTTCACCTGCGCTGCACCAGTTCTCCAGGTAACCGAGCCTTCTGAATGAAAAGGGGACTCATTTACTTCAAGATATGCTTTTGTTGTAGTCAGTCAGTTATGTCTCTGAGTTTTGGCAATGGTCGACAGAAAGCTCCATAACCTGAGCTTTATGGGCCAGTTTGCTTTGATGACTCAACCTCTTCTTGCTCCTTCTTCCCCATTTATTTCATCATTCTCCCTCGTTCTCCTCCTCTTTATCTCTCTCTTCACAGATTACCTGGTCAGTAGGGCAGAGGCAGCTCTTGGCTCTATTGAGAAGGTGAAGCAAGGCCATTCTGACTACCTAAGGAACATGAAAGGTTTGCTGGCAGTCCCTGCTCGCTGACACTATCCTGCACATCATTCAGCATAGCTGTTCTGCACCTTATGCACAGCAACACTTCAACGTACACACATGCAAACTTGTACTAACCTATACTGTATGTGCTCATTGAAATAATGTAAATGTATTTTTTTGTGGAAGAGTCAAAACTTAAATTAAGGGACAGTTAGCTGCTGCCATTTCCATTCAATTACTCCACTGGTAACATGCTGTGACGCAGACATTAATGTCGTATCTAAACATGTGTCCTACTGCATTCATCAAGGGCCGGATCACATAGAATGTCCATGCTTGTTGACTGGGTTCTGTGCTCAGAACGTTTGAGTTGTCCTGGGTTATTGTATGGATTGACTGCCCCCTGGTGGTGCCTGTAGTGTGGTGATGGTGTTAGACAGGATGTGACCTCACAGGATGTGACATCGCTCTCTCTGATGCTCCAGATGCCAGCGGTCTGCTGCGGGCACTGACCCAGTTCTCCCACCTGGCGGCCGACACCATCGTCAACGGCAGCGCAACGGCTCACATGGCCCCCACCGACCACGCCGACCGTGAGTGTCCTCCCATGACCACTACCTTTCTTACCACACTGACCCCAAACACCAACCCACACTGATCACACACCTTCTAACACCCATGTACTCCCCCTGCACTAATGTCAACGAACTACACCGACCCCCAAAACACAGACCCCACTGACCACCCTTTCACTAACCACAACACTGACCCCCAACACCAACCCCCACTAATCACACACACAAACACTAACCCCAAATGACTACACTGTACCCAAATACCAACCCCCAATGACTGCCCTATCACCAACCACCACACTGACTCCCTAACACTAACTCCCACTGACTACACTGACTCTGACCACTAACCCCCTCTGACCACAGAAAGCACTGAGTGAGTGAGTGAGTGAGTGAGTGAGTGAGTGAGTGAGTGAGTGAGTGAGTGTGAGTGTGACAGAGTGAGGGTGAGTGTGTGTGTATGTGTGACAGAGTGAGGGTGAGTGTGTGTGTGTGTGTGTGTGTGTGTGTGTGTGAGGTGTGTGTGTGTAGAGTCTATGATAGTGACCTCATGCGCTCTGTGATGCTCCAGGCCTGACTGACGGCTGCAGAAGCTGCGCCACGCAGACGCTGCAGTTCCTGAAGGAGCTCAAGTCCAAAGCCAGCCTGCAGCAGGCAGACCCTGCAGCCACACGCACCATCATACAGAGGATCCTGCAGCTCGCACAGGTGAGGAGAGGGGCCTGCACACACACACACACACACACACACACACACACACACCATCACCACGCACACATACATACACACACACAGCACTCAGCATGGCCTCTACAGTTCTGTAATGGGTATTGTGGTCAATATCCATGTGTCACCTTTAGCTCATCTCTTGTGTTTCTCTCAGCCAGTTTTAATTATCAGCACTTAACGTCTGTGCTATGCATGGATGCTCTTACAGAGCAGGAGAGGGGACAAATCGTTTTTTAGAGTGCCTGCTGTAGTGAACTCTAGGGTGAGCAAATATTTGCTTTGGCATCAAAAATGAGAGATAGTTGGTGTGAAACACTGCAAAGGAGTGACAATTCTAGTCAAAAAAACAACCAATACCTCATATTGTATGCTTAGATCATTACATCTATCATAAGTGTAGTTTTATGATCAACAAAATTGCAAATATGAATGATAGAATAATGATAATTTCCATTACTGATCAGAATTCCAGTACTGGTTAGAGTAGAGCCCAGAAAAGTGATGTTCAACTGCCTAATAACAAACACAAACAGATCCACCGATTTAATGGCCAATCGAAATACCACCTCCTCCCAGGAGGGGGCAGTGTTTGTGTGATGGGTTAGCATGTGAGCATCAGACATAGTGTGTGCACATGGGGGCAGTATGGACGCCATGTCCATCGTCTGAGGACCAGAGCAGGGCTGACTGCTTCCTGACCCCTCACAGGAACTGAGGCCGAAGGGCTCGGACATCCGCCAGGGAGAGCTGGGAGATCTGGTGGACCAGGAGATGGCTTCCACATCCAAGGCCATTGAAGAGGCCGTGCGAAGGATCGATGTAAGAGGAAGTTTCCGTTTTGTATTTTGGTTCGCATTAAAGAGCCTTAACTGGGCTGTAAGAAGTAAGATGTATAGAGAATGCATAATCAGTTGTATTGTGTTAGCAGTTTATGGTTGGATTATTATGGGTATGAATATGCCATATACTGACAGTTTGCAACACTGTGCAACTTCATCTGAAGTCCTTAATAGGTACAGTGTGCAACCATAACATCATGCATAGAAAACTAGTATCTTGTCGTTATTTGCACAGGTGCATTATGGGAGCAGTATGGCTACAGCCTAAGTAAACAGTTTGAAGAAGTAGAGGGAATTCTTATCTACTTAGGCATGCATGGAACATTTCTTGTGATCAGTGAACGTTTTTGGAATTAGGCGCCGTCGCATGTAAACACAAGTATAAAAGAAGCGATAATTTTTAAAAATCATGCATACGGAACACTCAGTTTATTGTCGTATTCCAGCTAATAATGATATCGGTCATCATTTATAAGCAGAAAATGATAAGCCGAGATGGTCACTCTGTACCGTTACGTTTGTCCTTGGTGATATGGAATTGATTGTCGCGCATTCTTCATACTTTGTGTTCATAAATAGGAGATGATGAATCAGGCCAGGAGGGACACGTCCGGGGTCAAGCTGGAGGTCAACGAAAGGTAAGCTGACACGCTGCTGTCATGGCCCTTTTGGTTTTTTTTTTAGAACAAACAGCATAAATTTCAAATATTATCGTTGTTAGCAGGAAGCACTGTTCTGTGTAAGAATTGGAGTGCTGAACTACGGTAGGTTTGCATCTAAGCTTATGGTAGATGTCATTTGAATACGGACCTGGGAACCCAAATCTAGATCCACACCTCTATCAGCTCTTTGAATATGGCCTCATGTTCTAAGGAATGGGCAGAATCTCAGTGAAAACAAAATGGAGACAGACAAATGTGTGTGTGTTTAAGTTCAGCCCCTTCGGTTCACTCCGTAATCTTTTGTTTGCTTCCAGGATTCTCTTCTCCTGCACAGACCTAATGAAGGTAAGAGAACTGCCACGCGCGCGTTGGCGTGTGTCGTTATAATTGGATCAGGGGAACCGTTTTGTCTCGGTGCAAAGCACACCCCCGTTCTCAGCTCTCATACAGAGTGCCTCTCCGTTTCCCCTTCAGGCCATCCGGATGCTGGTGATAGCCTCCACCGACCTGCAGAAGGAGATCGTGGAGGATGGGCGGGTGAGTTGGGCTGCGCAGGCAAACCGGCAAACAGGTTGCACGGTCTTACAGGTTCACTCTTGCTTAGTCGGTGGGGCTCAGTCTGGACCGCTATACCGCTGCTATGGACTGAGGTGACCAAAGCAGACCGCTCTGGCTGTTTTATACACTTCACCAGCTATCATAGAGTGCCGTGGGGTAAATGTATGCACTGAGGAAGCAGTGTTTGTGCCACAGGTGCACCATGCACCTGGCCACCTAAAATGTCTGTGTATTACTAAGCCATTATTCCACAATACAGGGTAATGATCTCACCCAGTTACTCCCATGAGATTGCTGCCTATACTGTAACAGATCCACCACCATGTTTAACAGCTTAGGACAATTATGCACGTGGGTGTAGGGTAAAGATAAAACACAACTCTTGAGACAATTTTAAAATAGAACCTCAGCAATCTCAACACCTCGCGAGCAGGGGCTGGTTCAGTTGATGAAATATCCAGGTTATTGAATGACCTCAAAACACAATTTAAAGACTGTTCATAAGTCACTTGAAACCATCACTTACTTGCATAACTGTCATCTCGTTTTAAAGAGGCTACCCTGTAGCCACCAACAACAGAATCAGCAATTGGATTTCTTGTCAACTAATATAGCCTGACTCTTTAAATACACGTGAATGGATAATTTAAATAATAATGCTGATTTACTCTACCGTTTGTAATTTGCGACAAATAATGATTTCCTGTTCAAAAACGAAAATGTAATAAACTGTAGCTTTGTTTTCTCTGTTAAGTGTTGAGAGTGCTGGAAAAATGCATTAACCAATGATGTGATTTAATAGGCCAGTACATCAACCAATTACAAATGAGACACAGCGTTGCAGAGTCTATTCTTTCATTACAAACGGCAAATTGGGGTAAACGTGGAAAAAGGGAAATGATGTGTTTTTCAGAGAAACTGAAAGCTCATAAACAAGAAAACCAAGTGCATTATGGACTAATAAAAAGGGCAGGATCATACAGGTGATGATCCAATGAACAGCGAGCAGCAGTAACAAACAGGCAGCCTCTGTTGCATTAAACAAAGGCGATGCGTTAACACATTTTTGAACATAGCGTTTGTTACTATTGTTTTTCGTTGAGATCTCTGCTTTTCTTGTACTCCCACAAATAACGGAAGGCTTGCAGGTTGGAGGCTGGGGTGAAGCTTTTACGGTGTGAATCATGCTGAAGCGTTCTCTCCGCAGGGTGCAGCTTCCGTGAAGGAGTTCTACGCCAGGAACTCCCGCTGGACTGAGGGCCTGATCTCCGCCTCCAAGGCTGTGGGATGGGGCGCCACTCAGATGGTGTAAGTTTGGACAGACCTGCATAAAAGGAAATGGGACAGCGGGGGCTGCCATTTTGGCTCATATTTAAGGCTGCCCTGTTCATAAACCAACCCCCCTAAACCTAAAACTGTGACCTCTGCTCCCTCCCAGTGAGTCCGCTGACAAGGTCGTCCTGCACACAGGGAAGTACGAGGAGCTCATCGTGTGCTCCCACGAGATCGCCGCCAGCACCGCCCAACTCGTCGCTGCCTCCAAGGTGAGCGTTTCCTCAGTTACCATGCCAACCCCCCCCACCTCTGGTCCTGGGGAACCATAAGGATATCTGGTTTTCATTACAGGTAGAGAATACAAATTGACTCAAATAGCTGGTAACCCGAACAGGAAATAAGTCAAGAGCAAGAGTAATCAAGAGATACAACCAAGATTGTCTCTTGATTGAGAGATTCACCTGTTCTTATGTCCGTTTTTACGTACAATTATTGTCACCTAATGCAGCCAGTGTGTTCAATTAATGTAACCTACACTGAGGCCAGAGAATCAGTTGAATTATTTCAGAACCTTTTAGACACAGATACAGTTTCAGCATTGCAAAACATGTAATAATTATCATTTCAAATCATATCAAATTTCATATGATAATTATTACAGGTGTTGTTCAAAATTTACTTGGATCTGTTGGACTGTTTTCAAATTGTACCAAAAGAGTCAAGGTATTTGAAATACATCTGTTATCTTGGATGACTGTGCCCCTGTGATTTCCCAGGTCAAAGCTGACCGCGGCAGTAAGAAGCTGGTCACTCTGCAACATGCCTCCCGGCACGTCAACGAGATGGCCGCCAATGTGGTGGCATCCACCAAGACGGGACAGGACCAGATCGAGGACAAAGGTACGGTCACAGCTTTGTCAGAAAGGAGAGACCCAACAGCGCCCCCTGCTGTGGGCCCAGGAAACAAACCAAAGCTCTGACCTGCATCTCTCCTTCCTCCACAGACACCATGGACTTCTCTGGAATGTCCCTGATGAAGCTGAAGAAAGAAGAGATGGAGTCACAGGTCAGTGGCAGTGATGTCACTCTGAATTCTAGTGTCATTCTTCTCTTCTACTGAACCATAAATACTTGATCACATGTCCTCTGTCTGTCTTCTGCACTTTTGTTTTTGGCCTGTAAGTATGTTTATGAATGTATTCATGTGTGCTTGGGCACAGCTAGTCCTGCATCTTAGTTTACTAGTTAAATTTATTAGCAGGAAGACTGTTGTTATGTTTCCAAAACAGCATACAGGATGAAGAAGCCACATAGAAAAACTACAAAAGTTTGATTTAAAAGGCTCAGAAGATATACCTCTCTGTGTGTGTACAGGTGAAGGTGCTGGAGCTGGAGACTCACCTGGAGAACGAGCGCATCCGCCTGGGCGAGCTGAGGAAGAAGCATTATGAGCTGGCCGGTGTCCCGCTGGACGAGGTCACCGACGACAACGGGTTCCACAACACCGCCAACCCCTCCCCTCAAAAACCGGCCAAGCCTTCTCTCTTTAAGAAACCTTCACTGGCACAGAAACCCAGCCTCCTGCCCAAGAACCCGGTAATGAAGTAGGCCAAGCCTAACGTTAAAGCAACCCATGTGTACATTTTTCTTCCTGAAACTAATCCAGGTCTCGTGTTTTGGGTAACAGTTCAGGTAAACAGCGGTCGACGGTGAGGACGACTGGGCGGCTCTGACAGGAAGAGGCCACTTCCGTGCCATCTCAAAGACCCTTCACTCAGTCACTGTCCCTGCCCTGGCGATGCTTTCTCTCTGTAAATAGCGATCTGCACAACCAACTACCACCTTAATCGCCTCTTCCCCCTTTTACTACAAAACACGAGATGAGCCTTGACGAAAGCGGCCTTGTATTTACAGCCTGCAGCAGTAAGAATGTACGTTTCTCTCCGCCTTACTTAATATTGACTGCAGGCCATATCAGGGTACGTACGTAATTAACCAACCATGCTAGAGTGGCAAGCTTTGAAGATGTAAAATGAATTCAGGGAAATGTAAAGCAAATATTGCCACTTGAATCAACTCCTGCTGCTGTAACCCCACAGTTTAAATACGAACCTTTAATTGGGTCAGAAAACCCCATATTTATTTACCGTTTTTGTTTTGATATTTTATGATGTTGGATTTTGTAAATTAGCGTATGGAAATATTTTGATCTGAGTACAGAATGTTGGCTCATACAGAAGGTGTATAAATGTGTCTTAGAAAAATGGATAACCTTTGCTGTATACTTTATTTTTAGCAACCTTTTAACTGGGGTATGGAGGAAAATATCTTGAACAGATATTGAATAACGTGTCGAACACATAACAAAGTATATTATGCTTATTCAGTTTATCTTTTGCCAACATTTTTGCTTTGTGTACATGATTGTTTTTTCTAGTGCATTTGTCATTTTATGTGAATCATGGGTGTATAGCAAATATAAGCAGAGAATTTCATGAGTCAATGGTACACTTAATAGTAAAGTCACAAAACACATATAATACTAAAAAATGTCTCTTTCCCCTGAATGCAATCTTTTTTGTCTTACGAAGCTTTTCTCTTGAATACGTTTGGGATTGATGTAAAAGAAACTAAATTATCCAGCACAGCACAGTTTTCTAAGTTGTGTTTGAAAGTCACATCCTTGTTTCAGCTTCACTTGAACACAACTTTGTACTATATCAGTCCCTGTACTGATATTGGGATTGTTTTTTTCCAAACAAAACTGATTCATGTGTAAAACATTTAAAGGCATAATACTGCTATACAGGTAGGTTGGAGATTGTATGAAACTAAAATGTTACTCATCCACTTAAATTTGGGCTACAGAGGCTAATGCTAAAGGACTGGATGCTTATGTCACCAGATAATGAGAATACACTTGAAAAAACTCTCTGGACCTTTCTGCAACATTGCCGTCAAAGATACTTGTAAAAATATTGAACTGAATACTGTTTCAGTTGGGCATTCTGCCGATGTTGAATATTGTGCTTAGGAACATGGAGAGGTTTGTATATTATTGTTGGTCCATGTCATTATGGTGCATTCTGGATTCTGCTGTTCTTTTAACAGATTCTACTGTAGGGTGGTTGCTGTGTCTTTGACCAGGTTTTAATTGTGGTTAATTAATAATGAATAAAAAATAATTTAAACCACTCAAAAGCATCTGAGAGATCATGTGATCTGCTTTGATTTCTCTCTTTCTCTCCCTTTATTAATCCTTCCTTTTATTCACTAAGATTTGTTAATATATTTTAACAAACATTATTAAGGTTCTCTGTAATAAATGTAAATGTTGGATTCACAATAAATCTTTATGGACACTTTTTTTTTTTTTTTTTTTTGGTCTGTCATAATTGAACAATTCAAAACTGTAGGTTATAAACATGCATGTTTTTCCTGTCTCATTCAATGTGTTGTGAAATCTTGTCATTCTACAGGAATGAGGGTCACACAGAGGACAGTGCAGTTGGACACTCCAGATCTGTATAGGGTCCTCACACTTGCATAGTGCCCTTATACCAGCATAGGGTCCCTACACATACACAGTGCCCTTACTTGCACAGTGCTCTTGTAAATGCATAGGGTCCCTACACTTGCACAGTACCGTTATAACTGCATAAGGTCCCTAAACTTGCACAGGGCCCTTATATCTGCATAGGGTCCCTAAAATTGCCCAGGGCCCTTATATCCACATAGGGTCCCTACAGTTGCACAGCACCCCTACACTTGCACAGGGTCCTTATATCTGCATAAGGTCCCTTCTGCATAAGAGCTCTCAAGTTTAAAATAAGCTTTCTATGTACAGGCTGGCATTAAATGATGCTAACAGGATAAGACTTCCTGGAGGATGACATGCCATTATGTTTGAGTGTGGAGCACATCGACATGGAGCCATGCCTGCTACAGAGATGGGCCGAGTATGCATTCTTAGTAGCACTGAATCATGGGATCAGCTTGACTATTTTGTGTGACAACTGAAGCCAGTGTGACATTAGCTAGACAGAGCCCCCCTCCAGTTAACATAGTATGTAATTAAGGATAATTGTCAGTTTCTCACAGAAGAGGAGGATCTTTTAAAACTCCAGCTCAGTTGAAACTGATTTTAAATCTGATTTTATTTACAGTTTCCATGAGGTTACTGCCATATTTTAGTAAAAGGGGTCCTCTTGTAGAGAAAGTTACCTCACAGCATGTAACATGTAAATCTTCATGAGCGTCTCTCCTTGGAATGCGTTGTATCGATGTTCCATTAACAAAGCCAAAAACTAAGAAGCAATACTAATGTTGGAGATTTAAGTATGATTTTCTCCTATAAATTGCATAGCTTTTTTCATAATCTTATTTTCACCTGTTTGATTAGAAACAAAACGAATAAATTCCCAGACTTTTTAAAAATGAAAACCTGCATGTAGTGTAGTTGTGTCCCCTTGGCTGAATAGACAAAACCTGTCACCTGGGAAGGTGAGGTAATTTGGTTCTGGAGTATGGGTTTTCTACTATAGGTCACAACATCTTATTGTATTCCACTCCTGTATGAGAAGTGAATATGATTCCTAATAAATCATATTTTGTTCATTTACATATTGTTCATTAAGCACTAACTGGATAATATTAAGAGACACTCCAATCAAGATTAACTTGAGAAAGCAGGATAAATGGTTGCATTTTAATTTTGGCAATAAATCACTATATCTGTTTTTTCAGATACATGTAATCTGAGAAAACGCAATTAGGACAACGTTTCAAATTTCCAATTTGATTGCGGGACGTTAGTTTGGGTGCTGTGGCGTGTTCTTGGTGTTTAGCATCATACTGTAATTTCCACGTTGTGCTTATGCTTGTAAATAGTAGTTGCAGCGACCTCTAGTGTCTGGACACAGCTGTAACTCTGTCATGCGCAGTGCGGTGACTGCAATATGCCCAAAGATTACGGCACAGAAAATTGTAGGTGCTAGTTGTGACTGTCGGAGTTTTTATTGAATTATTCTAAAATCTGTGACAAAATGGCCGCGGTCAGGGGAGAGAATTCTAAAACCATTGTCTAGGGGATTCCAGGGAGAATCGGGGAAAAATCTCGAATGGAGGACACATTCGTGCGCTGCGATTAACTTAGCAAAGTGAAGGAACTTTGGTTGTGGCGAAGGAAATAACAGGAGAGCAGGGACAGACATACAGGCAAAACCATGGAAGATTTCGGGTCTGCACTAGAGAAAAATGCGTCGGATCTGACTGTGATGGACGTTTATGACATTGCGGCAGTTGTGGGACAGGAATTCGAGCGTATAATTGATCAATATGGATGCGAAGTGTTGTCACGTCTGATGCCCAAAGTGGTCCGGGTGCTCGAGATTCTGGAAGTCTTAGTTAGCCGAAATGGCATCAGCCCCGAAACTGAGGAGCTTCGGTTGGAGCTGGACAGACTACGATTGGAACGGATGGATCGACTTGAAAAGGAAAAGAAGCATAAAAAGGTGGAGTAATGTCTGAAAGAATATTCTGCTATGGGTGCATCAGTTGTCTGGTCAACCTTGTCGTTTTTCCCTGTGTGTCCCAACTGGGCGTTCTATTACATCCGCTCGCCTGAGCGATGACAAAAGCGCATAAACTGAGTCATTATTTATTTTTAGGATTTGCCAGTAGCCTGTGGTGATACTGGAAAACTTAGACTTTATCTAAATGTGTCATTATGTGTCGTTTAACAAAATGTCACAACAAATGTTCAGAAAGCCACAAATGAATACATCGTTGCCAAAGTAGTTGAACTCTTATTGTGATAACAGAAGTCGACACATGACAACCATTGACAGCTAAATTGTTGTTTAATGTTGCGGTCTTTAGGTTTTGTAGTTGGGGGCCAATCACAGAAGGCAGGGCCCTACTCTTTTGTCTGTATGTATGAATGTATGTACGTATGTATGTATTGTTATTAGTGGTAGTGATTTTTGTATTATTACAATTTTATAATATTATTGTTACTGTTAATATGGGGGCAAATCACGTAAAATGCGTAGGCACTCTGTTGTAGTTACTGGCTGTACCAAACTCATGAAACGTAGTGCAGGACATGGGTAGATAGGTCCAGGCTGAAGAGTAATTGATTATCCCTGATAATCAAACCTTTGAAACAAAAACAGCTCATAGCAAAACAAATGTATCCCTAAAATATATATTAAGACAACTTCCTAAGAGCTATACATTCTGATTAAATAAAAAGAAATGAAATAATTTATCTTTGGACAATAGCTCAAAAGGGAAGCAATTTCCAGATGCTTAGGTGGAAAAAATGTAGCTGCCATAGGCCAGTGTTGCCCTGTTTTGCATCTTTCATTAAGCAAATCAATATTGTTTTAACTGTTTCAATCTACTACTTGCTCAGCTCAGAAATTTACCCAGAATTCAGTAGTATGCCAAGACTGAAGATGATCAGGTTAAAAGCGAGCAGAGTACATAACTGAACATTCTAGATTTTCAGGCATTTTTTCACATGAAATCATTTTACTCATATAGACGTGAGCTATGCTTTTGGCCTCAGCCACAGACTCCTGCAGTATGTGTTGGATGTGCGAGAATAGAATCGAGTACAAAGTCAGCAATGAGCTTGGTTTGTGCATGGACAGGTGCCCAGCCAACCAGGAGTAGCTGAGACTAATGATCTAAACCAGCTTAACCCCTGTCATTCCCTGGTGAGGATGAGTCAGTTTCTGCCTCGCCAATGTGGACCGCCAGCCATAGCCAGTAATGGTGCGCTGGGACTCAAACACCCAGTCACGGGGCTTGCTTCTGCTTCCTGAACCTTCCTAAACTAGCATATCTAGTATGTGAGTGATCCAGACACCTCCACTCTGCATAGACTTTGTGTCGATAGGTCACATGGTGTAGTCACACGGATATGGTGGCCAGAGTGATTTTTCAAGTCACAAATTTGTAAAAAAAAAAATTCAATTCAGATTGTAAAGGAACTAGGTGAGAAAACCGTTACAGCTCTAAGAACATCAACTGTCTATTATGGAATAAATATAACAAGCAACCATTAAATTAATCATATGTACAGTTGAAATCACGAAACAATACTGTGATTTTAATAGGCTGCCTTCAGTATTGGTTAGATACTGCATTGTATTTGGAAGGTTCCCTAGCTTTTGAGTCCTCACTTTACTGATCATATTGCTTTTCAGTTGCTTTGTAGTATTTCCTTAATTAATGACCATAACATCCAGCTCCAGTCTAACGTTGAGCTTCCGCATACATAATCAACTGAGAAATGGTTAGCTGGTCGCAAAATGACTGTTTATTTACTTGAACCTGATGAAAAATTTCCTGTTTGAATGAAGAGGGCAGTCTACAGGCAAAGGCCAAAACATCTGAAGGTTTGGGAAAATTCTCTTTGGAGGAAAGGTCAAACATCAACGATTCTGCCAAACATGTTCAACTCATATCTCATATAACATGATAGCGGACCACGCGAGTGCTATGGTTGCGCAAGGCATTGAAAACAGGAATGCCAATGATTTTGACACACGTTTGGGGAAGCTTTGTTTGCTCGTGTTGATAAAGGTTGTTGCTAATTTAGGCCCGGGCTGTGGACGTAGTAGTGGATTACAACGTCTGATCGGCAAACTGTTGTGTGTAGGAGCTGGAGCTGGTGGAGGATGTGTGGCGCGGGGAGGCTCAGGACCTGCTGACCCAGATTTCGCAGCTGCAGGAGGAGAACAAGACTCTGCTCATCAACCTGTCCCTCAAGGACTCCCCCATGACCGAGGAGGACCTGCAGCGGCAGGAAGGTACCGTGCCCATACCAGAGACTCAAGTTCTGGGTAGCCTGGGTGGTTGTTCAGTAGACTACAGAAAGTCACCTTTGAGCTTGTTAAGGAGAGCCAGAGGTCCAGCTGCAGTGGATGTTAGCTACTTAAGCATTCTAAGTACCTGCTCACTCTGCACATGACTTGAGTGTGAAGTGATGGACCAGTTAGGTGCACATGCAGCATCCCCTGCAACCACCATCATTGCTGGTAAGCTGGCAAAGTTGGGCCATGAGAACGTCTCCCTCTAATATTAGGCCTTTCCCATTGCTCATGTAGATTATTAAATATCATATTAACATCCCCCTGTACAAACACTCTGCAGCCGATGGACCTGTCTGCTTGTAGGCATTTGATTGTAAGTCCTTATTTTGAAAATCTTGTCAATCTGAAACGAAACAACAAGACCCAATCTGTGTTAAACTCAGGAGTAGACCAGCGTAAGCACATAATGTTTCCAGTTCATGTTTGGAAAAGCTCTTTCTTTACACACTGCAGATCCACCACAAGTTACACAATTCCTGGAGGATGATGAAATCAGCTTATACTCCCTGCCTCCATAGGCACTTTGCTGATCAGCAGTAGATGCTAGAGAGTGATGTCACTAGAAAACTTAACTCGCAAACTGGTTTCCCTCCTGTCTTCCCCCATCATGGCTGAGCCAATTGTTGCCTTGCCAATGTATATATACATATAGCTATAGCTAGTAATGGCGTGGCTGGGATTCGAAACCCAGTCGCGGTGCTCGTGTCTGCTTCGCATCTCTGTCTTCCTCTCTGCCTCGGTCAGTCACTCACTCACTCGGACAAACACACACAAAGGAGTCCTTCTCTATAAATGAAGCGTAGCCAGGAATCATGACTGCATTGGCAGCTAGTTGGTTCTGGTACAGAGGGACCCTCACACTGCCTCCCTCACATGCCTGCAGTAATGGGACCTGAATCAAAGAGCACTGCTCATTTTCAATTCACTGGATCTACAAAGCACCCTTGGCTGCAGCTGCGCTGAGCAGACAGACAGTTAGCCATGACCTATAAACCTGGGTGGTCAGGTGACGGGGATTACAGCCTGTCATTGGATTGGGCACGTTGAGTCAGAGCATGCAGGGGTGAGCTGGCCGTGGATTTCACCATGCATGTGATGTGCATAGTCTTGGAGCAGTCAGTTTTCTTAAATATTAATTTCCTTTAGAGTCATTCCCACAGGCGAGGGCAGGGGGGTTAACTGTTTCAGTTCAGTGGTGGCTAGTGATCTAGAAACAGGGGAGGAACAAGCTGTACCTTTAAACCTATCATTACTTTCAACCTGTCCCCATTTATCCTCCTTGATTAATGATAAAACAAACGAGTCGCAGAGTAATCAACATCAGCTGACGTAAATAGAGTAAACGGTCACCAATTTCATTTTGTAATCAAATTGCTGTTCTGTACAAACTAGAGTAATGGTTGTTATATCCTTTGACGTTTTTAATCTGTCAACAACTGTAAAACATAAATTAGCCTGCAATAATATGTAGGTATAACAAATGCTGCACATGTTATTAAAGAAAATATTAGGTTATTATTAGAAAATTAAAGTAGAAACCATTTAGTCTATTTACATCAACTGGTGTAGATTACTCTGTGAATTAATTATTTTATTGTTAATCAAGGAGGATAAATGAGAACAGGTTGAACATAATGGTAGGTATAAAGGTTAAGTTTGTTCCTCCCGTTTTGAGTTCTCCAGCCGCCACTGGTTTCAGTGTGCGATGTGTCAGTGTGTCTCTCTCTGTGTAAGTGTGCATTTCTGTGTCGGTTTGTTCGTCTGTGTTAGTGTGCACTTCTCTGTCTGCTTGTTTCTCTTTGCTAGTGAGAATGTTAGCATTATGTTAGCTATGTTAGCATTTCTTTATTCGTATGCATTTCTGTGTTACAGTTCATGTCTAAGTGTGCATTTCTGTGCCGGGTGTGTCTCTCTGTGTCAGTGTGCATTTCTTCTTCGGGTTGCATTCCTGCGTTACTGTGTATTTCTTGGTGTGCATATACTTTGTCAGTGTGTCTGTCTGTGTCGCGGTGTTTTTGTCAGTCTGTTTTTCTGTGTCAGAGCTCTGTTTACCCCCACTCGGTGGTGGGGACAGAAAGGCTATTTTAAACCACCCTGGGCTCCCAGATGGAAACTAACCCCGCTGAGTGACAGACGTGCCTGTCATAGCCCTGCGCCGTGCCCAATCCCTGGATCTAAAAGCACAGACGACATCAGGGCAGTGCCAAGTGTGGCTCCGCACAGAGGCACATTGAGTTTACACACCTGTCCCATCCTTAGTAACAGGGATTTAATGCGCCTTGGTCACTATAGATTCATGACGTTTTGCAGTTTGTCATTTGGCCCCAGAAACAGCAAAAGCGAACAGCAGGAGTTTGACAAAGGTTAAAGATCTTCCTATTCTGCCCAGAAACCAAATGGAAATGACAGTTGAATGGCAGGCACAACATTACTTAAAATAGTGTGGCTTTTATCACATTAGTGTCGAGTAGTGTGATAAAATGAACAAGCATACTATAAATGGTGGTGTAATACAGAGTATTTACGATTTACAGGCCATAAGCACAAACACAAAAGTAAAAAGCTCTGGTACACATCTGACAGAAGAAGGTACGGTTTAGCACATTTAAAATGGTCAAGGCATACAGAGATATTCTGATAATGTTGAGTTAAACATTCAAGTTAAAAATGGTAGAGGTAAAGCTCTTGTGTAGATTTACTCAGTGCACATAATTACAAGCTTACATATGGTAATCAGATGATTAATGAGATTACTGTTTGTTGTTTGTTGATAATTAGTGACCTTGCTGTATTGTTGTATTAGTGACCCTCTTGAATTAGTGACAGTGTTGGAAGGACTGAACTAAAGTGTGCAAAAGAAGGTTTCTGCAGGCCACAGAATCAGCAGGTTGTGTGGCAAAGTGAGCCATAGCGTTTAGCAGGTTGTGTAGTAATGCAGACCATGGTGACTGACAAGTGGAGTAAAGTGTTCTGGTTACCCCAGGTATGTCGGACAGAGAGCGGCAGGTGATGAAGAAGCTGAAGGAGGTGGTGGACATGCAGAGAGATGAGATCCGGGCCAAAGATCGGGAGCTGTCACTCAAGAGCGACGACATTGAGGCTGTAAGGGCCACACCCTCCAACCTACTTCTGTACATACACACAGCCACAAATACACACTCACATATAAATGCACACATACTCACAACACACATAGACACACTTAGGCATGCAGTTTTCCCAAAGGGCATCAGCATTATTTTGTGTAAAATTCACAGCCTCTACCCTCTACTTTTAAGAAAAGCGTCTGATTGGGCAGTGCTCTGCTCTGAGCCTCTGATTGGCCGGCTGTACCCATGCTCTGCTCCTCCCCCTTGCCCTGCAGCTCCAGCAGCAGCAGAACAGGCTGATGAAGATCAACCACGACCTGCGGCACAAGATCACGGTGGTGGAGGCGCAGGGCAAGGCGCTGATCGAGCAGAAGGTGGAGCTGGAGGCGTGCGCCCAGGCCAGGCAACAGGAGCTCGGCGGCCTGCGACAGGAAGTCGCTGAGCTGCGCGATCAGCTGAAGGGGGTGCCGCGCCAGAATGGGGACGAGCAGGCCCCTATTGCCAAGGTAACACCTCCAAACACTGGTCCCTTGAACTAAGGTAACACCCCCATACACTGGCCCCCACAGCTAAGGTAACACCTCACATTGGCCCCTTGCAGTAAGGTGGATTCTTCAGATGTTGTACAGTACACAGAAAGAGTAAGAGAGTCTGTTATCTGGAGTTACCCTGAGGCTTTCATGGTGGAAGCGATTTGTATTGATGTGTTGGCAAGGCTGAGCTTTAGGCGATGGCTCACCATCCCGCTAGAGACCTCCCAAAGGCGAGATGAGATGCAGCATGAACCCTGAGTGTCAGACAGGGAAAAGAAAAAAAAAAGCTGGGTGTCATCTGCATTCAAGTGTTTGGAGAAGCAATGGGATTATGACAGGTCCAAGAGAAAGAGACCAAATACAGAACCTTGGGGCACACCCAAGGTCCAGGGAGAGAGAATAGCCCACCACCCCAGGATTTGAATTTTAAATTGCACAGAGGAGATCTGAGCTGATGTGACAATATACAAGAAGGCAGAGAGGAGAGCTTAGTGGGAAGACAGGTGCAGTGGGAAGTGGTTTTGCCTTCAATTCCTCTCTACGGCATGTAGCATCTTGCTACTGAGAATGTCTGAAGGCTAAGGAGTGGGAGGAGAGGGCCGCTTGGGTCTGGCGGTGAGAGGACAAAGAGAATACAGATATAACCATAGTGAAGAGAGGGGTTTAGAGGTTGAGAGCAATTTAAACACTGGATGGTATATTTGTATCAGCTGTATGTGTTTAGAAGGGATCCTGCATATCTTTCCTACATATAATTTTGTTTTTTTCTTTACATGGTTGACATAGTGGAATGTATTCAGGCCAGTTATGTGAAGGTTACTCGGTACAGATTCAGTAAGTACTGGCTGGACCCTGGTGTGTGATTCTATGGGAAAATGGCCTTGCAAGGGTTCTTTGGAGCCACCTCTCAATTTAAAGACTGTCCCTTAGCACCTCCCACTGTTTCACTGTCTGGGTCAGCTCTGTCCCACCCCATCTCTCTATTCCTGTACCTCTCCATCTCACCCCATCCGTCTATCACCCTATATCTCAATCCCACCCGATCCCTCTATCCCTCTATCTACATGTCCAACCTGTCTCCCTATGCCTCTATCCTACTCCATCTCTCCATCCGTCTGCCCCATGCCCTCCTTCTATCCCTCTATCACACCTGATCCCCCTATCTCCCTTTATCCGTCCCACTCCATATCTCTGTTCCTCTGTCCCACCCAGTCCGTCCATCCCTCTATCCCTTTATCCAACATATTTCACCTCATCCCTGTATTCCTCCTTCAGCCCCCAAACGCAGCAGAAAGCCAGGATTTGGTGGGGTCGGAGAACAGAGCCCCTCCCGAAACCCCGGCGGAGCTCCCCCCCCCAGAGGAGGGTGATAATGAGGATGATGATGATGATGATAATGAGGTGGAGGAAGAGGCTGTGTTGCTATGGGTAATCCCTGTGCCACCTCTGCAGAGTGCCGTGACCCGATCCTAACCCCGTGTCAGTCAGTAGTTCACCTCACTCAAGCGAAAACAGCTCAAATCCTTTTGATGTTCTACGCGCACCTTCTCGTAATGAAAGCTGCCGTATGGTACTCCAGTTTGAACGGATTTGAGCGACGGCCTTTTTTGACCTTTGTCTTCACTCCGTTAACATTGTAACAGTTGTGCTGTGAAGTAGACACTGGACTGTAGCACCTACTTGACTGTGTGTCCCCTGGTCTGCTTAGAGGCCACCCCATGGCCAGTGCACTTTCCCCTGTGTGCTGTGACATTTGGTGCATGCTATAACTGGTCCCAGGAATGACGTATCCTGGCCAGCATGTGAAGTAAAGGAACCAATCAGAGCACTTGTGTGTCAATGTGTCTGTCCCTGGTACTGTAATCACATGCAGTAAGCACTACCATGTGGAAGCACCTAGAACTGCATCTTAGAGTGTGCACAGAAATAGGCACGTAGCATAAATGTAGAATGTTGTATGTGTTCCAGCGTATCATTCCCACAGACCAAATAGATCTCAGTGTAAATAGGGATGCACTAATCCATACTGGCCCCACAATGCTGCATTAGATATTGGAGACAGTCGCCAATTACTATGAGGTCCGACCAATTGACACAAATTGTCCTAAGAATTGTCTTGAATGTGTGTCTGAGGAGGTGTTTGGTGCTGGGTTATTAGGTTTGTAGGAACGTTTAGGCAAACTCACACGTTATCCTCAGATAAAGCTGGGGATTCCCACAGGTAGATGGAGACAAATATTAAAAAGACATTTATGGAGTATGGGTTTAATTTCACTCGCATAGAGTGTTGGGCTAGATTTAGCTGTGTCTCATTTTACAATCCTATGCACCTGTAACTAAAATTTAAAACAAATATAGGGACCTCCAGGTGGCTCACAGGAAGCAGTCGTGAGCTCTGCAGCTGGGGGTTCCAGTTACAGCCTTGCTGTTACTGGCCATGGCAGGAGGTTTGCATTGGCAAGGCAACCATTGGCCCAATAAACTTTTGGGATAATCCAGCCAATTGGAAATGAGCTTTTGTCTTCACAATATCAACACTAGGAGAATGTTGGAGGCTGAATGGTGGTGTATAAATAACTGTTGCCTTCAGCGTGTTTGATTTCTCTGTCATGCTTCAGCCTCCTTCATTTCCAGCTCACAAACCGTGGCTTTGCAAATTCATTTCTGCCTCTGCCGTTGCTGTGCCACATTTTTAAATTCACATTTATTTCTGTTTATTTTGAATGGTCAAATTTGTTATAATATATCACTAAATTTTGACCGTTTCCCTTTTTGATTTTACCTTTTTTATTTCAAGTTCAGCCGTCCATGGGCTATTTAGACATGCTTCAGAGACTTTCCTCTGTGAAACTGCTGTTAATTAAAGGAAACCGTTATTCACAAACTGACGATGTAAGGCCTAACTCAGTCATGCTGTATGTAGCCTATTATCCTTCTCATGCAAAGTTGTGGGGTCTGTTTCCCAGCTTGAACATGGTGTTTACTGTCTGTTGGTGGACACAGATGCTGCCCAGCAGAGTGCATCCCCAAAAATGGCTTTAAACAGCTGTGTAATTATTGAAGAGAAAAATGTGTCGCTATCAGATCAGTACTCTATATTGGCAGAGTACTTGGAATCAGTATCAACAATGAAAAAATGGTATCGGTGCATCCCTAGCTATTATATTATCACACCGTTCTTTATTAACCTTTTTCATTTTTAACAGAAGTAGCAGTAGTGTTTGCGATTGCTGGAAATGTTGTGGAGTTGTTTGTGTATGTAAATGTCTCGAACTAAGCGTACCAGCATGTTTTCTGTTTTATTAATGGAACTAGTGTCAGCGTGGAGTGTCTTATCTGCATCCTTGCCACCAGGAGGCGCTGTGCGAAGAGGACTTGGCAGGAGACAGGAATGCCCTGGACGCGAAAGATCCCAACCGGCCCCGCTTCACTCTCCAAGAGCTGCGTGACGTTCTGCACGAGAGGAACGAGCTCAAAGCCAAAGTGTTCATGCTGCAGGAGGAAATTGCATATTACCGAAGGTAAGAGTGTCCCCTCCTGCTGGTCTGTCTGCTTTTCGCCTGTCTGGACTCATATTGGTGTGACACAATGCTTTTCCCACAGTCCCTTGCTGCTGCCTGTGTATACAGGCCTTTGCTTCAGCGAGTTTCTTGATCAGTTTAGTGAGTTGAAAACACCATATTTAGATAATTTTGTCCTGAACGGATTTTAATACAATGCAGGTTAGGTTTGTCTCTGGAATTTGCTTGGTCTTTGAACTCATAATTTTCCACAAATGGTTACGTTTCAATAGCCAGATGTCCACACTTTGTTTTCACTGTTAATTTTTCTACATTTTATACAAAAGGAAAAATATTTGAAGTGGGTGAATTTGGTTCAAAGCATGAACTGAGTAGAACAGCAGAATACAAAGAGTAACTGTAGAAGGAATTACGTCAAAGCAGGTTGTTTGCATCAACTATAGTAAAATGGGGAGGTCAAAACAGGTGGATAGAAATTCAATAAAATTCAATATAAGTAAATATAACTGAATTCTGCATATGGGAAATAAGAATCTTTCATAGTATTTTATTTCATGGGAGAAAAAATTGCAATGGCAATGATTCAGTCAACATTTGTCCTTACGTTTTATACTTACCATTGAATGTGTTTGAGAGTGCTTGTGCTAATTTGGGTTTCGAGGTTTAAATGTTTGCTTGAGCTTTTGTTTATGGCCGAGAGCAGGAGAAATATGAATGTTTTGGGTATCAGTTCATCATCAGGGTTGTTATTGTTCTCATCAGCGAGGATCCTGAGGACGAGACGGGACCGTCCACACCTTCCCCCTCCCCCATCCCACGGGCCAGTCCCCGCCCTAACGCCCAACCAGAGTCAGGAATCAAGCGTCTGTGAGTATCGAAACCACGCCCCTCTTCCTCCAAACTCCACCCCATCCTACTAACACGTGCTAGTATTTATTCTTCTAAAAAAGGTAGAAAATAAGGAAATGAGGTGCACCCCTGTATCCTAGCGTGTTTCTACGGGGCTGCGGGGTAAGGGAGGCATGGTGCTGGCGCTGGCGCCAACGTTGGCGCAGAGTACTAAAACTAATCTCCTGGCACGTGCAGCTGTCAAGCGCATTTAAGCTATGCTGCAATCTGAGTCTGTAGCACTCTCTCACTGACTGTCAGTATTATTTTCTGTTGTTCTATCCGTCTGCATTCAAGTTGTGAAAAGAGATCTTTCAGTAAGGTGAGAAGCTTTTTTGTTTTAAAAAAACCTTGAAAGTGTAGTAGTTCCTGTAGCATTCCTTTCCTCTTTCCTCTAAAACCTATGCTCCTTTTCCTTCAGCAAACTTACATTTATAAGTGAATAATTGCTCTAAATGGGCGTTAAGACTTTTGTAAAAGGTTTCAATTTATGCTCAACCTACATTTACTGCAGTAAAACAATGACTGCAGTAACTGCAAGATGTGGTCTTCCCCTCAGTAAGGATGCCCCTGAAAAAGCCATATGGAAACCCCTATTGTGCTGATTAGGTGTGTTTTGTTCTGAGCACTGGCTGTCTGTGAGATTCCAACAGAAACCCCTGTAACATAGCTTCACTGTCTTGGCTTTGGCCTGAGCAGTTTGTAGGTTATGTTCTCACAGCTGTGTAATAATGTTGTAATGACATTACCGTAGTGCCACAGCAGTGTTGTGAAAAGTGTGTTGGTATGTTAGACAAAATGCTGAAGTACACTGCAAACCCCAGGAATGAATGCAGACAGTTTTCTGAAAACAGAGTCTGTTAATTTTGTGAGATATTTATTAATTTCCCTTCATCTAAAAAAATACTTTCTTGGCTTGACTTATTTCTAGTCATATTTTAAACCTTTCTCTCTGTAGGACTGTCCTTCCTTCTCCTTCCCCTTCCCTGTTGAGTCCTGGATCAGTTTACCTAGCCTTATTTTAATGCTTATCCCTGTGTACAATGTAAATTCAAACTGACCCATGGTCAGTGCATGTCCTCTATTCCCTCCCATTGCTCTGTACCCTTCTCTCTTCACCCTCTCCGTGACCTCTTATGCCAGTGGTAGCAGCTAGACTGATTCCCAATGATCCCACATTACAGCCAATCAGAGTGCTCATTTCCCTTGCATGCTCTTTTAGGCTTTTTGTGTAACATGCCTACAATCTACATGACCCAAAGCTTCATAGCTCTTCACTTGAAATTGATGGAAGTACTACGATTGGCCGGTTTCTGGACTGTCTGACCCTCCCCCTTGTGGGATAGCTATTGGAATCAGCCAGTCAGAACAGGCTAGCTGTACAATTTCCTCTGAATCTTCTCCACAGTCTCTAACTCTCAGTGTTAGACCTAATGATTAGTTTGGTCCATTTGTCACAGAATTGTCGCATTTAATATGAACTGATTTCTTGTCAGGATTGGGCGGTCACACTTTTTGTGATGTTTTACAGCCTTAACCGCATGTCATTTTCTATGGTATGAAACGCAGGGTGAATCTGTGTCCCATGTTTCCCATGATCCTCAGAAACCTGAAACTGCATCCCGTGTGGTTGACTGAATAGCTTATTGTTAAGCTAGTTAGCAGTTGTGTAATAGATACCATGATAATATATTAATTTGTTGTAATATAGGATTTGTTACTCATGATAACAAGTGTAATACAAAATTACGTGAATTGTTTGCATTAAGGATATTATCTTACTGTTGTCCGTACTGTTGTTTTTTGACTGCACCCTAAGGTGAAGTTAACAGCATGTTCTTATCTGTCGTTCAGGTTTAGTTTCTTCTCCCGGGACAAGAGGCGGAGCTCGCAGAGGAACGTGCAGTTGGACGACAGCTTTGGTTCGTGGGCGGGGAAGGATGACGTGTACACAGAGCAGGCCCAGGAGGCCTTGCAGCACTGGTAACCATGGAAACCATCACGACACGTGGTCCTCCGACTTCCCACAGTTCCGGGGGCTGCCACGCTCACGCCGCTAGGGTCTCTTTATATAACAGCATTAGCAGCTACCCCCGGTCCACCCCAGCCATTGCAGCGGGGGCGCTGAATCATGAGGCAGCTTCAGTAGAACAGTACTGTTTGAGTTTGTACAGCGTCAGCTCGGCTCTGTGCTATGAGGTGCAAGGACAAATGAGCAGACATTGAAGTACAGCATCGGCCTGTGCCACCCGAGGTGCATTGTGGGTCATTTGAGGGGCACAGCTGAAGGAAGGCCAGCAAGCTTCCGCTGTGAATCAGCATTAATCATCTTCCAATCCAGACGGAAGACAGGAAGTAGATGCAATGTCCAGGGTCTTTAGGGGGATCTTTGAGCTGCGTGGTGAGACTGACGATGTTGAAAATCTGGGGCACGGTTTACAGCGAGCGTTTAAGAGGACCGAGGCAGTAAAACAAGCAAAGATGTAACATGAAGTGTGATGCGAAAACGGTGCCATAATTATTTACACATTATTTCTCTGATTCATGCACAGCAAACAAAATTCCTTAACGAGGAAGGTTTGGTTCATGCTCTAGGGATTAACTGTCCCACACCTGGCTGGGTCAATTGTTGCCTGACCTGAAGTAAACCTCTGGCTATGGCTGATAAAGGCTGGGATTTGAACACCCAATCAGATTTGCTCATTGTTAATCAGTTGACGTACTGTCCACTTGATTGGCTGGTTTAGCCACCTACAGCCTATCTCTGAGTGTTGGACACATTTGAGGCTTTTCCCCCAAAGCTCAATGTTAAAACAAAACAAAAATGATTTACGTCCATAAAACTGGAGTTGCATAAACGGGATGTGATCAACTAATAACAAAAAATTTGACGTTCGTAAATACTGTTGCACTCCACAGATTGTTATGCGCAAAACAAGTCAAGCAGTGTTAATTTGTAGGTAGTAATTAGTGTGTGAATATTGTTTTCTGTGCACAAATCAGTAAACACACTTGTAAATAATTACAGCAGCTTTTTCGCTCCATAATTAAGCAATCAAATACCTTCAAAAGTTCCAAAATTCTGAATTAAACTTCCATAAACAGTCATTACTTCATTCAGACGAGCGGCGAACAAGGTAATCACCAGCAGCTATCGGTCCCAGCTGTCACTCAGGGGGTTCCAATGCTTTCTCTCGTCTCATCGAAAATTGGAACAGCTAATCCGATTTGCCCGTCGTGGAGGGAGGGAGGACACATAGATAACTTTCCGGGGCACGGAGGAGACGAGGAAGTTTGAGTATTGGAACCCTCTGATTGAACAGCCGTCATTGCCATGGCAACACAGATTCTACCAGTGCCCTTCTTTGGGCATTTCCTTGAATAAAATGGACTGATATGACTTCTGTCCCCCTATTGGTTGCATAATGTTCTCACACAATTCACACAGCAGAAAAGAGAACAACATTAACACAAACATCCACACCTCAGAATACTTGTAAACATAACATGCTTACTTCATATTTTAATGGCATTTGAGAGTAGTGGCATATCACAAAAGTGGAATGGTTTTATGCATTTCTGTTTAGTTGAATGGAAGTTGTTCTAGGGATTTCGCAAGTTTGTACCTTTAGAATGGAATGTGACAGAATAACTATTTTTAAGCAACTTTTCTTATTTTTTTTTTCCATTTTTGAATGTGTAAGCCAGCATGTGTGTGTGTTCTGAAGGTCATGCTTCCCAGTTGGCCAATGGGCTCCACTAGCTGAGACCTACAGACACTGCGCTGGGGTCCCTCATGCTCCAGCAGCAGAAAGCAAGTCCCAATATCCCTAAATACATGAAGACATAGGGATATCCTGCTAACCAATACTCATAACAACATGGCCAGTTAATACATTTCCGTATCAACATAGAGTAGCATCTTTGCTGAATGGACCCCTAGGAGGCCCTAGAAAAAGTGTATTTCTTAAATAATGCTAATTGTGAATAGGTCTTTGTGCAATAGGCTCAGTAACCTTCACTGAGCTACTGATTATCCAAAAACGCTAATACGAATACAGTGTTAAACCTCTCCAAAGTAATGAGGTCATTCTTTAATATGGCTTTAGTTGACATAAATATTTATAAATTACGGTGTCTTCCTATACTTAAGCCAGGGTTCACGGTGGACTCTCTGCTGGAAGCTGTTGAGTTCCTAAGAGACATAATTCATGTGTTTTGTTTCAAAATCAAGTAGCATTTTGGCAGGTCCCCCTGGTAAAAACCACATTTCTTGTATTTGGTGTGGTAATTGCCTATGAAGGAATCAAAGCTTAGATTTGCACTCTGAAGTCAAAATTCTTTTGTAATGGTGAATATGTGCATATTCTGAGCTATTTTACAACCAGCTTGAAAGCATTTCCAGTTGTGATGTCAGAACTGGGCTAATTAGCATATTCCTTCCCAGTGATATGACCTACTTGGCTTAATCAGATTGATTATATATTAAAATGAATATATGAATGTGTCATGCCCACAGGCCTGTTCATTTCATAAGTTTACATTTTTCATTCAAAAAACACATTAATTTTTTTAAGCGCCCAGTAATGATATGGCCCTGAAATTCAGATGACCATATGATGAATTTTAGCAGTGTTTAGAGAACGAGAAGACTGATTAGCACTGTGATCATAGCCTTGAAAAGATAATAGATGATCGCTTTAAACTTCCATTGCAAACCATTACGGCAGCATTATTTCATGGGAAAGGGATTTCGATCTCAGTTACGAAAAACTGACACTATGATATAAACATTTAAAGGGAATGGAATTCCTTATCTGCTTTTGAAATTAAGCTAGCTGTTGGCTTCCGTTTAAAACAAGTATCTTGTGGGTTACGCCAACAACCTGATATTCCATTCAGCTCTGTGTGAAAAAAAATAGATATGACTGTTCTATTTGATGATAGATTGTTATAGTAAATTTTGAGTTGTTTTTCCCCCCCAGTGCAATATATACTCCAGTCATACCTGTTGAATAAAACAGTTATCACAAAAGGTGTTTGTTGTCATTATTACTGGAGCTTGGAGACATTTTGGGTCTGTAGGAATCGGAGCATGAAGCAAAGTTGAGCCTTGTAGAATCACTCTGTTTAGGTGTGACAAGTGATGAACACATTTTAATCCAAGTTCACATTTCCAAATTTAAGACATTGATTTGACCAGTAATGCATTTACAAACTGTTCTCTGGAAACCTTTCAGTCTAATATACAATCACAAATGGAGATCTTGAATTTGGATTTATACAATGTTATTTTGAAAGGTGAACAAATTATACTAAAAATTTATATAATTACATGGATATTTTCAGAAAGGGGTGGTCCCCTTTTTAGGCAACCTATGATGCAAACATTCAGTTTCATATAAACAATAAATAATATTCTTAAAAAAAAAACTTTATTAAGGAGCAGTGTGTTGGCTTCAGTTATGTTCATGCGTAGCATGGCAAGGGTTCAAATGCTTATCTTCCAATATTTATCCAGGGTGGGTTTCACATTATCATACATTCCAAAGGAAATCTTCACTGAATTACTTATGTAGTATATCCCAGGTGGAATTTTACCCCTTATTTAAAAAATATGTTACAATCAGAAATGCAATGAATTGTTCTACAGCCATTTTAGCCTACATTATTTTGATGTAGTAAAAGACATTACGACGATCATCTCTTGCCTTTGTGTCTATCCTTATCTCTATGTCTGCTTTCATCTCGCTCTCTCTTCATCTCTCTCTCATTGCTTCTATCTCTCTCTCTCCTCTCTCTGTGACTGTCCCTGTCGTCCCATTCCTCTCTTCTGTCTCTCGCCCGTTCCTGGTCTCTGTCTCTAGATCTCTCCCCTCTCTTTCCGCTTCTGTCCCTCCAGCGGTCCCCGGAACAGTCCTGGGGCTGGGCCCAGTCGCCAGGCATGGGTGGGAGGTTTATGGGCTTCCGGAAGGGCCTGTCCCTCCCGCCAAACCTCAGCTGGCCCGATTCCTTCTTCCCCCCCTGACCCCCGCCCAGCCGGCGCGGTATCCAGCCCTGCAGGTTCCGCTCCAGCTCGTAGTCCACGAACACCTCATGCTGGTCCACCACCAGCTTGTTAGCGTCGCGGCGCGCACGCGGTCACGGCGCGCTCCTCCTTGTATTCGATGAAGGCATACCCTTTGGAGAAGCCTGTGACGATGTCCCTCACCAGGCGTAGTCGGCGGATGTCCCCATACTTGGAGAATATCTCACGCACCTTCTCTTCGGTGGTCTGCGGGTTGAGACGAGCCACAAAAAGTGTGAGGTCTGGGTCTCCTACAACTCCTTTATTTGGGACGTAGCGGGCCACAATGGCCCTCCAAACGGCACGGTCATGGGGCTCCACATCTGTACCATCGATGCTCCCCGCTTTCAGAGGGTCGTACACCTTAGCCACTGGACTCCAGTCAGCCATATTCCTGACACAGAACATCAGAACAATAGAAGCTTGAAAAATGGTCTTATGGCTAATGATCTGCATTCAGCATCATCAAAGTTAGCATCAATTTAACTTTTTGCTTGCTTCTACAAAGGTGGGAAAGCAATCATTACATTTGGGCCAAAAAGGCACATACATTCAGCAGGGCTCAGCATTGGCTACATACATATGCATATACCTGTACTTATATGCACAATAGCATGAAAAACTATTTGGCCCATGTCTGGTTTTCCACACTTTTGTAACTGTCACATTTCATTTGATTGGATATTTTTGTTGATTGTAGCAGCACGCAAACAGGAAAATATTAAACCACAGTTTGGTGCGTTTTCGTTTAATCTGAAAGGCCATTAAACATGTTATCCCCCTCAAATTAACTCAATTACTCAAAATAACCCAAGAGATTCTTAGGGTCAGATATTGAATACTCATGTCTCTCTCAAAGACAAGATCGATCATTTGAGGCACTTGTTTATAGGTATCTGCTGGTTTATAGGTAAGCGCTCAACTCATCGAATGTCTAAACTGATCCAAGACAAAGCACCACAACGACAGTTTGAAACTCCGTAACTTCGCTTGCTTACTTACTCGTTGATGTGTGAATATTATCTCATCCATTTTGTCTTACATGCACTAGTTTCAAAGTCGTAAGTATATATTAGTGACTGGCTAATATTCACCACCGTAGATAGAATATGTATCAGTAGTATTCACAACTAAAAGGCCAATTTTAGTATCGATAGTTACATAATATAATGCTGAATCGATATAATATGTGACAGACTGTACAACTACATAGCTTAATACAACAAAATGAGATTTAAAAAAATGAAATTATACTTACAAATCCGTCTTCACTGTAATACTATCATTTAGCAGTTTGTTTTGAATCGTGTTTGATGGAAGGGTGCAACCATAAAAATTGTCCGGGTGGAAAAGTTTACAGTTTGAGCCTTTGGAGTTTAATTGTTCCCATCCATCTTTGAAGATCTGTATGCGAAATTATATGACATTACATTGTCATTACAGGATTTTGGATGTGGATTTCGAATAATCCATATATTTATTTATTGTTTTCATATGTATTTCGCAGTTGTTTTCATTTATGATTAATTTAATTTACAGTCTTTTTCAGGTTAAGGCTATTCACCTGAGCTAGGCGGGCTGAAATACACTTAGGGAACAATGCCAATCATTTGGAACAGTTGTATTTTGGCTATGGACCTGTAAAACTTTTACACTTCTTTTAAAACTAAACTGGAAAGCACGTCGTCAGCCATCTTGAGAAGAATAGACGTGCCCCCAGAAGCATTAAACTGGGGCTGGCAGAACTAAGCCATGAATTCCGTCAGAATACCAAAATACCTGCCTATGACGAACTTAAAAACTGTTATGTAAATCTTTATTGCAAAATGTTTTTTTTTTTTTACAGATATGTTGCCAATTGTTATGAGGTACAGGTTTACAAATAGGTCATTAAATGTCTAAACAGGATTTATATTTAACGTTTTTGTTGTAATTCGCATTAAATCAGGTGGGGTTCAGTCTGAAAAAATATGTCACTTAGAGAATGGAATAAATATTTTAAAAGAACAGAAATCATCGTAATGTTTACTGGCAATACTCATCTAGCCTACTGTAGGAGGATTTAATTCGCAAAGATTCCTAGTGGAGGAGACATTTTATTTTGTATCAGTAGCTAGGAGATTACTTTTCTCTGAGGTGATAGAGGCTGTAGTGACATGTTTTCTCAGAAAAATCTGACGGGTACTGTTGACTGCCTTAGGATTAAGGGAGTATTGAAAAAATATTTTTATATTTGTATATTATTTTATTTATCCCGTATTTTACTGAGATATTGCCACTAACATAGCTCCAGAAGAGGTTCTATGGCCTGAGTAATATCACGTTCATCATAAACTGCCCTTTCTTGAATTTGTCACAACCAAAACGTGTTGCACCACCTGCTCCTTTCCACACTCACACAGCCAATCTTGATGCTTCCATTTCACCTCAGACCCTGTGCAACACTGCATTGACCCAGCCGCGGGTTTAACAGGTAATAATCATTACCTCCTCTCTTCCATCCCTTCCAAAGAAATAAAAACTTCCTCACAGAAAGATGAATGCACCAGCTGTATCTGTCTCTCGCCTCCAGCTCCCACCCTCTGTCAGTTTGCGCTGAACAGTCCCTTTAAATGTTCACGTGGTACGTTTCCGCTCTGACTTTAGGTAAAAACATGGCGGAGGGGAGGAACTGTAAAAACTGCTTTGGCTGAAGACAAGAGCCTAAAAGAAGTAATAAACCAAGAACAATTGAATAAAATGTCTTAAATTGTATGCCTTAAGAAAAAAAAAACAGTCATATCCTCAGCTAAAAGTGAACCTGAAGACGCCACTCTCACCACAGAGAAAAAAGAAGAAAAAAAAAAAAAAACAGAAATGAACGGGGTATGTCGTTCTCCTCAACCCATACACTCTAATGTTATGCTGGTTGGGAAACTGTGGTTTATTGTCATTTTGTCGTCTTGCTGCCTAAAATGTACTTTTTTATTAGGCACTGTGCAGACTTATCTCAGTATTTCATTGTGGGCAGTAGCAGTAGTTGTTTTCTATCCACCAAAAGGCCTGCGTCAATGCTGTTTAGTCGTGTCGCTCTACTCATTCAGGCCTAACACTTGTATTTCTACGCTACAATGTTTTGTTCACTGGGATTAACGTCGGTTTTCTGGTGGCGTCACGAAGAAAAGAGTTTGGAGCAAAATGTCGTTGGATTCTAGTTTTGGACAGCGACATGTATCTTTTTCGGTCACGTTTTAACTTGGATAGCTTACTTAATACTTAATAAATGGTTGGAATAAATGTATAAATATTTCAGCAGTTTCCGAGTAGTTGTGACAGTTAAATTAAGCAATGATGTGTCTACAGTGAATATTTAATGGTCTGTGCAAATTTAGACGGCGAGGTTTGCGAAGTCTGTCCGCAAGGTCCCGTGTACATGGAAGTGTATGTATTCAGCGAAAACGATGATAAATATTTACTCGTGTGTTTATCGTTTTGTGTACAAGGGACACAATTCACATGTGTATATTACTGCCCACAAATAAACACTGTCCTGTGAATGAATTAATTTTGCAAATATAAAATGCTTGTGCTCATTAGACGGTTTCATCCCAGTTGAATCTGGACGTAAATCATTTCGGTTGTGTTTTAACATTGAGCTATGGTGGAAAAACCATAAATGCATCCACCAATCAGAACCAGGTTGCAGGTGGCTAAACCAGCCAGTCAGAGGGGAAATAGGTCAACCAATCAATAATCAGCAAAGGATGTAGATTATGTTTTAAAATTATGGGAAAAACAGGTTTTAATGAGTCACGAAGGAATCATCCACGAATCATGTAAATTTGGTCATAGGAAAACCAGTGAGTAGAAAACATTGTTTGGGGTGTGTTTGTCATTATTCACAGACATTTACAACCAGACGAAAGTCAACTAACTTTGATTCATTCATTCATTCATTTCATTTTGATAATCATCAGAACATACAAGGGGACGTTTATGCAGGAACATCAAGTACGAATCATAAAACTAACAAGGGCAACGCAAGAAAGCTACACAGTTTATCTTCATTGTGGTCTTAATGTGTTGTGTTGGGGGTGTTAAAAAAAAAGGTAGCCTTCTTTCAAAGCTTTGACACTAATACCTATATTTATGTTTGGTTTCTATTGCATGTGATACTAATGGGCAACATAAAAGCTCGCTAATGTTATCATGCAATCGTGGCCATCATGGAATAATGTTAGGTAGCTGTGAGCAATTATGTTAGCTCCCAGACAAGTCAGGACATAGTGGTGCAGAGCAGGGTGTAACCACCTATTCTGGAAAGACAAAAGTGTAAAGCACAGGATTCCTGCAGTGCAGTCTGTAAGTAATTGGACTGTGATACTTTTTTTGTTTTGGCTCTTTACTCTGGCATATTGGATTTGGAATGAAATGATGAGTCTGAAGTTAAAGTGCTGACTTTCAGCTTTCAGTTGAAGATGCTTACAGCTATATTGCTAACTGTCACCCTTTTTATACATAATCCTCCCAGTTTTAGGGGACCAAAAGAAGACTTAATTGAGCAATTTGCAGCTCATTTTTTTTTGGGCAGGTGTGTGTGTGTGTGTGTGTGTGTGTGTGTGTGTGTGTGTGTGTGTGTGTGTGTGTGTGTGTGTGTGTGTGTTTGGTGCAGGTGGGTATTTATTTGTAACAAACAGCTTCCTTTTGGGACAAACTTGATCAACAAGACAAAGTTCATTTCTTTGGGGCCAACATGAATATGCCCTGTTCAGTAGATTGTGAAAAATCGTACACGGGTTTATACTAGAGTGAATTTTAACAGTTTTTTTTTTCTCACGGCAAGATGCATCAAAATATATGTAATGCATTTGAGCTCAGTGGAGCCATCTTCACGGTTCATCATCTTAACATTGCATGGGAGGAATATCTGCAAAAATGACTAAAAACTTTTTAGATATGGAAATAAACTGAAAGAAAAATATCCACAAAAACACTGGAGGTAAGAAAATGGATTGAAAGGAATAAGATGATGTACAGAAGTAGCACACCAATTAATGATCCATCCCTTATCTATACCTGCTTTGTCTGGTATAGATAATGGATCTGGCCCAGAATACACTGGGTGAAAGCTGCCAGTCCATTGCAGGGTCTGCAATGCATGCCTTCTTGGACTAACCTGCATGTGTTGACTTGAGGAAACAGGAAAAAACACAGAGGCACCCCAATGCAGCGCTGAAGTGCAAAAGATAACCACTGCAATGTGGCTTGTTTTACAGCAGATTACAGACCAATGACCATTTTTAAGGACAGAAATTGGTTAAACAAAGAACTACTTTGAAACCATCCCAAAGGAAAGTGTTTGATCAGGCTGTGGTGAGGTGAAGGCGATCTGGCCTTAAAATGGTGTTGCGTTTTCTGATGATGGGAGGACGAAGGTTACCATTGGTGTCTTTAATTTCTGGTGTCGTGTATTGAAGACTCAGTCTCAGGTTGCCATTAGCAGAATTGCTGTATTTTTGGAAATCCAGCAGTTCCTGTCCTGCATCTATAAAGAATCAGATGACTTGTGTATCCTAGCATTTGATCCTACTTGTGTATGGGTCACTTAGACTGTACATAAAGCCTGTATAATTTGGTGCATAGCAACAGACCGTTGAGAAGCCAAGATGATGCTTGTACAGATGGTTCTGGAACAAGAGACCAAAAACAAGACTGGCATCATTTTATATGCTGTCAAGGTCCACAGGGACTTGGCAGTGAGACCATCGCTAAGCCAGTCTCTACGTGTGTTGATGTATTTTTTAAACCATACAACCTCATATCTTCACCTTTCCTGCCACATTACTTCATTGTGCCCCTGACAGAATGGACCCCAAAAAACTGTTCTTTTGTTCCAGAAACATCTGTACACTCAGCATCTTGGCACCGCAGTGGTCTGGTGCCAAGCACCAAATTAGGCTGTTCTTTTCCTTGGGCAGTCGGAGGAAAGGTATGTGTCCCTCATACAGTATGACTCAGAAGAACATCATTCATATTCAATACGCAGTAAAACCACTTAGCCTACATATATCTCTATTTCCCCCATTCATTTTGAACTGTGTGATCACACCCATTACACATTACATGTTTTTTCAAATTGAAGAGGCTACACCCATAACATAATGTCTCTGCCATGAGAGGAACACAATGTAAAGAAGCAGATCACAAACCTGCAGGTTCCTGGCTAGCCAGGAGAGGCCGCTAGAGAGTGATGACTCCTATATTGAGACTCACTGATTCGGCCCCCATTTTCCCTTGATGAGAATGAGCCATTTTTACGTTGCTAGAAAAGTTTATTGTACTTGATTCCCTCTCCTGTTTCACCCCATGGCATGTATGTGCTATACAACTGCTCACCTACTGTGCAATTCCAGAAGTTAATGATGATGTGATAGTTTGCCCATAAACTTGTATCAATACAGGAAAGAATTACATTAATAATGAGAAATACAGAAAATACATGCTGTGGTATACACAATATGTCACTGTTACCGTATATACCACAACAAAATTCATCCTGAACTTTTCACAGCATCATTTAGCAGCAGAATAAAATGTATTCATTGCTTGAATACATTCATTTCATAACTTTGGTTTTCACCACTTAAATATATTATCCCTGTTTCAACATCCGAAAAGATGATATCTTTTTCAACACCCAACAATTTCACCCCTGATTCTGTGTGGTGTAATTACAAAGATAACACTGAGCCTCTCCCCATAACATTAATGAGGTCTGAGTATACATTAGGAGGGAACTTGGACCATTCCTTCATGCTAAACCCTTTCAAAATCCTTGATGTTCATTGGTAGGGACTGCCCTCTTCAGCTCAGTTGGCTTGACATTGCCCAGTTTATATTGGATTTAAGCCCAGTGACTGAGATGACCTTCCCAAGACTGATTCTGTCTGCAGCAACCTGCTGGAAACCTCTCTGTTGGTTTTAACATATGTCTGGGATACCAGGATGCTTTATGGTAGAGTTGATGGGGTTTTTGGCCAGAATATCCCAGTATTTAGTGGCCTTCATGATGCCTTTGGTCTGAAGGATGATTCTGGACTATTAGCTGCAAAATGTGTTTATTTTGTACAGCATTTTTTTCAGTCTGAGTTGACTGTTTAAATGAGTAAGCGAGTCAGCGACGAGGATGTTATAAAGAACATTACATTATGAAACTTTTGGTAGCCACATCCCATTTCCATAGGTATTTCAATCAAAAGTAAAGTTAGCAACTACCTAGGCAGTTGTCAAATGTTTTATGTAGTGTAAGTTGGGTAGAAGTGGCTTACTCTGGTCTCACCATTCTGATGTCATCAGTGCCAGCCTCATCTTTGTTGTTTTGCTGTAAAACGGTCATGTCTCTCTGCGTTTCAGGACGTCATCTGTAATGGGCAGTCTTCAATGTGCGATTATCGGAGCCCCAGCAAGTCCTGCACTCCTCTTCGCGATGGGAATTCAGTTTCACTCAATTACGATGTGACATGTGCAGGGAAGCACGCTGCTCACAGTGAAACACAGGCATATGGGGAAGGTACGGTATCTTGGAACCTCCGTCTGGTCTCTTTTTTTTTTTTACTTAATTATTATTATACAGTTTTTTGGCTGTTGTATGTAGACCTATATCCAATGAACTTGTATAGCACTTTTTGCAATGTGGATTGTCACAAAACTGCTTTATTTACATCCCAGGCCTGAGACCCCCTCAGAGCAAGCCAAGGGCAACACTGGCAAGGGAAATACTCCCCAACTAACAGGAAGAAACCTTGAGTAGAACCCAGCCCAGAGGCAGAGCGTATCTGCTTCTGGCTGGGACCAGGCAGTCAATGAGTTAAAAAAGAAAGCGCAAATTTAATATAATAATAAGTCTTGGCCTGGGGGAAAAGGTCTGGTTCTCAACGCAGATCAGGAAGGATGGAAGCAAAGCTGAACGGGTTTCATTGCTTGAGCTACAGCTCCAGGTGGAAGCCCAGAGAAGAGAGAGGAGACGGAACAAAAATGCTGTATTATTAATCTGATTTGAGTGTGTTCTCAAGTGCCAGTGAAGTAGTGTTCCCAGAGCATAGCCCTTCACTGTATGCCAGTAAGCCAAAAGTTCAGATCTTCTGTTTGGTTTGAAATCTTGTCATTTGTTAGCTTCAATAACTTCAATCAGGAAAATAGCTAGCATGGGATCACGAGAAGCTATTTGGTTTGAAATTCCTGCCATACATTGCTTGCCTGAATAGGAGGGACTTGCTGTTTCAATTTAGCAGAAGTAGAATTTTCAGAGGCTACGGAAGGCTATTTTTTATCCTGTAGAGGTGTGAAAGTATGTGAAAATATCCTATCCAATGAAATCATCACTCTGTCATTACTTAAAAAGCTGAGAATTACACAGCAGTTTCTGTGTATGGGCATGGTGTACTGAGACACTGATGTTTTCACATCGTCCCACGTCCTGTGGTTAATAATAGAACACTAATAATAATAAGATCAAAGTATGACAGAAAGATAAATAATTCAAACAAACGTCTTTCTTTTGTGTGCAAGGTAATCAAACATACAGTCTTCAGGAGTAAAGAAGTTATCCTCCCCTTTGGAATTCTTACTATACTGAAATGCTTTGGAAACAATCCGGTTCTGCCCATGCCAGTCTGGCTCAGTGTAAATCTCACAGACTTTGGCTCTTACCATCAGAGTGAGTCTGTTACAGCTCAGGTTCTTGAGTATTAAATAATTAAGCTGAGCTTAACTAAATTTTTCATTTTGAAGGCACTATTCATGAACATGCACATTTTATAGGAGAACAGTCCCGCACAGTACAGTGGGCATATTAATCTGATATAATGGGACATTTAAATTGCCTTTTGAGGCATCTATTGTAAGTTACACAAAATTATATATTTCATTCCTTCTCATTGGCTACTGAAGTTGGCATGAGATGTTGTGCTTCATTATGAATTTAATCCAGTTCAAGTGTTGCCAAGGAGAAACATGTACTGTTACATGAAGGGTTAAAGAAAATGTGCAGTGCCCCTGACTCTGTCCCTCCTATCCCATGCTGCACTTGCCTGGAGGTGCTGCGGGATCTCCAGTGTGCAGGGGGCATTGGTGTGTGCTGGATGAGAGCTATCTGACAGCTCCCATTGTTCCTCTCTGACATGTCGCTTTGTGCTGCTCTCTGGTATGACAGCGCGGAGGAGGGAGGAGAGCAGGTTGGGGCCGCCCAGTCTGCCCCACAGCACAGCAGCTTATTCACACTCCGTGCCAGGGCCCACTCCAGGCAGCAACCGCACATCCTTTCCCACCCAGAGGGCCGAGAGCCGCAAGGCCAAAGTGAAGAGGGCCACCCAGAGAGCGTGAGTGAGAGCTTCTGACTGGGAGGTGGAGCACTGGGCACTTTATATAAGGTTCTCCTTTTTACGGGAGGAACACAAAGCAGTTCAGCAGCTTCAGATGCTGTCGCTAAACATCCATCTTTCACCAAATCGTTGAGGCATTTTTGAAAATGTCTTTAGTATGCAGTGTTGTAGTACTCGAGTCCAGGACTTGGACTTAACTTTGACTCGAGTCGTGTTTTTGGTGACTTGGACTTGAGCACTACTGACTTGGACTTGAATTTGTGCAGTGGAGACTTGAGATTCAACTCAAAATCGAGGTATGTGATTTGACTACAACACTGGCTGAGTGTAAAACGACTGGAATGTAAACATTGCAGCCATTCCAGCAACCCATTTATACCACGTCCTTAAATTATGTTATTGCTTTATTGACAGTTGTATAATTCATTTGTATTTTAATACATTGCAAGTGAAGTCCATCAAAAAAAAACCTGAAGTTGTTAAAAAAAAAAAAAAAAAAAAAAAAAACTTTATGCTGTAAACCGTTGAACAAATTTTCTCTGTTCTCTTTAGCCCAGATTGATTTAATTTGATAACATTTATTTCTGACACCTTGACTCGGACTTGGACTCTGACTCAAGCTTCAGAGACTCTGACTCGGACTTGAACTTGGACTTGAACACTACTAACTGGGACTTGACAGTGGAGACTTGAGACTCGACTTGGACTCGAGGTATGTGACTTGACTGCAACACTGTTAGAATGTATCATTGGTCAGGACCTCCAGTTCATAACCTCCTTCAGACAGAGACCCAGGAAAACTGGGAAGGACTGATGTTTATCTTTGTGTTTTATTAAATTTAGTAATAATTTAATAATCGCATTACCTGTCTGCTGATTTTTTTTGGATATGGGTATCTGATGGAGGTGTATGATAGTAATGATGTAAGAAAAGTAATGATTGACAGTTCTCTGACATGAACACAATTAGTGAATGTAAAAAATAGTTTCAAGCATTTTCACTTATTAGAGTTTATTACATCAGAATATGAATATTGTTCATTGTCGTGTCACTCCAGAAAAATATTTATGTCCTGTAAATAACTGGTATTATTTTTACAGAGTGGAAAGCAAAAATTCCCAAAACCGTAAGGTCACAGACTTTTATCCGATAAGGAGAAGTTCCAGGAAATGCAAGACAGAACTGAAGGTCAGTACAAATATGAGGTGTGGTGAATCTCATTTAGTCAGTACTTATTAACCAATCAGTGAACAAGCTACATGGAACTATTTTCAATGGGTGCATACTCTTGAAAATATGATAGAATGCCCAAATATGACATTATTAAGACAACTACTCATATTAGAGGTAAAGGATTAAAAAAGATGTGATAAAGCAGAAAGGTGTGATTTCTGTCCCCATCTTAAATGCCAGCTTGACTCATCCTGGCTTGTTTATTTTAGCTAAATATCAATCGCATCTTTTAGTTTGAAAATAGCGTTGCTCAGTGTTTCAAGTATGAATCTGAAAGTATGAGTAATTTGACTGTAAAAGTCAACTTTCTCACTTCATTGTATACCATGATAATATGTTGTGACATATGTTTTTACCTATAGTATAGATGTATCACAGCCATTATGTTTGTAAAGTTACTGAGAAAACGAAGGACTCTTGACTTCTCAAGTTTGAATTGACAGAGGTTTAACAGTGTGGTCTTACTCTGCCAACAAGCAGATTATGTTATTATATGTACCTGCCTTTACCTCAGTTCTGTAAATGTACAGTAATAAATTAAATAAACATAAATTATGCATTGTGAAAATTCAGCCAGTCTAGAATGAATGTGAAATATTATATGAGTAATGCTAGGAAATGATGTTATGTAATCATGTAGAGTGTCTGCACCAAGACACTACAGACCACACTAGCAATGCACAAAGCTCATACCTGCTTTTATCAACAGTGCGAAGAGAAGAAGCACATCGACAAATTGATTCAAAGTGGGATTGAGGAAGGAATGAAGGTAAATTCGCTGTGTAGCACGATTTACAGCAGGGTTTCGGAGTTACCTTTGTGTAAAGCAGTGGCTTCTTTGAGTGTTTATACTTGGGACCCCTACAGGTTGAAAATATCGAAGGGAAAGGGAGAGGAGTTTTTGCCACTGAAGGTTTCCGGAAAGGACAGTTTGTGGTGGAGTATTATGGGGACCTGCTTCAGATCACAGATGCCAAGGAGAAGGAGGCCCAGTACGCACAGGACCCCTCCACAGGCTGCTACATGTACTACTTCCAGTATCTCAGCAAAACATACTGGTGAGTTTGTGCACTGACCCTGTTCATACTCCACATTAGGTGCTGCCTTTCCAGAACTTTCTGAGCCGTAGGGTCACCCATTCTTAAAAGAACGAACATTCAGGATGTTAGAGAACACAGTGTGCGGAATGTGGTATAAACCTGGAAATAACATGTACGGTGAGGCATAATTAATATTAATCTTCTGTCACTGATGCAAAAATGGCTGCATTAAATGTAATCAGTAACATTTTCAATTAAGAAAAAACCTCAGTGCTGCCCGCCCTCCATTTTAAAAACAGTGAGTGTCAGAAGGGAGTGCATTTCCAAAGAAGCAGCGTAATGGGGGTGGGGGGGGGGGTGTGCTCTTGCCCACTATTGTAACTGTTTTCCTGTTCATGGTTCTTACTGTCGGTGTTGTACATTCAATTCATGTGATCAGTTCTTTTTTTATGTAAATCTGCTATGGAGGAAAGCATGTACCTTTGTATTATTGATTGTTATGGTTGCTGTTAAAATGCAACTTAAAGAGCCAAGCTGAGTGGCTAGTAATTTAAGTGATTGTCCAGTATATGGCATTTTTAAGTTGTGTAACTACTTTATACTGTATACTCACTTGGGCTGTGATAACTGACACTTGGAAAACAGAACTGAAAAATAGAAGAGAATAGAATCGATGTGATGACCCACCCCTTAAATTTAATAATCTACGATCCTTTCCCTTCCCTGTACTTGCACGTACAGTGTTAAATCTTTGACTCTTTTCCAGTGTGGACGCCACTAAAGAAACCGGTCGCATGGGGAGGCTGATCAACCACAGTAAAAACGGCAACTGCCAGACCAAACTCCACGACATTAACGGAATACCTCATCTGATCCTGGTGGCCTCCAGAGACATTGACAAGGGGGAGGAGCTGCTGTATGACTATGGAGACCGCAGCAAAGCTTCCATCGCGGCACACCCCTGGCTCAAACACTGATGTACTGTTTCTTCCTCTTTCTCCTGAATTGGTGTATTCTAAGAAGGGAAACTGTTAGCGATATAGCTTTCTTGAGAGACCATTTTAAATTCAGAAAATTGCCTTAGCAACAGAATGTGTAAATGAGTTTTTTGTTTGGGTGGGGGGGGGGCGGGTAGCATTGGGGACTGACTACGGTGAGTCATATTAACAGTAAGGCAATCTTTAAAATGTCATACGTCAATACTTTTTAAATTCCTATCTATATATTAATGCTAGTTTTCAAAGCATTTTTTGTATATTTTGTATACCCATAGACTAGTGCTTCCGGAGCATGCTGGTGTAGTTATGAAGTTCTGCATTTTATACAGGTTTTCTTAATATCCTATTTGGCAGTTAAAATATGCTTAGCAATAATTATTTATGATGCCAGAAAGTTTCTGGCTGATGCAGAACACTAAAACATGCATACAGGGGAGCTATCCTTAAATGGTTTTGAACTGGAATGTGATTCCTTTCACTTAGACTTCATTTTAAATGTGACCTTTTGCCATTTTGGGTGTAAATTATTTTATGAACTTGAACAAATCTGTACCTCTTAACACATAATGCTGTTAGATGTCAACAACCAAATGCTTTATGTGAAAGTATATAAATAAATCTGTATGCTGTTTAAGGAGCATTGTTAAATAAATTGTTTTATGCAAGTTTTCTTCAGCCTTATTTTAGAACTGTCAAACTAAGAAAATGTTTGCATGCTTGGATAGCATTTTAGTTATAATTTGAGGATCAGCACTGGAGTTATTTTAGCAGGCAGTCATGTGCAAATATTCAAGTTAGAACATGAAGAGTTGAAGTGGCAACTCTATACTTAACTGTTCTGAATCCAATTTGAGATCGATCTGACAGCTAAAGTGGGAAGCACAGAGTGGACTGTGAGAAGTGAGGACAGGAGAAGATTGCCAGCCCAGCAGTTGTTCATTTGTTGAAGGGGATGGAGAAAACAGAATTGCAGTGAATGAATGAGGCTCTCATTAAATGGTTATGAGAGAAGGAATGACCAGCTCTGGAATGGATAAATAGGTGGTGTTGGAGGTCTCTACAGGTCCAAATATTTGGACTGGTTCAGAAATAGACCTGTGGGTTTCCTACCTGAATCTGGTGCCAGAAATACACATTTGCCTGAATCAAACGGAAACACCCATTCTGGACTCTACATGGCTTGGCTCTTAACGCGTTGCTGAGCTGGACACATTTATAGAGCAGCACCTTTTGGGGGAGAGCATGGTGGCAGAGAACTTGCTTCTGGGCCGTGGATGAAGAAAATAAAGGGAAATCAAGGTAACGAAGGTGTAACTTGAACAATGGATGACAAAATCTTCAACTGGTCTAAAGTTATCCTTTTATTGCAGACAACGTGGACAAACTTTTACATGCGTCAGCACAAATAATCCCCAAAACTAGATGGCGCCTCCAGTTTATGCATTTAAGTATGGCATCGCTGTCCAATTCATTTTACGACACTCCTCCCACTTCATCACCATTTCATTTTAGGTTCCTGAACAACCAGTGTCCAAATGTGACACATCCATTCATCTCAAAGTTGATCTGAAGTTAACTACTTTTCAAATTCTTCCAAGTAATCAGGTGGTTTTTTAATTCTGTTTGAATGACTCCCATCCTAAGAATTTAGTGAATAATCCAGGGCCTTGGGCAGGCTCTGGGTTTGGAGTTCCTCTTTCTGAGTGTTCACTGTCTGGCAGTGAAATGTGGTCATACATTTTGGCCCTTCCAACCAGTTGATTGAATATGCATTAAATATATGTAGCAATATCAATTTTACTGTTTTTTTGAGAGAGGCAAGTTCATTTTGAAGCTGTGTCACACAATGCTGAAGTTCTGGCATCCTATTATTGCTACGTCTATGTATGGGGAACACTGATGCAGCTGAAAGTTTATTACGAATAAAAAGGGAGATGCCCCAAACTGACATTTTTCTTTCCATCGTGCCTTTTTCAGGGTCATGGAGGCATGATACTCCATTCAGAACCCTGGAAATATTATTTTTTCAACATTCAGTTTTTTAACAGGAGAATGAATTTCCATTAAGATGAACACTGGGCAACCAGAAATCAGATCATTAAAAATATCAATGTTGACTGAAGGGAGCTTTCAGTCCAGCTTCTTAATATTACCAATTTTTGTACTACTGAAAAACCAGTGCTTTTTGTGAGTTTTAAATTGATGTGGATTACTTAGAATGCACCTGCTAGGTTTATAGCACATTTGCTTGACTGTTGCCGCCTTGACTATGAGGTACGACTGGATTTATTTCCAGTGATGTTGAACCTGAGGGAGCAGGTAACTAAGAAAACCATGCAAACGCCACCATTGCATTGGACTTTATTTTCTCTACTGAAATAAAGATTTCAGTTATTCAGCTACTGGAATGCATTCCACCCATGCTTGCTGCTGTTATAACTATTGTGTCTGTCCCTGTGCCTCCCGTTGCATTGCTGTTCTTTTTGCTGCAGTGAGTGCGGTCAGTCATCAATGAGCATGGCAGACAGTAACAGACTGGTGTGCATTACCATGGAAACGGCTGACTCATCACTGTCCCATTCCATTCAGAGTGGTCAGTGCTCTCGGCCCATGTCTGCTGAAAGATGTAGCAATGTCAATAGTTATCAGACAGCTGCTAATAATATCCGATAAATTCATTAATTATGCAATCTGCTATAAATTCTGTGTAAACCTAGTCCAACACTGTACGTGCTATTGATGTCTGCCAAATGAATAAATATAAGTATATTGATGTGTTTCAGTGAGTGTGTGTGATTGTAGAGTTTTAGCATTCTATGGAACTATGAATCTACCTGTATTACATTTTCACAGCAACAGTCACATTTAAGACACATATTCCAAAATAATTTGAACGCAAATATTTGAAACTTATCCAAATATTTGAACTTAAATACACCATACACCTAAATAAATTTCAACTCTTGTGAACCTGAATATATTTTATAGCCCTTGTTTTTATTGTTATATTATATCCACAGGAAAATGTTGACATAATCAACATTATCATAATTATTTTCCAGATATTGGAGGAATCCAATTTGCTTACTATGAGTAGTAAATTATATAGTACGTTATTATTTTTTATATCATAATTATGGATTAACCTATATATATATATATATGTCCTGGTACAGGGACTCCAGTTATACTCTGTCAAGAGCGTTGAGAAAACTTACCTTTAAACAGTCGTAACAGTCTTAGACCTTCCCAAAATGGCAGCTTGACTAACTTCGCAGGGGTGTCAGATTTGCGTCAAAGGAAATACGTTTTTCTGCGTCATTTCCTAATAAACATCATTTCCTGTGAAAGAACCGTTGGTCACGTGATCTGGGCTTACTTCTCTCCTTCTCCGATCTGTCTATAACATCGAGAATATCACAGAAATGGGTGCTTTGTACGGATCAACGCATGTAGATTGTGTATGCCTCTGTAAAGATATTTTCGGAACTCATTCGCTTTGCCGTAACGGCATAAATTCGTTTCTGGAATTTTCTTCTCTTGGGGGTGGATGTCACGTGACCAGCACGCGGGTCTGGTCGTTCGGTAAAGATGGCGACAATTGTGTAGAAAGCAACGGAGAAAGTCAGCAACAAGCTCGAGTTCGCTGCAGCGTTTGGAAACTATCGCAGTCCTCAAGTAAGTGCTTCACTGCTAGGACGTAATTTGAAAATCTTTGCCAAATTTTCCTGGATTTCAGTGCATATTAAGAAAATATATCTTTGTTGCCGTGCATCAGAAATTCATTGTTTTGTTTTCGTCTTGCCAAGGCATTGTACAGTGACTGAGCATATTAGCTAGCTAACGTTAGCTTTCCTACTCAGTCGGTAACAAACAAGATGAGCTGCTTCTAGCTATAGCTACCTGACGCTACTATCCAAATTAATAGGTGTCTTGTGTAAGAACTGCAAATTCGTGCTTGAGTTCGTTGCCCGTCTAGCTATTTCTGTGTAAATTCTCTAACTAGTGACAGTTGAACACTTGACACTACTACAATAACAAAACTGGGAACCATATCATTAAGTATAATGCGGTTGCTAGGTAATCAGTCTAGATAGCGATAGCTATATTAACCAACACCAAAAGGATGTACAACATTGTTTAATGCATTATCCGATCGCAAGTTGCCAACCAAAAATTGTCGTGGCGTGACTCTCAAATAGCGTTAGTTAGGTAACCTTGGCTAAGTATCTGAGGTAGGTAACATTGACATAGCTAGCAATGTACCATCTTAGATGCGTAAAGCTAATGGGTAGGTAGCTAGCTCATGTTAGCTATCCATAATTCATGTTTTAACGTGTTTGCTCAGAGACTGAGTGAACTCTGTACTCTGTTTCAACAGCTAACGATAGTTGGGTCACTTGTCACGCTGAACAGTAATTTGTTAGCGTCTATCGTCGTGTTGTTGAACGTGTCAACGAGGTAGCTAACCAGTAAGCTACAACTGTAATCGTTTGCTTGTCAGCGAAAGCTCGCTATCTAGCGATAGCATCTTCAACCGATTTTAGCTTGTCCCACAAGCCACCCGCGTGGTAGTGGACTGTAGATCAGTTTCAAATAATTTCTAAACGTTACTCTTCTATTATGTCTTTGCTGTAAGATTGTGTAGCAAATAATACCAGAAACGTTAACTGTAGATTTCCAACCATCAGTAAGTTGGGCAGCTACGTCAGACCCGGAAGGGTAGCTAACTGTGTCGTGTGAACACGTGTGTGAATCGATAAGGCTCTGTGGCTTTTTATCTAACGTTAGTTGGTTGTGAGATTTTGTGCCCATTCGTTTAAGACCCTCTGGATATGATGGTGTGAATCTACCCATTATTGTCAATTTGCCTGAACTGTAGAAGCGACTTTAGACACGGATTTGAAACATCTTCAGTTTGTCAGCGTCTCGATAGACGTCTGAAAGGTAGGCAAATAGCTAACGTTAGCATAGTTTAAATTGTAGGAGGCTGTCTTTTTTTAGCGATAAAAATTGCAAGACGTTTTCTTTTGCTTAATTGCCTTGGTGTCAATGTAATTAAATGCCGTTTAGCTCCTTTGATACGAGAACAGTGTGGGTAAAAGTACACACTTGATCTTAGGAACATTGTTAAAATTGCAGGAACTGCTAACGCTACATGGGAATCAGAGCGATTGTCGCACTGCTACTGAAATTTATATTTGCGGTCGTCTTTCTTCTAATCACTTTAATCGAAATATGTATATAGATTATTGGCTTGAACAACATCCTCCTAACCACCAACCAACCATGCTGGCTTTTGTCATGTATCTTATGCGAGTCCGAATAAAACACCGACATGTGGCTGTAGGTTTGTCCTTGTCGGATAACTTATTGTTGAAGTTTCTTTTAACCTTCATTAATAATTAAAACACTTGACTTGTTGCCAAGTAAATGTGTGACAGTAACTTGTCAACTACTAACCAAAATCACGTTTCCAAGTTGCTTTTTTCGCGATCTTAGGAATCACGTTTCAGTATGTCTATAATATTCCAAACTTTAATTTTTTAGACAGCTAAATCTGTGGTTCTTATCCAGAACGAGGTGCAGTTTCTCTCATGTTCATTCATATATATTTAAATGTAGCGACAGTGCCCTCAAATGTCCTCGTGTGTGTAGCTGGCTGTAGGTCACATGGAGGATGAAACTCGAGCACTGTTTTCATAATAGCATGGTGCCTGTGCTGTTTACCACCATCTCAGAGGGTCATTTCATTTACCACAAATTTTTGTACATAAATGTTGTTTTTATTGTATGGATTTTCCATGTTGAATCAAAGCAGTTATACATTTATACATCTGGACTCTAGTTTACCCCACCTGAAGGCTGCCATTTTTTAGACATTGGGTTTGGCAGTCTTCATCTGTATACATTACTTGGGTGTGTTTTAGGTATTTACTGAGAGGACAGTATATCGCTGTTCTGTTATCACCCATGTAATGAAATGGACGATAAACTGCCATTCTAGCTGCATATACTGCTTTTCTCTCTGTATGTGCTGTGCTTGGTTAGCTCTATCTGTCAGTGATTAGGAAGCCAGCATACTCCATGATGTCCCATTTCCAGACAGGATTCCTGAATTGTGCGCTTATTTTGACTTCCTTCTTTTTTTCCGTAGTTTGTAGAAATGTCACACTGACAGTCTTACAGGTCAGCAAAACTGTTACTTTGTTCGTCTGTAGGCTTAAATGCTTCTGACATGCTGGAGTTTGCGTTGTTGTCGTTTGTAGATGATGGATCCTGGACAAGATTTGCTTTTAGCTGCCCTGAGTGAGAGTGGAATCAGCGCTAATGACCTTTTTGACGTCGAACCTCCAGACGCGGTCCCGCCTCCCAGCACACAACAGGTAGGAAGGCAGAAATTCTCTGAATAAATACATTTGTTCTTATGAGAAATGAGACCCCTGGAAGTTCCCTCTATTACCTTTCTTTCAGTCATATCAGTGTTAGACAGACTTTGCTTCAAAGGGGAACATCAGTTATCAAGAAATTTTGAAAGTATACAGAACAAAAGAAGTTGTATGAATTGGGATCTTCACTTGTCCGGCATGACATCATAGGGAAGTTTCTAGTCTTGGTGGCGTACTTGCGTTTCTTATTGGAGTTCCCCATTAAGAGAACACCCTTGACCTATGTTGTGTTGACATTTGTTTTTGTAGTCTGTTCCCCTAAGCACCTTGGATATCGGCCTGGCAACTGAGGCATCCGTCACTGTGAGGCAAGAGCCTATTGTTCCACCTACCCCTTCAGTCACCATCAGGGTAAGCCGTCCGATTTGCCGTTCATGTTCTGAATGTCCTCAGGTGAGCATGTATTTGCAACACAGGCATCCATGATCAACATTCATTATCAGTTAGGTTCCTAAAAACTCTTCTGCATAAGAAATTGAATATAAAAAAGAGCAAGGCTAGGACACGTTCAGACATTGAAGGTAACATTCCAAAAATGCTCCGGGCCATTTTGAGCACACGCGAAGTGAAACTGAAATGAACTCTTCTTTGTTCATGAGTTTTACGTACTTATACCTGGGGGGCAGATTCCATTTGTTCTCCTGCCAATAACGGAGAACAGCTTCAGGGGTTTTACTTTCAGTTTTGGGTATTTATGCAGTGACATGACTGCATTTAGAAGGGATTTTCACTTTGATACAGCTGCCATTTGGAGGGTGGGGGTGGGAATACCTTAGCCCAGCCTAGCTGTTTAAATTCACACATCAAACCTCTCCTGCTGACTCAGGAGAAAGCAGCCGTGATGCATGACCCCTCACTTCTTTCCACACCGCAGACACTTGCATGCAGTTACATGCTGCTTATATCGCTGGTGGATAAGTAACTGAACGATGTGTGGTTGGAACAGCCACATGTGCACGGTAAACCAGGAGTGGCTGCTAGAGAGCATTAAGACTAATGAGCTTGTGGCATGCGCAACGTTCCATTCTACCACAGCCGGGTTAAATACTCGTTTCTGATTGGCTGAATGGTGTGAATTATTTTTCAGTCATTTGTCTTTGGGCACTATAATTACGTTTTCGCTTTGAGGACGTTTAGCTACTGCTGGACAGTGCCAGAAAAGAGCCTCACAGTCCGCTATGCAGAGGTGCATTCTCCCTTTAGTTGTCAGCTGAATTTTAATGTCAATAGGTGAACTGTTTTGACCCCCATCATTCCCTGGTGAGGCTGGGCCAGTTGTTGCATTAGTAATGCAGACCTCTGCCCTTGGTTGGTAGCGGAGCGGCTGGGATGCAAACATCCAGTCGCAGGGCTCTCCCCTGTTCCCAAATTAACATCTTACTGCATGAGCTACCTCTAGTTATCCATGTGCATATTCCCAGAATATTCAGTCATTTGCTAGGTAATTGAAATGTGTTAGTTTTTGTGGTGTTCTTAGATTTAAATGTTTTTCAATGTGGCATGTTAATTTGATAGAAAAATAACATGGCCACATCAGTTGAAATCGCGGTAACTTAGTTACTGCTTTCACTCGGGGAATGCTAACAAATGGTGAGAAGTGAGGAAACCATTTGTCCAACCAAACTACAACAAATAATATGCATTTAACATTTCATATGAAGTGCAAAGGTTATTTAAGTATTTAGTGTGTTCTACTATTTTATTGAATACAGCCGTTAGACGACTGCACTCCCAGTGAAAAGTTTGTCATATGCTGCGTTTTTTTAAATCACCATATTCCTTACTTAGCTGGTTTGATTGGATTGGTTAGGAGATGCACAACAAAACATTATTTCATTAGCATAGTTTAGTAAGCAAAAATTTACTAATACAAATTGATGTCCGCACTCGATTCAGTGTGAGATGTTCACAAAAGTGCTTATTTCAATGCAGAAGATTTGGTTCCCAAAGTTCTGGGGCAGGTTTGCCCATCATGCTTACTATTGAATCCTTATTGTCTGATCTCCAGCTTCTCTTTTTGGCCATTGTACTCCCTGGAAATGGCAGTTTAAAGCAGGCTTTGATAGCACCACATTTGGAATTAGTTTGAAACCGAGATGCATTTTTAACTGCGTTCATCTAAATTGTTTGCTTTTACCTTCCTCCGCCCGTACCACTTAAAGCAGAAGCCCCAGCCGTCAACCACCACGTTCGTCCTCAACCAGCTGAACCAGTTGCCTGCCCTCGGCACGATAGTGGTGACCAAGGCATCCGTTGGCACCACCTCCAGACAGACCATAACTGTGGCCAAGGTGGTCCACTCCACATCCTCCCGGGCCCCTTCCACGACGACTGTGCGGCCGGTGGTCCCGCCCAGCAGGGAGCAGATCCAGCTGAAGGACCTCCTGAAGACCAGCAGCATCAAGACCAGCAGCCTCGGCGAGCTCATGAAGCTGAAGCCGCCTCCCAACATCGCCCAGCCTGTTGCCACGGCTACCAGTAAGCTCCTCCCTCACACGTGCCATAGTAAGCTTGGCCAGTACCTGTTCTGAGTGTGTCGTAGTGGCTAGTCGTTGTGCATCTTTTAAAATTGAAAGGGGTCTGGCAGTTCCGTTTTAACGCTTCATTTAATTTTACGGAAAATGGCCAGGCAATTTAGTTTAATCTGATATCCATTCTAATTACCTGCATTAGACCTCATACCATTTAGGATGGGTAGTGCCATTCCTCAAAGTCTGCTTGGTCTGTGTTCTCACATTGACTGCTAGTGGAAGGATATTGCAGTGTGCAGCTTAATGAAATGAGATTGTTCATATTTGTGTTTGCGCATTGTGGTTGCAGACCTACTCAGCTGCCCAGCAAAATCATTGCTTTGAAGTTTGTCCAGTTAGTTGATTTTGACTGTGTTTATTTGTAGTGGGTTGTTTTAAATGTCAAACTACGGCCACATAATTGTACATCAAGCGCTATCAAAGCTTGCGCTCATCTTCCCCTTGCAGAAATAATTCTGGTCTCTACAAAGATGGTGAATAAACCAGGTAGGGAGGACTGTGGTGGATCTCACTGTGGTGAATCTCAAGCTCTGTTCTTACCCACCAGGGTGTACCAGGGTGTTCCCATGTTTGTGTCCACTGGGGTTTGCCAGGGCTATAGAATGCACACATTCCCTGCATGTAATTTAAAGGGTCCTTCCATTCATTCACCCCGTTCGCGTGTTTCATTTGTGTTCGAGGTTGTGTCCAACAGAAATGATTTTCTTTCCCCAGCTGAATTGAATAATGGCGTGAAGAAGGAGGTGACAAGCAAAGATGTCGCAAGAATATGGATCAACGATGACCTCAAAATGCGCAGCTTCTCCCCACCAAATGTGAGTCTATGCAGAAGCTTATGTTCTTCATGTCTATAATGCAGTATTATTATATTTCTGTTTGTGATGTAAAAACCTTCACAGAATTATTATAGATTTCATTTTTAAACCTGTATTATTCACCAGCAGAAGGACAACCGTCTTGCCAACAACTATCGCTTCTTTTTGAAAATTGTAATTTCGAAATGACTTGGTGTTGAAAATTTTGGGGTATTTGTGTTCTTTTAGAAAATACCTGGAATTAAAGAAGAGGAGGAGCCTGAGGAAGAGGAGGAGGAAGAGTTGGGCCATGCTGAAACATATGCTGAATATATGCCAATGAAATGTAAATATCATGAAATGGAAAACTATTCTATGTAATTTCCCTCATGGTCAAAAAATAATTGGTTCGACTTACTGTACTGTTCCCGTGCCCTGTCCCTCGCGACTGTCTAACTAGCAAATTTGATAACTTTCATGATAATTTGATGTGTGTCTGTCCTCAGTCCTCTGTAGAGAGGATTGTGTTACCATAGCAACCTATCCCTTTTCTTAACATGCTCTAGCGCAGGTTAACTTGAAGTTATTGAAATCTTTCTCTAAAGGCTTGCGTTCCTACCCACACGCTTAATAACATCAGTGTTTTGTCAGTAAAAACTGCTCCTGAGAAATTTCCTAGATCCATTTCAGCAGTCAAACGGGTATCTGTATGAACCTTATAGATGTGGTCTGTTAGGTATAAATGAATTGCAAAATATGTTGCGCCTTATCACCAATACCACCCAGCACTGCCATACAATGTAGCAATGCAGATCCTATGCATGCATGTAAAATCTATGAAAGATATCGAATATCAAAATACAGACGTTCATTTGTGAACTTTGAGTTGCTTTTACAGTTCTGGTTTCAGGTTAAATTTGGCAGGGCTATACTGACAACACAAGAACCGCTTGTGACCTGTCGTAAGAGGGCAGTATTGGAAAAGAAAAGTCTGGCGTTTCAAACTGCTTACGTGCGATAGTGGTTAAAGAGCCAGGGTGCTTTTCTGCTCAGGGGTTATGTTAGTGGCAATCGGTTACATTTCCTGGACCCCAGAGACACGGTAGTTCAGAAAAGTGTTCTTCTTTCACCTCCAACAGTGAAGATCGGGCTGCGGCATCCGGACCCCGTGGTGGAGACCAGCTCCCTCTCCAGTGTCAGCCCGCCAAACGTGTGGTACCGGCTGTCCATCCCAGAAGAGACTATTGACCGGGGCTGGCTGTCCGCCCTGCAGCTCGAGGCCATCACATACGCTGCCCAGGTAGGTTAGACCCACCCCTCATCCATCTGAGAGGCTGTTACTCTTCAGCAAATACTGTTCCCATTTTGCTGGACATAACGTGTTTATTTCCTTCTTAAAGCAACACGAGACGTTCCTCCCAAACGGGGACAGGGCGTCTTACCTGATTGGTGACGGAGCTGGTGTCGGGAAGGGCAGAACCATTGCAGGGATAATTTATGAAAACTATCTTCTCGGCAGGAAACGATCTCTCTGGTAAGAAACCCCTCGTTATATGGTATCCCACATTCGTAAAGCAGTAATAATCCTGATCTAGGATCTGTTTCCTGTCCTCACATCCATAGCTTCATACATTACAAGCAGAAAAGGCCAAGCTGATCCTGGATCTGCACTTCTGCACATAGAAGGCCCCTGTTAGCCAGGGTTAAACTGTTAGATGAGGCAGAGGAGTGTGACTGATTTTAAAAACTGGTTTTGTCTTCTCAACAGGTTCAGTGTTTCTAATGACTTGAAATATGATGCAGAGAGGGATTTGAGAGACATTGGAGCGAAAAACATTCAGGTCCATTCATTGAATAAGGTAAACTGGTTCTCTGTGAAATTGTACTTGTGGATGAAGGATGGCGAAAGTGAAAATGTATACATGCATATTGGTTTTTCCCATAATGCTAAGTAGCTGCTGTGTGTATTTTTCCGCAGTTTAAATATGGAAAAATCTCTTCCAAACACAACGGGAGCGTGAAGAAGGGTGTCATCTTCGCCACATACTCATCCCTCATTGGAGAAAGCCAGTCCGGTGGGAAATACAAGACGCGCTTCAAACAATTGCTACACTGGTGCGGGGAAGACTTTGATGGAGTGGTATCCTTCAATAAATTAATCAATACTGTCACACTAAGCAGCCAGAGAACTGGAGACTATAGGTATCCCTAAACTAGTCCAGTACATCTCAAATTGTGCTTCGCAGTGCAGCCAGCTTGGAAGCATGTTGGCTGTAGATAGAGATTGCGATACTTTTGGTTCCATTTTTGTAGCAGTGTTGCACTTTGTGAAGCATGAAATGAATGCTGGTAAAGGGTTTCTCAGTGCACCAGGGGTTGCAGTTCCTTTAGTGTATCAGTATTGAGTCATTTATTCACTTCATTCATAAAGATAAAATGTCCTGGTATGGAAAGGTTTTTCCTACAAGCAGGTCGCACTGTTTTCAGTTTCTTGTTCACATTTTTCTTGTCACCGGACCTGTAGTTATGCCTGTAAGATCCATCTTTAACTAAGCCGTCCAGATCGTGTTTGATGAGTGTCATAAAGCGAAAAACGTCTGCCCCATCGGGTCCTCCAAGCCCACAAAGACTGGGCTGGCTGTCCTGGAGCTCCAGAACAAGCTGCCCAAAGCCCGGGTGGTGTATGCCAGTGCCACAGGTGAGTGGCCGTAGTCCAGCCTCCATCAGCCCCTGACTGGCCTCTATACTCTCTACACCCTCTTTCCCAGCTATAGGAGTCTCATGCATCATGAGGGCTAAGTATGCAGGCATGATGTTACAGCATGGAACTCTATGCTGCTTATTTTATGCTATGTATAGTAATTATGCTAGTTGTCTGTTAATTTCTTTTTCTTATGTTATTTTGGATAAGTATCTAAATGTTACATTTTCAGAGATGAGTAAATGTTTGCTAGTAAATTATTAAATCTGATTTGTATTAAACACAATACAATGTTGGAATGTATAATTTAAGAGTAAATGTGACCACGCCCTTATGAACAGGGAGGAGCTGAAACTATGGTGTGGTGAAAATGGGACTGATGTAGAGGCTGTGTGTTTCTGCAGGTGCCTCCGAGCCCAGGAACATGGCCTACATGAACCGGCTGGGGATCTGGGGGAGGGAACCCCGTTTAAGGAGTTCAGCAACTTTATTCAGGCAGTGGAGCGCAGGTGAGACAGGGTCCCCTGCATGTGACTGTGGTTTTTAGGGGGACTGTCAGAGCCGGAGTGTTGGGCCTTGGGGATGGAATGAAAGGGGCTGTCTGTGGCACAGCTGTGGGTCCTGTGGCTTGATGCTCCATGTCACAGCTCTATTCTCAGCTGGCGGTGCTCTCTAGCGGCCTCTTCTGGTCAGCGGTGCACCTGCAAGGCTTTGTGAACCAATCATACACTGACTTTGTGTTCCTCTAATGGGATAGGCAATGGTTGGTTTGGCAATTGCAGATCAGAAAGGAACAATGGCTGGTTGTCATGTAAATCAAAGGAATTGAGTTTATAGCAGGCAGTTGTTTCTATGTCTCACTTCCGAGTCCTTTTTAACCCGGGTGGTAGTGAGTACTCCATTATAATAGCCATTTTACTTAAAATATATGTTATGCTTTTTTCCCACAGATTATGAATATCACCTTTACCTTTACTGCGTATGTGTCATTTTCATTGCTGCTTGATTTGGTGTTCCAGTTGGTGCACAACCTATAAATGGAAAGTAATTAATGTATTATTTTGCAATTTGTTTAAATTACCACAGAGGTGTGGGTGCTATGGAGATTGTTGCCATGGATATGAAGCTAAGAGGGATGTACATCGCTCGGCAGCTGAGCTTCACCGGGGTCACGTTCAAGATCGAAGAGGTCCCCCTGTCACAGGGCTACATCAAGATGTACAACAAATCTGTTCGTCTGGTGAGGAATGACATGTATCCCCTCACACGCACACACACACACACGCAGAGCCCAAACCTCAGCCCAGAGCCCAGACTGTCAAAGCAGGCAAACCGAGTCAGGCAACTGTCAGGATAAAAATAAGTCTGGCTTCTTCCCAGGTCTTCAAAGCAAGCATAATGTAGTGTTGGCCATGTTACCAAAGCGTGCTCTAATCATGTAACCTACTCCAAAGTATTTTTATTGGCAGTCAGCTGAATAGCTGGAAAGTCTTGCATTTCTAAACATCATTGGAGAGATCGCCTTGCTCCATTGCAGTACTCGGATGAGTATCTGTATGAACGTTATAGAGTGGGTCTGCTGAGTAAAACTGCTCTTACAAATACCGCCCAGCAGAGCCATGCAATGCAGATGTGCAGATGCTATGCATGTATGGAAAACATACTAAATGTAACACTGTAGATTGAAATTCTAATTTGGTCACCAGTATTGCAGTCACTTTAATGAGCTGCAGTTACGAATGGGAACCTTGATTCTCCAAGCACTAAAACAAAAGTGAAGAGGTCGGAGGCACGTTGCATGCACTGACAGTTTTAAAACTATACATCTGTTCTTTATTTAAAAGAATTACTTTTCTACTGTGGACCATGAGGAATGTATTACATGGAGTTTATGGGGGATTTATTATGGTACTTGGCGTCAGTCGGGTTCTGTTCTGCAGTGTTCATTTATCCCTGTTGGTGAGCTTAGACTTGCAGCCATCGCTCGTTTTCACAGATACAAGTTTCCTTTGGTGTATGCTTTCATTTTGTCGCTGACAGTCATTGACACGTCATGTAATTTTGTCATTTATGTTAACAGTGCCCCTGATATTTGGGCAATAAATTCTTCAGTCCCTTTTTCTATTTTTACCACCTGTAGTTAGTTTATTTTTTTTTGGTGTGGTGTAGTCAAAGATTCCTGAAAGCAATTGTGTATGGTTCAAGCATGGCAAACCGTGAAATACTCTGAGGAGAACATGGTGTGCTTGTTTAAAATTAAATTCACTGTATTTTGAATGTGATTAGCTACGAGAAGAATGATTTGTTGACTTGTCTAATGAACACAATTTTACATTTTTTTTGTCAAATTCATGAAATTATTTCTTAATTAGTCCTTGAATTCAGTTGACCTCAGTGCAATCGTTTATCATCATAATGATTCGCTCTCGTGTTGCAGTGGGTGACTGCACGGGAGAAGTTCCAGCAGGCGGCTAATCTGATGGACGCGGAGCAGCGAATGAAGAAGTCGATGTGGGGCCAGTTCTGGTCGGCTCACCAGAGGTTCTTCAAGTACCTCTGCATCGCCTCCAAGGTCCGCAGAGTTGTCGAGCTGGCACGGGAAGAGGTCAAAAACGGAAAGGTACGTTTTTAACGTGCCCCAGCCTGTTCTAGGTTCTCCAGTAAAGGGCATGTTCCTCTTTTACTTCATTTAAAATAGTGGAAGTGAGAAGTTTCGTTCTTGCTGTCCAGAATCCCTTAAATGTTTTTCTAGTAAATCTGCTTGACTGTAGTTTATAATGAAGATTTGTGAGTTTTCTGCATAATGTGTGACTGGCTTTGGTCTGGTTTGCAGTGTGTGGTTATTGGCCTCCAGTCGACGGGAGAAGCCCGAACACTTGAAGCACTAGAGGAAGGTGGAGGAGAGCTCAATGACTTCGTTTCTACTGCGAAGTAGGTTTTTCCTGCAGGGTTTGGCATTGAGCATGACGCGATGACCCAGGTCACGTCTTACTAGACTTGGTTCTGATTGGCTGTAGTGTTTTGGATTGCATTTTTCATGCTGTTGTAGTGTCTTGAGGGCAATCGGTTTTGACTATAAAGAGCTTCCCTTGTCTATTAGTGGTATATAATAGTTTTGTCTCTATCAGGGGTGTGCTGCAGTCACTGGTAGAGAAGCACTTCCCTGCTCCTGACCGACAGAAGCTCTTCAGTCTGCTGGGCATCGACCTGTCTGCCAAGAAAACTCCCTCACCCAACGACAGTGCGTCCACGGACCAGAAGGGCAAAAAGAGGAAAGGTAGTCACCTTCTTCACTGCTAACACACACGGACACACACCGCCACACACATTAAATCACTGTTTTGAGTGTTGAATGTGATGGCTTGGCTCCTGGCCACCCACCAGCTGTTCCAAGGGCTGGGCGATAAATTCAGTATACTTAATTTTGTACACAAGATACAAGAAATTGTAATATTAGAATTAGGGTTAGTTGGCAGCGTAATCGTTTGCGTGTTTGTTTTCAAAGTCAGCAGCGTTTAACAGGCAGAAGATCTCTGTCTCTCTGAAACTCAAACTCACAGAACTGTAACCACGCCCATCGATCGTTGTCGTGTCAGGTGTCCTGACAGTTCAAAAACATGGAAGAGAACCGCGAAGAGCGCAGGCTGCTAGAGCTGAGGAAGACCTACTTCTGAAACGGTCATGTGTCTGTTGTATGGAAGCTGTTTGGCTTCAGGAGGGAAGACAGTACAGTCTGAAGTAAATTATGCCAAAAAAGGCAGCAACAAAAGGTAGCAGCACCACAAATGTATTGCACCACCTCAAACCACACCACCCAGTGCAGAACAATGAATCCGTCAAATACCTTAAGGCTAGTTCTGCTAACGATACTGTTACTGCCATGAGATGCTGTGTGTGAAATTGTATTGTTTGAACAATTTATTTGAACTTTACAGCAGCTGTTGAAAGATACGCTGTGTGCAGTTGTCGTGTTCAAACAAAAGCTGTTGCTTAACGTTGTACTCTGTTTTGACTTAAGTGTTTTATATAAAATATTGAAATATTGAGATGTATATCGTTATTTTTGAAAAAAGTATCAAGATACTGTTTTTATACCATCTGATCCCTCAGGTCAGGATGTGAAAAAGGAAGCAAAGAAGCCGCGGCGGTCTGGCGGTCTCTCAGGCAGCAGCTCGGACGAGAGCGCGAGCGACTCTGAGGCCTCGGAGAAGGAAGTGGAAAGCGACGACAGCTTCAAGTCCGTCAGCTCAGGAGAGGAGGACGAGGACGACTTCAACCCATTCAGGGACGAGTCCAGTGCGGACGATGAAGATGGTAAGTAATGAGAAGCCAGAACCGGGTGTGAACTCAACATGAAAACCAAAATAATCGAACATGTCAGGCTTACAGCACAGTTGAAATTTTTTAAAAAACATTTTGTTCATTTTTCATAATCGAGGACAGATGGAAACAGGTTAAAAGTGAAGAGCTTTATTGAAAAGGGTGCATACAAAACAGACAAATGGTTACATATAAAATAAACTTTGACTGAACTTCATACAGTAACCAGTACCCTACCCTGTTGAAGATGCCAGTATGCACCCATGAAGCACAGTGCAAACTGTATTTAAAAATCCAGTTTTGCACGTGCTCACTCAGCCTTGGGGGTCAGCTGTCGACTAGGTTCCGGGTACAGTATCTCCTTATACCGTGCCTGCGTCTTTATGATAGCATTGTTCTTCACTTGGTATGCTGGATGGTTAGGTTTCTGCAAAACAGGTTGTGTGAAACAATGTACAAACATTATCATAATTATTCGATAATTCATGTGTGTGCGTTTTGCAAGTGTGGCGGTTATTATATGTTTCTGGTTAGCTAGCTAGCCAGTTTTCCAGTGTAAGCTTGGACTTATAGGTATCACTTCCACCGCTACAATGAGGTCTGCAGCCAGACCCTTTTCTGTATTGGTTAGCTCACACTTCTTCAGCATACCCTGGTCTGGCTGGCACACTCCCAGCATACCCTGCTTTGGCTCGCACACTCCCAGCTTTGCCCTGCTCTGCCTCATACAGTCCCAGCATGCCCTGCTCTATCACTTATTCCTGAACTTCCTCTTGTTCTCCAGATCCATGGCTGATCAGGAAAGGCCACAAAAAAGGAAAGGAGAAAAAGAACAAGAAGAAGAAGAAAAAGAGCATCGATCCAGACTCCATTCAAAGTGCCTTGCTGGCCTCAGGTCTTGGCTCGACGAGACCAGTGTTCACTTCCTCTGCTCTCAAAACGCCATCCAGCACAGCACCTATCATAGGTAAGCACTTTTTTATTCCTGGAAATGGACTTTCAGTGACTGGGGAGGCATTCTAAAACCCCTGCGTTTCTTGAAGTGAAGTTAATGTTTCCTGTTGGAAAAAAACACCTTTCCACTTATTACCCCCTCATGGTCGTCTTTTCACTTTCTTGAGGAGTACTTCAGTAATCTCATCTGAAAACAAATTAAAAATCATAACTTTACAGTCCGTTTAACCAACATAGCACGTGCATTGAGCCAAAGCGGGTTCTGTTAAATCAAATTCGGTATGAATAAACATTTTTGGTTTATTCATACTGAACATTTTTTAATTTAACTAACATTAATATAGTTATCGCCAGCAAACATTGTTTTTGCATAACTGCATCAACTCCAGCTGGTCTAGTTGAGCTTGTCCAGTCCATTATTTTCCTGGCAGTAAGCTTGTTAACATGATCTTTCAGCAAACCACAACAAATATCTGACAATGAGCTAGGCCAAGAACTGTGACAAATCAGAGCAAAATGGTAAACTGGACACCCAAAGAGATTCAATTTGTCATGTTCACCATGTAACAACAGACAAGAAGTTGTTTGTGGGTCTTGTGTTTCGCAGTCTGATGCGATCACCAGAGGTGTGTAGTGTAAGCAGAATTTGATACAGTGTCAATATTGGCTCCCCTGCAATTCTTAAGTAGGCTTGGAAAAAGTAAATAAGCTTTTGAAATGTTGTTTTAATGTCTGCATGAACCGAGGACGTTGCTAGACTTTTAGCACGACTGGGCCGCAGTCACCCAGTGATTCTCACACTTGCTATTTATGATACATTTTTAAAGACGAGGTATTTTTTATGATACTTTACTGGGGCACAACAAATTATTCCTGGAGCATGTGCCCCAGTAAATGGGGTCAGGTGACGCCCCTGGTATGAACCCTGTATGGGGCGTGTCTAACGTTGGGACCCCATGTCCGCAGCCAAAAAGGAGAGCGAGGACAGCGGCTGTGTGACCAGCCAGGATGCGGTGGAGGACGCCCAGCAGATGAAGCGGCAGCTGCTGGAGGAGCTGGAGAAGCTGGCCGAGGATCTGCCCCCCAATACCCTGGACGAGCTGATCGACGAGCTGGGGGGGCCTGATAACGTGGCCGAGGTGGGTCCCGCTTACCACCACAGAGCCTTATTTGAATGCCGTTATGATAAAATATTAAAAGTGACCATGCACAAAGGCCGACATATCAGTAGTCACATCATTGTATGGAGTGCCAGTTTTTGCTCTAGTTTATTTTTAGCTTTGAACCCATGCTAGGTGAGTTTACTTTGTCTGAAAGGGGTTTCGCAGTCCCACTTAGAGGACTAAGGTAGTGGCTACTTTGTTCTTTTGCTGCTCCCTTATTTCGCAAGTGCAGCGCCCCCACCTCGTTGCAGCTTTGTGCATCAACCAATCTGATGCATTCCAGCTGAGGTGCGGAATACGTTGAATACTTGTTTTCTAGCCTACGTGATAGCACTAAAACAACCAATGGTGTGATCGAAACAACACATTTTTTATTAAAACCCCTTGCTTGTTTTATTTATAATGGTAAGAAGTAAATAAAACCCCATCCATGATGTCAAATAAACATGATTCTCTTCACAGATGACAGGACGCAAGGGCAGGGTGGTCAGCAACGACGACGGGAGCATCTCCTACGAGTCGCGTTCGGAGTTGGACGTCCCTGTGGAGATCCTCAACCTCACAGAGAAGCAGAGGTTCATGGAAGGAGAAAAGGTTTGCGCACATGTCGTACTAATGCATCTTCAACTAGAAACAAGCACACAGTCACACAAAGCTTATGCATGTTTTCTGTCTGCCTCCTCCTGTAGAACATCGCCATAATTTCTGAAGCTGCCAGCTCTGGCATTTCACTTCAGGCGGACCGCAGGGTGAAGAACCAGCGGAGGAGGGTGCACATGACTCTGGAGCTCCCCTGGAGCGCTGATAGAGCCATCCAACAGTTTGGTATGCATCGCTCTTCTCAGTTCTGCCCGTTCCTCCATTTTGGCTCTAAAGAGTTCTGGATCTACTTATCTGGTTCACATTGCCTGTGGATGCTTCCTGGTTTTGGAGACGTATGCTTAGCAGTGCTATCACAGCGCTTTTAGTCGAGATTGTCAGCAGTCGAATCATCGTAGCGGAGGAACGGAGTATGAAAGAGATGACAATGTCTGAGTCTGATTGGCTGTCTGTCCTCAGGAAGAACACACCGGTCCAACCAGGTCACAGCTCCAGAGTACGTGTTCCTGATCTCTGAGCTGGCTGGAGAGCAGCGGTTTGCCTCCATTGTTGCAAAAAGGCTTGAGAGCCTGGTAAGTCACTGTCTACAATGACCTGTGAGCATGCCTGCAATTACCTGAGCTTGATGTATATACCTTCCCATGTAATGTAACGTGCCTACCTTCATTTGTAACATAATGTACCTACCACCTACCTTTCTGTTCATCTCACTCAATCACCTCTCATTCCCACCAGGGTGCTCTCACACATGGTGACCGAAGAGCCACCGAGACCAGGGATCTAAGCAGGTTTAACTTTGACAACAAGGTACGTTCTCCCTTCCTCCAAGTTTAATCATTGCCCTGTGACTCTTCACTGGTGCTTCACTCTTTGCTGATTTTTTTTTTACTGATTTTGCTTTTCTTACAGTATGGACGAAATGCTCTGGAAATTGTCATGAAATCCATCGTCAACCTGGACTCTCCTCTCGTCTCCCCGCCTTCCAACTTTGAAGGGGATTTCTTCAAAGGTATTAAGGTTTGATCCAGTGGAATAGAAGTGTAGGATGATGTATGATACCTGGATGAATCTGAATTGTGGTTTGTCCGGTTCCAGTGTGTTAGCACATGAATGTTAATGTGAATGTTAGTGAAATTTCATTTCTCCTCCTAGCATGGTGAAAGCGCTGGTGTCTCTCGCTGCCTCAGCCGCAACAACATTCACAGGAGACAGGCTTACATTCTTGCCTAATTCTTGCTTTCTAAAAGCAGCGCATTTGTAATGGTTCTTCCAAAAATAAACGCCTCCGTTCACAAATGCCTTCAGTAGGATATTCCTATAAACCAGTCAAACCAAAATGCAGAACTGAAATACTCAATCAGCTGTGAGCTCCCTGGACATTCTGTAAACAAATTTTATATTTTGATTAATTGCTGTTCGTATTTTGCCCTGCATTGATCACAAGCAAAAATGTATGGTAGACATAATGGAGGGGAAAAAACTGAAACACAGCAACTACATGTTTTTAGAATAACCGTGTTCTTTGCACCACTTTTTCTGTTATTGATTTTTCTGCATATAAATTACTTATTATGCAATATAATCAAGAAAAAAATTTCCTGGATTTGGCCTGTGTTGAAAACTGTTTCAGGCTTGATGGCCGCACTTTCTAGAACTAAATATCTCATTTTTAATGGAAAGGAATCATACCTCCCCATTACAGAATGAGCCATTAACAGATTACAGATGGAGTACTTTATGATACAAAATGAGTCTTTCTGGTGGAATGGTTGAAGCAGAACTTGTGTGTTTGGTCACATGCTGTTGTGACAGCCAGATGCTAGCTGTCGATCTTAAACGAGTCTCTGTACATTGCTTGGAAAGGATAATCCATTTCCTTAGTACTGATTAGGTTCCTTTTTTTCCCTCACAGATATTCGACATGGGTTGATTGGCGTTGGTCTAATAAATGTGGAAGATCGTTCTGGCATACTCACATTGGACAAAGGTGAGATTGTATGATCTGTTGTAATTTTTTGGTCCGTTGACTGACCTGAACATGGTTTCAGAGTAGATTTGGTTGTAAAGCTAACATACCGAAGAAAGGGAACATTTGAACGAAAATAACTCTTCATTTGAGGCTAGCTGAAGTATGTTTGACTTTTAATAAACTTCACCATGTCATACTATACTTTATCTGGTAACCTGGCAATATTAGAGGAAAACAGGATCCTGTTAACCACTACTTGCCTATTTTCAGTCGCCACCCAGAAAAAAAAAAGGTTCAAAAACGTTTTTGTCGTATACAGATTACAACAACATCGGTAAATTCCTCAACCGGATTCTGGGCATGGAGGTGCAACAGCAGAACGCGCTGTTCCAGTACTTCTCTGACACTCTCACCGCAGTCATCCAGAATGCCAAGAAGAATGGGAGATATGATATGGGAATTCTGGGTAAGAATTCCACTTTTTACGTTCACTCCAGAGATGTGCCTTTTTTAAAAAAAGGTCAAAAAGTGTTTGTGCTCTGCACGGGAATCAACAACGATATTCACAAGAATTTATGCTGTGGATTGTGTGTGGCTGTCAGTGGGTGTACCACACAAGAATTTAAAGAGACATAATAATCTGAAATCAGTTTTTTTTTTTTTCAAGAAGATTGCATTCTCTGTAAGCGGCTTTTCACAGTCCATTAAGTTTCCGATGATTTTCTTCATAGACTTGGGCTCTGGAGATGAGAAAGTGAAAAAGGTTGAAGCAAAGAAGTTTCTGACACCAGGTTACTCTACCTCAGGACATGTGGAGCTCTATACGGTATGCACCTTCAGGACGAGTGAATCCCACGCTCGTTGTATAAGGATGTAAGCGTAATGCCACCAGCTGATGTAATGGCCATATCACTGCCATGGAATTCAGTGTTTCCCCTACCATTATCCTGGCGATGTAGCCCATAATGCCAAGCTTACGTGCAGCCCGTAGTCTATGGCCTCTCTTTCCCCACCCAAATGAAGCTCTTGTTTTCTGTGCCACCAAGTCCCCTTCTCCACACTCAGCCACACTGAGTGCCCTTCTCTGCTCAGCAGTTATTTGTGAGTATGTGTGTGTGATTGATGTTGAAGGCCTGCCTGCTGTCTGTTCCCCGTAGGTGAGTGTAGAGAGGGGAATGTCCTGGGAAGATGCCACATACATTTGGGCAGAACAGAGTGGGCCAGACGACGGATTTTATGTGCAGGTAATGAAGCACCATACAGTCCTCTTAAAACTGCAGCTGCATTACTTGACAAAATCCGTAAGAATTCACGGTTCAATCTTGCTAAACAGTTGTGTCACTCTGTCCCAGGTGAGGAACAACAAAAAGACGGCCATCCTGGTAAAGGAGGTCAACACCAAAAAGAGGCTCTTCCTGGTTTACAGACCGAATACAGGAAAACAGCTCAAACTTGAGACCTATGCAGATATTCGGAAGAAGTGCAAAAAGGTAGGGATCCCTAAAATCGGTCTCAGTGTTACATACAACATATGTGGTTTGGTATCCTAATGTCCGATCACCTTCTGTGTCTCAGGTCCTTTCGGAGGATGCCAAACAGTACTGGATAGAGCAGTACACGTCTTCTGCAGATACATGTTCTCATGCTTATTGGTAAGTGATCATGTGACAGTCTAGGGTTGAGATCCACTTAAATTCAGTACTGTTGATTTAGATGTGTTTTTAAGTAAGTAATGAAGCAGTTTTTAGTTATCCAGTATGGCTTAGGTACTTGAGTAAAATGGCCATATCTGTAAATGTGTCCTGGGTTGTGATTGGCAGGCGAGGGAACTGTAAAAAGGCCTCACTAGGACTCCAGTGCGAGATCGGGCTTCGCTGTCGCACCTACTACGTCCTGTGCGGCTCCGTACTCAGCGTCTGGACCAAGGTGGAGGGCGTCCTGGCCTCCGTCAGCGGAACCAATGTCAAAATGCAGATCGTTCGTTTGAGAACAGAGGACGGGCAACGAATCGTGGGTAAGCTGCCACCTGCCTAGCGCACGCAATTTTATGGTATATGAGCTCTACTCCTAGCTTTCACTAATGTTGAATTAACCGTACTCCTACCCTTCAGGAATTAAACGTTATGTTAATTGTATTCGTTACGTTAATTTCAAGCTGTGGCCAGTGATGTCAGGTCAGTCCTCCACACTACTGAGGGTAGGAGTGGAGTGTGCCTTAATTTCAGCTGGTCCTGTGTAAGTTGGTCAGAAAGTGTCTGGGTCGTAGTGTGTGGTTTTTCCGTGGTCGGGTTTTAATAGCGTGTTCCGTTTTCCGTTCCCAGGCCTCATCATTCCAGCGAACTGCGTGGCGCTGCTCACGAACATCCTGTCGTCGTCGGACCAGTCCCAGCAGCTCGCCGTTCAGCAGCAGCAGATGTGGCAGCAGCTGCACCCGCAGAGCATCACCCACTTCGCCAACACATAGCGCCCCCTGCTGGCCTGGGGCCAACCCCCCCACCCCCACCCCAACCATCGTGCGCCAAACACGGGCACCGCCCCTCTCTATCCCTGCGTACATTCAGGGCTCTTGTCCAAAGAAGACTCTTTGCAAGACGTTCACTGGAAGGTGTGGCCAGCCAGCCATGTCAGCACCACACACTGCGACTTGAGCGAACAAGGGGCGAATCACAATGGTGTGGGCACAAGCAGACTAACCCCCCCTCCCCCATTCCCCCTTTCCCTCCTCACTTCTCATTTCCCCTCTTATTCCAAGTACTTGAACTTTGATTCCTTTATACGACACGTTACAGTGCTCAGGGGTTAGCTCGACAAAGCAATCGCACTTTCTTAGACTGAATATGCTTGGAGCACAGCCTTGATAAGCATAACCCCCCCCCCCCCACCCTACCCCTGCGCCCTTATGAGCAGCCAGCTTCATTCCTTTCTAAAGCATGACACTGCTAGTTTCCCCGAACGATCCCACACACCCCTGTCTCCTTCTCACCACCGGTGCTGGCTCACAAACTCATTGAAAGCGTGTACTGTACCCTTCGGATTGATCTCGTCCCTGCAGTTATAACGGGACTGTGGCTTTGCATGGTATGAAATCCTCTTTTTTTTTTTTTTTGGTCCTCTTCTCCCTCTGAAGAGCTCAACGTATTTTTTTTTTTTTTTGAAAGGTTGAACCTTGGAGTGCGCACCTTCAACATTAATGAATTAAATGAAGGTTAATGACGTACCTTTGTTTAAGATTTAATTTGTAAACTAGAATGTAAAATTACACCAGGCTGCTCAAACATTGCGTAGCCCTTGTCCATCTGGTGGATAATTTTTACTTTTCTATCTCTGTGTTTTAATATTGACTGCCACTTGAATCCACATACAGGTAAACTTCAAGCTGGGGTGCAGTACTTTCTAAAGCGTTTGATTTAAGTTCTGTAAATGTCATGACAGGATGAATTTAAGCTGGGATTATATTTTGCTGTACAAAGGTGTATAGTTGCATATCTTAAGTATTGGAAATGTTTTGCTTAAAGTGAAATTGATGTTTATAACATTTGAAGGACAATTTCATTTCATGCTTGCACGAGTTGCACTACTGATTAATTTGTTGTACAAAATCTGTAAACGCAGGATTTCCACATCTTGCATATGACCAATAAATCTGAACAACAAAAATTGTAATTTAATTCCACTTTATTGTTGAAATATAAGGGCATTCGAGCGAATAAGGGTGTCACTTCGACCTCTTAACTCTGAACTTAATGCATATCAGTCGTCCATTTTTGGTCCTTGTCTTCAGTGTTCACCTCGGGACCGTTGGGTTGGGCGCATGTGGATACACAGCGCATTAGTTGTGTTATTGTATCAACAAACTTACCACTGGTCAATGCACCGTTTGTCTGTGACCACATGCTCGTCGGCGACAGTCAATTTGCTGAGTCAAAAACGCAAAAACCTTGTTACTGAGTAACAAGGGTATCTTAAGTATGTCTGCCATTTATGCAGTCTGTCCGGATGTAATTTGAAGAATTATGCTGCATCCACAGCGAACCACATGTTAAACTATAAACCGCATTCTACTTAAAAGATGACTGAAATTGTACAAATCTCGCCGTGAACCTACGGATAAGTGATTTATTCGGATCGCAAACACATTTTCCTCCAATACCCCCTTTCCCCTCTGCAGCGATTTCAGTGAACAGCCATGCCTTTCCTGGCTTTGGGTATGTCAGCAGCACTACGGACATTCGGTGACTTGGGGGAACACGTCACTCCTGTGAACGGAAGGAAAACAGAATTCACGTCGCCCGCCTGATCTAGGGGTTTAGGGTGGGGGAGGGGATAGCACGATGGCAGAAGCCTGGAATGGCACGACCAGTCCCCGCTTTTGTCAAACCAAAACTGCATGGCACAATGGACTTTTTTTTCCTCTTAAACTTAAAATGTATATTTTGCACATCAGATTTTCTCCCATATCGCCCATTTAGTCATATGCACAAACATTTACTTGCTCTCTTGTCGTTTTTGAATACTTAGTTATCTGATTTTTTACTTATTTTTAATAAAGCGATGCAGTCATCATTACTACAACATTATAATCATTGCAATACCGCTGTTGGAGGTTAAGTTGCATTACACGTGTTAAATTGTATAGTACAAGATAACCTCTCGATTGTAAAAGTAGTGTTCTGGAATTCAGTCGTCGTTGTAGGAAATACTTTAATCTTTAATTAATCTCTAAAAGTATGAAAATTTGGGTTATTTTAATAAATGTAAATTAATCACTTAAACAGGACTTTTCGGTTTGGAACCGCAGTTAACCAAAGAGTTCCAGTAAAGTTTTTCGTGCCAGATAACTTGTTACAACGATTTGTCAAGATAATGTGCAGGTTCTATTGGAAAAAAACGAATTATAAGGTACTTAATGTATACAACTAAATTGATCATCACATGTTTAAGTATTTACATCACGATGCCAGTTTCGGGTCAGTTTTCTCAGAATTTACCATTGCGTTGATGGATTGCATTGTGGGTGTCAATATAAGTGACGGCCATATTTGCCGGTGCCGCTGTGCTGTAAACAAAAAGTGTCTGAGGGAGACAGAGACGCTTCAGTGAATTTTAGGACATTTTTATTTCTTTAATTTACAATGTCTCTGGGAATGTCTTACAAACCTAACCACCTCCAACATATACCGGAAACTTCCGTGAACCAGGGTAAGGCAAAATACTGGTTTATCATTAAGCTTTTTTCAGTCTAATCGGATGTAAATTTCGATGTTAATATGAATACCTGGGGAAAGACCGCGTCTGTAGTTTTTGTCTAGTTATATATATAGGGTCAGATCCTGAGAGCTGATTCATATCCGCCATTATTACTAATCAAAAAAAGCTTTCTCCTCATCCACATCGAATCCGTAAAGCGAGGAAGACTGGATAGCCTCCAGACATCGAGTCCTCAAGATCCGATGGTTGGATTTGTTCGAGCCTATAGCGTAATATTGTAATAAAAATGTATCACTTCTCAACTCCGCTCGTTCGGTTTCCTCCATGACGGTCTCCCGTGGGCTGGTGATTGATCCGGTTCAGGGATATTCTTTTTCTGACCCTCTGGTGACACCTAGTGTTTGCTAAGACTCTTTGCTTTTGTGATCCCAAGTGCAGGCTACAAAAGTAACGGGAAAACACAATTTGTGGTTTATCTTCAGATTGAAATGAATTGATTACTTGGACCCTAGCATTAGTTTTTTTTTAGAAACATAAGTACTGATAATAGTGCTGGAACTTTAAGAATTATAATATCACTCCGTGGTCAGGTGTCGCACATGTAGCTGAAATAATGTTGACACTGATATCTTTTTCTTGCAGTTGGACTCATCCATTCTCCCTCAAGTTTCGCAACATTACAGTCATACAGGCCGCTTGTTAACGATTATGGACCACCTTCCCTTGGTTTTTCACAGGTAATTCACTTGTACTGAAATTCTTTCACTCAAATAGTTTGTAATCATTGATATGGAAACATGCCCATTATTCGAAATAGTTTAGGATAGTTGCAATGGCGAATTGAAAATCATTTGCCCCTTCAGACTTCGCACAACGATTATTTAAATAAATGTTCGCATCTACCAAAAGAGTTAATTCTAAAATGACGTTGGATTCTTATTCTTATTATTTTAGGGGACAAGTGGAAACCAAGTCCCTCAGAGTAAGTATGCAGAACTTCTAGCTATCATTGAAGATCTGGGGAAAGAGATAAGACCAACCTACGCTGGGAGCAAAACTGCAATGGAACGACTAAAGAGAGGTACTACAGTAAAACACGCATACCATATTGTCACAATTCTAATATTTAAAAATCAGATGAAATTATGCATGGAAAAATGTCCATTGTCACTATGCCCTATAACTGTGGCAACTGCTGTACCACCTGCTGTAAGAATTCAGTGGCATGCTAGCCAGTTGAAATGTCTGCTTTCAGCTTGTGATGAAATTTAAAATGATAAACCCCATATAGAGGTCTAAAACACAAATGTGTATTTTGTCATTACCTAGCAATGGCCCTTTGATGATAGATAAAATTTCAGTTATTAATAGCCTGATATGTTTGGTGATTGAATTGCCCTTGAGTGCCAATTGGGATACATATATTTCAAAGCATGTTGTGTCTATGTTATAATGTATACACACATGGGACAGACTACCAGTTTTAAATGAACTTTGATTGTATGTGCATACTGTATAGGCCAGCCCACCAGTATTTGCCAATATAAACACAACACACTGATATTGCATTGTTTAAAAGTACATTATTGTAAAGAAAAACTGGCATAAGAGTATCTATTTTTAAAAAATTTACCCCATTTACTAAAATATTTGACTGCTTTTCATGGCTTTTCCTTAATATTCTGGAAGTGAAATATGTTTCAAGGGCTATGGTCTTGTTTATATTTGCATATTAAAAATGTTTGGAGAATGAAGTGCGTTTTTTTGTGTGTTTTAAGGGATCATTCATGCCAGAGGCCTGGTGCGGGAGTGTTTAGCAGAAACCGAGAGAAACGCAAGGTCGTAACCCCTGAAGCAAAGCCCCACCAAACTGAAGACTTGGACAACATTTTCAACACCTTTCTCTCTAACGATGGCCTCACATGAATACTTTTCAGTGTTCCAAAAACAATTATGAAGAAAGATACTAAAAAAAAAACTTGACATCTGGCTCAGACAAAAGAAAAAATAAACTGAAGTCAAAGACCAGTATATGAAATATACTTGAAACAAACCTCCAGGTTTTATTGTGTTCCCATTTGGGAATATCTGGATTTATTTACCAATACTATACAGATAAAAAATGAGGGTGGTAAAAATGGTGACTTTGCATGCTAGATAGTTAATGCTCCCTGTTAATTATAGAAACTGCATGACGGCTCATACAGACTTAGGCTGTAGACATTTAGGGGCATTTAGTGATGGACTAGGTTTTTAAGCTTGGATATTTTTAACACACTAATATTAATATGTAGGTGACAGAAGAAAAAAATAGTGCCAAATACTGTACCACATAGGTTTGGATAAACTATTGTAATAAAACCGTTATTTGCATCTTTGTATGTATTTATTACTTTGTGTAATAAAACCCTATTTTCAGTAAAGTGATGGTTGTGATTTTGAGTGTTGCTTATGAAATTTAAGTAAAATTGACTGGTTTATTTTTACAGAAATTCCATGTTTGGACTTGTTTACTTGTGCGTCCTACAAATGCTTTTGTTTGTCTATTCCCGTTTTTGGAAATCACAGTGATTTTTGCCTGCAATATGGTGTACGAAAATGTTATGTGATAACACAATAGCACTTGGATTCTATTCCATGCCTTACCCAATTTTGTCAATTTTGAATGCAATTTAACCAAGCTATATTTAGCAAGGCGCAATTTTTTGACACCCCCATATGCGAGGTAAACCAGCTAATTGTGATTAGCATAACTCTTCAGTCCGGTAGATGTGCAAATTGTTGAAATCACCTATTGAATGCAGATGTAGAAAAATAAATCATGGCTGCACTTCTACTTTCTGATGCCGCAATCTTCCCATTTGTGCTCCATATTACATAAAACGGAGATACCGGTGTCCCTCCGGTTTTGATTTTAGAGCCGTGTATGACGCCATACGTCATGTCGTTAATTTGTCACATGATGTCCACAGTCGCACTCAATGGAGACGCTCCTCCCAGGGCTCACTTCCTGTTCTGAAGTGTAACACAACCAATCAGAGCGGTTGTTTTGCTCTACTTCCTCAGTTTAAGTCACTCCAGCCAATCAGGAGAGCGAACGGATTTGAAGCTGAAGGGTCGCAGGTTTAGGATGCAGCGATAGGCGCTGTCTCGCGGGCTTCCAGTCCAAACACAAATATGAAGCATGCAGAAGTTTATTGGTAAGCGATCAATAAAAACGCTTGACTTTCCTTATAATGTTCATAACTATTTGTTGGCATGATTTCTTGCTACATACGTTATCTGAATCAGTCCAGATGTTGACGACCGTGTGCATTGCGGTATTAGTTCTCCAGCAATGCTGGATATTGCAAGCTTGACATCGTGGTAACATGCAAGTTATTTCGCTCCTTCCGACTGCAGTTTATTTAATCACTAGCCACTCGTGGCAGTTAGTTGATAAGCTGGTTAACTTGATAATTAACGTCTGAGACATACTGTTAAAGGGAAGGAAATGTCAGGAAATGAAAGTGAAAGGACGCTCGGTACCTCTGTGATCCACTAAGTGCTGGTTGGAATATTACGCTTCACAACATTGGTTCTCTACCTCGCTATCTTATCGAGATAAACGGTACTTTAAAAAATGAAGCTCATGAAAGAAAAATAGCAGTTAAGCTCAGCCACAATGCCTGTTGTTGGGTGAAGAAGGTAGTTTATAATAACGTTGGCTAAAGAGCTGTCAGAAATTCATCATTTCTTGGATAGTTGGCTTCTGAGTGCAGGAAAGTTCTTTAACTTTAAGCTGCATGCTGAAAATAAACGAAACAGAATAAAACCATATTCACTGTATTGATTTTGTCTGTTTTGCAGTCGTTGTCTTAGTGCAATGTTTCAGGTTTATATCTTGGAAAAATTACTTTCTAATTAGCCAAAAGGCGAAGATATGCAGTGAAACTTTTAGGCAATGTTGCTGAGCAACGTAGCCCCGGGTAACATGAAGCTTAATTTAGAAATACTTGACGTCAATGTTTTTGTCAGTATGATGGACTCAGTTTATGATATTGTCTTTTGTTCACTTTTAATAAAAAAAAATGTTCTCGCAGCTATGGGATGCGTTCGTTGAACAAGGCAACATAAGGATGTCAACAGATGACAGTATCTCTAATGACGGATGCGGTTCCGAGGCCTTGAGCCAGGACCATGAGGAGATCAACGGTAGGAAGCAGACAGAAGACTCGACCATTTCCTCCGAGGACATTGCCACAGGGCCGACAGGCCCGGAGGAGGACCGCATCTCTGTGCAGAGTCTGAAGGAAATCCTCCACACTGCTGCAGAGGCTGGTAGGACCAGCGTGTCTCACAAACTAGCCTCAAGCAGTCACTACATTAACAGGTATATGTCACATGTATATGTCAATAAGCCCCCCGTGAGCCTTGAATTCTCTGAACGCTTTGAATTGTCGGATTTCCACTGAGGCACCGATATAATTACTACTGTTCCATCATTGATTGTTGCAGAAATCATCATGTTGGTGTACAGGGGTTTAGTTCTGGGAGGAGTCCTCTGGAAACCCTGGCTACGCTGATTGAGCAGATCCAGCATGGTGGGGAGACTGACCCCGAGATCTGGAGGGACTGTGAGGTAGGGTGAACGCTGGGCTGTTCTGCTTTACTGTTTATTGTAATGGAGGAGCCTAATCTCCAGATGGCGTCCGGGTCTGCTATAGGTTATCAGGGTCTGATAATCCTGCTAATCCTCTACTCCTCGACTGTGGGAGTAATCTGACTGGAGCTCAGAGTGGGGTTCATAAAGGTGGAGTGAATTCATTATTTAACTGAAAGCGGTGCACTGTGTTAGGCCTGAACTAATTTGTGGCTGAACACAATGGCTGCGCAGTTGTGGGTCTGCACAAGACTAATAACCGCAGTCACCATTAAGATCTAAACAAACTAGCATCCTTCACTTGACAGCATGCAGAGCTAGCTACAGGCTACAATGGCCTAATAGTTCAAGTACCATCCACATTTCTGACACCAGTGTAGCAACAGGTCCTGTAATTAGCATAACTCCAACATAGCTTATCCGTACTGGAGGAGTGGCTTAGCATCTAATGGAGGAGGAGCTTAGCTTAGCAAATACCAGTTTGTTATAACTCCCAGAAAATGAGCTTATACCGCTCACCGTGTCGCTGAAAGGATCAAGGCACCATTGCTCCATCCCTAAACAGTCAAGCACAATTAACATTGCTCAGATTTACGTCACTACAACCTGCAAGGTCAGCGCCAATATGAATCGCTATATTTCTTTTACCAACAGGACAGATGGTTACAGCTGTTTCAGCTGATGGAAAACCAGTACCGGGATCAAATCCTGGCTCAACGTGAACAGTATCTATGCCAAATTCAGGTCAGTGTTCTCATAACCCCTGTGTTCCTCCTTTTTGTGTGCAAGAGGTCAATCAATCAAGCTTTATATATACAGCACATTTGAAAAACATGTCAGTGATGCCGTTGTTGTTTGACGTACTGGGGGCAGTTCTATACACTGTGAATGTATATGGGCAAAATACGGCTTATAATACGCCTTATAAAGTGTATTCTTCTTACTGTCTGTTTTCAGCTTGTCCAGGATGAGATAATGGCACTGATCCAGGTGCAGAAGCGACCGAGCGCTGTGCAGCACACAGACGGTGCCGGGGACGCCCCTCTCCTGAGCCCCCCAATCGGGGGTGCCTCGGGCGTCCCTGCACACACCCCACAGAGTGGGGCGTCACCCAGGCCCACCCCTGCGGGTGAGCCGCGCCTGGGGGCCGGGGAGAGCCTAGAGGAGAGCGCGACCCTGGTGGCGAGCAGTGGATACGGGACCCTCTCCACCCTGGGGCCCAGCCCCTGCTGGGGTGAGGAGGCATGTGTCACAGAGCAGGCCAGTATGGGGGCGGAGCCCGGACAGGGGCACCTTACCCACAATTCAGCTCACGGCCTGTCAGACACTGTTGTGTCAGAGCCTTGTCTGATTGGGCAGGAGTCTCACCAACCAGGGCCCAATGGAAAACCTCGAAGCCCCATACCAGATAACACCAGCCCCTCTGACCAGCAGAAAGCCCCCAGGCAAGTTAAAAACCGTTGTTGGATTTTCGTCTTCCACCGTTGTTGAAATTTTAAAAACAAATATGCTTTTTACTTTTCTATACTCTTCAAGTTTGTATATTGACTGCTTGTTAATACTAGATAAAAGAACAAATATGCATGTTGTACCTAATGTACCAGATAAACCAGGGGAATATAGTTTAAAAATAACTATTGCTTTATGTTTGTGCCTATTGTAAACCTAATGTATGCATTCTCATATATTTTCTATAACATGCATGTTAAATAGTAAAGGAAATATTGTCATAATTTTTACTGATTGTTTAAAAATAGTCATGTGTTCCGTGTTGGTCATGTGGTATATGTTGAACCCATAATTTTTTACTGATTATTTAAAAAACGTTCTTAGCCTCTGCAATTCTGCAAGATTCAAATACCAGTTTGTTATAACCAAGGGAGTTATAATCCACCTGCATTGGGTTTAAACACATTAAACACCAGTAAAATGTTTCCTCTATTGAAATCTGAAAATGAGTTTCCTGATCCAACCTTTTTGCATGCTGTATGGATATCTTCCCAGTGGACGGTAAGTTTGGGATGTTATTTGCTTGCTGCTGATAAGCGAAACTTAGTAAAGTACCAGTGCCACCACAGATCCTGGCATGGTTCTGTCAACCCTGTTTTCTCCAGCTGGGTTATCTGTAACGCGGCATGTACTTTTTGTCCCAGTCTTACCTGTGTGCTTATCTGTCTCCTGTGACAGCATTGTCATAACTCTGTGGTTACCTGTGTCCTGCTGTAACACCCCCTGTCTTACCTGTGTGGTTACCTGTCTCCTCCTGTAACACCCCCTGTCTTACCTGTGTGGTTACCTGTCTCCTCCTGTAACACCCCCTGTCTTACCTGTATGGCTACCTGTCTCCTCCTGCCCTAGGTGTTACCTAAGTTTGTCTCCTGTAACAGTGCCAATCTAACCTAACCTGTATGGTTGCCTGTCTCTTTCTATCCTAGTTTTACCTGTTTGGTTACCTGTCTCCTTCTGTAACACCCCCTGTCTTACCTGTGTGGTTACCTGTCTCCTCCTGTAACAGCTCCTGTCTTACCTGTTTGGTTACCTGTCTCCTCCTGTAACAGCTCCTCTCTTACCTGTTTGGTTACCTGTCTCCTCCTGTAACAGCCCCTGTCTTACCTGTTTGCTACCTCTCTCCTCCTGTAACAGCCCCTGTCTTACCTGTGTGGTCACCTGTCTTCTCCTGTAACAGCCCGTCTTACCTGTGTGGTTACCTGTCTTCTCCTGTAACAGCCCCTGTCTTACCTGTGTGATTACCTGTCTTCTCCTGTAACAGCCCCTGTCTTACCTGTGTGGTTACCTGTCCCCTGTGGTTCCCCCTGCAGTCCTCAGCTGACCTCCTGGGTGCAGAAGCGGCGGGCGCAGGGGAGCAGCCCGGCTCAGGGTCCGTGCTCGCGAGCGGGGGAGACCAGGCACAGCAGCCGCAGCATGCAAGGGGACACCCAGGAGGAGGTAAGGCAGCCCCGACCGATTCCTCCGTTAGGTTTACTCTTTCTCTGAGCCACATTTATGTGTCATAACTCTTTACTGAGTCAAAGCAAACAACGCGACCAGCCCTGCTGGCACCTTGAGAGTTTGCATAGAGATAAAATAACAATGGATGACAGTATGATGGTCTGATCCATTGCCCTTGTCTGATAGCGTGGACAAAGCCCTCTTTCAGAAAATGAAGTCATTTTTTTACTTTGTAATGGTGCTGTTATGTACCATTATCGAGACAAGAGATAAGACTCAATGCTCAATTTGCTCTCCGAAGTATAGGTTGCATTGTGTGTGCAGTGTTTTAAATTATTTTTGAATGCATGTTAAAATCATTTTACACTGTCTTGGTGAATTATGGAATAAACTGTCCAGAAATGCTGTTAGATAGATTTGGCTGGATTGGCTGGGATCGATGCATGTGGCTAATGAATGGGAGGCAGTGTCCCTACATGCACTGCTCCGCCCCCTCTGCCATCTGCCCCACCCCCTCTGCACTCTGCCCCGCCCCCCTCTGCTCGCTGCTCTGTCATGTGCCACTCACAATCCTCTGCGTTGGCTTTCAGGTCCAGTCCGCTGCGCTGTCCTCCCATTCCTTTCCCATAAAGCGGAGCGACAGCCTGCTGTCTGAAATCTCAGGTAAATTACAGACTTCGCAACAAATGGCGGCAGATATACAGATAAGTGGAACCATAACCATAAAAAGAATGCAACCCCTTCCTCGTTCTGCCATTGTGAACTGCTTATTATGCTACAATCTGGTGTCACCACTATGCTGTTTGCACTGGTGCGCGCTGCCAGACTGGTTTACTGGCCAGAGGGTAATTTCAGTACAAGTCACATAGTTCCACAGGGGAACTAATTCAGAATTTAGGAAAGCCACATCTCTTATAAGCGCCCAGTTAAACCTGGCCGACCTCTGGCCACCATCGCCGTAGCAGCATGGGAAAGCCAGCTGTGTCACACCCCTGTACGCCCCTGGTCAGTGTGAATCGTACAGTACTATTCAACTATCTACCGGACACAAATTTGGCCTGACCAAAAGGTTGGTGTTAGATTGGTGTCTCATTATACGTTCTGTTTTTCGCGGTCCCCAGGGGTCACATACTGGAGACTGGATGAGGCCGACCTGTTCCACCGTCTGCCAGACAGCTTCGACAGTGGGGCTTACCTCCTCCTGCAGGACGTGCCGCTCGATCACGTATGTGGGCGCGTCCCCTGACCTCATCGCATGATCGACAGCCCAGTGAATCTGTGGCAGAGCCAGTCATATCTCTCATATGTCACCGTAGACTCTTCTGGATGAACCCAAGCTGCCCACGTCCCTCAGAGATATCTACCATTCGAAGCAGATGGGCCAAACCAAGCAGCATGACTGGGATTCCTCTTACAACTCCAATGCCTCTACACCACAGGTAAAGATGGGTCGTAATCATTGCAAACACTTCAGTTAATGAAGGGGACAAGAAGTACAGTAGAACCACAAAGGTTCAACATATCTCAGGAACTAAGCTAACCTTATTTTTCAAAAAATACAATTTAAAGGTTCTTCATTGACAGTCAAATTGTGAGGAATTTTCTATTGCCTACCTTATTTTTAAATATGTCCATGCTCATTTTATGGGTAGCGATAGATCTATCATAGTTCTCTTGTATTCTCCAGTCCAGAGTGTTTTATTCTGCTTGTCCACTCTGGTCTTGTGTGGAATTGTTAACCTTATTTGTTGACAATTTTTTACTTGTTATCTTGCATAATGTCATTGACATTTCACTCCACTGGTAATTTGCATTTTCTGTTGAACTGTTAATGTATGTAGGATGAGTTGAATATACTAGAAAATCTCAATTAGTAGCCCATGTATTGAATTTTTTAAAACCCAATCCCCAATTACTGAAACAAAATCACAGCATTGTTTGGCCACACCCCTTATTTCTTTGTAAATTTCTCTATGGAAGAATGAAAGGGTTCGCTTTCAATAAGCGATTTCTCAAAAGTGAAATGACCCTTTATGATTGGAATATTGCTGTGATGGAAGCCGTACAAAAGCATGTCAGGATTGGTTGAGGCACAGACAGGGCTCAGCGAATACCTGCTCCTCTCTGCCGTAGGTGTTGACCCTTGACCCCACTGTGCACATGAAGCCGTTGGACCGGACGTCTGGGTTCACCTCCCCCTCGCACTTCAGCGGGCCGTCCTCTCCACACCAGCCCCATGCCAGCCCCCAGAGAGCCAACACCATCACCCCTGATTCCATGACCCTTGAAGGGCCCCCCGAATTGGGCGGCCACGACTCGGCCTGCCCCTCCCACAGCCTCCCCACAGTGGGCGTGGCCACCGTCCAGCAGGGCCGCACTCCCTTTACCCCCCACATCCCTCGCCATGGCACCCGCAGCACGTCCAGTCAGGAGGGGGACAGCTACGCCTTGGACCTCACCCGAACCAGCCAATCAGCAGACAGCCTGGATGACCCAGTCGTCTCTTCTCTGTAAGGGCGCTCCACCTTCTTCCCCATCTAAACATTCACAGTTACATAACACATTCTAATATAACAAGACAGTGAATCACCTGAACAGTCACAATGACATTATGATTCTTAATATAACTGCAGTAAGTGTATAGGGCTAAGTTTATTTTCCCTTTTGTATACCCATATGTGTATATTTAAAAGTTTGATTTTATTGTAAAGCTTTTGGCCATTTTAAATAGCAATATTATAGATATTCCCCCACCCTCCTTCCAAAGTAGCATACTTCTATTTTAAGTCTTCTTGCAAATTTATAATTGCAAATTTTTCAGGTGAATCCCCTTGTATAATAATGTCATGGGAAAAACCGAAAACCTATTGCCGTGACTAATGAGGCAATAGTCTGTGACTGCCAGAGGAATCATATTTTTGCAAAGCTATGTCATTTTTGGGGAAGTGTATTTGCTCTGTGACTGTGAAAGGAAGCATATTTTCGTTTGCTGTGAAAGTGAAGTTCTGCAGGGACAGGGTGTTGCCCTTGCATTTTTTAAATGTAGTTAGTTTAGGTCTGTTAATTTGAGCGCATAGTGAGAGGTAAATTAAATATATGCTCAGGGTTAGATGGGACAAGATGCGGTTTAAAGTGAAGATGGGGAGAGGGCGCGTTTTGGGAAGGGTAGGTCATGTGACCGGAGGATGCAGAGCCCCATGGTCTTGTGTTGGTGTGATGCTTGATAATAGATCACAAGCGGGAGGGTGTAGCTCTACTTCCGGCTCAAAAGACAAGGCTCAGCGATTTGTATTTTAAGGGGCCTGCTACAGGAAGCCAGTGGGGCGAGACGATGAAAGGTCTGACATGAGTGTATTTGGTTGATTAAATACAAGACGTGTTCTGCATAAGAGAAAGAGGCCTGGTGGTAGCTTGGAGAGAACTGCAGTAGTCTAGTCAGGACAGTGAAAGGGCCTGGACAATGAGTCTCATAAGTGGAGAGAAATGGATGGATTTTAGCCCATCCAGTTAGGTTCAAGGGCTTTCCTATCCATATATCTCAGCCAATCATTGCCAAGGGATTTCCCCTCCATGTATCCCAGCCAATCAGTGCCAAGGGTTTTCCTTTTATGGATTCCAGCAATCACAGACCCTATCTCTTTGGCCCCAGGGTGAGGCAGAGCCTGAAGGAGAAACATTCCAGACACGTCGCAGACCTCCGAGCGTACTATGAGTCGGAGATTAACACCCTGAAGGAACAGCTGGCCTTGGTGAACCTGCCCTCTGATGTGGACCTGGCGACCAGTAACCAGAACCTTCTGGAAAGGTAGCATAATAATGGCCTGATATTAATTAAACCACATATGCGTTTGTGTAAGTAATCCTGATTATGCAAAATTTATACAGCGTCTTTCTGCGACGTTTCACCCTGGGATATGCTTGGCTAACACACTTGGCCTCACATATATTTGGGCCATAAAGTTGTGTGCTTAATGTCAACCCATGCCCACTGACGTCGAACAAACATTTGACATATTATCTCGACCAAGTTTCACATCGCAAATTAAGTGCAGCCTCTGCGCTGTTAATGTCAACATCTGATCTGGTGTTTGAAATATGGATTTGAAGTTATGACTGTAATGTTGAGTTATGACTCTTAATTATCCTTTCATCCATTCTGGAGAAAACGTTCAGAATTTTTGAACTTTCAGTATTTTCAGAAGCTGTATCTGGTTGAATGACATACTGAACTGGTTTGTGTCAATGTATTAAACAAATTGCTAGATAATTTCAGTATCGAACTAACATAAAACTGGGTAGTTTCACAGTCAAGGACTGTCAAATCAATGGAATGTGTTATGAACCTGGAAGTAGCATTTTTGTCTTTTTAAATCGTTAAAGAGCATTGAAATTAACTTAATTACCTTCTAATGGCAGGTGTGAACACCTTGACCGAGCGTTGACTGAAGCAAGCACCTGCATACGAGAACTGGAGAACAAGAACATTCTGCTGGAAAGACAGCTGGTAAAATGCTCTCTTAAATAATTTGTGTTGCTGGTCAATACTGATGGGGTGGGTTCCTGTGTTTTTGGTCAGTAGTAATTGGAAGTGTTCCTGTCTTGATGGTCAGTACTGATGGGGCGGGTTCCTGTCTTGTTGGTCAGTAATGATTGGAAATGTTCCTGTCTTGTTGGTCAGTAATGATTGGAAATGTTCCTGTCTTGTTGGTCAGTAATGATTGGAAGGGTTTCTGTGTTGCTGGTCAGTAGTGATTGGAAGTGTTCCTGTATTGATGGTCAGTAATGATTGGAAGGGTTCCTGTGTTGCTGGTCAGTAGTGATTGGAAGTGTTCCTGTATTGATGGTCAGTAATGATTGGAAGGGTTCCTGTGCTGCTGGTCAGTAATGATTGGAAGGGTTCCTGTGTTGATGGTCAGTAATGATTTCTGGTTCCTGTGTTGCTGGCAGGCAGAGTGGGCAGACCGCTCGGACACCGCCAGCAACATGGTCCAGGCCCTGCAAGAGCGGCTGAAGGAGACCAATCAGAGCAGTCAGGAGAAGGACACCGCCCTGGCTCGGCTCCAGACCAGACTGCTTCAGCTAGAGGAGGCCCTGGATGGAGCCAACAGGGCATCCACTGCGCAGGACGCTCAGATGAAGAAGGACCACGAGGTGCTACAGGAGGTGAGTGTCCATGGACATGAGTGAATGAATACCTAATATTATGAGTAGTTCCAACTTGTGCTTTCACTATAAGAACTATATTTGAATCTTTAACAGCCTACAATTATCTTTTTGTTTTTTTTTTTTTAATGATCCTGTATTTTTTTATTTTTACACTTGTTGCATTTTACCTGTCCTTCAGGTAAAGAGTGCAACTTTTCACCCTTGGGGCAACTGGTAAAAATCGTGTCAACATCCAAATGTCAATCAAAACAACTAACTCGAATGACATTGCGGGGAAAACACTCAGCAAGAATGCCACAATTATGTAGTTACACCTAGCTGCTAATCCCAGGCACAGAGAGCGCGTGATGCATTCACAGCAAGTTGAAACCCTGCCGCTTCCTGGAGGTTTATCTGTAACTATTCTGTTTTGCATGTATGTGTCCGTGTTTCAGCTAATGGCGGAGTACGAGTCCTTACGAAAAGACCATGGACAAGTGAAGGTAATGCCGCTGTTCAGCGGCTGCCGTGGAAAATTCACCTTATTTGCATGATTTACATAATTACGTTCTGCCCAATGCCATCTTTATTTGTGTGTTTCTATCAGGACAATCTGGTTTCGACTGAGAACAAGCTCTTCGATGCCAGTTTAGAGATAGATGAACTAAAGAGGTAGGCTACTTGCCAAACTTGATAAAATGATAAAACTTCATTACATTTATTGTTTTTTTTTCCCCTTCAGAGAACGATTCTGAAATTACTCAGAAAAGTATATAATTAATTTTTTATGTTAAGATGGTTTGTACTTTGGCTGTTAAAATGGATTGTTTGGACTACTAAGATATTTAATATGTCTTGAACATTCAGACCCTCCTTTTCAAACAAAGAAATGAATGAAAATCAAGGTCTTTCTGTGTAACTGGTAATAAATCTGCTCTCATGCAATTTCAGGGAGCAATGTTAAAATATAAATATTACCAAATTAACTTATTTAGTGCAGGGTTCATAGTTACTACTTTTTTATAGTTACTACTTCTTCTGCAATCCTGTGATAGTTGTATCATGGTTGGATATTTGATCCTTGATGTGACGGTTACAGTATTGTAGTACTATGTTGCACTCAAGTTGTACATAATGGCTACTGTGTGTTACACTGTGCTCCTGAGCATGGCTGTTTTGTGTTGTTCTCATCCATCAGTATCATCTCCAAACTGAGTCTCAGATTAAACAACTGGAGTATGAGAACATGGGAAAGGCCAGTCATGTGACCCAGAGCCAATCACAGCTATCCTGTCATGTGACCCAAAGCCAGTCACAGCCATCTGGAACCAGGTAGTCTGTCTATATCCGGAGAAGATCTGTCCAAATTGTACGGACCTCCAATGAAATGTTTCTTAACACCAGCGGAATGGCCTATCAGTGTATAAGTGGATCTTTGAAAACTCTAAGCATCTGCAGTTTGATTGGCTGTTGTTACACCTGCTCTTTTCATGAAATTGATATGAACATCTCATGATCACTATGCTATTTCAAGCATGTATGCAGGGGTGCGTGTGCAATTTAGAGGGGGAAGGACAAGAATAAACTTTAAATATATCTGTATTTGTGGAGGAATACAGAGAATAACAATTTCTTGAAGATCCTGTTAGCAGTGCTGAGTGTGCGCACACATGTCCTTGCCGGAGGCCTGAGGTCATGTCTCCTCCGCAGGTGTTACTCCCCTCCAGAGAGGGAGCTGACCCAGGACCCTGCCCCAGACCCAGAGAGCCTCCGGAGGCAGACCCTGACCCCAGTGATGAAGGCCCTCCTGCAGATGGAGGAGACCAGAGGCAAAGAGGGCCACACGCCCAAGAAGGCTGGCTTCCGCTCTCCCAGTGTGTGCTACACTCGCAACCTGCATCAAACACCGTACACCTGCCTCGCACAAAGTACACCTGTATATCACACAGTACACCTGTCTCACACAGTACACCTGCATCAAACACCGTACACCTGCCTCACACACAGTGTACCTGTATATCACACAGTATACCTGCCTCACACACAGTACACCTGTACATCACACAGTACACCTGCCTCACACACAGTGTACCTGTATATCACAACAGTAACACCTGGAGGTCATCATGAAGACCAGTCTCACACACAGTACAAAAACCTGTTTAACAAGGAGAATTCTAACACTGAAGTCAAAGGTTCTCCCAACTCCTGATTAGCAAATAAATATTCATATTTGGTATTTCCCTGATTTATTATTTATTTTTGTGCTCCTTGTATGTAGCAATATCCTGAACAGGTAAACGCCATCAGTGGCATGTCTTTCATACCAGTATGTCATCCATTTATTCTTTTTAATTTTTTTGCTTTTAAACAGCAAAGAGAGAGATGCTGATCACGCCCCTGTCAGCGAAGTCCAGCCCCAAGCGTTGTCCTGCCGAAAACTACTCTACCGCCTTTGATGATTTTCCTGTCTGTAGTCTGCACAGCCACACCCGGTGACTGTTATAACTATTACTGTGCCCACCTGTGGCAGGAGTACAGCAATCGGCCATAAGCGTTGCCAGTCTACAGCAGGTTTCGTTAAAACATGGCAAATGAAGCGGCTTAATGTCTGTTTAAATCAGGGTTATCCAAATGTTAGTGCCATTTACCTATATGTTTCTGTCACAAAATATATTCTGTCATAAAATATGATGGGATAACCCTAAAATTGTATATAATAACCCTGAAATATAATATATTATATAATGTCTCCCATCATGTATTTAATGACAGAGATGCATTAATAAGAAATGTGTGGACTCTTTTTTAAAATGTGATGTAGTTGCTTCAAATTGGAAGTACTTTTTAAAGTTTTCATGGTATCGTCAACCCCAATAATAAAAAGCTTATTTTGTGTCACAGCTGTGATGTGAATGTGTACAAAGGGGACGCGTCGTCAACCTCACAGTTTGTCAGGCCCAAACACAGAAAGAGACTCCAGTTCAAGTCCAAGGGACTAAAAGGTGAGTGGAACCGAACTCAACGGGATATCGTCAATTCACAACGTATGTGATGGTGTTGCTGGTGATTCCGTAGGCTACTGTCTGCCCAGTAATGGAGATGGTGGGTATTTCTGTTGGGCAGAGCCTGTGGACCGGGCGTGGGGTTGTCCTCGGAGGAGCAGGGGGCAGCGGAACCCGGGATGGGGCTGTAAGTTTGGGCTGGGAGGAGCAGGGGACTGGGGGACATCGGTCAGAGTCTCCCGGGTCGTTGGACGGCAGCGTCACCCTGTCCTATCAGGCTCAGGTGCAGTCTTTGGCAGACACGGAGCGGCTGTTCGATGAGCTAACTCAGGAGAAGCAGCAGGTGAGGGCTGTGTGTGTGTGTGTGTGTGTGTGTGTACACTCATTTATAGGACTGCATGCAAGTACGCCATTCTTTAAACTGTCAAATGTTCACAGCAACCTTTGTCACTGAAAGTCAACCATCTGTGTTTGTCGTTTCACTTTTCTTCTGAATAGAAATCAAAAACATTTTATTAGCATCCCGTCAACAATATTTTAAATATACATTTATAAATGCTATAATTTTATATTTCTGTCCATTATATTGTTTTATTAATTACAAAATATTAACATAAAGATGGAAAAACTAGGGGGAAAAAAACCAACTCTACGGACATGTAGTAAAGATGCTCAAGTACATTAAACATACAGTTGCGTTATTTTAAGGTGAGCGGCCTACCAGTGTTTAAATGTTGATTTAATGAAAAAGCTTTCTCCCGTCCAAGTGCATCTCAGGCCTCTGTAGTGACAGAATGACCTCTTACCTAACAGGGCTTTTATTTTTCCATCACAGTACAGTAATGGCTTCTATATTTAGTAGCGTCTGCCCCTCAGCCTGTGCAAAGCCCTGCTGTTTTGGGCGCTGACTGCTTTATTAATCTGCTGAGTGGTGTGAAATGGCCTCTGTTCCATTCCCCCCACAGATTGAGGCTGTGCTGAGCCGGATCCCTGGGGCCGGCAACAGAGTCACCTTGCAGGCCAGGTTAGATGAGGTATGCGTGCCGTCACACATATACACTCGCGCACATACGCAAACACACTCAAACTCATGCACAAACACGCTCGCACTCAAGTACAAACACACATTGCGCCACAAGCACTCATGCACTAACACACATGTACAAACACATTTACACTCGCTCACAAGCACTCGAGCACAAACACATTTACACTCGCTCATAGTCACACACACACACTTGAACACAATCTCATACTCATACTCCCATATACACTAACGCAAACATACTCACGCTAAAACACGCCTGTACACTCACACTCGCCCATAGTCTCACATTCAAACACAGTCACACACAGAAATGCTCAATACACAAACGCACACACATATACATTCACCAACCCACACACACTCTTATCCATACACAAACATGTACTCACTGGCTGGGAAAAAAATGCATCCATTCTAAACCCTTGGGTCAGTTTGTTTTGAAATTCAGGTGTCCCCAAGCTCATCTGTGAAGGGCTAATCAGCTAATCTGAGAGCTAAATCAAGATTGATTTGTTCAGACAGGCAGTGGCAGTGTGTCAGTGTGGCCTAGAAGTCACTGACGATACCCCCCCTCAGATTCTCCTGGGCACCATTTTGATCTATTCATTTGTTTGAATTATAATACGTGTACGTATATAGACATATTTATAATTATTTCCATTGTTTTTACGTAATATTTCCTTAGGTAGCCCTTGAAAAGCGACTGGAGAAGGTGAATCGTGTCTTGGGATCCATACGGATGACACTGAAGAGATTCCATGTGCTACGGTCCTCTGCCCATATATAGAAGCACCTTTCTGTTGCTTATATCTAGGGCTTTAAGGATTAGTGATCATGATGTGCACCTTTTGTCTAGTTGGGGTTTTTTTTTAGCATGAACGTCACTGTACGTAAAATATTTTACGTATGCCCACAGGATATTTTCTACATGTATTAGTGTGTGGCATATTTTCTATGTTTTATTACAGAAAGGAAGATTATTGCAAAACTTTTAAGAGTATATTTTAACAATGTTCAGATTTATGTAAAGATTTATATTTTGAAAAAGATTATACATTCATACAATATATGATCGCTGTTGTGAACAACAACAACAATAATAATAAAGCGATCCTTGCAGTGAGTGAATTAGCCATTATGGGACAGTTTAAGATAAAGATATTATTTTGAATATTTAAGGTGAACAGCTCTGAAAGTAATATGTTTGAATGTTGTATCTTTACTAAGTTTTAAAAAAAATACAGAATGTCATTGAGGAAATTAAAATGATGAACACAGAAGACAGAGGTACTAAAAATATTATAGGCAAATAACGGAGTAAGCCTTGATAGGATATATCCAGGAACGCTCCAAAATTCAGGGAACCTGTGAATAAATCTGACAATTATTTTTATAATTAATTTCTTAAATGTGAGGACACAACCAGGTTTAAAAACCGGGTTGTGTTATACCTGTAAATAAGAAAGGGGACCAAACTGACCTAGGGAATTACAGGCCTATTAGTCTAACTAGCATCATATGTAAAATACTTGAATTCATCAGTAGAGACAAGTGACAGCCAGCATGAGTTTTCCAGGGCGAGGTCATGCCTAGCAAACCCGCTGGACATTTTTGAGAAAAATGCTTTGACTTGAAACAGGCTAGGCATGTAATATATTTGGCAAAATATATTACCTGAGATACCATACAAGGGGTGCATAGTCAAAATGAAATTACAGGGGTCCAAAATTGATTGGTATACTGAAGACAAGGAGTAACTGTAGAACGAATCTGATCAGAGAGCAGGGTCTTGTCTGATGTGAAGTCCTGTGGAGTATTTGCATTCCCTTATCTTCATAGATAACCTTGATGTGGACTTCAGGAGCAAAAATAGTTAAATTCACAGGTGATATTAAAACTGGGGTTCTTGCAAACAGTTTATAATAAGCCGAGGTAATACAGGGAGGGTTGAAAATAACCAGAAGTGGGTGGGGAAACTGGTGAATTTAATTCAGTATAGCTAAATGTAGCTGGGAAATAAGTCGGGAAGAGTTCGGCAGTTGGGAAATAAGACTCTATACTTAAAGTATTCAGGCTTCACAAAAGCAGAATTGGGGGGTGAGTTAAAATCAAGGCTTTTAAATCCATAAAACATTCAATAAGGTTAACTATGAAGGATTTCTTAAACTGAGCTCAGTCAGTCAAACAAGCAGGTATATATGGATATTCAATACTGATTTTGGGCAGTATTTTTTTTTGCACAAGGATTTGTCAGTGCTTGTAGCAGCTTGCCATTTCAAGTAATTTGAGAGAGGTGCTGAAGTCCAGGCATGATGCAGTGCTGGATACTCTAGATCAGGGGTGTCAAACTCCGGTCCTGGACGGCCACAGTGTTTGCAGGTTTTTGTTTTTTCCTTTCAATTGGCCGCCATTTTAGGCTTTGGAGACCATGTGTGTGGACTCTAGCCAACCAGTGATTTAAATTAATCAATTAAGTGCTAAAACACCAAAAACCAGCTACCACTGCGGCCCTCCAGGACTGGAGTTTGACACCCCTGCTCTAGATTGCAGGCGAATGACGAGCCTAGTTCATTTTAATAGCCTGTTCATGTTATGTTATTATTATAATAATAATAACAACAATGTTACAGATTGTTGCTGCCATTATTATACAGCGTGCTTTTTTGCCATACGCGGCTAAAGTGTGTGGGTTTATAATTGCTTTGCAGATTGGGCCATGATGGATGTCAGCAGTGCTATGAATTTAATAATGGTCTGTTGTTATGAAAATATTATTTTGTTCTCAGCCAGCCAAATGTTTTGTAATTTAATAGTAATTTATTAGCATTCAGGTCATAAATTGTATTGTAATTTGTGTTTCTCAGCTTTTTATTTTTAGTCTGTTCATTTAGACTTATTTGTGTTTTGTTTGCAATTACAATGAAAGGTTGAGTGTAAAAAAAAAAAAAAAAATGTTTTTTCATATTTTTCCCTCCATGTACGGAGTGTCTCACGTTATACCAGACTTTTTTTTTTTTTTTTTTTTTTTTTTACCCACAAATGCATCGGGTCTGTGAGTCTGCAAAGTTTTTTCTGGATGTACTGTACAGTAGAACCACAATAATCCGAACTCCCTGGGTCCAGTAGTGGTTTGGATTACTGAAACTGACGTCAAACCACAATTCAAATAATTGTAATCCTGATTAAAATTGTTTCCTTACGTTCAATAATCAAACCAGTGGCAGCTCTCCACTAATACAGAAACACCTTAAATACACCCCTCCCCCATTAATCTAAAAAAAGCTATTAATTTTTTCATCTCAAAGACAAAAACGGTACAAACTGAAACTTGAAATGCCGAGGAAATTAAACATCTGCATTTCAGAAAAACTGAAAGCTATTAAACAAGAAAAGTGCTACATGGATTGATGTGGTGTAGACATCAACTGATTGGGTTTTGCTGATTTGGTGGAAGAATGATTGGAAAAGATTAGCTAGGCGTAAGAATATCATGTACACAGCGAAATTGCAGCATTCAATGACTGAAGTCTCAAGTGGTACACTAAGACTTTGCGAACTCATGGACCCTAAGCCTTTGGGAAAATACGGTCCACTCCTATTAAGGGAATAGTGGTCTGAATTTTACATCTCTGGGCAGTTTGGTTTTTAATGTGCTTGTAACGTACCATTCCAGTAAAATGACAAAAGCAAAGATTTGCCCTGTCAATAACCATTTGTATTTCATTATGAATCTGAGACAATTCAGCCAAATCATTTTACATCGCAGTAAAAATGTGGCTTATGGGATGTGCATTCTTATTGTATGATATTAACCTGTTATGTTTAATTGACCAAGCACCCTCTAGCCACAAATGTACTCTGTAAAGGATTTCTCTAGTAACTGGAGAAATCAAATGCAGATTAGTATTTAACCAACTGCAATCAAAGCGAAATAATTACATGGAATTTAATTAAAACCCAGCAGGTCCCAAGGCTGAGCAACTGAGGAACTGACCTGGTAAAGCTGTCCTCAAAAATTGTTCTCATGCTTGAAAGGAAATGGTTTTATCAGTTCATTTTGGTTTTAAAACTAAACATCATCAGAAATGACAGCGAGAGAGACAAGTAGTCAAAACTAAAGACACATGTTTACTGAACCTTATGCAAAACCAAAACTCGTGTGCATTGTTTACATGTGTAGTCTGCTGGCAGTGGGAAATGACACATGTACTGGCATCTTTGTACAGAAAAATGTTAATGAACATGATATTTTTCAAAGAATAACATATTAACTACTGAGATATTGCACTGAAGCATACCTGAAAAAATGTATGTGTTGTTTCTCAATGTATTTTCAAATTAAAATTTCCTATTGAAAACAAACGATTGTGTGCTGTTGGTCAAATTGTCCTGCTGACACACCACTTCAAGCATTAAGTTTGACAAGTTTGAGGGACTTTATATCACTTCCTGCTGTAGGGTGATTTTTTTCATACGGGTTGTAATTATTTCGGCCAGTTTGATAACACCACCAAATATTTTTCAGATTTTTTTTTCATTGGGATATAAATTGTAATTAATACTTTTTTTTGAATAAGTTAAAAGACAGTATCACAGCGTTGAACGTCGGTAGCAAGTTAACTCCTCAGAAACGTATCAGTACAAAATTTGGTTCACACTGTGTAGTCTTAACTATAGTGTTACAAGTAATGGCAAGGGTGTCTATTTTCAAAAGCGGTTCAGGTCTTTTTTTCCATGGGCCAAGAGCGTCTGCAAATAGGAAACCCTTACGTGAAAATACCCATGACGTATAATATTGGTCAGGATTAAGGAGTGCTTCCGCACTGTACCCCTGAGCGGAAATAAAATGCAATATTTAGCCCGCAATTGCCACTTTTGAACGATAGACGGCGTATTCAGTCTGGTATGTGACCATGCAAGAGAAAGAATGAGCAAGAACGCACTTCGTCAGGGAAGAGTCTTGAATGCAGATGGCTTATGCGACATATGTACAACGAGAGCCAAGCCACACACTTCATTTTTGGACAGAGGGAGCTCTGTTTTTAGCCATTTTCCAGAGCAAGAAATTAACCACAGCGACGGGGGAAAACTGTCTTGTGAGAGGTTGTTTTTGAACGAGAGGAGTTGTATACCGACAAATCTTAATCTGACAGAAGGAGCATATCAATGCATGGGAGTAGCTTTCAGATAGCTTGTTAGCTCGCTTCACGTTTTGAGTTCACTCGTTGTTTTCAACTAGCTGCAGTCAAATATACAGCAATACCTTGCTAATTTTATACGCAGCGTGACACCCAGCTGTTGCTGCCCTGATGCTCTTTGTCTCAGCTAAAGGTATCTCCTTCCCCGATGCAAGATTTCTAGTATAACCCCACTCATTTGAAGGAACTGGGGAAGAGACATGGACTAGACAGGATCTGTCGTTTTGTGTTACAGTATCATTTTATTTTTATGCATTGTATCTGTGAGTGTATTCGGCTGGATGGTCTGCAAGTCAATTTTTTTTTTGCATACCAAGATATTCGAGGATTACAGACTGTCGAGAGTCCAGTTTTTGTGCTGAGGACAACTTCAAATTGCGGTGAGTGTCTTAAGAAGCTGATGGTGTATTTACTTGCTATATAGTCCAGGCTGATGATGATCATGATGATGTGCTGAACACGGTCGTGCCTCTATGTTGCTAGGAAACGGGCTCGCAGAGGCGGTGGGGTACTTTGTACTGGGGGGTCACATTGTATTTAGCAAGACTGTCAGAACTGCAAGAAATTATTTCTGATTTCAAAGTGATCGGACACCTAGATGAAAACACGTTGGTTTGATGGCACTAGGAGCTGTCACGGGGCGAACTGTGTACGCGCTAGCTAGATAGCTAACAGGCAGGACACACTACACAAATAGCTGGTTAATCTGACGTGTGATTACATTTGTGATTTGTCAAATGTCTGCTTTGCCAGTGGCGTTACCTCAAAGATCGCCCATGACTTCTACTGTCGCCGAAGATAGTACTGGTGATCGTTGTCTTGGGTAGTTCTGTGGTTGTAACGTTGGTGGTAGCTGTGGAAGTTAACCAACGTTACACGTCCTTATTAGCCGGTTAGTTGGCTAACGTTAGCAATACACGTTCGAAAACAAACACAATCAATGGGAAAGCACTGATCTCCACTCGCCTCTGTTAGCTATGTAGGTTTGGCATCTAACCCCAGCTGTTGGATACCACTATTTCTAGCTAACGTTAAGGTTAGATAAATGTCAATATATCTGCTAATAGAAATTCTGAAAGGATGAATATGTGAGCCAATGTATTGAGCTTGTATACACAGACAAAAACGAGTGTTATGGTAGATATTTCGACTGCAATCTTGTGCTTGTCTATTTGAATTGCATTTTAAACCTTGTAACTATAGCTAACTAGCTAATGTTCCAAATGCATCGCCATCACTGATAGTCAAGAAAATGCTATAGTGTCTTCTCGGTAGCAAACACTGGTTATTTAGGCTCTGGGGGTCACAGTACTCAGTCTTTGTACATTATATTTTTATCGGTATGTTAAGTTAAGAGTCACAGCCATGTCACCTTTTACCTGTGAAGCTGGCAGAAAAGTGAAAGTCCCTAATGTCACACACATTGCAATCTGTTTTCCTGTGTTACAGAATACGGATGATGATCAGTGTTGTACTGTCAGTCACTTGTGCAAGGTTCCTGTTTGTTTTATTCAGTGTGAACCACACCTGTGTAGAACAAATTCTACAGTATTAGTATGTAACACATTCTGTGAAAGTAGTCTTATTGTCCATGTGACCAGCATAATGTGTAATTACTTTTTCAGAGTAATTAATCCTTGTATGTCTATGTTTGAGAGAAATTCCATCTCTGAAAGCCTTTTCTGCCTCTGTAGCCATCTGTGGTTTTGACGGGACCCTGGCTCCTTAACAGTTAAATCTCCAACGGTTTGATGAGGCGTGGCCTCTGCTATTTTGCATAGTCTCTGTCCTGGTATCAGATATGCACACCTCTTTTGAGGTCCCAAAGATTAGGAAAACTACCGTTTGAACCTTGAGGGCCTAACCTGTGGCTGGTTTAGCAACCTGTGAGATAGCTGAGGAGCAGTCAGCCAAGACAGCCGCCTTGTAAGCAACAGGCACAACTAACAAGTGGCGTAATGTCCGGTTAGGTTCAGTGGTCAGGCTCATAGCTTCATTGGTAGCGTATCTCTAACTTTGTTAACACTCTGTCTGGTTGGGTGGTTGGATGTTCTTTCCTGTTACTGTAAATCAAAGGCCAATTACTGTTTCTGACACATCATGACCTTTTGCTTGGAGGCAATGTATTCTTGCCAATTCAGCTGCTAACCTATCAAGACAGCAGCCAAAACTTGATAAAACCGGTCAGATTGTAGAGAAACCGATCTTGACTAAGTTGTCTCTGCTGATGTTTGAGAGTGGCAGAGAGCCTTTGGAAGTGAGAGTGTTGTGTTTTCTCACTCCCCATTAGTTCTTCGTTGTGGCAACTTTCACTGGTGCCCGTGAACATATCGACCATCGCCAGAACTTAACTCACTGATCACGTCGACCTACAGGAAGCAAAAAGCGTGCAAGATGGCCTTTGGGAATGGACAGGGCACTGGGCGCAGCAAGACTCAAACCGCCATAACTCTTAATGAGATCGTCAGTGCTGTCTCAGTGGTTTGCTGCTGTGTCTGTTTCCCAGAAAGTGCAAACAACGTTACAGTGGTATATGGTTATTGGAAACATACCCACTTTGAAAGCCTCTTCCCTGAGATGCGTATTGATTAGCGTGGCTAATGCCTATGGCATTTGATTGTAATCGTTTTCATGGATCTCTTGAAATTAGGTACAGTTGGTTGCTGAAATATTAGCCGTCTCTTGCTATTGATTCCCCTTTACTGGCATCGCGGTGTCTGCCTTCAGACGGGGTGAGCGGGAAGGCCGATCTAGCTCATCTCACTTCCTGCTGCTCCAGTGTATGTCTCGATGGGCAGTTTTGGCCTGTGCTCTGTGAAGGAAGCCATTTCGTGGCTGTTTGAATCTGACAGCTGTGTTGCTATGGAACAGGTTACCCAAATTTCAGCATGCTACTTTGCATGTCTACTCGCTTCCATATGGATTGTAGATGCCCAGAGTTTGCTGAAGGGAAGATTGTCAATTTGGAAATGAACTGGTTTTGAAATGGAAGGGTTGGTTAGTTGTGTGTCGCTACTGAACAGGGACACATTCCTTCCCAGAATCCCATGGGCTGTACTGAGGTGCGTGTGGCTGTCAGTTGATAGTAAGGCTGCCTGCGGATTGCCTGTTGAAAGGAAAGTGCCACCCATGACTGGCCTGATGGGTAATCACTGCCTGTCAGTATAAACCCCGGCGCCCTGCAAACGGCCGGCTCAGCTGCACTCACCTCTGCACACAGAAGCCACGCCCACTTCTGTGCACTGTGTGCAGAGACACGCCCGCTGCGTGCGGGGACAAGCTCGCCGTGTGCAAACATGTCCGCCATGCAGAGACACGCCCCGCTGCGTTTGAACCTGAGCTCCAGCAAGCCTCCCTGTGCTAGCGGCGCTCAGAGGCTACCTGAGCCGGGTTGCATGCAGACATCCCATTCAACCATGCTGCTTTCAGCCGTAGTTCACTTCAGGGCAAATAGCATACACTGCGGCTATTCATGCTCTGACTTGTGCTGGGATACCGGTCTTGTCATTACGGTTTTATTTCCTCCTCTGAGCTCCAGAGGGGTCGGTCTGTAACAAACAAAACACGGTTTGACGGTTTGTTTTATCCATTCATTCATGTAGCACGAATACCGGACCATTTCAATGATTCAGGATCGTCGGAGGTAGTGACATTTCTCTCACCACAAGTACTGTGGCATAAATCACAAACTCTCACCCAGCACCCTGCAGAGTACAGAGACCCACGCCCTCAACAGCTTGCTCTGCACAAAGCGTCACAGCGTCCTGAAAGTATGACATGAATGCGCGTCCCCTGTTTTAGCATGTAGCCTCCTCTTTATTGAAGTTCTGTGCTACAGGCCTGGTAAACAGGGCTGCCTGGCCCCGTGGCTCGCTCCGTGGTTTCATGTGAGATGGTGAGATTCAACACAAACCTTTTTTTTTTTTTTTTGTCCATCAGGACACGGTGTACATTAGGAATTGCGTTGTGCTGGTGGAAAGGAGTAGGAAATCGGGGGGTGGTGACATAAACAAAAACCCACCCTGCACCAAATTACCATCCCTAATGGTTTGGTTTGTCTGTAATTAGACTCAGTATGAAGCAACGATGGCAGAAAGAATGAGTCATAATATTGATTACTGACCCCCCCCCCCCACACCACACACGCACACACACACACACACACACGGCAGGTTGTTAATGCCTGCAGCTCTGCCAGATGCACGACAAGCCAGCATTTCTGTCACATGACTCACCAACATCAGCTTGGGGGGTGGGGGTGGTGGCTGACTGAATCTGAATGGCTTTGGGACGCAGCACGTCACAGTGACGCTGTTTTTATTTTTAGCATGTAGTAAACACTGACATTCCTGTCGTCCGTATATGGCGCCTCGATGGAGACCTGTCTGCGCTGTGGACTGTCTGAACGCGTGTGCATTGGGAACACCTCCAAAGCCCGGCAGATAGTGTTTTCCTTTGTTTTCATTGCCTGTGCCTTCTGTCTAGTTTTTTTTTCAGGTTGATGCAATATGTATGGTGTAAATGTGTTTTGGTTTGAATGATTGGCAGATAGGATTTGTGTTGTGCCTGTTAGAAACCTGTGGGCTGTATTTTCACCTTGTAATGCCCTACCCCAAACCTCCCCCCAACCCACCCACCCACCCTGGAGCAATGGTGAAAAAAAAAAAACACTGCAACTCTGAAGGTTCATTAGCGGAGTTAACAGGCTATATTGGTTTCGCCAGCATAAATTACTGTCCATCACTGGGATGGGTGGTATCGAGAGAAATCTGTCATCTTTCTTTTCTGTCCATCATTTTTTTGTGTTTACCGGTTGCATACAGTTTTAACTTTAGGTTCGCAGCTAGGGATGTATATGAATTTTTTTCATCAAAGTGTTTTCATTGTAACAAATTAATTTAGTTAATTACACATTTAAATGATGTGGTTCAAAATGTTGTCATATTAACACATTAAATCTGCATGGCTTTCACTGCATAAATATGAAAGCTGAACCCTTTTTCTCAGGTCTGTAAAGTCTAAGGAATACGGAAAAACCTGTTTTGGTGTGCAGCAACTTCAGTCATCAACCTGAGCGACATTGATTGACTGTGAACACCTGGATGGCATCCGTCCGCTTTTGCGTTACATCAGTTTGCTTGTATAGTGTTAAGCTTGTATGATAATGCGACTCATGATAGAATTCAAAATCAGAAAAGAAATGTTTTCTTATATCTCAAATGTTCTGAACGCGTTAGCAAATTTAAAAGACATACGTAAGGTTTTAATTGAGCATGCTGGTATTTTTCCAAAGGCACCTAATGCCAGCTCATAGCGGAGTAGGTGTGGTGTCCCACCCCAGAAGAGATCTTAGGAGTAAATGGTGATACAGGGTATGATAAACAGGCCGAATGGGTGTGCACTTCAGCTGGATAGAGTGCGTGATGATGGCACTTGAGGAAGGCTATAAATGAACGATCATGACCGCCCAGGTCTTCTCCAGCGGCAGCTGACCCCTGCAAACTCCTCTTGTGCGATGATTAGCTAATAACGCTAAGACATCAGCAGGAGTGTCCCTGTGAGGAACGCCTCGCTAATGAGCGATTACGGTCCTGAGAAACCTTTAAAGATCGTCAGCGCTTCGCCTGCAACATATTAGTCAAATTGTACTGCAGTTAATTAAATCATTTACTTGATCATAATGCTTGAAGCGATATTTTTTTTCTAAGTTACAGGAAGTGTCGCTGAAGGGACGGAATTCAAAACAAAAGCGTGTGTGTAAGTTTTTGCTGTTGTGTTGCTGATAAAATAAAACACACAACAGTATGCGCTTCTGAGCTACACCTCGCTGTTTACATCAGTCAGCCTGAGGTGGAATTTCTGGAATTCTCTTCTGTCAGTTACGCCACAGTAACATACCAAAAATCATTTTAAACTGGGTTGTACACTTTAAATGAAATTATACTTAGGCCTTATTCTTTTTTTGTATTTCTCTTGCTCAAACTGATGGCCATTAGATGTGAAAATGAGGCTCTGATAATATTCCCAGCGCTCTGCAGTGGCATTTTGTCAGTCAAATTCCAGGATGCGGTTGTCACAGTTCTCTGTAATCGGAGGTGACCCTAACCTTGTTTTGTGAAGAAGGTACTGTAATACTGTAAATAATATGCGAGTGTGTAGGAGCTCTCTTTTGCAGGCTGTTGGGGGAATATGTAAAGCTGTGTTAATGTGTTGGAGCTGTCTGTCGGTGCCTGTTGAGGGAGTATGCAAAGCTCTACGCCGCGATTACTGGCACCTGAACTTCAGAGCTAAGGGGCTGTCAATGAGATGTCGGCACAAACTGGCCTAGATCACAATCTAACCCTCAGGAAATTCTCTTCAGCTGCGTTCTAAATACTCGAGATAACTTCAAAATGCGGTTTGGTGGCTGTCATCCTGTTTGTCATATGCTTGTAGCTGTAATTTTTAAAAACGTTTTTGACATTTTTAAGGCAGTGCTTTAATGGGTCAGACTCTGGTCTGAAGAGTCATAGATCTCTTTCTCTCTCTCTTTCTCTCTCTCTCTCGTGCACAGCTGTAGATCTCTGTCAGTTCTTAGCATGCCGATCTTGATTGTATCTGTTCTGTCTCAGCTCTGCTCTTTACTGACGCCCTGCAGATATACAGTAGCGTCATCTCCATTCCCTCCAGCCCCCAGTTATCAGTAAGACTCAGCGTTCTCCCTCCTTAAGGCAGCTCTTCATATTGTCAATGCAGCGTTTGTCTCGCGCCCGGCCTCCGTTAGAGGAACATGCGGCCCCCGGTCGCAGCGCGCCGGGCCGATGAAGTGTGTCGTAACGCTAGTCGGCCTCACGCACAGCTGGGCACCAGGTTGCGTCCCGGCACCGCACACACGGCCGGCTTGCATCATCAGTGAATCCGCTCATTGTGTGGTGAAATTAGGGATGGGTTTGAGTACTCAAGATCTCTAAGTAAAAGCCAGTGCTCGAACATCAGAAACATGACTCCGTTGCTTAACAACATGTTAAATAAATGAGTCAGAAAATGAACGGGTTGATTTGTTTGAACTGTCCATCAAGCAAATTAACATTCATGCTTGAGAGCATGTGAGGCAACAGGGTAGACAATCCTTTGCCTTTCAACTGCTGACGGTTTTCTAAGCCGTCCACAGGTATTAAAAGCTGGTGGTTTTCGTATTTTTGAAAGGTCTAGGGTAGGAAACGCAAACCTTTCAGTTACGAAACTGTATAAAAGTGTACAGTATCAGGCGTGCTGTTGAAAAGAAGATGGAACAGCAAGATTTATAAACAAAACTTGTATGTAACCACCAGCTCAGTGTGTCACCACAAATAACTGAACCATATGCAGATAAGCAATAGACGAAGTTGAATGCTTTTTGTTGCATTTACTAATTTAGCTATTCTCTAATAAGACCTTAAGAAAACCTGTCAAGCTCAAAATCTTCATGCTGCTGCTGATTTTGACAGAGCTGACGGTTTTCTTGTATTTTGACTCGCTCATTCCTGAAGGCTATAGTTTTTTTTTCGGGATTCATATCCTCCTCTAGTCAATAAAATTACACTTACATTATCTGTAACTGGGGCGATGATCTGTGTCTGGTTTTAATTGAAATGAGGCTTATAGCTCCGGAAAATTACAGGAACCAGATTGGAATATCTTATCAACGTTTTGTGTTCTGCTGTTAACATTGTTATCCAGAAAATGAAAAAAGTTTACATTTTTGAAAAGCCCTCAGTAGGTGTTCGTTTGAATGTCCTGGCCCGGCTGTCTTTGAATTTGATACTGTTTGCTAGCAGGAGGGCACGGCTGCCATCAGACCGCAAATGATTTTATTCTTTAGCAAAACGCAGCCATGTCGCAATGACTCTATCAGGATGTGTTGTTAAGTTATCTCCAGGCTTGACTGTACTTTATTTAACCAGTTATTGTCTTGGTTTCATGGCTGTAGGTGAGGTATTTATAACGTTCAACTGTATCTCATTTCCTTTATGTGGTGTTACGCTGAAGAACTTGGAAATGGAGGAAATGAAAATTGAGGGAGTGGCCATTGACGGGAAAAAAATCAAGGAAGGATATGACTGTTTAGAAGTAGGACAGTCGTTACCGAGAAAAATTACTCTTGTCTCATGCCTTCAGGTCCAGGGGTTAGACTTGGTCAGTCAGAATTTGAGGGTGGGCCTCCCTGGCACTTTGACGCCCTTTGTTAGAGAGTTCCTCTCATTTCCGGCTTTTGTGCGCTACACTTTCATCCTTATGATCCCGTATACACAGTGCTGTTTTGCCCCTTCCCCATTGCCAGTCCAGCAGCACCCCTGCAGGGGACATTAGGAGTGTGTCCTCTCTTGATATCATTTGGATGTAACACCTTGGTTATATGGTTGTAACACCTTGGTAGAACGTTGTAGAATGTTCCCCTAACTTCGAATGAGTTGAACTGGAAGTCATCTGAACTGGAAGTACCATCTAGCCCTCTGATCCATAGAACTAAATGGTTTTCTGGCTGTTTTCAACCCTTCCTCCATTCATTTGCATTCGTTTTGTGAACAGATTGTAAAAATCGTGCTTTGACACATACATTGCCCAGTCAGAGTGGATGCTGTGATTTTGGAAAGAGACGCTCACAACTGAAGTTCATGAACTTGCTGGCAAGTGCACCAGCACAGAAGAAGAAGAGTAACCCGCTGAACCTCCAGCCAAGTATGCACTGGACTGGACTTGCTGTTCAGTGCTTTGCAGCCGCCAAGCTTCTCCACACACTGTGTCCAACGGATACTCTACAAAACCATTTAATCAAAAGAAATTGTAATCAAAAATTCAAACTGATCAATGTTCAGATCATAATTGTTGCAGGAGACATCATGCTTCAGATGTTCCAAAGAGATTAACTCTATAAAATAAATAAATAAAATATAAACAATTTCAAATAGTGAAATTAGAAAAAAAAAATTGATGAAATATTGAAAAAAAATACTTGAGGTTAACTTAATTTTTTGAGTATTGATTTAAAAATTAATATTCAAATCTGTTCAGTTTTTTTTCGGGAATTTAAGTTTAAACTGAAATTTCTGCCTCTGGCAGCAGGGCAGCTGTAGTGATATAGCCTACGTGAGCTTGCTCTCCCCTGGCATTTGAGTTTATACTGAAATTTATACTGTCCCCTGGCTGTGTCCCACGACCTTGTGTCCTTTATAGCCTGTGCTTTTTACGGCCACTCCTGTGCTTTGGTTAGCGGCTGTGTGCAGATATTTGCATCGGTGCTTTATCTGAGATGTCCAGGGTGGTGCGCGAAGACATGTGTTTCCTGCTCCTCCTCGCATCACAAAGCTCTGAAATGGTGCATCAGTGCATGCGGGTGGGCGGCGTGACATGCGAAGTGCGTTTGCCGCTTCCCCTCCCGCTCCCAGCAAAACATGACTTCCTCCTCGTCTTCTGACCCCAGGAAATGGTTTGAATGAAACAACCTGTGTGTGTGTGCTATGATGTCGTAATCTACATTTTGCCAGTGAGGTCTTGGGCCTAGGGCTAAGCAGGCTCCTGTGGACTGTTTTACCCACTCGACGCGAGATGAAATCCCTCTTGACAAGTCACTGCAGGAGCGTGGCCCCAGCCATAGTGCGGAAACCTTGGAGGCGCGCTGCGGTCACAGTTACAGAACAATGCAACGCAAAATTCCCCACGCTGACGGCTAGGAACTGAGGTGAGCTACCGGGGTGGTGTCAGGTGGTAGGAACGGTAACCGAAACCGGCACGAGCATCTGAAAGGGAAGTTTCTTAGTTTCAGATCTGAAAGGGAAGCCATGGTTTCAGCCGCAACAGAAAGAATGGTGGAATGGAGCACCATGTTCACAGAACAAGAACAGAAACACCATTTCCCACCATCCTCCTCTCTGCTGTCTGTTTTCCCATGAGCATCAGTCAGTCCCCTGTTTCTCAATCCTGGCAAGCCCCCTCATCCTTCGCACCACTGTTTTTATATGCTATGAAAAGACATTCAAACTATGTTGTAAACAGCCAAACCGCCCCCCCCACCAACCCCCTATAGATGAGACAGAAGCAGGAAATGGTTACGTTAGACTTACCACGCTGACAACGGACTTCCTGTCAGATGGCTGCTCCGTTTGCTGCGTTTGTAAAAGCCGCAGCAGGAGCAGTGAACTGTGATGACATTCACGGTAGGTGCCTTTGTGGAGCTCCCTTGGGTTTGTTAGTGGGAGGAGACTCCTGCATGAAAACTCAATCTATGGATGAACAGCAAGTCAGTGACCTTGTAATAGCTATTACGTTTTGCTAACGTGTTTAAAGTTCAGACCGATTTCAATAAAAGTCATGGAATTTGTTTTTACAACAGCAGTCACATCAAGAGTTCAGGTCAAAAGTAGTTCTCCAATCAAAACACACAGGGATGCTAGCTAAATGAAAAAAAAAATGTTGAAAATTTGCTTAAAACATCATTGTTCTTTGCTGAGCTCAGATTTGTTACGGTGATCAAACCCCCACCTTCGTGATATAGATATGTGCCTCATTAGTCACCTCCATCTTGATATGGTCGCCATTTTGGATGATATATATTTATCAGTTACTTTTTACCTAATGGCTGAATCTCATAAAACTTGGCATATTGCCAGAGAGTGTCTTTAACTACCCATAGCCTGGCTTGATGCCATTTGATGGTGCTGTAAAACTCAGTTCAAATTGTAGGTTCATATTAAAAAGACCTCCTCCGTCATTTGACCAAGAGAATGGACCGCAAAATGAGGTCTGTCCTCACAAAGAATTAATTTGCCTGCAGAACCCATGAAGTCTGTCACGTTGGATAACCGCCACTTTGAATTTTATGTAAAACACTCAAAAACTTCCTGAAAAGTTTGAGCAGTTTACATGAAATTCATCAAGCTCCTCATCGATTTTATGTTTATTGATAAAAAATGGTTGAATGATAAGTGAATGAACTTGAATATGGCTTCATATATGTCTATAAATTTAAGATCTTTTGATGAAATATCGCTTAGCTTGATACGCATGATCACAAGTTCAGGATGCCACTTAATAAGCAGGGAAAGCATTGGCCTACCTGGTAGTGCTAAAGAGCTCAGACATTGAGACCTAATGTTTTTAAAAATGAGTAAACATCCCTACACAGAGAAGTCCCAACCTGCTTTAGTAGTGTGCTTAGCTCAGGGGTCAGCATCCAGCAGCTTCAAAACCAATTTAGCATTAGAACCATAAATTAATTATTAATTCATTCATGGTTCCAAAGCTCATGAATAGTTATCAATAGAACAAACCTATCTATGATCTGGATAAAGACAAAGTACAGTTCTATGGTCTCATTTGGGATGCATTGCAGGTGGTATTAAGGGAAATGTTTGTGATGCTAACATTTAAAAAAAGAAACTTTATTTTGTAACTGTTCCTGTCCAGTCAGAACCCACTTGTATCTGCAGGTTTTCTAGCGATTGCCTAAAATGGCTACAAGAAAATGGAAAAATTGCAGAGGAATGTAGGAAGTTTATGGAAGAGTGGATATGAGGTATTCATTGTTACCGTTAACACTGCCGGAAGAAATCTCTCAGCAGTGACAATTTCTTCCAAAATAAGAAGTCATATGATGAGAGACACCAATTTAAAGCTAAAAGCTGGATGATGCACAGTGTAGAAGCCCATTATCAAAATGTAGCTTCCAGAAACTTCCAACAGTTTCATAACAAAGACAGGAGACCGTGAGGCATGGAAAACCATACAAAGATGAATCGTACATAAAAATTCATAAAAGACTTCAGAAGTGTGAGTGATACCCTGTTATTTATTTGGAGTGAAGTCCTCCTAACTATAACTGGAGCTGGTTGACATATAGAACAAGGTTATGTAGAAGTCGACATTCAAACGATTAGAACCTGACCTGGAGAATCTGGAGTAGCAGAAGGCTATTCTGGCACAAAATCATGAATTGAAAGAACTGCAGGGTGAGGAGACACGAGATCTGCTTGTGTTTGATGTGTAGAATGGCACTTCTGACAGCTGTAGCAGAATGAACGGGTTTGCATTCGGCTTTCTGTCCATCTTAGGAGCTGAGTAGAATATATTTTATAGCATGAATATAATCAGTTGCAAAAACCAGTAACCTGAATGGCAAGTGCCTGCAGTTCCGCCTGGAAGTAAAAGCGTCCTCATATAGTCCTGATATGTAACGCCTCCACAGAGACACATGCACAGCTGTCCCCGTAAGTAGGTTAGTATGATGGAATTGAAGTGATAGTTACCAAGAAACTGTGCAGAGTGTAACGGTACAGAGTCCAGAGGTTGTAGATAAATGGCCCTGTAGATCATTTATTTTTTACATAAACCAAAATCACATTGGACAAAAACTAAATTACAAATGCAACAGGAATGTAGACAATCTGAACAAAGCCTGTTGCATTTCTGGGTCGGGGGAGAAGAGGTGCGTAGTTCCCCTTTTTTAATGAGCAAGGGATGGTAGTGGTGTCACATCCAGGCTTTGCTGAAGAAAATGCACAACGTTAGCTAAGCAGCTTAGTGCTTCTCCCCAGCTGAAGACACAAGCCACTCTTGTGTCCCTGGTTGATTTTGGGAGTGACCGAGCACCACCCTTGGCTACTGTCGCTGTTTGGAGTCCCGGACGTTTGGCCCGCAGGCGGGCGCAGGTGGCCTTGGATCCCCTCCCGTTAACCGTCACTAAAGCATCTCCGCCAGGACGCGTGCAGGGCTGCGGGGTGGAATTTCAGGTAGATACAGGTGTTCTCCGATGTCAGGGTGTAAGGAGAGTTGGAGTGAGGCTGCCTGGTCACCTTGTCGGATTCCCAAAGCCACCCCGACACAGAAACCCAATTCCACCTATCCTTGTCGCCCTTACAATCTACCCAATACAAAACAATTGCACTTTCTGCAAGTGATCACGAGCAGCCAGCAAACCAATCAGATTAGAAATGAACTATGACCACTTCAACTTAATTAGCCGTGGGTGTAAAAAAGGAAAGCTTTTAGTTTCATCTTCTATAGCTTCTAACTAGCAGTAAATACATAGAGTAGAATGTTGTCCCAGGCTATGGACTTATGAAACCCAAGGCTAAGACTGGTCAGCTGGGTAAGTCTGATTCTTTACATAATGCAGAGCTAGGTACACATTTTTGAGGCTATTGTGTACAGTCCTCATAACTAATCTCACTAAAACCACTGAGAAGCTTAGAAGATTCTTAAAAAATATATATATTTTAACACACAACTTACAAGTTCAGCAAGACACAAAATAACAATAAGCAGAGCAAGTATGATACAAAGACCCAAGCAGCCAGAAGTACCGCACAGTGGAATAGTAAAATACAATAGATTAAAAATAAGGGAAAATGCACAATTATATAAATGGATAAAAATAAGGCAATTTAAGTTAATATTAAAATGCCAGGCACAGTGGCGGTCGTGTCATGTCCTGTTGATGCTTTGCTACATCATCACCTCAACACCTTGCCATCATTTGATAAAGAATTTAAATTTCGCATTAAATTATATTTCACATTAATTTACAAATCTGAACTGATATTTCGCATGAATGGCTTGCAAAACACATATGGGAAACTCTATGTCAGATCGCTTGAAGAGCAACAAAATGTAGTATTAGAACTCTCCAGAATGTCTTGACCTGGACTCTTCTGAGATCTTCCATCTGGAGCTGAAACAAGCATTTCTGGTTTAAAAACCCACTAATGTCCCTGAGTAGATGCATTTCTGTATGGAGGACTAGGCCAAAATTCCTCCACAGCACAGTGAGAGACCGATCAATAACTACATGAAGTGTTTGACTACAGTCAGTGCCACTGAAGGTGGCATAACCAGTTAAAAAAATAGCTTTGCCACATAAAGGCAATTGGGTGTTTAAAACCATCCACTAAAAAATGAATGAAGTAGCAAAGTGTGTTGGAAAATGTGTTTGTGTCGGTATATTTGTGTGTCTATGAGTGTGTGTTTTGTATCTGTATATTTGTGTGACTATGAGTGTGTTTGTTAGTCTGTATCTGTATGCTTGTGTGTCTATGAGCATGCGTATGTGTCTGTGTGTCTGTATGTTTGTGTGTCTGTGAGTGTGTGTTTGTATCTGTATATTTGTGTGACTATGAGTGTGGCTATGTGTGTTTTGTGTCTGTATATTTTTGTGTCTATGAGTGTGTTTGTTAGTCTGTATCTGTATGCTTGTGTGTCTATGAGCATGTGTCTGTGAGCGTATGTGTCTGTATGTTTGTGTGTCTGTGAGTGTGTGTTTGTATCTGTATATTTGTGTGACTATGAGTGTGGCTATGTTTTCTGTGTCTGTATATTTGTGTGTCTATGAGTGTGTTTGTTAGTCTGTATCTGTATGCTTGTGTGTCTATGAGCATGTGTCTGTGAGTGTATGTGTCTGTGTGTCTGTGAGCGTATGTGTCTGTGTGTCTGAGTATGTGAGATGTGCGGACTTTCTCTCCCTCCTCATCCCAGCTGTTTCAGCTGCCTTGCTCCCTTGGTGGGCTCTGACTCATCACGGTCATGTAAAAATAAATGGTGATCTTCCTGTCACTTTCGCTGCACTCCTCGTTCTTTCCAGAAGCCTCGCGCTGATTCTAGAAAGAGAAAAACTGCAGTTTTTCTGCCCCTTTCCCTTCTTACCCTCGAATGCGGAATGTGAGAAATCTCCGCACATTTCCTGTGTATCTGCAGCACCCGTGGTGTTAGAGAGGAGCGAGCCACTTGTACGCTTGCTTGTTTTAAATGCGCCCGAGGCAGCGATGTGTCGCCTTATTGTTTCTGACGTGTCTGGCCTCGGACATGCTCTCTGGCTCCCCGGGCTTGGTCAGCATTAGCGGCAGCGGTGGGGCCCCTCGGGCCCCCGTCTCTTTCAGGATGCTTGAGTTACCGATCTCATCTTCCCAAGAGCAGCGCTAATGCTAGGGACAGTACGCCCCGCCTGCCCCCTGCCCCTCCGTCACGGCCTGCTCGAGTACATCAGTGGGCCAGGTCTGCCACCAACCCTCACCTTCCCACAATCCCCCACATAGAAAGAATGGGATCAGCTTCCTTTTAGTGCCTCCGCTTTGCATGTGGTCTGGGGAAACTGTTAGGCCCCTTCGAGGCATCAGGGATGGGAACCATAGAGGGCAGTGAAAGTCTCCTTGACATGAGCCGGGGCACAATAGATCACAAAGGCTGGCTCTGAGAGTGAGGATCAGCTCATCAAAGCAGAGGAGATTATGTCCTAATTATCACCTCCTCCAAAAATATAATTTATGTGGAGCGCAAGTGTTCCTTCAGACTCCTGTCTCATGCTTTGTAAAACAAATGAAGCCTTGCAATCTCATGAAACATTAACAACTGTTTACACCGGGCTTCTCAAAATAACCCCCCGACACCCAACACTGCAGTGTGTGTTTTTACTTAAAGACATGTGCTGTGCTATGCTGTGCTGTGACAGCGGCCGTTGGACTTGCTGTATGTGTGTGGTGGTGCGTGGTTGACACCCCTCGAACACAATGGGGAGGGCCTTCATTAATGAATGCAATCAGGAAATGGGTTGTCGTTCGTAATAGATGCTTAATCTTTTTAACAAATCGGTTTGGGGGAGGACCCAGTCATGGCCAGCCCTCCTCTGAGCTGTGTGTCATCGCTGCTGTCTGAAACCGCCACATATCTCTAGTGCTAGGGCTTTGGAGATTGCCCAGACATTCATAATGTTGGCTCTGCGTGGCCCTTGTTTGTCATAGCAACCACGCAGTGTGTACTTATCTATAGATTTGACGGATTATGGACCCCATAATCCATGCCTTTGATGCATCTGTGCATCCTGCAGACAATTGGAAGAAGTGTACAGAGGCCATTTCCTAAGCCTATGGGGGAACTTCCTGGTGTGGAGGCCATTTTCTCCTAAGTCTGTGGGGGAACTTCCTGTTGTAGAGGCCACTTCCTCCTAAGTTGGTGGGGGAACTTCCTGTTGTAGAAGCCACTTTTTCCTAAATCTGTGGGGGAACTTCCTGGTGTAGAGGCCGCTTCCTCCTAAATCTGTGGGGGGACTTCCTGTTGTACAGGCCACTTCCTCCTGAGAATGTGGCAGAACTTCCTGATGTAAAGGTTGCTTCCCTCTGTGTCTCTCTTGTTTATAGATGACTATAAAATATATAAAAACATTTGTCAAACAAGATATATAATGGCTATATGAGCTTTATCATGAAATTAAATAGACGTACATACTAAATGAGCAGCGCAAGAAAATCTGTTCAAGTTTGAGTGAGAGTTCAGAGAGGGAACTCTCAGTAGTGTGACATTACGGTAATATATGTACTATCTCAACATAATTCTCGTTTCTTGCCAGAATAGTCAGGAAGTTCAATGTAACAGCTCTTTTTGTGTGTTAATTTGAGGCTTCCATGTGGTCATCGGTCTCAGGCTATCGCTCCCTTAGTGAACATTTTTGGTCGACCGCTGTATTTTCAGTCTAATCTAATTATAAATATCAGTACAAAAATTACCCTTAACTGGTTTCTATGTATGCCCCCATTGTTTTTCTGCCAGAACCCAGCCTGAGAATGTTTTGTAGTTTGCCTTTTTGAACCCTTTTTATAAATTAAAAAAACCCCAGTTGGATCCTGCTTTTGTCCTCTTTAGCTGAGCAGTAGGGTAAGGGTCCTGTGTCTTTCTTAAACCTTTGTGTACAAGGATCCACTTTAGTTGCCCTTCTTTGTACTTCTACATATACCATGATACCCTTCTTTTAGTGTGGTGCCCATAACTGCATACACTACTTATATAGAAATATACTTTCTGCTATATATCATCTCATCCTCGTGGATTTTTGCAGGACAGTGCCCAGATCCTGAATAATCATTACTCCCAAAACTGTTATAAATGGAACACATTCTGCTTCTATCCAAGCTTGTAAAAAATTCTGTTTTAAATTATTACTGCTACATGCAGAACATGAAAATTTCACTGTTTGTAAATGCCATCTAATGTCAGTGCCACAACACCAATCTCTGTTGGACTCTGTGGACATTTCCAACAGAACCTCGCTCGATAGCTTCCCTCCAACAGGTAATCTTTGTGTTTTCTTATGCAGTGAATTTGTAGCCCACCTTCAGTAATCCCATTGCTTTCATTGAGACAACGAATGTCTCGTATGCTGCTGTGTCATGTTTGATTGTTTGTGTCAAGTCAGATTGTATAATATTATAAGCCTGATTCAAGTCAAAACAGATTGTAGCTTTGTTAAATAAGCCCATGAGATTTGTTAAGCATGACTTCCTCCTGCTGGATATCTGAAAGACTGTTAGTTTCATGCAATAATTCCAGTTTTATCCTATATGTAACAGTGAAGAAAAACATCCCTGAAGTTGGGTGGCAGTCTGCCAGAAATGACACAGCTGTTTGTCTAGTTTATAGATGGGAATCTGAAACATGAGTGTGTAAAACTATGCTTCTAATAATTTGGTATTTGTTTAGTTATTAGGGTTTTCTTAAAATGTATCACTTGAACATTTAAAAATAAAAATTCCCTTAATTTTGTTAGAATAGACTTTCAAGTTCTACTTTGTCCCTTAGTTTAATTGACTCTGCAAAATTCTTTATTTTGGATTATCTTGAAGAATGTGTGCAACTTCTGTTGTTAGTGAAGCTCTCAACAGTGTAACTTAAATGTCTCAGCAGTTGTTAATAATTATATAACCCCTTTCTCATTTTAATGCCCTTTAGTGGTATCATTAACTGAAAGTGAGTCATTACTTTGCTTTTTTTTTGGTCGCAGCCTCAAGGGGCAGGGAATGTATTTCTGTCATGTTGCTTTGGTCTGGGATGAACTGACGTGAGTCACAGGGGTGAGTGGGGGCGGGGGGACGAGGAGGTGATGGCGGTTCGGCCTGGCTTTTCACAATGAGCCGCAGTATGCAGCCACAGTGGGGGCGTCACATGGACCGATCCGACTCCAGGCAGCGCCGTGACGGACCGCCTGTAGCGCAGATGCGGCCGTGCCCGCGTTGTTCTTGATGACAAGAGAGGGTGGGGCACCCTCAGAACATTGTGTTTACAAAACATACCTTTGGGCGTAAGAGGCTGTAAGTCTGTGGAGAGAATGTTCCGGCTGAATGGACTTGCTGTTCAGAGAAGAGGCCTTGCGCAAGGACGTGAGTGCATCTGGGTCGTTAGACGACATAACGCTATTCTGTAAAAGGGGGTTATCTGGGAACTGCTCTTAGAATCAGCCGCATGAAGAGCATGCTAAATGACAGCGTCTGTAAATCTGAGCAGTGTATCTTCTATGATTAAAGTGAGGTACCAGACATGCCTCTGGCCAGCCATTACAAAGAAGACCAGAGATTTTTTCCACAGCCTCTCACCCCTCCCACTGCAGACATCAAATCTTCAGCCTTCCTTATTCATTAAACTTCCTCATGCTTTGCGTACTTAGTGCTCTAGCTTTTGTATAGGTTATGCACAACCTTTGTGCTTCACATTAGTGTATAGGCCTACATGTGCTACCTTATGGTCTGGGTGCTCCTTAATGGTGTATAGGGTAACTGTATTAGAATGTATATGCTACCTGTTTGTTGTATACGGGACCTTACCATGTAGGTCACCCAATGGTATATGTGCTACTTGAAGGTATCAGCACTAACTTATGGGGTGTACATTTCCTGATGATGTATACTCTAACATGGTGTGCATTACATAATTGTGTGAGCTTTACCTTTCTTGTATGCATTAGCTAATAGATATACGCTGCTAATGATGTAAGTGTTACCTTACAGTATCTGCAGTGACCAGCAAACGTATTATAGCCCCAGGGATTGCTTCTCCACATTGAGTCGTTTCACTGTCAGTGTTAATGCTTGGGGTCACCTCACTCTGCCCTTACCAAACAAAGCTTCCGAGCTTCAGAAGGAAGCAGGAGCTTGAACGTGCCCTAATAAGGCTGACTGGGAGGTGCTTGTGGCCGGGGGCTATCGCTCTCTTGGCTGGCCGCTGCCCTCTCTGCGGATCCATCACTGCCAGCCCCTGCACTTCAGGTTTCTGTTACGGCTCTGCAATTACAGTAGAACATGGCGCCTGGTCGCTGGTGTGTAGTAACAATAACAGAACATGCAGTTTACATGTTTGTAGTGCAAGCAATCGTGGAAAATCACAAAGTGTTATAGTCCTAAGCCTTTCTCTTGATTTTGGTTCTCTGAAAATGGAAAAGGAATCTGGAATGTGCAGGTAATGGAGCCCAACTGAGTTTGAGATATGCAGAACAGGAAGCGATGTCTCCCAATAAAGTGCAAAGCCACACACCTTATTGCAGTGTTGAGGAGTGGTGTTGAAATAGCCGTGAGGTGGTGAGCCTGTAAAGCTATCTAAGACACAGAGGCAGGCGTGGACAGTGATGGGTTGTAAGTGGAGGAATTAAAGCAAAACCAAGAAAGTGGATGCTAAAATTTGCTTACGACTAGGCCTATTTTTATTTTCCCCTTTTTGGGGTGGAATGAAATATACGATATGACAGAAGACATGGTTCTAAATGGTTTTAAATAAAAAAATCAGTATATAAAGAATAAACCATACGCCACTGAAAATGAAATATTTCCCCTCCAGCCTGGCAGACTATGATATATGTAGCAAGCCTAATGATGGCAATGGCACACACCTCTGCTGATTTTGAGCCTGTCTGTTAGTGAAGCTAACCACTTCCTGCAGTCTCTCCCAGCTGAGGGAGGGAACAGAAGACTGACATCAGTCCAGCTTTCAAGTTTCGTACCTGCTCCAAGTATTTTCAAATGACATCTGTATCTGCTGCAGACATAGTCCCAGACCTCAAGGCTAAATAGAAATGAAGTGCATTTTTTGGTTTTGAAAAATATTCACACAGGCCTGAAAACGTTCGCTGGGGCCCCATCTACACTTGCCGTAAAAAGGTGATCAGTATGTGGATCTTGTGACTGCATGTAAAACACAGGCGTGGACACGTCCGCGCTCGGAATGTGTTTGGGTCCACCTATCTTGCCTCTAAGGTGGGCTGGCTCATGTCATGATCGGATCTCAATGTTGTGCGTACATGCTCCTAACGTATAGCTCAGATGTCGTCAAATTCCATCTTTTATTTTCCATCTCATTCCCACCTTTTCATGTTATATTCCCACCTCTTAAAAACAATTTTTCCCTAAAGTTTCGCCACCCCAAAATTTTGCTAGTAGAAATGGAAGACGTACGCCGTGGAGTGACAGTGAAACTGAATATCGGTCAGGCGCCGACACGCAGTGCTGGATTGAGACTGGCTGGTGTAGATGCGCTCCGTCTTGATCTGATAGCGATGTGATCACTGTGATTGGGTAACGGAGATTCAAAGTGGATGCCAAGTGTAAATGAGGCCTTTGTTTACACATTCATGGCAACATTCCTCTCTTACACAACTTACACCGGGAGTATTCTAGAAAAATAAACAGGAATTTTCTAGGAATATTTTCTACAATGGAAGAATTTTATTTCTTTACAGGAGACTGAATAAGCTAAGAATATATGTAATTAACAGATTTATCTTTTTTTAAAAGACTTTAGGCAGATAAATTCCTTTCTTTTGGAATCATTTGCAGGTATAGCCTATAATTTAATTCCATGGCATGGGGGTCTTACAGGAACGTGGTCAATATGCTTGCCCCTAACACACACACACACACACACACATCCATGCATGCACACATATACAGAAAATTGCACACACTTAACCCTCCACTCTGGTCTGTGTCACAGGTGAGTGGTTAGAAGGAAAACGTTTACGAAGCAGGATGTGACCTTTGATTAACCTCAAGTGAAGAGGTTTCTGTCTTCCTGTCACCGTTCCCCGCCGGCTCACATGTTTCCCTGCATAGCCATCCTGTGCTGGAGTCGTGAGTGTAGCGGGAAACCTATCGTTTCTCATCAGCACCCCCTTTCTACTTTAGCTGATGTGTGGTGAGCATTCTGGCACAAAATGGCCGCCATGTCTCACCAAAGCGGATGCTGCCTGTTGATAAAGACTCACCCCTTCTCTCATTATAGAATATTTTTTTGAGACAAATGACAGGTCTTAAAATACAGTTTATTGGTTTTATTTGCTATGATGTGGTGATATGCGCTGCCCTCTCTGGTGCTGTAAATCTTAAACATGTGTGTTTTCCCTCTGTGGCTAGCAGTTTGCGTGCATCATTCTGTCTCAGCCAGACAACAGCAGATAGGGAGTAGATGCATCCCCCTTCAGAGAGAAACCCGCGTGTCTGTGGGGGTGATTCTTTTTGACGTGGGCATTCTGCAAACACTGGAGTTAGGGAAGGGCAATGGGGCAGGTCAGAGTTTTATGGGAGCAGGATGGGGTGGAGTTTTATTGATGGATGAGTTTATTAATGGTGGAGTTTTCTTTGCTTTTTTTGTCCTTGTTTACTAACCTGGACCCTAGATCCACCTGACTTTTCTGTACACTCTATACACTGGTGATCCGGCTAACTGCGTTTTATTATCTCTCATTGAGCCTCTCTTTAGACGGAAACATTCCACACCAGCAGTGAGGACTGAACCTCATTGGTTCACACGGATTTAACGTAGACATTTATCCCTTTTCTCTTTTATTTAGTTGAAAAAAAAATCTAAAATGTTAATCCCTCCCTTGGTTAATATTTTCCTTGGTCTGTATGCACAAACCTTTAGAAACACAGGTAATGCATACAAATTTTTTGGATGATTTGTTTGAATCGATGACACAGCTTTAATCGAGAATATTAAGGCTAATGTTTAATTAGATGCAGTGAGCGCTGAGACAAGGACTTCCTGTTTTCTGTGCTCCTTCATGGGACTGTAATTGATGCATGAGTCGCAAAAATTATTTCTCACCTGGCTGGACAATAACGTTTTATTGTTGAGATTGCCTGGCGTTGCATATTTTTGCACATGTTTGCATCTTCAAGGAGAGGTGTCCAGGACAATCTGCCAAGCAGACATTTTGTCTGTACAATTTTTTTTGTCCATCATAGTTGGCTTTCGTGCAGTAAATCTAGCAGAGTGTCTCTTTCTAACTGTCATCACACTCAGGGGAATGTTACCGTCTGTCTCTCTGCGTCTCAGTTCTGGCTGTACAGTGATATTTTAGTTTAGCTTTAGTGACTGGAGAAAAGTGCATGTTACAGCATCTCAAATGAGTGCAACTCAAAATGCTTTCAATTTCACAGTCATACGTATATGTATTCATGACATTATGGAGGTGCTTGGCAAAACCACATTAATGCTATTGAATACCAGTATTCTTCTGTTATTTTCCCAGCTGAGTTATTTTATTACCAAATGTACAAAAATTCTTTTCTGGTTCTGCATCTTGAAAATATACTGACGAATGTCTCTGCTTGAATATCTAAAATGGCCAATCAATTTGTTACCGCCACATCATTATCATTGCTTATTCATTAACATGGTTCATCCATTATTAAGGACGGTTAATTAGCATGGCTACTTCCTTAGCACAGGCCTTCCATTATCATGGCTGGATTCATTAGCATGGATTATCCATTAGCATGGGTGGTCCATTACCCACTCCGGTCATCCTGTTCCTGTTAGCTTAAAGTCCCCTGCTCCTGATGGAATATGGCACCTGTTACATCACCCTGTATGCGAGACTAACACACGCATTGCTACTGTGCTGAAGACTGTTGACGTTCCCTTGGGAGTATTGTTCGTATCCAGAGCACAGAAATGATTTTTACAATAGCATTGAGCAGCAGCACATGGAGAGGCGCATGGCTGCCGTTTATCTGAGCTCAGATCCCAGGGCGTGTGTGTGTGTGTGTGCGCGCGTGTGTGTGGGGGTGGGGGGACCTGATTTATTACAGTAATTTCAAAACGAGCCATTGAGGAGACGCGCGGACGTCAGCCTCCCGCTCTATAAATAACCCAGCTCTCCTCACGGCCCCGGACGGCACTCGCCTCCCATTTATCCCTGTCCTTTTTTAATAACGTCTGATCACTCCACAATCAGAGCCTCCCAGTCATTCCTCAGACCGCGGGAGAGATACTACAACATTTCACACTCGAGTAAAGGGTCGTTCAGGGGGGCCGCTGAGCAGATATGGACACGCTCCAGATCGTACCCGGCCCTACGACCTTCTGGACCCATCCCAGTATCAGCATTCAGGACCAGGTGATTGAAGGGGCGAGGCGCTCCTGTGATTGGTTTCTAAAGGCTTCTGTGTTCGCGACAGAGGAGCTCAGCGTTAGCATTAGCACTGATGACGTTTAGGTTAGAGGAGGCTTACCCCAATCTGATCTTTACTTTTCATTGTAGCAGAATGCAAACCAAAATCAGTGGTGCTCTGTGGTGGTCCTCTCTGTTGTTCACCGGGTTCTAGTAGGGTGCGGAGCTCTATGTATTGGGAGCAAAGCTGCCTTTCAAAGCTACATCCATTGCATGGAGCATGGAGCGTTACTGGCCTTATCTTTCTGCCTCTAATCTATCTACCGTTTATTTATTTGTTGCGTGTAATGTTTGAATTTGCCCACTGACCTTTTCATTGATAGTAAAACAATTGCTTGTGGCTGCTCAATATTTGGCTAAAGCCTTTTACTAATCAGTTACCATCTCTTCATATTTTTATTTTTACCTCTTGGTTTTGTATTGCTTTGTTAGGTAAATGCAATAGAAATAAAGTGCATACATTTTCTGACAAATCAAATGCATTGTCATATAGCTGCTTATGTCTGCCGCAATCAGTCTGTAAGGTTTCTTGTAAATTTAAATACCATTTTCGCCTGCTAGTTGGTGGCTTTTCATCATGTCAGCACATTAAAATGTAACATTGTAACTTCAACCAGTGTAGACTTCATTTATTTCCACAGAGATCAATTAAAGTTGACAATTTTACTGAACAGTCATAGACCTTCTCCGTCAATGTTTCCATAAAATTCTATAAAATCTTACCATATAATTAATGAACAGGGTCCAAGCTGAGCACATTTCCAGTGCCTTCCCCAGCTCTGGCTTATTTTTGCTTCTCAGACCAGAGCCGTGCCCTTGTCTTTGCACTGTTAGTCACTCTGGGTAATGTAGTGTAATGCGTAACACAGGCCGTGAACTGAAGGCCAGTGTGGTGGACGTGCCGTGCCTAGAAAGCACTGGGAAACTGATCATGTGGAACCAATACTTTTGTTCCGCCAATCAGGAATGTTTGTCATGGGCCGGTCTCACTGACAGAAAATCTGCAATCAGCATCGACTGGTCCTTCCCCTGTAGAAACAATTTTTCAAAAGTGATACATTATATTACATTAATAGAGTGAGTATCCAAACTGAAGTGTTAAGCAGTGGGTGAGGTGATGGTGAATATCTAATTTCTTCTCCAATATGGGGTTTTCAGGTGATGTGATGTTATACTGAGATACAAGTTTTCAAGGGCATTTCAACATGCATAAGACAATTGCAGGAGTATGTCTTTTCTGGAATTCTGACAAATGAAATATATCATTGGATAATGACCTTACATATTTTATATCTGCAGGTGTGCCAGTGTTTATGAAATACTAATTTAATGGTTTGCTCTAGGTGCTGTGTATTAGTACAGGCTATAGCTCACTTAACAGGCAATAAGATTGCTTTTCTTTTTCCAGAAGTTTTTGACTTTTGGAAAGTGTTTTATGGAACTGAATTTTCAGAACTGAGCATCCAAAAATGTGTAGTGTTTGTATCTTTCTAAATGTTAAAACAAGTGGGTTATATCATAATGTGCTGAGGGCTGAAACACCTGTATCTCAGCTTCTCCACTGCGCTTTAATTTTGTGGCTAAAAACGCTGTAAGTGTCAGACAAACCATTTCTTGAGTGCGGATCGTCTTCAGACCGCTTTTTGTCTTTGTGCGCCATTCATAGTTTTCGCCATGCCGCATAATGGAAGCCTGGCTGTCGTTTGTGCCTGTCACTAAGGCCATGGTGTAATGGATCATTTTCTACTCTGCCACTGCTTGGAGGGATTACTCTCTGTTAACGATGTGCTGTTTGCTTGCAGGTGCAGGACCCATTGTGGAAGAAATGGTCGCTGGCAGTACGATGTAAGTATGCCCATCTTCATTACCTTCACAGCGCCTCTGTTTGCGTATCGGGGACATGCACAGCGCGGCGTCTGTCTGCCGAAACCACCTGGACACGGACTCGCCGCACCACGCGAATGACAGAAAACAGTGGGGGGATGAAAATACTGTGATGTCAACAGCCATGAAATGTTGCTCCGTTGCTCTCTCCAGGTAGCGGATTATCACATAGTCAGACAGCAGTGTTTGTCAAATAAGCATTGAATTTCGATGGAACAATGGAGAACACAAGGATGTATGTAGCCAGCAGTTTGTAACATAATATCCTTGATTTGCTTGTTTTTGGCTTTTTGCTGATTGGTGCGTTGGGGAGGGGATTGTCAGTGACATCACAATAGGATAATGCCATGATACAGAGAATACCATTCAGCGGTATTGTGGTTCTTTGCATGCTGCACAGTCTCCTCAGAGAGCTCCTTCAAGGCACGTGTGATATTTCACACAGGGTAGCAGGGTGGGGGTTAAGCTTTAAAGTGGTACAGGAGGTTGGGGCACACTCACAGATCCTTTAAACTCATTAGATACTCTACTCCTGTGTTCATTTTGTGCCTCTTAAAGGGATACTGTGTCATTTTGGCAGTTACACCCTTTATTGTGGTTCTCAGTTTCAGGACAACAGCAGGGACTGTAGTATTGCTGATAGCCAAACTAACTGTTATGTGTTTGTTAGACATTTCAGTGGTGGTTGAATTCAACAAATATGTGTTTAAAAATGTAACGTTTACCGTTCTGTGACTCACACGTCTGGCACAAGCTGGTTGGAAGCTGCGAGAGTGCTTGTATTTTTGTGAAAGAAGATGATGCTCCCAGTTCATTGTTGAAATAAACAATGTTTTAATAACTGCCAAAAGATTGTTGAGGCTGTGTTGCTAGCTAGCTATGGGCCTGCCAGCTGGTAAGTTCAGTCTTAAGGTTTGTGAATCACTTGTTCACGAGTGCGTAGGTGAAACAGAGGCAGGCATTACTGAAAATAATTATGCATTACTAATGTTAGACCAGCTGCTAATGAACAGTTGTTTTACCCGTCTGCCTGCCAAATGTTGTGTTTGAAACTGTACACCATTCGTACTAAACGCAACTTAAAGTCACACAACTTCATAGATACCCAGATGTCGTGTTACCTTCAGAAAACATTTTAGTACCCAGCTAGAGATTACTTTATGGAGCACTGTTTCCCATCATGCAGTGGGTGCATCCTTAAATTCCTTGGTAGATGCTGGTAGCGCTTGCTCACTGTGCGCTAGTGTTGAGTGGGGTATGACTGCAGCAGTACAGGAGACCGTCCCACGCCCTGATCTACACAAGCTCTACAGTCTCAGCTGCCTGTCTTGCTGCATTAGAGCTAAACAGTATGGCTGAGATCAGGGCTGGGAGAAAACAGAGAAAAGCGCGTGAGAAATGTGAAAATACCCATCATTCCAAAAGTCAGAATAATTCTTTACTCCTTGCCTTGCACTCTTGGTTTGTTCTCATTGTAGACTTTGACTTCACTTTTGGACGTGCTTATCTGTCTCCCTGACCTTGTCTTGTGTAGTGGGGAGGTAATATTGATATTCAAAGTGAAAACAAAACTATCATAATAACCCCGAGTCAGCAAAACCAATGCTGTGTCTTCATTAGATGCTATAAGGGCTGAATATAAGCTGGTAATGAGAACTTGGCAGTGACATTTGTCATTTTATATTGTCACTTCAAGTGCCGTGTCCATCAGTAAAAAAAAATGTTATCCAGGCTAGCTGATGGCAGTTGTCACCACTCTTTCATCCTCTTTCCCTTCATTTGTCACACTTTCTTGCTCTCTCAGCAGTCTTACCAAACACTAGCCACCTCAGGTGCCTCGTTGTGCAATAAGCTCTTCCTTCCCTCGTTGTGATACGACTGTATCGTATATGCAGCTCGACAGTGACTCATTGAGAAAAAGGGGAAGATATTCGTGATTTCTTTGCCAACAAAACATGCTGCAGTACAGACAGGGAAGGCGTTTTAGAGTCAAATGTCAGGCCCTCGTTGAAGAGCTCACCCCTGTTGCCTGTTGTGTATGTGATTGTGGATGCATTGTAGGTTTATTAACTAATGAGGGTGTGACACAAGAGCACAATTCAGTATTTGGAGCTTTGCGACTGCTTAGACAACAATACGAAACAGATATTGTCCACCTGTGATGCTAGCTTGATCGATGAGGCCTTCAGCGGTGCTAAAATCATGACAGGAATGATGTAGCACACCTGTTTTGACCTTACTGTGTATAATGTCGCTGCTTGTGTTTAATGAGATATTGGAGCTTTGGCATCTAGATTTGGACTGACAATTGTCTTAGCCTATGTTTCAGAAAGCTCACAATGCAAAAAAAAAAAAAAACACAGAGCAACAAACCAGGATAGTTATATGGACAGTCACAATGTCACTTTTAATCACAAAACCCAGCTGTTAGTTTGATTATGTCCTACCAAAGCTTACATCAGATACTAAGCATTATAAATTATGTCATTCACATCAATCATCCAGATAAATGTTTCCGATACCTAAATGAAGGTAGCTAGTTGCCTGGGTTTTTTTTTTTTTTTTGAAAATTAATTTACAGGCTGTCAGCGTGTACCTGTTTTGACGTCTGCATACCCAGGTATATGCGTAGTTGCTGTAAAATTCGGAGAGGCAACTTAAGTTTATGAATGGGAGGTATAATGGTTAGGGAGCTGGTCTTTAAGTCAGAGGTTGCAGGTTTGATTTGCAGCTAAATCGCTGTTGTTATACCGTTAAGTGCGGACTTGCTTCAGTCAGTGTCCACCTGCACAAATGGACGCATTTGTGCAGGTTGCTCTGGATAAGAGCATCTGCTAACTGATATAATGTAAATGGACCTATAGAATCAGGAATCCAGGGGACAGGTGCCCATAGAGGAAGCCCATAGTGGTGTCGTTCTATGGGGCAGAGAGTGGAGCTGGACAGACCTGATTCTGCACCGCGAGGCCTGCCATGGGAGCTCAAATGAATCCAATCAGGGGGAAGTTTAAACAGGTCTGTGATGAAGCTGTGACAAGCCTGCTGATGACCTGATAAGGGACTGATGACAGCGTGCAGTGTGCTGGTCACTAAGGAGATGCTGACAGGCCTTTCATTGTGATGTAACACATTCACACGGTCTGTGCAGAGCGAGAGAGAAAGAGAGAGAGAGAGAGAGGACTCCCTGCTGTCAGAACCTATTCCCTCACCCTCCTCTCCTGCTACTGAAGCTTTTTTCATCCAGGGGTGTGGCACTGCCTTTTTTGGGCATGGGTGTGGCGCTGCCTTTTTTGGGCATGGGTGTGGCAGCTTTGATGGGGAGAGAGTGCAGTGCCAAGTTGCTGTAAGAATATCACAGGTTAAATGGTCCTCACACACACACACACACACACACACACACAAAACAGCATCTTTGTTCTGTGATCAATCGCAGCAATTCCGAGCCATGCAGAACAGCTTGGGTCTGAGACCTGCTGTAACACTGCACAGAACGGGCAGACAGAGAGGGCTACATCTGCGAAACACATGCCACTGCAACTCAGCTCCAGAGCGCTGTGCTCACAATGAACGAATCCCTCGCTGAGCCATCCTCTGCGCTGAACGTATCTCCCTGAACAGGGCCACTTACAGGTTTATACGGTATTTACCTCGCCAGCAATTCTAGGTCATGACATGCTAATTAAACTACATGATTTCAAATTGCTTCCATTTTTATGTCACTAACATCAGTGTTTTAATTAAAATTTGAGAATATTGTATTTATATAGAATTCTAGACTCAAACCATTTGGTTTTGTAAAAGCACCACTCAATATTGATAGGGGAATTTCCTCCCCAACATGGAGGCTGTAAAACTGTATGGTCACTGAAATTATTCCTCATGTAGTTTTTTTTTCATTAAAATCGTTAAGATTCTTTACTTTTGTTTATTTGATGACTAATGCAACGTAAACAGGCGACACATTGCGCTGTCTCTGGAGAACTCGTGTGACACACGCAGACACAAGCAATGTACTTGCCTGGCAAAATCACACAGAAAATGCACACAGTTTAACTGCCAGGCACAATCTGGTCTACATATTCAATTACTGTGGCGAAACATACTAGATTCGGTCCACTACCCTTAAACATTGAGATTATGATGGGTTGGCAACTTTTCATTTTTTGCAAACTTTACCAAAACGATGTACTTGCCTTTTATTTTAGACCCTTTAACGCTATCAGTTGCATACTAATCTCTCATCTTCCTAGAACTTGTTAAGTAGCTGCTCTTACGTACTCCTTTATCAATCATCAGGTCATGTGGAAGCATAACCGGATGCATGTATGTACTGAGGTCAGCTTTATCATGCGTAAGAGATCATAATCGAGCAAATTGAATCTGCACATTCTGAAACAAGTTGAGTATTCAGTAAATGTAACATTCAACATAACATACACTTACATCACGTACATCTTGAGCTGAGGGGCCGTACTTTGAAAGTCATTCGTCAGAAGTCGGAAATCGGTCATTGCCTGATTCTTGCAACATTTGATGGGGGGGCAAACACTCAGAGCACGCTCTGATAGTTATGTATTTTATTATTTGAATATCTATAACCTATAAAATATAGGCTATCCTATCTAGGTAACTAGTGCTAGCTAACTTGCTTGTTGCGGTCCGTTATGGTCATGGGGGCCTATCTTAGCTAGCTAGACCTGCTTTTGCGTCCTCTTAAGCACAAGGGTTTCACTTTTGATGAGAATGGCAATTCTGGCATTGCATCCCATAATCTGCATGGTATCCCCATTTGGTTTTAAAGAACACTCCCAGACACTGTGCTTCTATGCCCCTGTATTTTGTCATAGGCACAAGTGGCGTTGTGCTTCCGCATTTTTCCTGTTGCACTGCTGGCCTGTTACCGAAAATAACTTTGCATGTGTCGTTGCGGTCATGGCGCGTTTTACATCATTCGTAGCACGTTGCGCCTGCTAGCGAAAAGCGAGGTCTGACTGTTCGCTGTGTGGCATAAAGGGTGGTTTGTTTCTGGGAGTTGACATACATGCAGCTGCTTTCATCTGGCCCGACTGGGCACACTGTTGGAAGCTGCAGGAGCACAGAGTGACACCGAGAGAGGAGAGGGAGTATGTATACATGTACATGTATAATCAGATTTTTCTATTATTAATCTTTGTTTGTCATCAGTGTTCATTATGTTCCTTGCCATGCTTTCCCCATACATATACAAAATTTGGCATGCCAATAAAGCACTTGGATTTGATTGAAGAATTTGAATTTGAGTAAGTGCATTTGCTCCGATTAGTCAGTGGGCAGTCCCTCGCCTTGGCGCATCGTGCTGCCGACAGCCAGTCGCGGTGCAGCCTCTCATGTCTCCATGGCAACTGTGCTTCAGAGATACAGGGGAGGTGGAGACAGAGCAGAAGAATAAGAAGATAAAGAAGCCAGAAAAAAAAGGTTAGGGTAGAAAAAGAGGAAGAATCAATTTGTTGTTTTTTTTTCCTTCATTCTGGTGTGCGCATGCTGACTTTGCTGTCTGGCGAGACTGAGACTACCGTCCACAGTGAAAGAACGTTCCGGGCAGACAGGCTATGACATGGCTGCTGGGGGGGGGGGGGCAGATGGGGTGGGTGGGGGGGGGAAGCGCGGTCGTGCCGTTCCAGATGGAGTGGACCTGAGGTCCGCCCTTGAAAAGGTAATCACCCCTCCTTTTTTTCAGCATGTCTGCATCCTTAGTGTTTCATTAGCAGCTTTGGAGTTGTGTCCGCTACACAGCGGCTGGCGGGAGCATGTGGACGGAGTCATATAACGCTGTCATATTGTTTCCACATGAGAAATTTTACATCCTCTGATAAAATGCTGCCCCAGTGTTCATGTGGTTTTAAGGCAGTGGTGAACGATGGGAGCTGTTGTTTTGATTGAATGATGACACACCGTGGACTGGTTGACTGGGTAGAACAGTGCGTTTGCCAATATCATGTTAATATTGTGATGGAGAGAAATAAAACTCTCAGTTCCCTCCTTTTTTGGCTCAAAGGAAAATGAAGGGGGTGTGGCTGAATGAAGACCTGCGTGAATCTATAGCTCCTCCTTCGAGTTCCAAGCAGTGGTCAGGACTGACTGGACTATTTGATATTTGCAATGGCCAGGACCTGTTAAATTTGATATCCAGGTGTTGGCAACATCCATTGCCTTGACATGCGTTTGATGCTCTAATGTCAGACCTGTTCATTTGTGTTGTTAAGACCCAGGCCCTTAGACCGCAAGGTATGTTTGCAATAATGGTCTCTCTCTAAAGAGGACTAAGGCATATCGGTGTGTGCAAGAATATCTACAAAGGAAACAAAACAGTTACGACTACTTCCAAAATTCAAGGAGAGAAAGAGCGACCACCTCTCCTGACTACTCCAGCTTTCTTCAGGCCACCTCCACTGGTCTGGAATCATTCACCCTTTTCTCCATTTTAGGAGGACTTTGTACAGCTTATGAACGTTGTTACGTGTTAAAATTTCTTTTGTTTGGTACCCAGTGTTGCCCCCTTCCCTCTGTGTTTGGCGCTTTATTTGTTTTGAAAGATTCCTATTGTAAATAAAATAGTAGTGCCGGCACGGTGGTTTTTCTGTTGCTCTATTTAACCAGTGATGGTAGTAGGCTAGTTTTTTGTTACATCCCTGACCCCTAGAGGATGTAACAAAATTAATGAAACTATAACCAAAGAAAACCAAAAACACAACATAGTGGTGCCTTTTCTAAATCACTTCTGTGGGATTTTCAATACAGAAGAGTCATAGCCGGAGTGGATTTGGTCTTGCCTGGGGGTTTAAGCTGGTAAAGCTTGTTGGTCCAAGTGCTCTCTAGCACCCTCTCCTGGTCAGCATGGGCACCTGTAGGGGAATAAACTGAATGAATGCTGACTTCATCATCCTCAGACGGCTGAGGCTGTATGCAAATACGCGATCAGCGGTGCAGCTGTAGTGTAGAAAGAAGTGAGATTGTCGTGATCACATTTCTGTTGCTCTAGCCAAGTAGTTTGGATGGGATTGGGAAAGAGAGGGAAATATTGGTGGGGATGGTGAAATAAAAAAAAGAAACAAAGCATTAAACTGTCCAAATAAAAGCAGCAGAGTTGCAGTCCCTGGGGTACTTGGCTAATAATACTGGTAATTAGTTTTTGTTGTATTTGTTCGTGGCTTAATTCTGGTGACTATGAGGACCTATGAATGTGTGTATTAGTGCACAGAGAAGGAGGACAGCCTCTTTGAGAGAAGTGATAGCTCCTTTGGGATACAAGAGGTTTAACTTCTGATGCTACCAGTCCTGCGCTGCCAAGTATAATCTTGTTTCTGGTGACCAGGGTTGGGAGGGTCACTGTCATTTCAACTCAGAAAACTCAGAAAATGATTTTCAGTTAATTTCATTAACTTCCCATTGAGCTTTGTGGTCATTTTCAGTTCAAGTATTAAATTTAAGTTCATTTCAGGAATGGACGGAATTGAAATAGAACTGGCCCCGGACCTTTTAGCAATCGTATCAGGAAAGAAGGAGTTTTTCTGCACGGTGAATTTCTGAAGGATAATGAAGCCCTTCTTGAATTTGTTTGTAATGGCTGTAGATGTGAGGGTGGGTTAGTCTGAGCTGTTTTGGCTGGTCTGATATCCCTTATTTGGAGATGATCCCCCAGCATGCCCTTGCGCTGGGTTTCTGTGTGCGGTGGAGAGTCTTAGAGGCCGTTGGATGGGCCGTGAGCCATGGGGCAGCTCTGAGTCACGGGCAGCTCCTCGGGGGATTTCCGCTGAGCTCCAGGAGTGGACGCCATACCCTTAGCGATCTCCTCTCCCCTGCTCTTTTTTTTCCTCCCTCCCTCCGTCCTCCGCCGCTTGCTCTGTGGCGTACGGCGGAGGCTGCGGGAGACGTGAGCAGAAAACATTAGCCCGGTCCTGAGCTCTGGGGCTGAGCTACATCAGCCCGGCCTGCCGTACTCATCCCCCCACATCCACTGCAGGAAGAGAAACAGAAGGAGATAAATGAATCCCTTCCATTTCACTATAACCGGAAAAAAAGGCACATCTCAAACGCTGAGCACTAGCAGAGTCGTCAGCTCAGAATAGTAATTTGTACCTGTTGCTTAACCGGCTCTTGGCAGGCCCATAAATTTAGGTATGTTTATACTACAGAAACTGTCTGCTGGATCGATGTTCTTGGTGAGCATCAAGCCCGTGTTCAGCCCTACCCTCATTGACATGGGTCAATAGAATCCACTTCTTCTTTGTCATTTACTACTCGGAGACCTCAAAACCCGGTTGTAATAAAATGAAGATTTGTGCAGATGCATTATTATATGGGGTCCTGGCACTGCAGACATCTTGAACCTGCACCGACCAAGCAGGAACATGTGCTTTATGGGTTTCAGCCATCTTGAATGATCTGTCATTTTGAATTATATTTATCCTCCTCTTTTTTTCTGTGTGTTTTCTTAACCCTTCGGCTGATTCTTATGCAATTTTGCATAATGCTGCAGGGTGTCTAGCAACATCAATTTTCCAAATTTGTTTGCAATTAACAGCTGGGTGTTGATGTAGTGTGAAATTTCATTGGAAATTTTTAAACAATGCTTGGAGTCGGGGGGGGGGCGTGCTTGGAGATGGGGGTCATGATTGGCCCAAAGGAAATTCCACCAGGGAATGAGCTTTTGTCTGGGGCTGTTTGCCCCCACCCCACACACACACACTCACAGGAAGTGAAGCCTTCTAACTTCCTGTTAATCTAGACCGAACCCTCATAGATGACCTCCGTGTCACCTGTAGTACTAAGGCGTCTTGTAATTCTGATTCCGTGACCAGTCTTGTGTTTGTGTTTGGCACATGAGATTTGCTTAACTGAGCCTTCTGGCGCTAAGCCCCAGCTACCGCCATATGGTGTTGACAGGGCAGCGTTTGCTGCGGCTGCTCCGCGCCTCTGTCGGGGCACTCTGGAATTTGGTGGCTGAACTGTTTATTAATTATTACAACGATCCAGTGCCATTTCAGCAGATGCAAATATTTGAATGCAGTTAAAAGGACGTGTCAAGAAAGTGAAATATGGACGCACAAACTAAAATTTAAAAAAATACCACATCAATATCCGCCTTGTTCACTGTGCACCAATGTCAATAGTTTGTTTCGCACAGGATTCAATGAAGCGTTACAAAATAGCCAGGCTATAGGATCAGTTCTAGTTAAGATACCGTTGATGTATCATTAGGTAATATTTTTGACCAGAATTGCTTCAGTAAAATATCCAGCTGTATAAATGGATAGTGTGTAATATGTAGAGCAGTAAATCAATCTAGATCTACTAAATGCCTTAATTTAATGTTGTTTGAGTAGGTAGGCTTGGTGCTAGCATGAAACCTCTCTCTATTTTGTAGGCATCTGGACTCCACATGGTGAGAGTCCTGGCTTCCAAAGCACAGTTTGATTGATTGTAATAAAAAAAGGCAGCAATATTGCCGCGCAATGTTTTCATTATTTTTGATGGAAAGTTGATCTATGAGGTGAAACCTTGATTCATGAAGCAGTTTTAACTAAAGATGACACGACTTGACAAAGAGTCCATTTGGGGTGTGCAAAGAAATTGAAAAAAAGACAGCTAATATAGTGAAAGAAAAGTCCTCAAGTGATGCTGCTAGTGACATTTAAAGTAAGCAATTTTTATAGCATAGTTATTTATTTTTTGTCATTTTGTTTTTACCATATGAAATCAAGTATTAAACCTGTGTGCGGTTCTACTGTTTAGGGAACATGTTTGAACGTGATGTACGGCTATTGACATTATATCATTGAACTTGTTCACTGTAGGGCAACACATAAATACATGTGAGTCGTTGGAGTGGTTGGGTTTAGGGTTAGAGTGCCGCAAGTGTGTTTCAGGCTAATAGAGTCACAGTACATAGCCATATAAAAAATAAAATCCTACGAGCTATTATGTCATTAATTCCAGTTCACATAGCAACAGTTTCCATCCCACTTTTCAAAACAAAGCAGAAACAGGGTATGTCTGGAAAAAAGTTAAATAAACCAGCTATGTCAGGCAGAGGCTGGTGTGTGACATGTGACAGAAGCCTTGAGAGCTTTCCTGGAGGAGCGGAGAGCAGGAACTGGAGTTAATTCTGGGAGTGTGTGCCCTTCAATTCCCAGAGGTTCATTAATCCTTCAGAACGCGCCTTGCAGAGGAGTGCTGTGCCTTGTATTTAGTCCCTCCTGCTATGGTCCTCGGCCCAGAGGAGACGGCAGGCCTTCTGTGGGCTGTTGTGGACTGGAGCAAACATTTTTTGGCTTCTGGTTTGTCCCTTATGCCAAGCCCTTGTTCAGGGTTCCCTGGTTGCTCCTGGTGGATGCCTTTTCCTGACAGCGGGTGTGCTCGGTAGCTTTTGATCCCAGCTGCGAACAGCCTGTTGAGGGCAGCGTCCTCAGTTTTATTGGCTCCTCTCTTACCTGGTGGATCAGCAGAATCTGTGAGCCACCCTTTGACCCTTTAACCCCTACCACCCACCCGCCATCTCCGTCTTGGTGTGTGAGTCACATGACCCCTGTCTTACCTCTAGTTCCATGCTGGAACCTGAGGCTCATGGTCACATGTCCCATCTGTTGCTATGACCTGGCCTGTCCTACTACAGCGGTCTGCCTCTCCTGGCCTAAAGACCTTTTAACCTCCATTTTGGACCATTAATGCTTTGGATGCAATCTTCACTCCACGCATCTGGATTGTGGAAGGAGGAGATTAGATTTGTTAATTGTATTACAAAATATAATTATGGGCTCCTGAGTAGATCATCTGGTAAAGAAATCTGCTCTGAGTCATTCAAGATCTGACCAAGAATGTAATGCTCCAGATATCTATAGTTACAATACAACTGTCCATTTAGCTTCATTGACTATTACCCTAATGTCTGCCCTGATCTCTGTGTTACCCTCTGTTACCCTAACCTCTCCCCTGGTGTGTGCTAACTGTTAGTCTAACCTCTTCCCTGGTGTGTGCTAACTGCTAGCCTAACCTCTCCCCTGGTGTGTGCTAACTGTTAGGCTAACCTCTCCCCTGGTGTGTGCTAACTGCTAGCCTAACCTCTATCCTGGTATGTCCTAACTGTTGCCCTAACCTCTCCCCTGCTGTAGAGTGCTCCCTGTGTAGGTGTCGTGTACAGTAGTTGTAAGTTTTTCAAAAAAAGTCTCATAAATATAACGATGAGAAACAGCAGTTACGTGAGGACTTGGGCTCAGATTGTGTGTTCCTGTATTTTCCTGCGTCAGTAGTACCATTAAGACTATCAATGCACCCCTTTGTTTTAGGGGAGTTAGTGGCAGCATGAGCTGATTACCATGGAGGTGGACGTTATTACACAACTATTCTGTAACGAGACACACTGGTGACCAGTGAGCAAAGACCAGGCCCCGCCCTCCAGGTTTTCCTTCTGATAGATCTGTTAATAAGAGAGTATTCAGAAGGGCCGCCAATCGGACCCCAAAAATACCACATGGGGCACGTGCACACACACGCTGCCCACCCTCCCAGCCCCCGTATCCAGCCCTCCTCCATACCTCTTAAGACTCAGTTGTGTAATGTCCCTCAGGATAATCCTTCTTACGCTAAGCATGTTCTCCCATCATGTGATGCCGCTAATGACCCGGGACGCATTGTGGCTGCCCATGTTATTGTGTCCAGCGGCCGCCGGCTGTGGCAGGTGTGAGTTTCGCCTCTCCGCGCTGTATAAAAGCCTCGGCCACGTCCCGGAGCGTTAGTACGCTGGGCCGCCACCGCCAGGCAGGGCCGCCCCAAACCACGCATGGGTGTCTCTGGAATGCAACGCTCCTGGATTGGAGATTAGGAGCTCTACAGCCGGGGTGTAAACCTATGCCAAGAGCAACTTCTCGTTTAACCAGAAAAGGAATAAACCTTGGCTTTGTTGTTTTTCTTCGTGGTGAGGTGATGGGCGTGAATTAGGACTGACTCAACTGTCGAGGTTGTCTCCCTTCACTTGATGCTCGGCAGAAGCAGGTATCATGGTTGTGATTTCTGAGAAGGTTACATCTCTGTTGTGGCTTGACATGATTGAGGCTCATGATGTTCTGTGGCAGGCTCCCAACTTGGTGGATACTGTTAGTGTGTGCTGTGCTAGCTTGTATGATTCAGTCCAGTATAGGATACTGCCGGAGCAGTGAAGAGGATGTTTCATGTAACAAAACCAATAATCAGACCACAAACTATTGTCACTTCTCTCAGCCCAGTGATCCAGCACAATTCTTGCAGTATTGCCACACTACAGTGGCATCAGAGTAACAAAGCCTGGTGACTGTGGTTTTAGAAGATGTTCCTAGTGCTTATGAGATGCCGTTTCTCTTGCCTGGCAGGTTTCTCCTATGAGTTCGCTTGCAGTGGCTTGAGGTGTCTGGAATAGAAGCCTCAAGCTGGACTTCCTGTGAACCCAGCCCCCAGCGCCTCCCTCCAGCTCACCCCACAGCTAAACATGCTGATCAAGGAGTACCGCATCCCCATGCCCATGAGTGTGGAGGAGTACCGCATCGCCCAGCTCTACATGATCCAGGTGAGATACAAATCACTCAGCTCTACATGATCCAGGTGAGATACGCATCACTCAGCTCTACATGGTCCAGGTTAGATATACATCACTCAGCTTTACGTTCTGCAGGTGAGATACACAACACTTAGCTCTACAGTACACAGGTGAGATACAAGTCACTCAGCTCTACATGATCCAGATGAGATACACATTGCTCAGCTCTACATTATATAGATCAGGATCTTCTCAAACACGCACACACACATTCCTTAGAGTCATTTCAATGCCCTGGTGTCCTGCATATCTTGGAAGAAGGTCACCGTCAGGTACCCTACACCCTGTTCCACATAATGCTAGAAAGTAAGGTTGAAACCACATACGTCTTGACACCAGTGATGACGTGAATGGCGAAGAGTACACTGTGGTTTTTCTAGTTTCTGATGCAGATCTTGTGCTTTAGTGTTTTAGCTATTGACTCCATTTAACGTTGCTCTCAGACAGCGCTGTTCGATAGGGACTACTGAGACTCCCCTGCCCCTATATTTTGCTCACAGACATAATTTTTCCAGATATAACATAGCTGCACATATAAGCTAGGGCAGATTTTTGACTTTTTAAACATTCTAGCTGTTTGTGGACAGTGTGGGCATAAGTAAACCAACAGAATGGCTATATCTGTATTTTCCTCTGTATGCTAACAGTCAAACTTGCATTTAGTAACAGTCAAATTCAGCAAGGGGGGAGGAGAAGTAAGAGAAACACCCCCCGCCTGTAAACAGTGTTTACCAGAATCCGGCTTGTGTTTGCCAGGACCTGTAGTACCCTGTGGCAGATTATTTTGAACTTTGTTGCTGTATTTTTGTAATAAAGCTCATTTGTCCAAGACACAATGATGAAAAACAGGGAGTAATCCAGGAGATTATGGATAACTATCCTGCCGACAAATATATAGCTTCGCAAAAGCACCCTGCATTGAGGAGTTGCTCTTGTTGCCGCAGCCGCTGTTGTTAGGATCACCATTATTGTCGTCCAGATGTCTGTGCCAGGAGTGGCTGAGAAAGCAGACCTAACCGGAGCTATTTTAATGGAGGAGAACAGTGTGTGCCTGTGTGTGTGTGTGTGTGTGTGTGTGTGTGTGTGTATGTGTGCAAGCGCTGTCTGTGGCCCTGGGGACGAGGCTGTGTTTCTGCTCTTATCCTCTCTAATGACATTAAGGTCATTTCCCTGAGGCTTAAAGCACCTTGTGGGAAAGTGTATAGTGTGAGAAAGCATGAGGGCGAAGGCTGGGCCTGGACCTGGGGAACGCACAGTGTCTCTGTGGCCTACAGTACCACTCCCCAGCCTCTCAATGCTGCCTTTCATTCACAAATTACATAAATAGTTTTTGCTTTCGCTGTAGTAGGTATAATATCCCCTAGTTACATAATTTAGCTTAAGCACTGCAGCATTTTCAGACTAGACAATATAATGGAAACACCAAATGAAACAGGAATCATTTGACATAAATAACAAATACAATGACGCTACACATGCATGATGCGTATCAACGCCTGAGGTTTTATTTTTTCACCCCCTTATTTTACTCCCATTTTCCTGCTACCAAAAACAAACCCATCAGCCTCAGCAAAGTACCCAGGTCCCACAAACTAATGGAGGAAAGACTGACCTCATGACCTCCTCCTGTAGTTCCTGTAACTCATTCTTCGCATTTCAGATGCATCCTCATTTACATATTGCCTAGGCCATCGGAGGAACAAAGTTGACACATGTTCTGTTCACCTGCTTGACCAGGTGGTCAGGAGTGGTCACTGTAGAGTGATGGCACTGATGACGCTTAACCATCTTTACCGCTGTGTTTCCATGGTGATGCTGAGCCGGTTGTTGCCTGGCCAGCGCAGACCTGCGGCCATAGCTGGTGGTGGCTCAGCTTGAACACCCAATTTCAGAACCCACAGCTACACCATGAAGGTGCGATCTACTATATGAGCTATCTGGACATCCTATGCTAATGTTTATATGAATTACTGATATGATGTTGCTGTAGCAGACATTTTAAAATTAACACTTTAACACGTCAGATCATATACATTTCGAAAGAGGTCAAACAGTGTTTCAGTTGCAGAAATAGCAAAATGATTTTATGTGTCAAGGGAAGCTGTGTTACAAATCATGATGGCACATGCCAACTAAGGAAAAAAGCATTTGGAAAGATGCCATGTGGTTACAAGTTGAAGGTCGCTAAAGGTCAAAAGAAGCCTTCAGTCTTTTCCCAACTGTTAAAAAAAGCTGTGGATTTTTGTGGTATGAATCATTGGCTGTGATAATTATTACTCTGCATGGTAGAATTATGGCCAAGGAGTGAATCCAGTTTAGGCAACCAGGGTCACTCTTTTGAGTTAACATTGATTCCTTAAGATTTTCCCAAGTTCTAAGATGATACATACCCCATAGATGCTGCTAAATGTATTCACACAACTTCCAAGGACTCTTCAATCATCTGATCTAAACATCATTCAAGTTGTTGAACTTCCCATAAAGTTCCAAAACTCTGGAGTGCAGAGTAGATTCTTACTTCCATCATCCTTCAAAAACTGGATGTTTCCCTCCAGGAGAATGGTCTAATATCCCATTAGACACTGTTCTAAACTTGCATAACAGTATTCCCAGAAGGATTGGAGCTGTTCTGAAAGCAAAGAGTGGCTAAACTGCTCAACTCCTTATTTGTTAATAAATATGTAATCTAAAGATGATCAAGGCTGAACTAAAGTGGTGCTCAGTGTAGGCACTGTGATGTCATAGAGACAGTAGCGTTTATGGATGAACCAGGAAGACTGACCTTTGATTGACTACCATTTAAACAACAAAGATGCTGAATTTGTAAATGTGGTTCATGGCTTTCGCTTCCATCTCCATGTAGGGGCAGGTTTGTTCTTGGCCCCAACCCTCCAGGCAGAGGAGGACCATGGGCAACTGGTATGTGTCCAAGAGATGTCCCAGCGGGGTCAAGGTCTCAGCTGCTCCAGAGATTTGAGCGATAAGGGACAAATGAAAATCACTGCAGCTGCGAGGCCCGCGGCCCATGCTTTATTCACTACGCTGCTTTACTCGTCTCTCAGGCCGAGGCCCCCTGTGGTCCTGACCCCACCCCTCCATCCCCAGACACCACACACCTTCCGCCTTTTTCAGACAGGACTTCAGATTCTTCATTGTGATGTGTAAATGGTCGTAAGGCATTGGTAAGCGTGTCGGCATGGAGCGCAGTGATGCGTTCATGTTGTAGAATGTAGAATGAAGTGTGTTGCACAGCAGCAGCAATGAGCTCACCAGGTAGTATCGGACCAGTCACTCTGCAGCACTGAGCAAATAAACATTTCAGTCTCATTTTGCTAATGAGCCAAACGTAGCCAACAGAATAATGACCTCATATATATTGGTCCAGGGGCATAGCTAGAAATTCTGTGCTCTGTACAAAGCAGGCTCTGAGGGCCCCTCCACTCTTTATGAAAAAAAAATCTCAGATTTTCGTGGGCCCTTTCAAACCCTAGGGCCCTGTGTACTTACAACCCTTTTTCCCCCTGGTGCTATGCCCCTGGTCATCATAGAAACTTTCAGATCTCAAAAAGATGTCCTTTGAAATGTTTTCAGCATTCTGTGTTTTAAAAAATTGTTTCTTGTCAAGAGACCGTTTTGTAATGGCAATGCTTTTAAGTGCAGTGCAGGAGTTGACCTTCGTCCCATTGCCCTCGTATAATTTCACTCCGGGCTGTTGGTGCAATTTAAGCTTGCTGAGAAATAAGAAGAGAAAGTGGCAACGTGTCTGTCATGTGAAGAGTAGAAGGCACACGATATCTGCAGTCACAGTATCTATGAAGACTGGCTCTGCAGCAGTGACAGAATTAGCGTGGATCAGTCAGATAACACCAGTCCTGGGTCACATCATTATTTCAGCTAATTAAACCCTGTAGACAACAGCTGAATTCCTGCAAATCTCTGATAACTTACACTTATACCAATAATTACTACAAGGTTTTTCTTTTAATATGAACGTACATTTCATTCTCCGACATGATTCTAGAATTCTCAGTGACCTATTTGAGTACTTTCAAATGTTACCAGCATCTGAAGATTTGAAATGTAAATACAAGCATTTGACAATGGTCTGGATAATATAAAACGGGTATTTGGGATGTACTGTATAAAATGGTCGTGAAGTGCCAGAAAGAGGGGCATGAGGGATGAATAGGGCTGTCTAGCAGTGCTCTGTGTTTTATTTGAGCTCCAGGCATAAATCTTGGTGCAGGTGGAGGGGATTGATGCTGGCCAGCACCCCAGGCTGCTGTGGGCTGTCAGCAGGCTAATGAAGTGCTGGGGGCTGTGACTGGAGGCAGACCGGAGGGGCGGCTCCGGGGCTCTGCTCACTGTCCAGGCTCAACGCTGATGAGCGGGCAATTTGCTAATGAATAGACTTCTTCATGTAATAATAAAGGCAGGGCGGGGGCTAACTGGTGCCGCTGTGTCAAATTTGCAGGCAGTATGAGTCACAGGCTGAGCCCGCTGTGCTATCCAATCACTGGTGCTCTCTCAGAGCAGTGCTGATCTCTGCTGCCCAATCACAGGAGCTCATTCATCTCTGGCAGTGCTGTCTCTACAGTATGGAGATGTTCACGCTAATATTCTCAGTGCTGTCTCCAATGGTCCTTGTGGTCCTGTCTCATGCCTGAATGTTGAGTTTAGGTTTTTATGTCTGAAGACAATGAGAGCTGCTGTGATTGAACAGGCCTCCCTGGTTATTACTGACTCTGGAGGTATGAGCAGCAAATGTGCCCTGCCTGTGATTTTTCCACACTGCAGATGCCACACCCACCTCAAACACCCTGTGCTGTCAGAGGTGCACAAAGTCAACATATGATCAGTTCATCGGCCCTGCAGGTACTGGCCAGCTAGGAGAGGACACCATGACATAGAGAATTTAACCTAGGGTAACCCCTATTCTACCCTGGTGAGGCTGAACCTGGAGTTTCCCCTCCAACCTACAGCTGCATTCAAAAGCAGGCCGTTTCCCCCGAAGCCTCATCCGCATCTTATTTTCCCCATATCCGTTTGCAGAACTGCAGCTGATACTGCTCTATGCCTCATAACAGCTTGCAATCAGGGTAAATCAAGAATGAATGACAAAGAAATGCCTTATTGATCTTCTGCTCTATTGAAGATAATAACCATCCTCAGTCTCCTCCTTTCCTCAACCTTCCTCCCTCTCCCTCCCTCTTTTAGTCTCTGTTTCTTTCTCTCAAACTCATTCCTCCCTTTACTCTATCTATCTATCTCCCTGTCCCCTCAAGTAAAAAAAAAAAAATGTAGAGTAGACCTTCTCTCTCTCCATCTCTCCTCCACTCAGCTGAAGAAAAGAATGTCCTCGCGGAGGTATCCACTGGTCTTTGAGGATTTCATTCTGCAGCATGTTGTCAGGGAGCGGCTGTCACGCACTCTGGGTCATGAGATTGGCCCTTCCTCTGTGCCTAAGACCCTTCACCTATCCAGGGCTCTAGAGAGCAGGTCAACGAACTTCCTTATCTTTTGTCCAACCCTATTTCCTGTCAAAACAAGATGTGGAGCTGAGGCTAACTCTGGGTTCACTAGCCATGATCATGTACACTGTAACAACACGTATACTATTTAGTAGAGTCAAAGTATCACCTCCCCCCTTTGCATTGTGGGATGGGCTGATGGGAGCTGAAGAGGGCCGAATAAGCTTCAGGTTATGTGCTGGCTGTTGTGCGTCATATTATGGGATGCCTGACTGCCTGTAAAGCTAACTCACTGCTGTCCCTTGATGGAATGACGGCACTTTGTATTCTAAAGGGCTGCCGCTGAAAGGATCCACAGCTCACCATGATGTCCTGAGGGTCCAGCTTTTTTTTGAGGATCCTCCAGATTGTGACCACTCACTTACATTAGCAGACCGCAATGGAGGGAAAACACAAACTCTTCAGCTGGCAACCATGCAACAATGTGGGGAGAGAATTTGCATTGCTTAGAGTGTGGAATTTACTAGCAGGCTGGTGTGAATGATGAATGCTTCCCTGGCTTTAGAGTTGCTGGGCTACACAAAGGAGAATTGCAGTCACAATGTTATCTGTGAGGTCACACTGCCAGCTGTGAGGTCACACTTCTCTGTGAGGTCACGCTGGGGGTGGGGCCACACATATCCAAAGGGGGTCCAGGTCCCATCTGAAGAACAGATCAGTAAAATGCACCAATTCTTGGATGCGGAAATGCAGAGAAGTGAGCTTTGGTCAGTAGATGGACACATTCTGGACGCTAATTAAAATCTGGGCTGTCATTAATTGGTTTAAAGTGCGGAAGGTTTATAGCAGTTTGGAATCAAGCGCTTAATTACTGTATGTGTGCGACTGCCGGCATTGTTATAGCTGTGTGTCAGCACAGAGGGTCACTCCCACCAGATCTTGTCGGTGAGACACTGCATTCCTTTCCAACAGAGGGGTGTGGTTCTTCCATCAATACTTTTGAAATTCCTGTCTGTAGTGCAAGTATAGCAGGTTCTCAGTGACACAATTGCAAGGTAGTCTGGAAAAGGGTTTCTGCTTAACAGCACGACGAGAATTCAGTGGGGGATACCCAGATGGGCTCAAAAGCACTGGCAGGATCCACTGTTCTGGTGCTGTGTGCAGGTGTGGGTGTATCACCCCCCCCCCCAACTTCCTCAGCCAGAATCACAGCCAACCAGAGAAATCATAATGTTCTATGAGCTGCTTCCCGTCATGCATACAAGAATATTGATATGTTTTCTATATAATTTTTATAGATTTTTATGCTCCTAAGCTTATTCCTGGAATAACGCACTGGAGAAAATGTCTCGACACAGACATGGAGATATACACGTTGAACAAATTTGGAAGGGGATAAAACATGCAAAGAGTGACAGCTGTTGACAGTCTGCATGGTGTTACAGTGTACAGTATGCACACATTACAGAAAGGAAGAAAAAACAATCTAGATATTCTCCTGGTCATGCAATTGTACGTTTATAAACAAAACATTAAATGGACGTCTTCGCCCTTTGACTTGTGCCCCTAATGCAGAAAAAGAGCCGGGAGGAGACATGTGGGGAGGGCAGTGGTGTGGAGATCCTGGAGAACCGGCCGTACACGGACGGGCCCGGCGGCTCGGGCCAGTACACGCACAAGGTGTACCACATCGGCATGCACATCCCCAGCTGGTTCCGCTCCATCCTGCCCAAAGCAGCCCTGCGCGTCGAGGAGGAGTCCTGGAACGCCTACCCCTACACCCGCACACGGTGAGACCCCGTAAAGGATACCCCTACACCCGCACACAGTGAAACCCCGTAAAGGATACCCTACACCCACACACGGTGAGACCCCGTATAGAATACCCCTACACCCATACACGGTGAGACCCCGTAAAGGTTACCCCTACGCCCGTACATGGTGAGACCCCGTAAAGGTTACCCCTACGCCCATACACGGTGAGACCCCGTAAAGGTTACCCCTACGCCCGTACACGGTGAGACCCCGTAAAGTCCTCATCGAGTTCCTGTATGAGGCAGGGCACATACAGAAGCTGCTATACTGCAGCTGTGGATCTGGGCTTGTGGGGCAGATGAGTTGACTTGCTTGGCCCGCCACATACAGGCGATGCTGGGAAGCTGAAGTGGCTGCTGACAGTTTTATCAGACAGTGATAATGGTTCCCCAGACTGTCCGGATCATGGCATTTACCACTCAGCCTGGAGCGATGCTGAAGACCTGTGGCTGCCTGGCTGGCCAAGAACATACCATTATAGCACTGCCTCTACCCAGCACTCTAACCACATCCTACCACTGCTCTACCCAGCACTCTACCACACCCTACCACTGCTCTACCCAGCACTCTACCACACCCTACCACTGCTCCACCCAGCACTCTACCACACCCTACCACTGCTCTACCCAGCACTCTACCACACCCTAACCTAGGTCGCTGTGACACCCTGTCACTGCTCTAACCCAGCTCTCTGTGACACCCTGCTGTAACCCAGCTCTCTGTGTTAGAGAGCACTGACTCTCTTACAGTAGAGGCACAGATAAGCGGTTGTGGTTTCCCATAGACACACACAGCATAGAGTTGAGTACAGGCTGATGTAGCATCTTTGCATAGCGGTGAAACGTTGTGACTCTGGCTGATCCTCCTTGTCTTCCACAGATACACCTGCCCCTTTGTGGAGAAGTTCTCCATCGACATTGAGACGTACTACAAGCCTGACACAGGGAATCAGGTGGATGTGTTCAACTTGTCGCCCGCAGAGCGAAGACAGAGGACTCTAGGTGAGCGCTCCTCGCGGCTTCTCACAGATCTCACAGCAGCTGCCGACTCTGACTGTATCTCTTAATCATAGTGGACAGTACCAAAGCTGGCTACTCCCTGTCTGTTCCATGTAAACACAGTGTTACATTCATGGTGTTTGTGGGCACATAAAAACAAAGGTAATACCCAGAAATAGATAAAGATAACCACCACCCAACCGGTTGTGTTGAAACAACAAGTGGATTATGCAGTTGAGCTGTAGTCTTTAATATGTACAGAGTGTGGCACCTCCATACTGTAAGGAGACTGAGCTGGATTCTGATTTAGCATTCGGTACCTCCACACTGTAAGAGGGTACAGCTGGGCTGTAATTTAGCAGCTGGTACCTCCACACTGTAAGAGGGTACAGCTGGACTGTAATTCAGCAGCTGGTACCTCCACACTGTAAGAGGGTACAGCTTTGCTTGCTGCAGCAGATGGAGAGGCCAGGTAAGCAGCTGAAGCTGACACAGAGCTCCTGCAAGAGAACACACCAGTCACCCCGTTACATAATCTAACCCAACCTGCCGAGACGCACTGCTGAGTTACCACAGCGCCCTCTACTGGCTGCTTTGTCACCACATGCGACTCCCCGCTGGCTCCTGCTGCACCCTTGACAGCAGGAGCGTCTGCCAGCATGGAGGAACAGGGTTCGCTGGAGGAGGGGAGAGATTGCCTCTGTACAGGAACACTGAGTTTAGTTGTAAGGCTTTGGGCAAATGTGCCATGTGTCCAAAGTCATTCACTCCTCATGATTTTGGGTGGAGGGAGATGTTTGATGTGTGTGTGTGCGTGTGTGTGTTTTACCCCGGTCCAGATCCGATTGACATTGTGAAGGACCAAATTCCTCCCCATGAGTACTTAGCCGAGGAGGACCCCAAGCTCTACAAGTCAGTGAAGACCAAGCGGGGCCCGCTGAACGACGACTGGATCGAGGAGTTCAACAACAACCCGGGCAAGATGCCCATCATGTGTGCCTACAAACTGTGCAAGGTGGAGTTCCGGTACTGGGGGATGCAGTCCAAGATCGAGCGCTTCATCCACGACGTCGGTATGTAAAAACAGGGAACGCGGGGAGGACAGTGTACCACAGCGGGGGGGCGGTACCTGTTACGGATAGACGATTGGGAAAACTGTTCACAGTGCGTCCACAGCTGGGGGTCTTCATCGCCCATACGTGTAAAGCGTGACATTAGCCTCACTTGACCCGGTGTAGCTGCAGTACGTATCAGCCTATTGGCTGTGTAGAGTTTGATGTTGAGACTGCCACAGGGAAGCCATATTGTCCCATTGCAGAGTAGCTCTGTAGTTATGAAATACTTATAATCGGTTCACATTTTCTGTAAACATCCTGACCGCAGAAGCCCAAAAATTATGCATGGCTTCTTATCAAATGAGACTATATATCCTTCAAAGTTAAGCATACTTATACATTTTATAACCAAAACATTCATGGTAGTACTAGGCCATAAATGCATTAAGCGTTGTGTTTTACCCAAACACGGAAAGAACTAAAGTAGCTTATGCTCCTTTTTCTCTTGTTTTAATGCAGAGCTGTGGCTCGCCAGGATGTGGATTTGTCCTGAAGAGACCACAGCTTGTAGAGGCTTATTTTATCCTGGATGCTGATCTTTTCTGTGCTGTTTGCATGTGTTGTAAATCTTCTGAGACTCCCGTTATCACAGAGAGTAGGCGGGTTGGCAGATGCGACCCAGTCCAGTGGAAATTTTGAACATATGGATGCCTGGATCTATCTCTGTAATCATTAACCAGCTCTTAATGAAAATATATTAATGGTGGAAAAATCTGAAGGAAACAAGACACGAGCGAAGGCTTCGGCCCCTGGAAAATTCCAGGATAAATTAATTTCCTTGTTATGGATTTCTAGTCGTGTTCCACGTTATTGATGTGGTGTTTGCTTGCTCTTGGGTCGAGTTGCTAAGAGCTTGCATGATGCCAGCCTCCACTGCAGTGCTGGTCATTTATACTTATTTCCCAGACCCTCCCATCTCGTACAAACTGAGACTGTGCAATAAATATATCCATAATTACACTCAGGAGCGACGCTGAAGAGTACATATGTAACTCAGAAACATTCAACAGATGTTCATGTTTCATGTTTCCCCCTTTCTCCCCAGGCCTGAGGAAGGTGATGGTTCGGGCCCACCGGCAGGCTTGGTGCTGGCAGGACGAGTGGTACGGCCTGACCATGGAGGACATCCGGCAGCTGGAGCTGGAGACCCAGCTGATGCTGGCGCAGAAGATGGCCCAGTTCAGCTGCGCGGAGGAGGCCACCGAGGCCAGCGCCGCCGCCACCCCCGACAAGGCCCAGGAGGCCAAGGAGGCCATCAGCTCCATCGAGGCCGAGGAGCTGCCCGGGGGCGGGGCCGACACGCTCAACACCCGGGCGGAGCTCACCAAGCAGTGGTCCACCTCCTCCAGATCCTCTCGCTCCTCCAAGAGAGGTGGTGAGTGGAGCTTTGCTGTAGTCCTGGGCCAGAGCAGGTTAGGGTTAGGCCAAGGGGCAGGATTAGGGTTAGGGGCAGGGCTGGGTTAGGGTTAGGGTTAAGGTTAGGGTTAGGGGCAGGGCTGGGTTAGGGTTAGGGGGAGGGGCAGAGTTAGGGCTAGGGGCAGGGTTAGGGTTAAGGTTAGGGTTTGGGGGAGGGGCAGGGTTAAGGTTAGGGTAAGGGGCAGGGCTGGGTTAGGGTTAGGGGCAGGGAAGACTTTGTGGGAGGTTAATTAGTGTTAAGGGCAGGGATGTGCAGACTGCTGGGATAGAGCATATCATAGCCGAGTATATGAATGTTGTTATATATCTTCCTTTTTTTCCTGGCTGAGTCAAAGAAAACTTGCAGCTGCAGGTAAAGGCATGGCCAAAGGGAATGCATAGCTGCACCATGAAAACCTGCCTTTAAAAACGTTTCACACAACCACTTCTTATAGTATATTTATATAACACCTGTCTGATGCTCTTGCACAACAAAACCCCAGGTCCCTGATCTTGTAAGACATTCCTTTTCCATGTCCCAGAATGCTCCTTGTCACAGGATCATTGTGTTATCATTACTATATCCCAGCATCCTTCACCCTGGGGGAGGTTCTACCCAACCTTGTTTGTGGCAGCAGCTCTTTTGTCACCAGTCAAGATAACAAGCTGCCTGAAGGCCTGTCTCTACTGCCCCCTCTCAGCCTGGAGTGGAAGTGCAGATCCCCAGGTCCCTCTCCTTGTGTGTAGCGCATGGGACATTGACATGAAAACAGGCAGCTCTGTTCCTCTGTTCTCCCCGTGTCAAACAATAATTATACAGGATCTAGGTTTGTTGTCCGCTCACAGATCAGCTGCCCATCAAGCAGATATCTGACAACCCTTTCATCCCATTGTGTCACTGAGAAAGAGTGACTGACCCTGGAGAAGGGTCTTTGTGAGAAACTCAAAGTTTGCATTTTGTTATATTTCTTCATCCCCACATTCAAACAGAGTAGCTACAATGAGCTGTGCATGGCCCCCATGCCTATACCATGGTGCAGAGGGCAGCCCATGTTAACATGCCTCATGTTCACATTCCCCTCATTGAACACAGCGTGGGTATCTTGTCACACTGCCCTCTGCTGGCAGGAGGAGTTTACTGCCAGTCATTCTCATGCCTTCCATTGGTTGAAATCAGCCAAATAAACCAACTGGTCATTGCTTCAACTATCAAAATGTAGGCATTCTGGAGAGTACCTTAAATGTTTGGATTTAATTTCTTATAGTATTGTTTTTATTGCGCTCTGGTCACATGTCACATGAGCTTCGTTCTCCCTCATGCTCTGTCAGGGATGTTTAAAGCAGCATCTCCTGTAAGGCACTCATGCTGTTTGTCTGTCCTTTTTCTGTTTGTCCCTCCAGGGAGCCCGTCACGCCACAGCATTTCAGAATGGAGGATGCAGAGCATCGCGCGGGACTCGGATGACAGCACTGACGAGGAGTTCTTCGATGCGCACGGTAATTACTCCCCCCCCCATCCCCAACCCCTTCCTCCCACCCTGGTGTCTTAGCATAGAGCACAAAATGTGAAATGCCTTCGGCTCTGTATGCATGTCTGACTCTCAGTGCATTCTTTTGACACAGATCATTTTTTATGCTACCCCGATACCCAGCAGCCACTGGGCCTGCAGATGCAGTGAGCTGGTTTTTTTTTTTGATAGACGTCGGTTACAGTTGCGAGGCACCTGCTCTAAACCCAGTGAGGGGTTTTTGTGGGTGACGCTGACCCTGCGCTGAAGAAAAACGCATTCCTCATCCGCCCTGAGTATCTGTTTGTTTTCACTGTTGCCCTCCGACTGTGTCGAAGGAAAGAACGACATATTGTTTCTCCACTGTTGCCTGAAGTGGTCGGCCACATGCATGCAGCCTCAGGGTGCCATTGAACCAGATCTTTGTCAGCTGAGGAGCGTCTTCGCTTGAAAAGTTAAAGTGTGTGTGTGTGTGTGTGTGTGTTTTGTGTTTGAGAGAGAGAGAGAGATAGAGAACATGCGCTTGTGTTTGTCAGTGAGTCTGTCTGTGAATGTGAATAATGAAATTCCCTTTAGTCTAAAATATGTTGTATATATTCTGAATTAACAATAAACTATGTTTATTGAATTTTTTATCCAGATTTTACAATGATGATGTAATTTTCAGATGTTTGTCTACTTTGTAGGTTGTATTTGTTCCATATTAATCAAAAACATTACATCAATGGATGAAAATGGAAATGTATAGTAATTTCAAAATATGCACAGCCATGCCTGTTTTTGGCTCTTTTCAATTGTATTTCCAGGACAAGCTTGAGGATATCTTGACTAAAAAACTGTGAAAATCTAGAGATGAATTGAAGCGAAGCTTTCATTTGTATTCAGTCCCCTGTTTCTGAGTCACTGCCTACTTAGAAATTCTCTCTCTCGAATTGCACACTTTTTGGTGAGGCTCAAAAAACGCCCAGTAGAGGATCTTACACATTTTCAATTCATAGGTTTTATATTCTGACTTGCATCTATATTTCTGTCATTGAATACATAAATCTGATTTTCTGTGACATGTAGACGCACAATATATTTAAATTATTTCTATCTGTTTACTGCTGTCTTCACAATCTGGTAATGGGGCTGGGAGAGACACGTCTGTGACAGCAAATTCCCATGCAGTTTGAGAAACCCGAAATTCACTTGGGGAAAGTTTAAAACAGCAAAAAAAGACCCAATCCTTAGGCAATTTTATATTTCATGACAATGAATCCATTTTTGTATTGCTTTATTAATGGTTAGCAGCACCTCATATAGCGTACTGTATAGCCTTTCTTGAATATGAACGAGTCGGACCTTGAATCGACTTTAATCAAGAAATCAGTGAATTTGTGTCATGGGTAAGTGTGAAAACCAACTTAAAGCACTATAACAATGTTCACAAATAAAACCCTTCATGCTGTTCTATTCATTAGCCTGACTGACTTGGAATTATACTGTAATACAGACATAAACATCATGTGACTTGCATGTATGCACAAGGGTGCATCACGCGACAATCAAGTGCCAAGCAAGTCTAAAACACAGGTCAAACACGAGAAAAAACATGATATTTAATAAGCATTTGTGACTCAAAGTGGATTAGCATGAAGACAATTTTAAAACCAATTGGGTTCTATAAAGATGATGGATTCTGTTGGAGTTAAACTAATAGGAGGGAAGACAGTTATCAAAACACATCTATGTTTCATTGGGCCTCAAGCATCAGTTTTAAACAGATTTGATTGTATCTCAAGCGTAGGAGTAATGTAAGCAATATTTCTGCATTCATCAATATTTTATTGCATAATTGGGGAAAAGAAACCTATTCCTTGAATTTGCAAACATAATTCAATGATAAAAATGAATAATTCAATTTCAAAATGTGTTGTCATATCTAACTGCAGCTCAGAAGCTTGTTTGCTTGGTTGAAAATAAAAAAATAAGACATATAATTCACCCTAATGTGGTAGACTTTTGTAAGACATCAGAAATTCAATAAATCCCATTTCTTCCTGCAGAATTTCATGGCAGTTTTTTTTACAGTATTTTTGATAATAATCCACAATTGGCTCAAAATGTTTGGAGACCAAGATTTCGTCAGGAAAAATTGGGTTTGCCAGAGAGACAGGTGCATAATAGGTATCAAATACAAACTGATGTTTGAAAATCAGCTTTATGAAATCCATACGTTTAATCTCTGCTATAAACTGCTCCCTCCCAGATACTCAAAATTAGCACATTAGAAATGCAAATCCAGCAGACATATGAACACTACCGTAATGGAGTAGTCCATAACACTGAGTTATGTAGTGTACCTCTGAAATTTACATCAAAATATAAATATAATTTGAAATAAATATAAATATTAAATAGGTTTAAATGGCTACAAACAATTTTTGCAATACTAGTCAGACCAGCAAAATGTTTTCCTATCAATTAACATAGGTGAACACCTCAATAAGTAACATATACCAGCTATTAATTGAAAAACATATACCAGCTATTATTACTCTCTTTTGCAGCTACAAACCTTCATAATAATTACCAATCAAACCATGTCGCAGCTTGGCTCTTCTATCAACTAAAGTAACACAGATTGTGCAGTGCATAAAAACACAGGACTAGTATCTCACAACTGCCAAGTATGCCATTAAACTATCCATCTTGGACTTTCAGAAACTAAAATCCTACAGACGACGACAAATTCTAACATGTATGAAACTGAAAGCTGTCAACCAAAAAGGTCTAGCTAGAGGGACAAATGAGCAAGAGTATGAGGAAGCTAGTGAGGATTTTCTTCAGGGAACACCTAATATTACTAATTTTACATATAACAATGCATAAAATGAATCTTAAAAATAGTAGGAGATTTTGCTCACTGTTTTATTGGCCCCCTGAACATTTTAGTTGGAGAGGTTTTTTTGCATTTTGGATTTTTGTTTTCAAAAGTGGGTTTGATTTGTTGCAGATAAATGCTTCCGTTTCTTATTAGTGATAAGACAGGTAATAAGAGATACACATTTGAGGTATATTTATATAGACATATACATGCATTTATTTTTCATATGGCATATAACTATTTTGCTGTATAGCACATGACTGACACTGAGAAGCGCATAGAAGAAGGATTTAATTTGCTATATATCTTCACTTTATCATCCACTTATTTATACAGTTTGATAATGGTTTTGCATCTGCAGTGTGGAAAAAAGTGACCATTGCTGTGGTTTGAATCTCTGGATGTGGCTTGGGGAGGGTTGCTGCAAGACACTAAACAATACATCCCACTTTTGGTGGGGAAATATGCGCAAAAAATAGACACAACCAGGTAGTTCTGTCCATAAGGCTCTGATAGTTTTCTTGAGTTTTTCATAGTCACTCTTTAATTGTTCTTTTCATCAGATGCAAACTGATTTATCTGAATACCTATCATGAATAGATCAGCAGGTTCATATTAAACATGAGTATCGTTAGAAAATGCATTTGTAATGATTTCCCTGCTTACGGCTGCTGTGTACGTTTGCACGTAATGTATTTATTTTGGTTGTTTTTACTGTTCCACCAGAGGACCTGTCTGACAACGAGGAGATCTTCACCAAGGAGATCACCAAGTGGAGCTCCAACGATCTCATGGACAAGATCGACACTGTTGACATGGACGAATCCCAAGGTATGCCGGAGATCGACTACCTCGTTGATATTCTGGTTTACATTACGCTACTTGGCTGTGTATGAACCACCAAATGAACCAATAGCAGATTCAGCAGGTTATACATGCTGCAGAGGACCAGAGCAGTACTGCAAAAGCACCTGTGCATGTATATGCTGTTATTCTGTGCTGTGCTACTCATATTTAGCATTTTATACCAAAGTGCAGTGCAGAGCCTATCAGAAACTAGTGAGCTATTTTGCATGTACTTCTCCAGCAATGCTCTGTTACGCGTGTAAACAGTTGAGTATTGCTAGGTAACACAGAGATTCATACATTGTTTAATCTCACTTCTGTGGTAGTGCATTGAAGGAAAGTGTTTGGGCAGGGATGTACAAAAATAACAACAATGATTTAACTTTATTATAAAGTGCTTTTCATACGTTATGTTCAAAGGGCTTCCCACATGAGAAGCAAAATGACAAATAGACGAAGAATTCGCAACAATACCGTACAATAAAACTGTGTACGTTAGTTAGAAAAGACTGTGTAAACATACAGGGTCTGCTGGTTGTTGTTGTTACTCAGTACTTCATTGAACAGTTTAAGCTGTTGATTACAGTGAACTCACCTCAGCTATGTTCTAGGGTTTCAACTGGTTTTTAATTTTAGGTTGAAAATTAAACCCTGCAGTAGGGCAACATGTGCTACCCCACTGCTTGGCCTCTTAGCTGGAGCCCACTGCTTGGCCTCTTAGCTGGTGATTATGCACTGTTGAGTTGTGAGGCAAAAACAGTGAAATCTCTCTGGTGTAGTATTGGGAGAATGAAACAGCCTATCCGTACGTGTGTTTGCAGGAGACATGTACCAGGAAACAGGAGAAGAGTACTCCGGCCCAGCCAGTGGGGAGAGGCTTACTGAGGTACGTATCGAAGTTCTGAACTGGACCCTTCATGACCAAGAAACAACTTAAAAATAAAAGAGGAAATAACATTACAGTCATTTAGCTGACACTTTTATCCAGGGTGATTTATGGTTGATTGGGCTGGCTGGGGGCCGGTCACTCCTGGGGGCAGTGTGGGGTTGGGGGCCTTGCTTGGGGGCCCAGCAGCACTGGTGTTCTTGTTGTGGCTAGGCTGGGGCTTGGGTCACCGACCTCAGGGGTCCCAGTCATGTACCTTAGCCACTAGACTACAGGCTGCCCAGCTTATATCAAATATATCAAATTATATTCATTATTTGATATGTTTGTCTTTCTTGTGTGAATGGTCCTACAGATGATCTTTTCATTTAAAGAGATAAAAGACTTCTGACCCTTCTGTCTACCAGGAATCCATATCAACGAACACGACAAAGAGAAAAGTATATAGTTTATAAAAGTATAAAGTATAGAAGTATATAGTGCTTACTTACTGTGCAAAAACATGTTTCTCAGTGCTGATGTACTTAAGGTAGAGTGATAAAGCTCTGAAGACTGGTTTGGATTGAGCGCATGTTGTTTTCGCTCTTTTATGTTCTGAATGAGGATGATGATGTGTTGTCTTCCTCCATCCGTCCCTTCCAGGAAGGCTCGGCCCCGCAGCCTCTGCAGCCCTCCAAGATCCATGTGCTCATCCTGGTGCTTCATGGGGGGAACATTCTAGACTCCGGTGGGGGGGACCAGAGCAGCAAGCAGGGCGATGTGAACACCATCAGCACGGCGTTCGAGACGGTGACGCGAGTGCACTACCCCGCCGCCCTGGGCCGCATCGCCATCCGCCTGGTGCCCTGCCCTGCCATCTGCACCGAGTCCTTCTCTCTAGTGTCCAAGTGAGCTGTCCTGCCTCGCTCGCATACTATACACACACTACCTGAGTCACATACTGCCTGAGTCACACACTTTACACACACCGTCTGAGTCACACACTTCACACACACTGTCTGAGTCATACACTTTACACACACTGTCTGAGTCACACACTTCACACACACTGTCTGAGTCATACACTTTACACACACACACACACTGAGTCACACACTTTACACACACCGTCTGAGTCATACACTTTACACACACACACCAAGTCACACACTTTACACAAACTGTCTGAGTCACACACTTTACACAAACTGTCTGAGTCACACACTGCACACACACCGTCCGCATTACATACTGTACACACACTGAGTCATACACTTCACACATACTGTCTGTATTATATACTTAACACACACTGTCTAGGTCACACACTGAGTCACACGCTTTATACACACTGAGTCACACACTGTCTGCATTACACACTTTACACACACTGAGCCACACACTGTCACACACTTAACACACACTGTCTGACCATGCACATTATTTAGACGAGGCTCAGGACTGCTCATATAATTTAAATAATGTGTCTGTGGGTTTCCTTCCGTGCAGCTAATATATTTCTAATATAATTTTCAATGCTATTGATTTTTATGAAATTAAATTTAGTCTTATACTCTGCATTATGTAAAGTGATGTGAAGAAAGAGAAAGCCACAAAGTGGGATGTAATTAAAAGAAAACTGTAGGAACACATGGCGAATAATTATGAAGATAAATGGTGAACTTTAACCATTTAATCATAGCGAACTTGATCCTACCTGCGTTTGATTTCATCATTACAAACGCTAACCTTGATAATCAGTTTAATAGATTTTGTCCTGTTTGTGTCCTGTCCCACCTGTTTCACGCTCAACGGAGACTACTGGTCGTCACCCCCTTCTGTTATGTGATAGCCTCTATCACCCAATCTTTTTCGGGGCATCTAACCCTCTACAGCTCACATGTTTGAACAATTTCTGGCATTTAAAGTTTATTGTGTATTCAGGGTTATCAATACAATTCCCTGGAAGTGGCAAAATTGGATCACAAAAAAGATTGATTCTTTTAGATAAAATCAGGTGGAATATAGTCATAATAAAGACAATGAACATTATGTCTGTAATATTTTAAATATTTCACTAAATTATTCTTTGAATATACCCGGTTATCAGCAGGGGTGTGTATTTAAATTTTCATCATTTGATGTTTTATGAATGGACAATATCCCTTTCAACAACTCACCCGCAATGTTGTCATATTGCAGTTTCCTTGCTTTGAAATACTGCAGGTCGGAAAGTCACAGTAGGCTACATTTGAATTGCTGCCAAAATGTACATTTCATAATTTACAATATTAATTTACAGACTAATCAACTCATGGAATAGTCCTACCCATTGGAAATAAAATTTCCTCTTGGAGGGTAATGGTCTCTGTACGATGGTGAAATATTGTAAAAGATCCGAATTCAATTTAATAAAATTGGAGGAGGAAGAACATCAGAGAAATTAAACCGGCTGAGGGAAGCAGTCATTTATTTGGCAAAATTCGGCCTCCTACATTTCCAGCTCAAAGACTGAGGCGCACTTCTCCCTCCGCTATTTCTGATTTTTATTTTAATTTTAATTTAAAACACCGCTCCACAAAATAAGATCAGGAAATGTTAATCTATCTAGTATTCTGGTCCACTCGTGCTGGGGAAACTAGGGACATGGCCTGATCACATAATGATACAACATTGTTCGGATCATGTATACCTAGCATTTTAGAGCGGATCCATTCGTTTATGTACGTCGTCGTGCTGCAGCGACCTGAAAAATAGACCAGGTGCATAAAACTATGCTGCAGTTTGCCTGTTCTGCACCTGGTCTGCACAAGTTAAATACAGTGTTTGCCCCCATCTGCTGCCATGGTAACCACAGCACTTAAGGTATATATATATATCTCAGTGATGCTTGTGGTGTGTAGCCTGTATAGAAGTTGGTGGGTCAGTAGGGGGCGCTCATGCCTCTGGACTAAATGATAACACATTGGCCCCTCACATTGATGGAGATTCTTTACTGGAGAAGATCTCATCCTTAAATTGAGATATTAAACTGAAGTCCTGTCTCACTCACTCATTGAGGATCCCATAGCCCTTTGTGAGACAGTAAGGGTACTAACCCCAGTGCCCTATTCAGACACCACAAACACTGGCTCTGTACATGTGGCTCTGTCTAATATTCCCCATCCCCATCCATCTGCTGTCCCCACTTTGGTTCCCCAGTCATCAGTGCAAAGCTGAACTGAGCTCTCAGCTGACCTGCCTGGTCCAATAAGATTCCATCTTGTTGGTGTATTTGGGTAGCTCAGTGGTAGCCCAGCTGTCCCAATTGTGTATAGTTCCTGGGAGACCTAGGTTCAAGACCCAGTTCTGACTTTCCTTGCTATGCTCCCTCTATGCGTTTTAGCGGTCTAGATAAAGAATAAGTAAAGCCTGGCCTTGCTTATACTTATACTTGCATTTACAGTATCGGGTCATAAACTCAAACGCCCTGTTGATTACTGCATACAGTGAGATGTGCACTCTTAATGCCTGCTGTCTCTCTCTTTGTCTGCGCAGTTTGAGCCCGTACAGCTATGACGAGGGCTGCCTGTCCAGCAGCCAGGACCACATCCCCCTGGCCGCCCTGCCGCTGTTGGCCACCTCCGCACCTCAGTACCAGGACGCCGTCGCCACCGTTATCGTGCGAGCTAACCAGGTGTACGGCGACTTCATCAAGTCTCTGGAGGGGCAGCCTTCTCTGGCCAGGTGAGCTTATAGTCCAAAGGATTCAAATTTGTCTATGTAGCTCTATTCCAGAGCTCAAAGATTCCAATGTTTTCTGGAGAACTGTGGAAATCCTTACCAGTGTATCAGAACTGCACAAATACAGGGGGTAGACGAAAATGAGGAACTGAATTTACATCTCTTTGGCCCAGCCTCAACGAAAACTGCAAGCTGTGAGCTTCACAAAGCCAATATTTTGAAGTAGGGCTGAAAATTTTGGAAACAACCTGGAACCAAAGTATGTAATAAAATATATCCTGATGTAATGGAAAAAAAACTTTCCAATAACTGTCTCTAAACATCAATCAACCCCTGCCTGAAGCACAGAGTAGATTTCCTCTTCTTTCATCTTTGAAAGAACTGCAGGCTTTCCTTCCGAAGAATGGTCCTTTATTTCATATGAAACTGTGTGTATAACAGCATTCTAAAAGGGTCTCAACCTGTAGGTGCTGGGTGACCCAACTCCTTCTGGTGTGTGTGTGTGTGTATGTACATATATATATTGGCATTTCCATTATTTTGTTTACCTCCTGCATTATATTCTAAGTCTTTTTAAAAAGTAATTTTTACACATTAGCTTTTACTTCCTAATCTTCACTGCTCATCATTGCTGTAATTTTAAATGGTGTGTCGCATTTTATATATCCTGGTTTATTGATTTTATGGTTCATTTTACTTTGGTGTTCTTGTGACTGTTGTTTTATATGGCAGGTGCTTTGAATGTGATGTGTGAAAAGTGGTTTTAAAAGGTGTGTATATGTGTTGTTTTGTAGGTGTGTCTGATTGGAGACTGTGTGGGCGGGATCTTGGGGTTCGATGCCCTCTGCAGCAGCAACCAGACGGTGTCGGAGAGCCAGAACAGCAGCCGCCGAGGGAGTGTGGTTAGTGTGCAGGTGAGGCTCACCCGAAATCTGTCATTCCCTGCACAAAGTCTGGCATTCTTCCCCTTGATCTCTGTTCTGAAAATAATCTGCTGTTCCCCATAGCTTCAGTCCTTTTCTGCACAAAATCTGTCATTCTTCCCCTTCAGCTCTTTCCTCCTACTCAAAATCTGTCATTCTCAGTTACCCTCTGATCTTTTCCTTCCCTGCCCCTGAGAGGCCATCTGTCTTTCTACAGCATACACAGAGGCCACACCCCTTTCTACAGCATACACAGAGACCACACCCCTTTCCACAGCATACACAGAGACAACACCCCTTTACAAACCATACACAGATACCAGCCACTATCTTACAGCATAAATAGAAACCACACCCCTTTCTACAGCATACACAGAGACCACACCCCTTTATAAATCATACGCAGATACCACACCACTATCTTTATAAAAACCACACCCTCATACACAGAGACAGATAAATCATACGCAGATACCACACCACTATCTTATAGCATAAACAGAAACCACACCCCTTTCTACGCATACACAGAGACCACACCCCTTTCTGTAATCAGTAACCTGTGGTATTCTCTGAGTGCATTAGGGCTGCACATTGCTGTTGGATTCAAGTCACTTTTAAAGACCTTGTTTTAACATTACAACCACCAGGGTTAGGCTGCTATATGGAACTGCCAACGCACAAACTTTCAGCCATAAGTTATTTCTGTTTTTGCTGAGGTAGAAATCCAAGCTTCTGAAAGTAGAAGTACTGTCATGTGTTTCTTCCACCCATGTACTGAACCAGCATAAATTACTGACACTTCCTGAATGAGGAGTTGTGCTATTCAGTTGAGTTAGTGCATGGGTATAACACATACATGGCAGTACCTATATTTTCTGAAAATGGGATTTTCTTTCTTTGTGTTTCTCAGTAATTAACATTTGACAATTGTAACATAGTCTTTCATTTAATATATTTTCATATTATGACAAAAACAAAGAAACTGGTTCTCTGAGCTCAGCTGGTCTCCCTGGCTGTGCCAGCACTCTGGTTCTCTGAGCTCAGCTGGTCTCCCTGGCTGTGGCAGCGCTCTGGTTCTCTGAGCTCAGCTGGTCTCCCTGGCTGTGGCAGCGCTCTGGTTCTCTGAGCTCAGCTGGTCTCCCTGGCTGTGCCAGCACTGTGGTTCTCTGAGCTCAGCTCGTCTCCCTGGCTGTGCCAGCACTCTGGTTCTCTGGCTCAGCTGGTCTCCCTGGCTGTGCCAGCATGGTCTGCTCTGGTTCTCTGAGCTCAGCTGAGCTCAGCACTCTGGTCTCTGAGCTCAGCTGTGGCAGCACTCTGGTTCTCTGAGCTCAGCTGGTCTCCCTGGCTGTGGCAGCACTCTGGTTCTCGGAGCTCAGCTGGTCTCCTCTCCTCGGCCTGCAGGACACTGAGCTGCTCTCTCCGGGGATCATCATTAACTGCTCGGGGGCGTCCCCGCTGGAGGGCAGCCGCCACCTGAGCCGCAGCAACATCGACATCCCCCGCTCCAGTGCGCCCGACGACTCCAAGAAGCAGCTGCCGCGCAAGCGGAGCGACTCCTCCACCTACGAGCTGGACACGATCAAACAGCACCAGGCCTTCCTGTCCAGGTAAGACGTAGCTATGGATGGGAAGTCCAGGTCAGGTTGCAAACCAGCATAACGTGAAGTTTGTGTTCGCTCTCTTGATGCCTGAATCTTGTTCGTTTTTGTTTGTTGGTTCTGTTCCAGCTTGCACTCCAGCGTCCTGCGGAACGACGCAAGCTCCCGCAGGTCCAGCAACAGCACCATGCTGGACGGGGGCGGGCTGGGAAGTTCGACTTCGAGGTCTCTGACTTCTTCCTGTTCGGCTCCCCGCTTGGCCTAGTCCTGGCGTTGAGGAAGACAGTCATCCCTTCATTGGACAGTGAGTCTTCCCATCCCCACTGAGTACTTCCAGTTAAGATGCACAGATAGATTCTACATTACCCTTCCTCCCTTCCAGCCATGTAACTTAGTAAGCTACATGTAACCCTATAGGGCCTGCTAATGGCTGGAGAGACACACATCTCTAGGTTCCATGCAAGTTAAGCACTTCTCATGCTTATCCTGGCTCAGGTGACCCTCAAGGGGATATGGAAGCTGGCCTGGAGTCTCTGTGAAAACGTATCCTATTCCATTACTTACTCAGATCCGGGTTTGAGACTTTTCCCCTTTTTTCTGGCTTTTTCTCCTTCCGTTCTGGTTTAGCTTTGTGCACACAAAATGCTCTACATCATGCACTGGAGGTATTTGTTCCGAAAATCCTGTCCTGCTCTGATAGCATGGGTTTGTCTTAGATTTTAGGTATTAGTGGGAGTTAGAATATGGCATAGGCTGAAGACAAGCAATACAGTCATTATATAATTAAAAAAATTACTGTGGAAGAGAGTGCCCCTTATAGAGATTCTTTTAAGAAAAATGAAACCTCACAGACAGGTTTCAGACTGAAATCTGTGCTGCCTTTTCATACTGCTTGCTGCATTGGCTTGTCCTGTCTAGAAAAGCGTGTGAACAGACAGTGAAGTGGAATATCCGATGATATGATCAGAGGAAGAATTTTGTTGACACATCTGCAAAAGGGTGACGCACCCATTTTACTCCAGCCTGCCTCCTCCAGTAAAGGACAAACTGTTTAACAGAAGAAAGAATTCACACCAGAACAATGTTCAATCCATGTAAAGGAAAGGCATAAAGAAATCCATCGGCCAGAATAATAGCCATGATTGAACAAACTACGCTCTTAAAAAGAGCTTTGAAGTGCACGCATCACTAAAATATCTAAACTCTATGTTACTACCATCCTGCATGCAAGTGCATGAGTCAGTCTCTGTATGGTTGAAGCCACAATGACATCATTGTGTCATTGTGACATCACAATGACATGGGTCATAGTGAAGAATTACCAATCAGACTTTCTCAGTCTGAATTGGTGTCACCCCAGATGTGTAGGTCACACTCTGCAAGGATTCTGCTTTTACATAAAAATACAGAGTCTGACATCAGAGGTTGTTTGTGATCCCAAATTCGCAATTTGGATTAAATGTTAACAAAAAAAAGGAAAAGCCCGAAATTCCCTTGTGGAAACAAGCCTGAAGATGTCAGATCTAAAGACGGAATGGCATTCCCACAAAGGAGGCTGATCGAAGCAAAAAATAGAGTAGAGGAATCCTGCTGGCACTGGAAAACATTGAAAAGCATGATGCGCCCAAATTTAGAGCAGAAAAACACTGTGGTCAAATGGCAGACTTGCTTTCTTTCTTTCTCTTGGTTCAGACACAAACAAAAACAGCAGGGTGGTTTTCGGTTTTCTTTCATCTCGTTCCCATGCATGAATATAAGAAAGACAAAACAATAGATCTGGCTATGAATATAAACACGCACAAAACAGAGTTTTTTTCTGTTCGTAGACTCTGTTTTGATGTGTTAGCCTAGCGCCGCTCTCAGCTCAGTGTCTCTCCGCAGTCACCCAGCTCCGGCCAGCCTGCCAGCAGGTGTATAACCTGTTCCACCCGGCCGATCCCTCCGCCTCTCGCCTGGAGCCCCTGCTGGAGAAGAAGTTCCACCTTCTGCCCCCCTTCAGCGTACCCCGCTACCAGCGCTTCCCCCTGGGGGACGGCAACTCCGCACTGCTGGGTGAGTGTGCTGGAGAGAAAACTGGACAGACCTCACACACACACACACGCACACACACACACACATACACACACACATTTTTTTACTGACATTTACAGAAATGAATCACGCAGACACACACACACTCGTGTTAGCAACTCATGCTAGTCACTGATGAACATGCCAATTTATATCACCAACAGCGAAAGACATCAAATAATCAAATAATTATCAAATAATTCATTTTTATACTGAAGTCTTTAATTGCTTTGGAACGGCTTTTGGCACGTAATGGATCTGACCATCAACTGCATGCCAAATTGGCAGAAGTGAGTAAAACAAAGTGATGCCTTACAGGTCAATGGAAGTGTGACAATACGGAGTAAAGGTGACGGAATCAAGCCTATGATCAGATTAAAAAGAACTAATTGTAGATTCATCCACAGAGTTCTTGGTTTGCTATAGCCAAAAAAGCCTCAGACATCTTAGCCAACGCGAAGCTAAACACATGGCAAAGGAACGGTGTCTCTTTATACTGTGTGTGTCTTGTGTCTACATGTTCTCATTCTATTTTAGTTGTGTTATTGTGGCTGGCCCTTTGAATGCAATATATACCACTGCACATAAAGGTATTTTTATGTTTGAGGATCAAAGGATAGTAAGTAGGCTCTTAAAACTGCAAATGAGCAATACTTCTCACTGTATGTACCTCTGACTTTAAAGTCCGTCATCTTCACCTTTGATCTCTTGATTCCATATCCCAGTTTCTGTAAGATTATTGACTTGTATCTACAGGGCCTTTTTCTCGATGCTTACATCTTGCAATCTGTGTGGATACATGTCTGTTCTTTGTCTGTTCCTTGTTCCTTTTATTCCTTTCTTCACCCTCCTGCCCCGATAACACAACTCTCCGCCCCCTGGCCCCTCCAATCCCGCCCTCTCTCTGATGCTCCGCCCATCCCTCTCTGATGCTCCGCCCACCCCCTCCCCACCGCTTCTAGTGGAGACAGTCCAGAACAATCCCCAGCTCCTGCTGGAGTGCGGGGGGGCCCCCTCCCTGCGCTGCCCGGAGGGCGTCAGCGAGACCTCCATCCCTGTCCCGGTGCTAAACTGCTGGGCCGCGCCCCCCGCCGTCGCCGAGTGTGTGTAGTCTCTCCTGTTTTTCACCCCTCGCTCCCCTTTTTCCCCCATGCTTTTCCTTTCTCTGTGTGTCTCTTACCTCCACCCCAGCTCCATCCTAATCCCACAGCCCTGGCAGAGATGCCCCTGGAATGCCCTCCCACCCCCCTTTATGACATCACAGTTCTGGCATCCCAAGCGGGGACCATCCCCTGTTTCGAGACTATCTGTGGGTTTACATTGATTCGGTCAAACTGCAACCTCTCCATCCTCCACGTACGAAGGGCTAACATTGATCACCAGCCTGGTCATTAATATTACGGAATTCTCAGTAGTAACTGAGCCGCAGAATCCCTTGATTTATTGATGCAGGTGGAAGAGGTCGTGTTTGTCGCTCTTCCTGTGTCAAGGACTGGAGACTCTCACAGAGTAAATGCCTGGAAATGTCAGAACTGGTCATTTCTTGTCACTTTGCGATCCTGAAATCGTATTTCCTCTGCCTGAACATGTCTGTGTGAACAGCTCCTCGTTCAGGTATGACGAATTCATACAACTGTGACTTTAAAGTCCTCCTCTGGAGTTGTGAATTTAATTTGTGTGAGTGTGTTACTGTCTGTATGTTGCAGGTGGCCAAGGTTTAGCTCAACCTTTTCTATAAAAGATCTATGACACTTTAGCTACTGTAGCTACATCTAATCACAGATATAGTTGCCTTTAACTTGAATTAGACTTTGGAATTGACTGCATCTTCATTTCAAACTAAAATAGCGATACAGGTATCTGGGAGCATACAAATTCAGAGATAACAGCGTCAGCTCTTTCAGTATGTGAGAACGTAAATCACCGGAACATTCCAAGGTGTTGTGAAATGTGCAGATGACTCATACCTGAGACCCACAGGCATTCCTGATCAGAATTGTGGCCACTGATAAGAATAACAATGAATGGCTTGTGACACAGGTGTTCGAAGTCCAATTTATTTTATTCCAGACAAGTTTGAGGGTGAGTCATACACCGCCAATGCACAGCAAGAGAGGGCAATTCTAATCCCAGTATGAAAGACAGTGCTGTACTCTAATCTCAGTACTAAAGACAGTGCTGTACTCTAATCTCAGTACAAAGGCAGTTCTGTACTCTAATCTTAGTACAAAGGCAATTCTGTACTCAAATCTCAGTACAAAGGCAGTTCTGTACTCTAATCTTAGTACAAAGGCAATTCTGTACTCAAATCTCAGTACAAAGGCAATTCCGTATTCTAATCTCAGTACAAAGGCAATTCTGTACTCAAATCTCAGTAAAAGGCAGTTCTGTACTCTAATCTCAGTACTAAAGACAGTGCTGTACTCTAATCCCAGTACTAAAGACAGTTCTGTGCTCAAATCTCAGTACAAAGGCAGTTCTGTACTCTAATTTTAGTACAAAGGCAGTTCTGTACCCTAATCCCAGTACTAAAGGCAGTGCTGTACTCTAATCTCAGGACAAAGGCAGTTCTGTACTCTAATCTCAGTAAAAGGCAGTTTTGTAGTCTAATCTCAATACAAAGGCAGTTCTGTACTCTAATCTCAGTAAAAGGTATTTATGTACTCTAATCTCAGTAAAAGGCATTTCTGTACTCTAAAAGATTGCATAACAATAGGATATAATCAGCTGATGCATTCAAGCTAATGCAAAAATACACAAAAACAGAATGTTTGGATACATACTCCATCAACAACAAGAAAAATATATTTTTAACAATAAAAAAAATCATGTTACAGAATGTAAGACCAACTTGTATTTGAATCAAACAAGCAATATAATGTCTGTTATAACAAATAGCGAATGACATGACAAATATAAACTTTATTGAAATAAATTCACCTTCTGATGAAAATGTGATTTTATGTGACAATAATGGCGTGAGTAGTGCTAGCAGCAACAGTTACGATCATTTCACTCCTGACAAAATGTGTCACTGCTCATAGACACTGAGAGATGTCCATTGTAACGGCACAGTAAGCTGCCCGCTCTTTCAAAGTCACAGTAGCCTTTTACTTTCTAACTGGTTAGGAGATCCCTTCCAAGAGTGCAAATCCTCTCCTTGGGTTGGTGTGTCTTAGGGGATTGTGTGTTTACCATTTATGGGCTAGTGTAAGCAAAGAGTGAAAGTGTGAAAGCCTGACACACACACAATGTCACATAGTCACGGAACACAAAGTAACCAGTAGCGCACTGGAGCAGGGGGCCACTGGTGACCTTTGACCTTTCATAGTGTATTGATTGTGGCATAATCAGATCTTGAAGGCCTCAATCTGGTTATGTCTCAGCTGTGTGATTCTCATCACTCACTCCTTCATCCGCCCAACCCCCCCCCACCCCCCGACCTTGCTTGATCCTTCTCTCACTCATTTTATCTCCTGTGTTGTCTCTGTCTGCGCTCTGGGTCATGTGACTGATGGTATGTCTTTGTCTTGGCTCAATAGCAGATGTTGTTCAGGCTCACGGCGGTGTCTTCGTGGACAGCTCGTTCCCGTCCTCCCCCGTGACCGCCTCCCTCTCCCGCGGTCCCGCGGCGGCCCAGCGAGGTCAGCATTGCAAGCCAGGTCTCAGGAATGGCGGACAGCTACACTGCCTCTAACATAGCCAACAGTAAGTATCTTCATCCCCTCTCTATCTCTCTCTCTCCCTCTGTCTCTCTGTCTATCTTTTTCTTTATCTCTCCCTTTCTCTCTACATCTCTGTCCATCTTTCTCTCCCTCCCTCTCCCTCTCTCAGGCCTAATTCTGCCCTACTTGAATTATTACATGCTTTCATTTAATCTGGAATATATATTTTTACAAATTTAGTATGTAGAATCTCAACAGTGTGTTTTTCACATGTAGTTTTGCTGACTGAATGGACTACAAACCTAATTTCCATTATAGGCCAATGGGCTAAATTTCTCTGTTAGATGCTTTGGAACAGATTCTGTCTTTCCCAAGGTATCTCTTCCTCTCCATCCTCTCCATCCCCTGCATACGGTCACTACACACTGGCACACACACTTCATACGGTCATTACACACAGATACACAGACCCTGCATACGGCCATTACACACTGGCACACACCCCCTGCATATGGTCATTACACACTGGTACACACACCATGCATACAGTCATTACACACTGATACACACACCCTACATACGGTCATTACACACTGGTACACACACCCTACATACGGTCATTACACACCGATACACACACCCTGCATGTGGTCATTACACACTGGCACACACATCCTGCATACAGTCATTACACACTGATACACACACCCTACATATGGTCATTACACACTGGCACACCCCCTACATATGGTCATTACACACCGGCACACACACCCTGCACATGGTCAGTACGCACCGGCGCACAGTCATGTGTGACTTAGATGGACTTTAGATGTCTTTCTGACCTTCTTTTACATATTAGTGCAAGAGAGTCAATAGTGTGCACTTTTCAGTAACTGCTTTGGTGAACTCTTTTATTAGTGCTACTTCACCATCTATTTGCAAAGTCAAATAAAGGTATTGTCTGAGAGTGAGTGAATGAATGAATGAATGAATGAATGAATGAATGAATGAATGAATGAATGAATGAGTAGGTGAGTGAATGAATGAATGAATGAATGAAACCATTGACAGGGATCTTTAGTTGGTGCCGAAACAGACACAGGCCTCTTCTACCAGGCCCAAGAGAGAAACCTGCATTTTTTCATTGTTACTCCTTGTTTTTTACTGGAGTTAGTTTGGATGTTGAAAAGTCAGTCTGCAATGTTTAACAACAATGGTGATCATTTCATATTACCACTATGGTTCTTATTCTGTTATTATCATTTGTTTAAAGCAGTTCTTAAGAAAAGATTTGGCTCTTCAAGCGTTCCTGAAAGCACAATTTTCCTGTAATTTAAACTTTACGCAAAATATTTCCCTCATTCTATCGTTTGAAATATTGTGCACACGTTAGCTCTGCTGAATGTGACATTTTTTGAGTTGACAAGATTTATAACTCTTTGACTATTGATGCATTTTAATTTTCCCCTCTTTTTTTGTTTTTGTGTTTGTCTCATAGCACAAGCATGCCAACTTAACAATTCCAAAAAACTAAGCCTTTTGTCCCAGCTTGCCCTCCCTTACAATAAGTCGTCCTCGAGAAGCCCGTCCCCTAAATCTCATAGGAGAGATGGGACAGACAGGAGCCCCGAGGTAGAGGGGGAGCCGGGCTGCTTGGATCAGATAGAGAAGAGCAGTTCTGTGGGCTCCGACCTCGGAGTCGACCCGGTTTCCCATCTCCCATCCCCGGACCTGCAGCTGGACCCGGAGCAAGGTATTCTGGAGGGGCACGGCACACTTTGGCCCCACCCCCCTCTCTCCTCCTCTGCCCTCCCACTGGTGCCGCCATCGCCTTGCTGTCCGAATGCCAGCCACATCTGTGCCAGCTTTTTTTTCCCCTCCCTGGGGGGAAAACCATAACATTCTCTCCCAGCCTCAAATTACTCCTTCTGGTGCTCCTCTTCTAGGCTTCCCTCTCTCTGCAGTCTGTGCTCTAGCTAATGCCCTCATGTTTATCTGTGACCCCCATCCTGTCGTGGTCTCCTGTTGATGATCTCATCCCTCCTGATCCTCCAATGGGCATGTCTGCACACCCAGTTCTGCCCAGCTGTTTTAGCGACGGTCGATTACATCGCCCACAAGATGGTCTCCCAGCACCCGGCTAGTGCAGCTGCACCAGTCTGGGGTAGAAGATGCTTCTCTTTTCCGCTCACATACTAACACAGACAGGCAAATCCGCCAGCGATGTTGCCTGTCACTCTTTGCCGTAGGTTGATCTTTCTGCTTTTGCGGACCTTTTTTGAAAAGGCTGCTCTTATTTCCAGTCACCCGAAAAAAAAACTACTTTCCTTCATGCTCTTCATGTTCTTACCTGTCCTTCAGCAACGATACTGCATGTTCGTTGAGAAGCTTTGCTTTTGTCCTTCAGAAAGATATTGTCATGGGGGTAATATTTTTTCCCACACAAACTGGCAACCCTTGCAGCCACACTTCAGAATCGTTTTGTTTTTTTTTTTTTTTTTTTGATGTATCATGGTGTCTAAAACAGAAGAATGGAAAACCAGTCACACACAAAAGCTCTGTGTTTCCTACCTCCAGGAAAAAGCACTTCCTCCTCAATTTCTATCATCGGCCTAACCCGTCCATTCATCAACTAACCCACTCATCTGCTGCTTCACTGCCTGTGTACTGGTACCTCTTATGCTTGAAGTGTACTGCGCTGTCGGTCTGGCATCCTCTGTGATCTGTAGCGCTGGGCTGCTGTTTGGAGGCCAAGCTCAATCTCAATTAAGCCCTGACTGTAACAGAATTTGCAATCTGTTTCTCTGTCCGATGGCTATCGGCGAGAGCAAGCATGTGTAACAGTGCTTTGAAAGAAGGATACAGTGCTGAGATTGTGTGGTGTGGGCTGAGAATGGATGTGTTTGTATCAGCTGGGATGTGTTTGTTTGTTTGCAGCAACGTGGATACATTTGTTTGTTTATTGCCGCAGGTTTGTGTTTGTTTGTAGCAGCTGGGATGTGATTGTTTGTAGCATCAGGGATGTGTTTGTTTGTAGCAACATGGATATGTTTGTTTGTTGCACCAGGTTTGTGTTTGTTTGTGGCAGCAGGGATGTTATTGTTTGTAGCATCAGGGATGTGTTTGTTTGTTTGTAGCAACATGGATACGTTTGTGTGTATGTTGCAGCAGGTTTGTGTTTGTTTGTAGCAGCAGGGATGTGTTCGTTTGCAGTAGCAGGAGTTTGTTTGTTTGTAGCAGCTCTGTGAGGGAGTTTGGGGGTGGGCGTCGATCCCTCCAGGCCTGTGTTGACCCGGGTGTCCTGCCTCCCACAGTTGCAGCTCGTTGGTGGGGCACCAAACGCATAGACTTCGCCCTGTACTGCCCGGATGCTCTGACTGCCTTCCCCACTGTCGCCCTGCCCCACCTCTTCCACGCCTCTTACTGGGAGTCCACCGACGTGGTGTCCTTCCTGCTCCGACAGGTAACCTGCTTTCTACTGAGACATATTCATATAGTGTTTTAGAAGCGCGGTGTGGTTCTCTCAATTTCTTTTCGCTTTAACAAGCACTGGAACCAAATTCCTTGTTTATTCTTTACAGGTAGCGGTTTATAAGTTACTCTGGAAATATTAACAAAGCAACCAATAACTTGACAAGATGTAGCACAGCTACCAATAAGGGGAATATAGTTAACTACATGAAAATGCAAGTGAATATGTAAATATGTCAAAGCAAATTGTTTTTGAAAGTATGTAAGGTATCACATGGCTAAGCTAGTAGCTCCGTTACACATAGTTCAGCCCAACTGGGCACAAGTCAGGTGTCTTAACCACTGTTCCACATGAGGCAAGTAGCATGTCAACAGTTCGCTCCATTTTATGCCCAAAATACAACAAACTGGTGGATAATAGAATAATATAAATATCAGAATTGGTACATAACTTTGCAGGGCGCATATCCAGTCAAATGTGACCAAAGTTATGTTAAAACCCCCAGGTCATGCGGCACGAGAACTCCAGTATTCTGGAGCTGGATGGAAAGGAGGTGTCAGAGTTCACCCCCTCCAAACCGCGAGAGAAATGGCTAAGGAAGAGAACCCATGTCAAGATCAGGGTGAGTCTCACACTATCCCAACGGATTGCCTCTGGATTAAATCTCAAACAAATTCATTCACTTTTACCCCTAGACCATACAGTAAGAACATATAACATAGGCACTAAGCTGAGTTTTCATTCCTTCATTCGACTCAGTCTAGTGTTTTGTGCTGTGTGATAGTTCATGCTTGTTGGCTGGTATGTGCAGTATGTAACCTGTGGGCATGTGTGTGCGCTGGGGTTGGTAGAATGTGACAGCCAACCACCGGGTGAACGATGCAGTTTTCACGGAGGATGGGCCCCAGGTGGTGATGGGCCGCTTCATGTACGGCCCCCTGGACATGGTGACCCTGACTGGGGAGAAGGTGAGTCTTGTCTCTGCCTGGAGGGAACATGGTTCCCTGGCTCATTCACTGTACAACTCACCATCATTAGGGTTTATTATGGTAGGGCTAACCAGTTTGACAATGTGTTGGTGTAGGGATCACTAGTTTAAGGGTTTGTTAGAGTAGGGTTCACTAGTTTAGTGAGACTGTGTTACATTTTTCATCCCTAAGTGAGAAAATGCTTGAACTTTAGAACTTGAAGTCAGGGCCTGAACACATGTAGATCAGTCACCACACCACAACTGTATACATTTGTAAATGAATAAATAATGGACATCCCACCATTATTCTGAAAGACATTTTGGGCATGGGATTTTAATGGGACCGTAATGGGAATTTGGCCGTTGATAGAACTGCAGCATGAAGCTTTTCTCTGATTCACTCCCGTTTGTGTGCGTATGTTTCTTTGTGTTTGTGTGTGGGTGTACGTCTATGTTTGTTCGTCTCGCGCGTTTATTTCCACTACAAGGTGGACATCCACATCATGACGCAGCCCCCGTCGGGGGAGTGGGTGTATTTTGACACAGAGCTGACCAATAGCAGCGGCCGCATATCCTACGTTATCCCTGAGGAGAAGCGGCTGGGAATCGGGGTCTACCCGGTCAAGCTGGTGGTCAGGTGAGACACACAGCTGCTTAATAAGCATAAAGTTCATAAATTAATGCAAATTCCATTTCATAAAGTGATTTCAGTCACAGACCTGCTGGATCCCTGTTTGTTCACCACATCTAATTCTTTGCTAAAGAATATTTATAATTGTACATAAGAATGCACATACTTAATTCAGTCACATCCTGTATATAGTGCACATATTTTAGCCAGTCAGAGGGGAATATTGGTGCTTGTAATTTGGTCGTTTGAGAGGAAGTTTGAGTCTTTAATTTGGGAAGAGCATGTGTTGTGTGAAGTAGAGCTACATAGCTAAAGTATTGTTTTCGCTAATGCAATTTACTGAAAAGCCTTGTCGCTGTAAGGGTGAACATGAGGCCGAGGAAATTTCATGAATTTCCCGTCTTTTGAAGCTTTTGCCAGCCTTTAAAATCAGCTTAAACATTTACGCATTTTTAAGTTGATGTTATACTTTATACCTGTGGTTTTTTTCAGTATTCGTGAATTGGTTAACGTTATTTTCATGTTCTCACACAAATGACTTGGTCATTGTTTGGTCCTGAAGTGGAGTGATCAGCAGTAGAGATCATGGTACTGTTTCTCTGTATCCCTCCCAGGGGAGACCATACCTTTGCGGATAGCTACCTGACGGTGCTGCCCCAGGCCACCGAGTTTGTGGTGTTCAGTATCGATGGCTCGTTTGCTGCCAGCGTGTCCATCATGGGTAGCGATCCCAAGGTCCGAGCTGGAGCTGTGGATGTGGTCAGGTTTGTAACCCCGGTCCCGTTCGCCAACCGGCCACCCTGCATCAGATCACCAAATATGACTAGCAGAGAGACTGAGTCAAATGTGCTGACGGTTAAAACTTGTACATTGGAAACTTGAGTGAGGTTATAATTTCTCTCCCTCTCTCTCTCTCTCTCTCTCAGGCACTGGCAGGATCTGGGGTACCTGATCATCTATGTGACAGGGCGGCCGGACATGCAGAAGCAGCGTGTGGTGGCCTGGCTCTCCCAGCACAACTTCCCCCACGGCATCGTGTCCTTCTGTGACGGCCTGGTGCACGACCCCCTCCGGCACAAAGCCAACTTCCTGAAGTCGCTCATCTGTGAGGTCAGTTTTGGGGTACACTGCTCTGTAGGGTCAGTGTAGGGGTACACTAACACTGTGGAGTCAGTGAGGGGTTGTACAAATGTTTGAGGTCAGTGTGGAGAAACACTAATTTGTGGGGTCAGTGTGGGGGTACACTAATCTGTGGGGTCGGTTTTGGGGTAACTTACTCTATAGGGTCAGTGTTGGGGTCGAATAACAGTGTGGAGGTATGCTAATGTATGGATCAATGCAGGCGCACACTAATTTGTCGGGTCAGTGTGGGGGTACACCAATCTGTGGGGTCAATTTTGGGGTACATTAATTTGTAGGGTCAGTGTGGGGGTACAATAATACTGTGGGGTCAGTTTTGGGGTACACTACTCTGTCAGTGTGGGGTTACATTAAGATATTAGAAATCAACATTAACATTTACATGAGAATTGTTGACAGTGCTGAGGTATGCAAAAAGAATAATGAGAAATGAAACATTTGACTGAGAAAATTTAGGATTATTAAGCTTCACTCAGTGTATGAAATGGATGCCTTTTTGATTAAGGTTTATGGATATTTAGCTGATGTTTAGCAATATCCTAAAATAGACACAGCTAATGAGATCATATTTGAGGGGGGAGTGACATTTGTGATAGCCAGACTGTAAATTCAGATCTCAGGTAGCAAGCAGCTGTTGCACATTGACTGGGCATTTTCACTACACAATCTGTCACATGGGGTTTTGAACTAACTTTATTAGTTTTTGTGGTCTGAATTTATACCTGTCTCCCCCATCCATTCAGGCGCACATGAAGATTTTTGCGGCGTACGGTTCCACAAAGGACATCTCGGTGTACTCCTCCATCGGCCTTCCCCCCTCTCATATCTACATCGTGGGCAGGCCCACCAAGAAGATGCAGCACCAGTGCCAGGTACACACCGCTGTAGGCCTGGACCAGCCACATACTACACCGATCATCAACACCGAAATACAACACTTATATTCAACTCTGACACACCACACCGATCATTAACACTGACATACTACATCAATATTCAACACTGACACACTGCACTGATCATTAGCACTGACAGATGACTCTAATCATCGACACTGACACATTACACTGATCATCAACACTGACACACTACACTACAGTGCTACAATACAGCAGATTCTTTCGACTCACCACATACACAGCTCTGTATTAGTTCAGTCTCTCCACATTTGCATCAAATTTTAATTTTAAGCTTCATCCTCTGAACTTTCAGTGTCATGAGGAAACACCATACTGTGGCTATGGATGTACTGTAATATGCTATAATATAGCACAGGGGACTCTGAACACAAGCAGAAAACTCCTGTAGGGAAGAGTCAGAAGCAAGGAAGGAACACAGGAGTGGAGTGTCTGATGAATATGAAAGTACAGGAATCTGTGTTGAGAGAAAGTGTACAGCGAGGACATACTGTTTTGTGTCTTATATCAGCACATGCTAACCTATAACTCTGGGGAAAAAGGATGTGTCTCACTGTCTGGGTTTTCTGTGCTGGTTTAATAAATTAAGGATTGGAAAAAGAGGAGTGGGTTAAAAACTATGGTTAATGTTAGCTATTAGAAATAAGTGAAGTTAATTGTGTGGAAGTGTGTTTCTGGCTTGGTAAGTGACCCATGTGTCTCTCCTCTGCAGTTCATCACTGATGGATACGCCTCCCACCTGTCCCAGCTTGAGTACAGTCACCGCTCGCGCCCCGCCAAGACCAGCAGCGCCCGCATGGTCCTCCGCAAAGGCAGCTTCGGCCTGGGCGCCAACGCCGAGTTCCTCCGCAAACGCAACCACCTGCTGCGCACCATCTCCTCGCAGCCGGGCCCCAGCTCGCCCACCGGCGGCCCCGCCCACGGCCCCGTCCACGGCCACGCCCGGCCCGAGCGCACGCAGAGCCAGTCGGAGAGCGAGCGCGAGCGGGCGGACCGCAGCCAGCGGAGCATGAGCATCGCCGCCAGCTGCTGGGGCCGCAGCGGCAGCACCAAGCTGGAGCCCGGGGCCCTCAGCCCCAAGTAGACCCCAGCGGAAAGGGCGGGGGGACCGGCTCCGCCCCCTCAAAGCCAGAGTCAAAGAGGGAAGGAGCAAAGACTGAGCGAAAGGGAGAGACAGCGCCCATGAGAACATTTGGTGCTACGAACCTTATTTTAAAAATATATTATTAAAGAAGATCAATTTTATGGCTTTTATCAAGTGAGAGTCACTTGAGTAGCACTTTTCTCATCCCAAAAAAAACTGAAAAACAAGGAAAAACAAACTAATCCAAGCCTTAAAATGGAGCTCACCCTTATGAGGGAAAAATGTCATAGTGGGAGGGGAAGGGGGCGGGGCTCCAGGGAAACGGACTGCCTCCATTGGTTATAATAGTGGCAGTTATCATTGTTTTTCATCCAGGTGTTCTCAGACTATCGTACCTGTACCTGTAAATATGTGCCTCCTTGGCCCCCCGCAGTGAGTGAAAGGGAAGGGCGGACTGCGCCTGCGCAGGGCCGCACGGATCTTTAGCCACGGTTTCGTGGCGAACACTTTGCTCCCGCAGTTATTTCTCCAGCTCTCAGCTTCACCTCGCGGCAAGGCTCCAACCCCGGCCTTGCTTTGCTGTAGCATTCGGCAATAATCAAACCCAACACAACAGTAATTGGATCACAAACTGTTTTCAGCGCGGCCTGCAGGTCATCTGGGGCCTTATTTCTATCCAGTATTAGCGACGTTCTTGAACAGGCATGCATAACGAGCAGGACAGAAACCGCTTTAAGCTGTATGGACGAATGACACTTTGTGTTCGATTCTGTAAAATGGCAACAATCCCTTTACCTGGCTATCTTGTGTGCAATACCTCTGAAGCATCGATGGAGCTTTGTTTTGGCAGCCGGGTGCTTAAGTATGGTCACGCTGGTTCATGTCCTCAGCTGATTGGACGAGCAGTTGAAGAGGCAGGGCTGTGGGAGGGTCCTCTGCCCCCTCAGGCCCCACCCCTTTACCCTGGAGGAAGAGTGCTGTAGCCCCCTCTCTCATTGCCTAGATATTGAACTGGAGAGCGGAGGTCTCCTAAGAAGAAGTTAAGGGCACCCTTTTTGTTTTCTGTTGACAGTGTTATCAGTGTTATCATTCTGCACAAAGGGTGGGAAAGAAAGAGGGAGAAAGAGGAGTGGTGGAGCGTAAGCTGAGGACGATGAGAGCCACTGTGAAAGCGTGGGGGTGAGGGTGGGGGCCTCTGGGTGACTATCACAGAAAAGCCATGCCTCACATCGCCTCTCCGCCCCCCAGCACCCCCTTGTGGTGGTACCAGGGAATTACAGTGTGCTCAGCTGTGACTTGGGAAAAACATCACAACTGACCAAAAGCCAAAATCATTTTCAAAAAGCTGTAGTAGCTCAACTGTTTAACCTCATCATTTTTTGCACTAAGTTTATAGTTAAGGTTCTTGTTACCATTTCATGTTGCTACATATTGTTATCTTGTAGTGCATGATAGCTGTTATTTATGGCAGGGTATGTGTGCGTCTGTGCACGCACATGTATATTTCTTTACTATCAGGATTTGAAAAATATTAAGGTAATGTGCCAAAAATATGGCGGATCATCGGTGTGCATATGAAGTGGACTAGGCTGTGTCCAGCATTTACCCCATGTAGAATAGGAGTGGAAGCTCGAATGTGTATATTTCTCTGAAGGCACATGGCAGGTCAGGTATCTGAACAGTAACCTAGGTCTCATATATCCCTAGCGAGACAGAGCTGTATTTATTACGCCATATTACACAGACGTTCACTTGCATCCAGGATATACGTTTTAGAATGTGGCATTTCAAGAATGTCATTTTTTTCAGTTTAGTTTCAATGGCGAGGATGTTTTAATATAATCTGAGGTCACCATTAATATTATAGCTTTGTAAAGATTTTTTTCGGAAATATTTTATCATGAGAAACACTGGAATTGAATTTGTTTTTAATGTTCGTGGCATTAAGCGATTGAAGTTGACGAACGATTGCAAATGGTGGATACAGTCTCCCGCTGAAACCCGTGCCGTACATGAGGTGTTGAATGTGCGCAGAGACGGTCGAATATAACTCAGCTTGAATACGCAGGGTCTTTGCAAACGGTTAGAAATAAATTCAGTGTAGATAATGTAAAGATTATGTAAATGTCATGAAGTAGGAATATACAGTTGACAATTATTTATGTAGATTTATAAGGTGATGGATCCTTCAGGTTTATTATATTTAAAGATGTAGCGTTTTCTGTTTCAGACCTGTGTAACATAGTTATTTTATGGACCAATGATGACGTATCTATCTGTCAGTGCATAAGTGCAATATTATTACAGTCACTCCATCGCAGCACCACCGGGGGTAAAAATCACAGCATCGACAATCAAGTCTATCAGCTCTCTAAGGCACCACTTGCAGCTGGCGCACACACACACACACACTCAGACACACGTGCACACACACACTCACAATCACTCGCTCACATACACCACACACACTCACAGACACACACACACAAACACACTCATGCACACACGCACACTCTCACTGAAGAAATTCTACAGGATAATGATACTGTTTTATCGCATTATTGGTGGAGCAGTGGGACAGCACTTGTTTGGTGACTCTGTCGCATGGATTTAGCCAGTGCAGCATTGCAAGGGAGCGGCCTGGACCTTCTTCAGACCGTGTTCATTCCCACAGGTCAGAGAGACAGTTTGCTGTATCCTGGCTGGCTATGGGAACAGGTGCTGCTGTTCAGTGTTTATCTCACTTTTAAAGTCACTCTCTGAACTCACGGTCTGTTTTAACCTTTTTATCCTTAAATTCGGATTTTTATCAAGACCATAGCATTGTTATATAGCTTTTAAGGTCCTGCCGCAGCGATTGTTATTCTATGCCTGTAATGCCTCCAAACTATTCTTTCATTTTCGTGGACCTCATCTGAGGAGTGAGAGAAGACTTGCTCGTAACGGAGAGAATGTAACATGGCGTACAGCCCGGACAGACAGGAGATAACACACAGCTGAGAGACGACATGCAAACAGAGGATAACATACAGAAAAGAGACTGCGCGCAGCTAACCACACAGCAAAGATATAGCATGCAGACAGGAGATAACACATAGCTAAGAGATAACACAGATGGTAGATAAAACACAGCTAAGGAGAAAACACAGTCAGGAGACAAGACGGACAGGAGGTAACATACAGATAGGAGAAAACTCGCAGTCAGGAGATACACTGAAATGTAATCTGTTACACCATTCGTCACTTTCTTATGGTCCCATTACAACAACTACTGATACAGTATCCAAATTTTATAGAACTGAAAGAAGCTAAATATTTTTCAAGCATTTCTACTTTACTAGGCCTATAGTGAAGAAATATTGTGTACAATCTGGGTGTGGATTTGTTTGGTGGCAGATCTGGCTATCATCATAAAAGGACTAAGGGTGGAATGTGAGTATATAAAGGGAAACACCATTGTCAAGAAGATATGATTTTAAATCGTTGCGACTGTGATTTTTAACAAAATTGGCCACGTCATAACCGGGTTTAGCCTGACCGTGAGTCATTTGACAGTGTGGACAGTGTGAAAGTGCATCGGTCCTGGTTATGCCACCTGTAAGTGCAGGATCCACGTCTGTTTTATACATATAACAGATCACACATTTCCCGAGTGATTTAGCGAGCAATTCAAGAAGCCTTACATCTCCAATCGTAACATTTCACTTCCACAAAAAAAAATTACAAATCTACAAGGGACTTTTTATATTTCTTTCATTCACAGGGAAATATTGAGAATGACATTGACTTGACATTGTCTGTGTACAGAGGAAAATATCAGCAACATCGACAATTATAATGGGGTTTGCTGCTTCAACAGCTTAGGATTTCCTGTATTTATTTGAAAGATGTGTTTAAAAATGTTATGATCTGTTGATCTCCTGTGTACCCTCTTCACAACTTCATATTTCCTCTTTCCTGGCTGTTAGAGTAATGCTCCAATACCTGGGTGTGCTTTCTGTACAGTATCATTGTACGTATTGTGGATTTAAAGACAATTGGAAAGCTATTTTATTCTTCCTCCGTATTTTATGTACAGCCTATAAATAAATATTAAGAGGTGAAAAAGAGTCTGCATGGAGCATTTTTCAAACCGCGCGCCTAAATGGGGAGCGATGGTCTCGTCGCATCAATTCACAAAAGCTGGGGTTAGTGCTGTTTTATAATCAAATTTTCTGTATCGAACCAGTTTGAAGGGGACTGTAGCTATTATAACTGAGAAGTGAATTGTTATTGGTGTCCAGCCATCCACACTCGCACCAAACACAAGCCATTGCATCATTAATATTGTCACAGAGCATTGCAAACCATCTGAAGGAAAGGTAACATCCGGTGCGAATCGTACCACAATATTTTGCATCACAAAGACAGCCTTTATGAATTCCTGTAATAAGGAGTGCTTCGAGAATCTGAAAGTGTCCTCAAATTTGCTCAATTTGAAGGTGCAGTGTTGGTAAATTAGCAACATACCGAAAATGAGTAAAAATAACCTTGATGCTGATGAAGAGTCGGACCTGATTTGTAGTGAAACACAGGCAAGTTATATTAATTACACACAGGAGCAGAGGCATGGTGCAAAATACTCAAGAAGTACAATGTGTGATGGCCAGGGAATTCTCGGAGGTGAAGACTGCATAAGGTAATCTGGAACTCTGTGCTTCCTGGACTGGAGGTACTGGTCATTGTCAAACAGTGCCTTTGACAGGAGGCCAATGGGGAAATGTCCCCTTATAACTCTACTAGACAAAACTTGAGAATATGCTATTAAAGTAAATATGAATTATGTGATAACTCAATTTAAATGAGAAGAGTAGAGAGCCAAATTGACATAAAACTGTGTCGTTGCTACAGATAAATGTAGAGCACTTGTAGACAGGCAGAGAACACAGGAAGACTCAAAACGCTTTCCCTGACCGGGAATCGAACCCGGGCCGCGGCGGTGAGAGCGCCGAATCCTAACCACTAGACCACCAGGGAGAAAACTGTTAGCAAATATTTGGGAAGCACAGAAGAATGAGAAGCTGGAGGGAGTGGCAAACACCAGGTTGGATTTTTTTCTTCGGGACAGGTGATGTTAATCCCTATTAACTTGTAATGATTCTCTATTATTCCACAGCAATTAAGGAAGCGGGTCTAGGAGAACACATCAACATATTTCAATGGAGTCATTTATTTGTGTGTGACAATTGTGTGAGCTGGTGAAAATGCAACATGCATAGAGCAGCAAAGTCAGCATAAACAATATAAAAAGACATATAAGAATATCATATCATATCAGAATATGTCTATTTTGATCCCATTCAGTTCCTTCCTGTCAAATTGGTCTCAGTGATTGCGATGTTAATCCCATTTACAAAACACATTTCAACCGAGGAAAAGAAAGACAATAAAAATATGAAACAAAACAAGGCCCAAATCCAAATAAGGAAGATCTGTGATCCAAAAAAAATTATTCAGGTATGATAAATGTAGACCCAGAGGGTACCCCACATGTTGGCAGTTTCTTTCCCAGAATGGCAGCAATCAAACTCCAAACGTCCAAAACAAGAGTGGAAATTGATTGACTTCATCCAAGTCACTACCTTTCGTCGACCGGTGCGACCAGTGCTCAGGGAGCTAATGCATGTCATCTGACGAGAGGCAACAAAGCACATTCACAACTGTGGCGCATTTACTTTGACATGGAAAAAGAGGAGACACACATGGCAACCCTAGCTGCGTTCCAATACTTTTTTCATCTCCTCCTTTCCTCCACTCGTTTCCTCCCCTCCTTTCCTTCCCCGGGAATATGCCAGAAATATGTAGAGGAAAGGAGGAAAGGAGGAGATGAATGAGGTCCTGCAGAATGAGTGGCATGTCTGTGGAAGAGAACAGAGCATGCATGGAGACTCAAAACACTTTCCCTGACCGGGAATCGAACCCGGGCCGCGGCGGTGAGAGCGCCGAATCCTAACCACTAGACCATCAGGGAAGGAAGTTGAGGGTAGGGTAGTGGCTGGGGTCCCAATATCAAAAGAACATGGAATAAGTAGGAAGAAGAGGAGAGTGAGGAACAGGAAAGAGAGGCAAACGTTGGCTATGGTAAGGATATGGAATGCCACAGCTGTGTCTTTGCAGGGGCTGCAAGGGCCCGGCTGAGCGATTCCTTGTCTTGTGGGGCAAAGAGGGGCTAGACACACCTGCCTTCGATAGCTCAGTTGGTAGAGCGGAGGACTGTAGGTTCACCTGATGGCCATCCTTAGGTCGCTGGTTCAAATCCGGCTCGAAGGAGTGCACTTTTGCTCCCATCCACCGGAAAAACCCTACGAAAGGGACTACGGTGACAATTCGTAAAGAGGGCCCAATCACACCTGCCTTCGAATGGCAAAGGGGCTGGTGATGTGACGGCAAACGCTCCTCTGGCTGCATGTGGCCCAGAGGTGCTGGTCCTGCACATGTGGATGTGAGGAGAGGAGGATATAAATGTTGAGTACTGGAGTGCATCTATATTATCCATCTATATATAATCTATATATAATATTTGACCTATATTGTTTACAGTCAGTGTCAAAAGATTCCAACTAACAATGAAATGAAATAACCTCTCTGCAAAATTTCTTCTCGTCCAGTTAAGCATTAATGAATGACTTTGTTCAGTTTTGATGGTTTTATTGTTACGGACAGGCCATTTATACTAAAATTAGGATGTTACTCTTTTAGGAGCGCAAGGAAGTTCGTATCGGTTCCCCTAAATGAGATTATTATTATTATTATTATTATTATTATTATTATTATTATTATTATTATTATTATTAGTGTGATTTGTGTGTGTTAAAAATAGTGGGTCCATAAAACATTTCGGCTTGCTTATGGTGCAGTGATGGAAATGTCATCTGACTATGTTAATTGAGGTGACGGTGGTTTGACCCCTGACCCTGTGAGGTGGTCAGATTGAGTTATTTCCGGTGGGATTTTGGGCGCCAAAACTGCTGCTGCTGGTAGACGCTGCTCCTGTCTGGACGCCATTTCCCTATTCTGTGTCGGTCAAACACTGTGCAATCTACCGTCTACTCTGGAGTGTGGGATTCCTCTTCACAACACTTCAGACGTCAACGAAGCCAAGCATTGGACACCGCATGAAGAATTAACTGCTGCCGAAAATCTATGGACCTTTAAGAAAACCTAAACGAATGAACATTGGAGGAAGTTGGCGAGTAAACCCGATTCAACTTCGCCCATCCGGAGCCGGGCTGTTCGCCATGGTGCACCGAAGGAGGACTGGCCGTGCCTGTGCGGAGCTACCGCGGTTCCCTCCAGCTGAGGTAACGTTGACTCTTTCCTCTTTGCATGTACAAGCAAGCCGAAAGTGTTTAGCTGCGCAGCGCCCTGGGAATATTGTTATCAGAGATCAGTTTTCCCCCTAGACGACGTGGCCGTAATTGGTGAGCTGAGAGCTACCGTAGGCTTGCAATATCTCTGCCTAGGGAGGCCGTGACAGAGTGATCGAGGTAAATGAATCGGTACCGTGCTATTGGTACATTTCTAGGAATTTGTCGATGTATTATTCGTGTTCGTTTGGTAACTATATCGAAACAGTCCATTGGTAAAATGAATCGGTCTAGTTAGTTATGGATAAGCAATTCTCTCTGTTGGGTAACGTACACGGGGCTGTTTGAGCCTGCTAAAGGGTTACACATCATGAGAGTAGGTAACTAGTTAGTACAGGTGTGTATACCCAAGTGCGAACTAGTCGCGCTGTACCGCTCCCTGCAGTGAAGAATTGTGTATCTGGTGGGGCTAGGTATAGCTTCTTAGTTTGGCAACGAATAGTGACAACGAAGGTTAGTCGTAGCTTATGCTAGGCTATGCACAAATAGGCTAAACTTGTGTTTTCTAACTAGTGATGTTCTAATGTGGTAGTTTGCAAACTGTTCTGACAGTAGTCCTATGCCGGTGCAAGTTATTTTTGCCACGTAGTACAGTGTACAGTGACAGTGTTCTGTGGTTGGAACTCCAGAAAACTGTTGTGGGGTGTTTGTAGCCTGCCTGAAGGTTGGGTCTCTCCCCTGTTTGTGAACCTGGTGGTGTGCTGTATGCATACGTGGTTCCTGTTTTTACTGAGCATGTTGAAAGCTCTCTGGTGGCAACTGCACTTGGCATATGTGCTTTAGTCTTTGGAACAGAACGTCCACTGTTGTATCTTTCTGCTATTGCTGGATATTGTACTTCTGGCACTCTTTTTTTTCAACTCTTTGGGCCTACCAGTTGTTGTTGACCAGTTAAAGATTTTGGACAGTGTTGTTTTTTTATACTGCTGTGCAAGCAAGATGAGTATATTCCCTGCCCAGGTTGGTGAGCTGATAGAGCTGCCTACTGCTGCTCAGTTTAGGAGCTTTACTAGGCCACAGCTCGCCATGCTGGCTGAACGGGATGGCATGGAGGTGCCATCCTCAACGACCAAAAAGGGAGAAGGGTCTGCCACTTGAACCTACTTTTAACTTCTCTTCGGCTGAGAAGCTTTTGCCTCAGTTTAACGAAGAAGAGGTTGATGTTTTTTGAAGCCTTTGAGCGGGTGGCTAATGAGTTGGCTTGGCCACGCTCCAAATGGCCACTGTTGGTGCAGCAAGCCCTTGTAGGTAAAGCTCAGCATGCATTTGCTGTGTTGGAAGGCTCTCTCGCCCTCAGTTATGATGCTGTAAAGGAGGCTGTATTGACTGCCTATGGGAGTGTCCCTGATGAATACTGCAGGAGGTTTCGGTCCCACTGGCGCATGGGTGGTGAGTCTCGCCTCGATTTGTACTGCAGGCAGCAAATTCTCATGGCACGTTGGCTAGCTGCATGCAAAGCAGATACTGTGGAGACCTTGACCGAGCTGTTTCTGATGGAGCAATTTAGGAACTGTCTATCGCGTGAAGTATATGTTTACATTGCTGAGCGTGGGGTCCAGACAGTTAAAGAGGCTGCAGAGCTCGTGGATACCTGGGAGGTCATTCATTATGGTGGTATTGGACGGGGATCCCATGATAGGGGTCAGGACACGTGGAAGTCCTTTGCAAGCTATAAGCCTGAGACGAAGCGCCCTGGTAGTGACCGCCCTGGCCAGGGTGGAGGTCCTGATGGTGGTAGGGGCCCCCGAAGTGGTGCCTATCAGGGAGGTGGTAGCCAGCGGCTCCCTGAACGTTCTCGTGGCCCTTGGCTCCATCAGGACATTATTTGTCATAACTGTAGGCGGCCAGGGCACATTCGGAGTAACTGCCCAGCCCTTAAGGACAGAGCCAATCGTGATCAGGTTGTTGCTCTGGTGTCGGCTAGGACGCAGGGTAACAAACTGATGAATGGTGTTCTCGCTAAGGAGCCCGTGATGGATGGTGCTTCTTTTGTTTCTTCTGGTTCTGTAGCCTTAACCTGTAGCAGTCCGGAAATCCCAATACAGATCTTGCGGGACACTGGGGCTAGTCAGTCTCTGCTGGTTGCGGGTGTTCTTGATTTGCCACCCCCAGCACCTGAAAATCCAGTTGTACTTCTGGCTGGTTTGGGAGGAGAGTTTGGGCCCTATCCACAGAGAGAGGTCTATTTGCGATCTGATTTGGTGAATGGCTCTGTAACAGTGGCTGTGGTTGATTCTCTTCCTGTACAAGGCGTGTCATTATTGCTCGGTAATGACCTGACAGGTAGAAAGAGTCAGAGAGTCCCCTGTTCTTTCCCCCGAACCATGTAACATGATGGACACAGAGAGGCTGGCTAGAGAATTTCCCAAAGTTTTCACGGCATGTGTGTTGACACGTGCTCAGGCGAAAGTCCGCGTCCGTCCTACTCCCTGTGAGGAGCAAGAGGCTATCGTGGATCTAGCTGACACATTTATGGCCCACTTGAAGGAGACACAGGAGGATCCCCGCCTGAGTCGAAAAGCCTTAGTGGAGGCTCAGTTAGCTGATCCTGATTTGGCTTCTCTCTTCCGTTTGGTAGAAGAACCAGCTGGGGGTGCTGTGCTGGCAGAGGGGTATTACTTACAGGACAATATCCTGATGAGACGTTGGCGGCCGCCTAAGGAGACCGCTGAGGAATGGAATGTGTTGCACCAGGTGGTGTTGCCTCGCGGATATCCTGAGGGCGTGCTACGGATGGGTCATGCCTGTGCTAAGAACCACAGAGTGGTCTTTGACAACAAGCTGACCCTCTCCGAGAACATCGCAGTGGTGAGTCGGGCATGCAGATTTTTCCTGTATAACATCAGGAGAATCCGCCCCTTTCTCACCACCTACTTCACACAGCTGCTAGTCCAAGCGATGGTACTCTCCCGCCTGGACTACTGCAACTCCCTCCTTGCTGGCCTTCCAGCATCTTCCATCCGACCTTTGCAGCTCATCCAGAATGCTGCTGCTCATCTGGTCTTCAACCTTCCCAGACTTACCCACGTCACTCCCCTTGGCTTTGGTGCTATCTTCAGCTGACCCTACAACATTTCTTTCCTAATTTTTCTACTGTGAAGTATATGTATCCAGTGTAGCTGGTGATGTGATTTCGCCTTTCTGCCTTGCTATTCTGATCACAATCCTCTTACCTTTCTTGCTAAGTTTCAGAGCTCTAATGCCCGTGTTTTTAGATGGAGTTTGATTTTGCAACCTTATGGTTTAAGGGTGAAACATATTGCAGGGAAAGACAATGTTATTGCTGATGCCCTTTCCAGGAGTGGAACATGAATTACAGTATCGGTGATACTAGGGTTTTGTAACCTTGCTCTGGTCCAATGAGAAGTCCCTATTGGGGGTTCACCAGGTGCATTATTGGCCAAGAGCCTTCTGCTCCTGAAGGCCTCGGTGCAGAAGGAATGTCTGCATATTTATTTATTTATTTTTTCCTTTCCCTGTAGATACTCCTAGACGTGATCTTATTACCTAGATGTGCTGTGTTGGTCTGTCTGCCTAGTGGTGGGCAAGAGAAATGTTTGTCCTTTATCTCTACCAAAAAAAAAAAAAGTGTTGATCTGTTGTTTTTTTTTCTTATTTTTTGGCTTATGGGGGAGGTACTGTTGTGGACAGGCCATTTATACTAAAATTAGGATGTTACCCCTTTAGGAGCCCCAGGAAGTTTGTATCGGTTCCCCTAAATGAGATTATTATTATTATTATTATTATTATTATTATTATTATTATTATTGTGATTTGTGTGTGTTAAAATTAGTGGGTCCATAAAATATTTCGGCTTGCTTGTGGTGCAGTGATGGAAATGTCATCTGACTATGTTAATTGAGGTGATGGTGGTTTGACCCCTGACCCTGTGAGGTGGTCAGATTGAGTTATTTCCGGTGGGATTTTGGGCGCCAAAGCTGCTGCTGCTGGTAGATGCTGCTCCTGTCTGGACGCCGTTTCCCTATTCTGTGTTGGTCAAACACTGTGCAATCTACCGTCTACTCTGGAGTGTGGGATTCCTCTTCACAACACTTCAGACGTCAACGAAGCCAAGCATTGGACACCGCATGAAGAAGTAACTGCTGCCGAAAATCTATGGACCTTTAAGAAAACCTAAATGAATGAACATTGGAGGAAGTTGGCGAGTAAACCCGATTCAACTTCGCCCATCCGGAGCCGGGCTGTTTGCCATGGTGCACCGAAGGAGGACTGGCCGTGCCTGTGTGGAGCTACCGCGGTTCCCTCCAGTTGAGGTAACATTGACTCTTTCCTCTTTGCATGTACAAGCAAGCTGAAAGTGTTTAGCTGCGCAGCGCCCTGGGAATATTGTTATCAGAGATCAGTTTTCCCCCTGGACGACGTGGCCGTAATTGGTGAGCTGGGTGCTACCGTAGGCTTGCAATATCTCTGCCTAGGGAGGCCGTGACATTATGTATATATATAGAAAATACTTTTGTTTGTTTGGCTGCTTGTTGTTGATAGTCTTGTAAGCACACGTAAAGGTAAAAATTTTGATTACAAACAGACGCAGAAAAAAGCATCAAAAAACAGCTTAAGTCACATTGAGCTCAGGTCTAAATAGACCAATATATGTACTTAATATATTTATCCCTGATCATGTATCGCACTGAACACTGAATGCAACAGAGCTTGTTCTTAAAGCAGTATGCTTGACGTGATTACAAAATAGGAGAAATGTGTTCATTTCAGAATTGCCAAATCATAAAATCATACTGGTCATACATTACTGATGAATTATTAGAGGTCTTAATGAGTTCACCTTTATTGATTTGTTATCTCTTCTGCTTTGTTACCAGGTTTAAACAATGCTACACCTCATGCAATAAATCAAGTGACTTAACATCAGGTGCCTCTAACAGAGTAGAGAGAAGAAGGTGTTTGTCAGAAAAGGGAATTAAATTCTGATCAACACAGTTTAAACATGTTTTTATTTACCGGATGAAGAAAACAGTTCCTTCCTTGTACATACAGACACAAAATCAATCAAAGAGGATTGGCACAAGAGAGGATCAGTGCTAGGGTTCTCTACTTCCTGAGTAAGTTGGAACCAGGTAACATTCTTAGAGAATTTGAGGAATTCACATTGTTACACTGTCAAACTGCTTGTAAACATATGACCTTAACAGGAATGTTAACTGTAAGCTCGGAAGTGCTTGAACAGAGAGCATAGCAAAAAACTTCAAGAAAACATTTGTAAATGTTCATTATGATCACAATGAAGTAGAAATCTTTGGTCTGGATTGGCTGCACTCCTATCCTCAACTTTAACAGAAAAAACATTACAATTATGACATAATATAAGTTGGCATAGAATGCAAACAAAAAATTAAGCAATGTTTATCATAAGAATAAAAGGTACAAAGGATAAAAACAGTTTTCAACAGCAGGTGATTTTGGCTTTTTCCCAATTAAGTTCACATTATGTAAAATAAGGCTAGTTCCATGCTATTTAAGAAGTTGTGACCAATAGTGTTAAGGCCACATCTTTCTATTTGGATCTGAATTTTGAAGTGTGGATCTGATTAATCAACTGATAAATCATATTTATGGTACTTTATGTTGTGCATGGTCATTGGGTCTTATGTGGTTAGGCATAAGAATTTTGCCCTTATTTACTTTGCGCTTCCTTTCCTAACTCAATGGCAACTTCCCAGAATGCTTGTCCCCATTCTGCCAGCTCACTAAATGCAGCTGGCAGTTTTATCTTATACTTATCTTTTATCCCCTCTATCATGCTTAATATTGGTTTGATTGCTTCTTTCCCTTTCTTCACAGTTTTCTTTTCTTTCTTCTCTTTAAAATTCAGTGTATCGTAGTCGTAGACCTTCCCGTTAATTTCTGTGATGGCAGTTATCATGTCAAGCATGGCCTCGCGGACGTTATTTCCTCTCTCTAGCTTAAAGATCAAGGTGTGTGACATGGCTGCTTGGCCCAGCACCTCCTTGATCTTCTCCACCAAGGACTCATCGCCGCCCTCTGGGTGGCGGAGTATGAAGATGACGTGAGGACCTGGCTCGGTCTGGGACATGAATGCGTTTATCCGAGGCAATTCATCCTCTGACAGGCCTGGGGTGTCGATCACCTCTACTTCCCTCCCTAGTACCTCTTTCCCCTTAGTGGTTCCCCTCCTAACCGATGTTGTACTGCGAGGTGTTTTCTCGTCCTGCAGAATGATGCCCATTAGAGTAGTCTTTCCCACTCCTTTCCCCCCAAGAAGCAAAACTCTCACGGTATCTGTTAGAGAAAAAGCACACAATATACAGTAAAGCTAAACAGCTGCTAAAATAAGGTAATATATGTCAAGACCTGGAAAAAAGGTCTTAAAATTTATTCCAAAACTACCACTCCATATGTAGGTCATTTCAATATTCCATTGAAAATCCTCACATTATTTGGAAAAAAAATGGTTTTGAATAATAAATCAAGCATTACATGTAGGTATGTGCATATATTCCCTTGAAAATAAAATTATTTTAAATGTTATCATGTTTTACTCAGTGTTTGTCTCTGATTGAAACATGGCTAAAACCTGGGGCCTCATTTATGAAACTTTGCATACTTTTGTAACTAAATAGTTACATAAGCCAAAACCTATGAGTTTGCATACACAAAAAAATCTGATTTATAAAACTTATGTACACCACACATACACTTTTTCTATCATAAATCACAACTAATCCTGTGATTTTTTTAGCCCACGCAATTATAATTGTATAAATAATACGCAGGACAGAGCAATGAATTTTACGTACAATGATGGCAGTGAAGAGAGGAGGAAAAAGAAACTTCTCGGAGTGTGATATCAAAGCTCAAGCCTCCGAAATAGAGATTAGAAAAAATATGATTTCAAATTTTAAAAAACGTTGCAAGGCAGGAAGTTACTGTTGATTTCTGGGGTATAGAGAGCTGCATGCAGCTCAAAATCAAGAAAAAATGGATCGACATCAAGGCTGAGGCAATGAGACGGATAGTGTAAGAGCAATAGGTGGTGGTATGGGGGTGCCAGCACTGAGCTCCCTCGATTAGCCGCAATTATCGGAGATGATATCTAACATTACTGTTCATCGATATGAACGAATCATGACCCTGCTAGAAGGCAACCACATTTGTCGGTGTCCTTTCTGTGTCGCAAATCAGCTGCACATTTATTGAATGGGAATTCGTAAGATTTACTTACACATCCTCTGATGGTGACCTTATTGCAATGTGACTGCAGTTTATTGGACCTGTTATATAGCAAGAACCACTGCAAACTGCTTTTTGATGTTTGCCGGCTGTTTAGGGGAATCTGTTGTACCTTGAGCTCAGACGAATGATGCCATCCAACACTCTGCTGTCTTTAGAAACCATTTATTTTGTTCTGGACCTTGTTTCATGGCAGCAATACAGATAAGTATAAGAACCAACATCTCCAAAAAGAGCTTGGCATTCTTCCTCATCTCTTCCAATAACATTCAGTATTTGTCCAGCAAGGCCCACCTTCTGGGGGCCCACCTAGGCGAAAAGAAGACTCTAGAGTGGGTAGATGACGGCTTCCACTGGCCCGGCCTCCACCGGGAAGTTGACTTTTGTCGTGCTTGCCCCACATGCCATTGTACCTCTCCAGTCCACCCACCACCAGCACCGTTGATTCCACTGCCTGTCATCGAGACCCCTTCCAAGTGCATCATACTGGGCCTGGTGGGACCTCTTGCATTTGGCACGGGGTCACCTGAACCTGCTGGTGATCATGGACTACAACAACCACGGTACTGAGGCTGTTCCCCTCTGGACAGCAAGATCAAAAGCCATTGGGAGTTTGAGCAGTTGGTGAGTCAGGTGGGGCTACCAAAAGAAATATTGACTAAGGAACTCTATTTGTCTCCAGGGTCGTAGCCAATGTGTGTCAACTGCTGCGGATCAAGCATCTCCACGTCTGTGTACCATCCCCAGACTGATGGATGGAGCATGATAATCAAACACTGAAGCACTTGCCCTGGAGGGTGATTGCTACAGACAGGCATGACTGGGATCAGCTCTATGTTCTCTTTTGCTATATGGGATGTATCCCAGGCATCCACAGGCTTTTCTCCATTTGAGCTCTTGTATGGGCGGTGGCCCCTTGGCCTGCTAGACCTTGCAAAAGAGACCTAGGAAGAACAGCCAGCAGTGCGCTGAAACCTCATCAAACGTGTCTGAGCGTTGAGGAGGCACAGCATTCTCTGTAGTGCACCTACAACCGGCTGACCCAGTCCCATTCTTATCCAGTGTTCCCTGGGAGGTGTTCACATGACTATGTTACAGTGTAGCCAGTAGAGGAACTATTTGACAAATTAAACCTCACAGCAGGCAATTGAACAAGCATTTGGCTTGATGGAAATTGAGTTTGGTGTGTCTGGTAATACTGGTGCTGGGGTGAGGGACTGACAGCACCAATCCTCATTACCTTCAGTCACCTTGAGTGGCCAAGAATTGGGTTCCACATGATCTAGGAGTGGGCACAGAAAGATTAATCTGGAGAAAATTCCCCCAAAGCTTGTTTGTACAAAAGCTGTGCTCGGCAGTGGGGGGATGGAAGAAGGCAAGAAAATTCTTTCAGTTTTGAAGACACAAAAGAATAATGTTGATCCACACATTGTAAGACTGGGATGGCAACACATTGTCATACCCAAGGTAGAAAATCTGAACTCAGGGCAACCAAAAAAGAAAGGGCTGACAAAGTAGGTGTGATTGCACAGCCCAAGAGTGCTGAACCATTAATGTTGTCCATCCCCTTAAAGGGTTACCATTACCACTTTGGCAGGGATTGCTGTTGACGGACTGCTGTGGGGCTCTCCAGATCCTCCCCCAAGACCTCAGCAGAAGAGCCATGGAGCTCCAGCAGACCTCAGCCGCATGTCAGCGGCAAAGCAACACCAGGTGAGACTGACGGTCAGAGAGGAGTTTGACATATTTGCCCCAGACTACCGAAACCCAGCATACATCCCTGACCTGAAACTGAACGTTCAGTTGAAATATCAATGGTATCCCATTGTGGAAAACATATAACATTATTCCTCGGCCGCTGTATCAAGAGATGAAGAATTGCATTCAGGGCTTTTCTTCAGGCAGGATCCAAAAGTGTTGAAAGTGCGCATGTGGAAGAAGGATGGGGGCTACCGCTGATACATGGATCATAGGCTGCTGAATGAGAAGACACAGCCAGGCTGCGATCCAACCTGCATGGTGAGTCCCGGTTTACAGTGATGGACAAGAGGAAGGCTTCCCATCGTAAGCTTTATGAGCCTGCATAACATTAATAACACCCTGGGGAATCAGCAGCCTTATGGAGGGAAGCCTTGGAGACACTAAGGGGCCAAGTCTGGGCCCCTCTCTCGTCTTTGGCAGTGACTTCAAGCAGCACTACTGAAGTGCGTCTGGGTGCTTCACTCAGTAAGATGTTCATTTGGGAAGCTTAAATGTGCCCTTCAGCTGGCGTTTGCTCCTTCCACCCCCCGGCTCATAGGAAATGGCAGATATCAAAAGGAAATGACTGGCGTCTATACTCGAGTGTGAACAAGGGTGAATATTGGTTTGCTGTTGTCCATCTGCCATACCACTGTGGGACCCGCAGCTAGTTTAGATAAACCAGTAAAAATTCTAATGAAAGCTAAGCAAAGCATTGAAGCTGAGGAGATTTCAAATATAAATATGCAGTAAAATGATTTAATCAACAAATCATTTCAAAAATGTTTATTTATGGACAAAATCTTTTATTTTATGGGTTCCTCCATTTCTATGGGTTTTTGTATTTATATATTTTTAAAATTAAAAGTCACCATAACATGAACTATGGGCAACAATAAATAAATTATATAAAAATTGATTAATTTGTTTAAAATGTGAAAATTTAAGAATTGACCAAAATGAAACACAATGAAGAAACAACAGACTGTAAGCTGTAACTGTATAGTTACAGTATATGAGGTAAATGAGTGTACCTCTTGGAAATCAAGTACATTGGGATTCTGGAATTACAGTAAATCTACAGACTTACTGTCATGATCTAGAGTAGCTGCTTGCCCAGTGTTGAGTGTCTTAATGGAAGGTGCAAAGTGAATACAGAAGTAACCCTACTTGTAGTTTAAGTAAAGATGATGCGCTGTAAAGTTAGACATTTTTCAGGTTCAGACTCAGAAAGTTACATCAGTCATTTTAATTAACATTACAATAATGGACCATTGATTGGTTAGTCACACAGGAGAATGTACATGTGAGAAAATACTATACATACATAAAACTGTACTTCAATATGGTTCTGATATGTATGTGTTTATTTTTTATCTAATTATCTAAATCCCAAAGCATTTGTATAACAGAAGTTCTATTACATTATGTACTAAATATTCAGATAAATTATTTGCTCTGTTTGATCCATTCCTGAAATAACGTCATATTTATTTTTAAATTCCTTCAGATCAATATAGAAATATTTAAAGGTAAAGATAAACTGACTTCTCTAAGATCTATCATAAAGCTTATATAGCTAAAACTAGTGATCAGTTGCATATATCTCCAGTACCCAGTATATATATAATATAGAATATCAATATTGAAGTGTAAAAATATTATATGTTTGATCTGTTTAATGATTGTCATAGAAATGCCATAGAACAGTACAGTCTTGTATAATGCTAGCTTTGACAGAAATTATGCCTTTATAAAAATCAATTATACATGACATATTTCTTTTTATTTTCATTTATTTAAACTATTTTAAATATAAATGTATATTATTTTATGCATTTATGCTTCTATTTTGGAAGCCTGCAAATATATATATATATGTAACAAGAGGGGTGAAATGGTAGAAAACATGAATCTTTTCAGCTATGTCCCATCCATGCAAAGTTTTTACAGGAAAGTGAAATGCAAGATTAGAGGTACTTACCACTCATTGCTGCTGGTGGAGAGTAGCTGGATCAGATGTATTTCTGGGTCAAAGCTGCTGTCTGTGTCTATCTGAAAGACTGAGTACCTACCCCAGTCTCCTCTGTCTTTATACTCATGGATCTGGTGCCATAGACACTCCCACAAAGCTGGGCAGGACTTTTAGTTTGCTTTAGTGTGGTAAATTTTGCCTGTATTCAACTATGCCAAAAATATTTCAAATATGCCAAATTTACAGGCATACATATTTTCAGTGTAAGAATTACGCTTGTAAAATGTATTAAATGCATTGAGTAATATATTGCCATGAGTAGCTGGTGGGCGGTGGACCTAGCAGATACACGAGAGTCAGCTAGCTGAACATATGCCTGTATTATTAGTCATGAAGTCAGAAGTCCTGACTTCTGTATTTCTGAATCTTGAAATATTATGAGAGAATGAGATCTCCCAAACATTTTTGTCATTTTGTTATATACCTCAAACACCCATCACTACTTGTACAGTAAGCAGCCCAGTTGCAAGCAAATTGTAAAAAGCTATCAAGCCTTTTATTGTCTGCTGAGGGATTGTTGATGTTTTTAATTTATTCTTTAATATGTATGTCAGAAATCGCTATTAACGCCACACGGAATTCCCTTCCTTTGATTATGTCATGTTAACTGTCGGACGGCTGATGCTTTCCAGTCAGCCAATTCATTTTATGTGCTGTATGGTGAGTGGCTGATTTTGAAAGGAGTTTTTTGAACGGATTCAACAGTCGACTTGTCCATGCAGTTCAAGAGAGCCATGCAGCACAGTGCAGGTGGAGATGTTGCTGGTTGAGTATCTAATCCTGCAAGCATGACTGGGGCTGGGGCTGAGGAAGAGTGTCCGTTTTTGTCTCCCCACGGACAGAACCACAATTGGAGAAGTGAACGTTTTCCAGTAAGTTTAAAACAGCCAGATGTTTTACAAGCAAATTGTTCCACATGTTAGAATTGAAGATGTCTAAAAATAGCGAAACTGCTTTTGTCTTGCACTTTGTTTGCCGTTCTCTGTAAGTTAGGGTAACTATCTAGTTTTGCTCACAAAGACTAACTGGTAACAAAGCAAGTTAATTTGCTTGTCTAATGTTGCCTACTTATAATGCTAGCCTGTGTTTCACCAGCAAAAATAAGGACCGAGTATAATTTAGTCTGCTATTAGAATAATAAGAGAACAGATTGTTGTATACCCAACAATGGGTTGTTCTGCTTTAAGGGAAAACAATTTTCTTTTTTTCTTTTCTTTTTTTTAATACACAACACAGTTTCATTGTGTTTGCACATTTAGCCAAATGAATGAACCATTTTGCAAATATTTAAAAATGTCATACATTTATGCAAAACATTTTCTATATTTAACATATTAATCTAAATAAATAATTCATTTACTAAATGTGTAACTTCTTCAATTTATCAAACATTTAGCAAAATTTTAGGTTAAAAGGTTTCATATATTCAGTGAAATGTTTTTACTTTTTCTTTAATGTTCATTTATTTAACTCAATATTTCATATATTTAACTATATGCTCAGTTTTGTGAAATAAATTCTATTTCCCTCGATGAAACACCCATTTTTCTGCCTTTGTCTCCCAGTAAACCTCCAGAGATGGCGTGAAAGTCATTTATATGGTGAGGCAGTATGATACCATATATGGTCATATGTGCTGTGTTGTTGAATGCACCACTGGAGGGCTGGGGAGGGGGGGGTGGGGTTGCTATGCTGGCCAGGGGAGGTCTGTAGGGTGATCATGGCCTGCTGTGTGCTGCATAGCCTTGCATGGGGGCATGGTGTTCCCCATCTACCCCATTACATCAGACCTCAGGAGCTGGAGCACACCAACACTCAACCTGCTCCTTGTGGCCAAAGTGTCATGCAGTTTGCATCCGCACACAAGTGACTGATGCTGTCAGCGCACCCTCATTGGGTCATGTTGCCATGGGTCCCCAGTGTAACCAGGGTGGCTGCTATAGTGATGAGACCAATGAGCTTGCCATCCCTGGTGGACTAACTGTTGCCTTGCCAACATGGGCCTCTAGCCATGGGGCTAGGCTGGGGTTTGAGCCCCCAATCTCAGGGTTCTCAGGCAAGCATCTTACCCCGTTAGCCACCCAGAGGCCCCTGGAAGTTGTGAGCTTTCATAATTTTATTCTTTTTCAAAATGCCTCTCAAAAATAGTTTTAATGTACCCCTTTTAACCATTTTGATGCTTTGGAGCTCCATGGCAACGCTCGTAATGGCCTGTACAATGTCCACCTGTGACTGCAGGACCGCCTCTGTGAGGACCCAGATGGTTCGTCTGGGAATCCATTCTCAGATCCACCGCCTGACACCGGCTGATACGTCTGGGTCAGCTGTATAATGAATTTTCAGTTCTCATGTATCGTAACATTCTCAATGATGCAAATAAAGTTTGTACATTCAATAAAGTTCTTAATTCTGCAATTTGGGCTTGTAATTGGTGTGGCCTTTTCCTCCTGAGATGATCCCACAAATTGCAGCGTCCCTGATGATTGCAGCCAGATGCCCATCAGCGTTGGCACCTCCATACCACCGCTTGCTGCTCACACACTTGCCTGTTGGACATGTATATACCTCTTTGCTTCTACTTTAATGTCAAACCACTTTTTCTTTACCTCAGTCTGCGTGGTTGAATTAGCAGCCACAGTAATCTTCTGCCTTGGCCTTTTTTCCCCTCTTTTCATCGCCATTATTGTAATAAAATAATGCAATTGTCCCACACATTATTTATATAGCTTATATTGACTACCTGAGCACTATGTATATTTATATTCAAACGTGCAAAATCATGTGATTCGCTGTGATTTACAACTGAGAACATGCGTATGTGTGGCATATGCAAGTTTTTTAAATCTGAATTTTTTGTTGGTCACACAAACTTGTAGGTTTTGGCACACGCAACTATTTTTACACACTACTTTTTAAGTGCTTTGAGTTTATCAAGGACTTATTTCCTTGTCCAGTGCATGCATCTTTTAGCTAATATTTGTGCAATATTAGCATAGATTGGGCATAAATATTCCCTGATATTGCTGTCATTCCAGTTTTCTATTTTTCTCCAGTCACCTTCTATTAGTAATGCTTCCAAAAAGAGATCCCCGCACTCCCACGGTCATCGAAAGGGTTTGCGTCGTTGATGAACACTGATTAGGTCTTGCCAGCGCAAACTGTAAACACAACACCAGTGAGGCATAATCTGCATAACCCTTTTCATACGAAGCTGAGCTGTATGGTACCCAGGTCACAGCCCTGCTTCTGTGGTCATTGAATACGGGTTAACGCGCTTACACCCGTGCACCTTGGGTATTCCAGCATTATTAGATTGATGTAAAATGGGAATCCAGAAGCCAAGCCCCAGTGATATGCACTACATTGCAGTGAGGCAGAAAGCTCTCACCGTTACTTGAGTCCTCTCCAAGCCGAAGCTACCGACGCTTGATGGTGTCTGTCTTTCCAGGGCTAGCGCTATAAATATTCCCAACATGGCGACACAAACGCATGGTCCAACTTCCATTCCTTCCACCAGTTGGACCGGTGACACTAAGAGGGGGTATATGACGCAATACATGTGTGCGTTTTCTCTCTCTCTCTTCCATCACTGCTCATTGTCATTGGGAACATAGATAGCCACTGGTAGCCTGAGAGAGGAACAGTGGTGGCATGGCAGACAAAGTAGCATTCGAATCAAGAGGCAATTTTTTCAGTCACAGGGAGCTGATTGTCATCTATCAACACAACACAGGCGAAAGGAATCGAGGAAGCTGCATAACAAGAGAAAAGGCAGATGGGGAACACTCCATTTTTGACTCCCACTGAAGACTGTGGCCTTTTTCCTTCACGGAAACAGAACTCCTGTAGGTTACACGTAATCGCAAGGAGATCTCCTTCTTCACCAGACCAACTTGAGACCAACCAGCTTTCACTTGAGACCAACCTTCACTTTTCCATCTGAGTAAAAAGCATGCCTACAGGCTTATGGCAGCCCTTTGGTTTTACCTCGTCGGTTCTGCACCTCCATTGTTATGCCTGTGACGGCAGGAGTCTCTTTCGTTGTAAAACTAGTTTCACGCCACTGACTGCTTACCACCGAGTACTGGTTTGAGGTTGCCTGTAGTGATGCCGTGAGGAAAATGAATGAAATACAAGTTAAATGGTGCAGGTCACATTTTCAGGAAAAACTCTTGACTTTAAGTACAGTATATTGGATGCAACCTGCAAGATGAAAAACTGTTTCAGTTGTGTATAATTGCACATGCACATGGAATCAGAACACTGAAGTTGTTATATGAGCACTTTATAATATTGAAGTTTATTATTTGGAGTTTATTATAAGTATATTATGTGGAAGGCATCTGTTCCATTATGCATCCCATTATGTTTAGATACCTCCATGTATTAGATACCGTACACTCAGACGGTTGTAGAACCACAAGGTCTTATTTCACCCAGGTACAACAGGCCTGATAGAGCCTAAGAATGTATCTCTTAGTTACTTTTCACAGGCAAAAGCCTTTTGGCAAAGTTTCAACAGACATGCAGAATCTGTGAACTGTGAACTCAGAACAGTGATTTATAATACTGAATATCATAAATATAGTAAAACTGTTATGTGTGTGACCAATACAAATTGATAGTTAAGACTAAATCAGTGCATGTAAATGGATAAGTCAGATTAATAAGAAGTGATCAATAATTAACATAAATGAGTAATACAAATCTTATTCCGTATATAAAAAATAATACAAATTTCCATCACAAGAACATATACTGTTTTAGATAATACTTACTGGCCAGAATAAGAATGAGAATATTTAACTAGTAAATATAATTTCCTGCTTTTTTTGTTTTAATTTATAGTGAAAGTCTGGGATTTCATTGATAGGGTGCTTTTATTGTGTGGACAAAAACAAGAGCAACCTACTCATTTGCCTTCTCTGCTTCCCAAAGAATAATAAACCATTGGATGAAAGTCGCTGCCTAAAGATGCAGGCTTGTGTTCACAACATTTGGCTTCTATTAGTCTTGGCAAGTAAATCTGTGTGTGCTGAACACATGGACGCTGGGTTGCCCTTCTCTGGGTTTTTATGGCTATTTGTCTTGCTCAAGCCCAGACCAAGGTCAGATTTGATTAGTCAACACACATACATACTGCATGCGAGAGGCTTCAAATGGCCAATTGTTGTAAATAGCACCAGATTATTTACCAGTGGTCACTTAAAAATAAGCAGCCATTAATTTATGTTATCTTAAATATCAACTGAGAATCTCTAATGATGTCCGGTAGTGATTTACATTTGAAGTGTGGCATGATACAACCCTCAGTGCTTATTGGTCAGCATTAATTTGCCCTTCAGATGTAGAATCCTCGGCTAAACAGCAAGCACAGCCATGTTTGATCTCATTTGGAAGAGATTCACACACCAAACAATTTTATAATATTGTTGAAGCACTCAGCCTCTCTTTAGATAATGTAATGTATTTTCAATGCAACAATTACTCTCAGAAAGGTGACAAATGAACAGACACAAAGATAGATGCAAAGAGCAGTCAGCATGTGAGCGTGCAGTATGTTTTGATGACATTATATGTCGATACCTCACAATTAGTTTTATTGTCTGTACAAAAACATAAAATGTTTCATACATTTAAGTAGACATTTGGTAAATGTATAAAATATTTATGTATTATACATTTAACATTTAAACTAGACATTTTAAATGTTACAAGCTAAACAAGCTAAAAAACTAGTTTGCTAAAAACAAAAATATAGCTAAATATTTCAGACATTTACAAAATATTGAAAACTACTCATAAAACATTTAGCTTAAACATTTTTTGTTCAATATACAGTATACATTTAGAGTACCATGTTTGGTATTTAGACTTTGTCATTATTTAGTCATTTCTAACACTATAAATGTAGGAAAAAGGGAACATTTTAGTTTAATGTGGAAAAAAATGAATGGTAAAAAAACTGCATTGTATGTCACATTCAGCACTCCATAGTGTGAGTCAGACCTGGGTCAGATAAATTTTTTCTGTATTTTAAATTACTTGAAATACTATTAAACATACAATATGAGGAGCCTCCATGTGGTTAAAGTTGTGATGACACTTCTGTATGCAAGGTGTGCACTATAAGCAAAGAGTGAACACTGCAAGATGTGTTTTGATTCCCAGGCATTCTAGTGTTGGCCGTGGCTGGAGGTCTGCGTTGGCAAGGCAACAACTGGCCCATCCTCGCCAGGGAATGAGGGGTATAAACCGGAAAAGGTCCGACAGTCTTGTTGCTCTCAAACAGCCACACCTGGTCAGGCTGGACACCTAGAGATGGATTAACTGAGAACATGCTGACCCTGTCCTCCGACAAGGTAGGCAGCATTTGATTGGTGGTGTGTCAGCAGTGTGTACGGAAGCAGAGATTGTTGAGATCATTTGAACTGGTAGAGCCGCGTGCTTGGCCTGACGCCCCCTCTCCCTGACAATAACGCTCAAAGTTGTGGCAGAGGATCAATTAGTTCGGTTGAGTTCAAGATGGTGAAACCAAGAAAACAATCGGGGACAAAAAGAAATGTAAAAACAATACAGTTTGTACAAAATCGCACATCAACATCATAAATTCAGAACAAAGTATATTAACATGAAAATTAGAAATAAGAGACTAATTTACTAATAACGATTTACTTACTGAAGTTTTCACCTACTTGCTGAAAGAAAGGACATATCGTAATCTTGCATAGTTTTTGCCTTCACCTCTAAACAATTTCAAGTTGATGGATCACACCCAGAACTCGCCAGGCTTATATGTACTGACATGAGGGCCACATTACCTTTAAATAATCATGTGACTAACCATCCCCTTTCGGGACAATGTATGGCCTGCTGTATGAAATTCCTTTCTACTTGTAATTTGTTGTTGCATCTGGCATGTCCACAGCTATAGAATGTTTTTCTATGCAGTGCATGCAGTATCTTAAACTGGAATTGCCAGTGCTAAGTATGTTGGTTTGTTCCAATACTTTTTCTCATCTCCTCGTTTTCTTGTTTGGTCTCCTTCAAAAGAAAATCCAACAGTTTTAATATTACTCAGAAACAAAGAATACACCCCTAAATTGGGAAGACAATTTAACATTGAAATAATATTAAATTAACCCCCCCATACTAAACACAATCAGGTGGACAAAATGTTTCATTGTTTTAAATTAAACTGACATTAGTCAACCAAACAAAACTCAGAAGTAATTATAAACTGGTCCAGCTTCGGAAAAAAAAAACACAACGTCAATAAAAAGTCTTGTACTTTTTTGCTTGACTTGTCAACTCCAGCTGGTCCAATCATATCTCATTGCACCGCCCATATAAGGGGTATTTTCAGCTGATCGTATGTTGACTACCTAATAATGTGACTGGTGTCGCATCTGTAGTGCGGAAAAAAGTGAATTAGGCTTTCTCCGCCCAAGTTGCTTAACGTAGCTGAAGTCATTCAGTTTGACTGGGAGTCAGGGTTTGTACTGATAAGGATGGGCGTAGTAAGGGTCATTCATCATGGGTCATGTTTCAGCTGGCGCACAGACTCCCTGAAATCTAACACTGCAATGTGGAAAATCCACATGTTTAAAGCTGTAAAGCTTGTTTAAAGCTGTAAATGGTTTGAACTTTTCTCCATAGATGCTGCTGTTTTGAAAGCCTCAGCTTCAATTTTAGCGCTGACAGTCGTACGTATGCTGTTCTCATACTTGTTCCTCATTCTATCTCTTGGCATTGTCTTTTTTTTTTGTTCACTACCTGAACTGTGGAATAATCAAATAATAATACGCTCTTCTCATTGAAGAGGGCATGTCATTGCATCCTTGACTCCACTTCCCATGATCGACAATCCCACAATTCCATAGAACACTCTTTTAATTAGCTTCTTTTTATTTTCTATCCGTTGCCTTCGCTCTTGGTCTTCTCCCAGCTGCTCTGCTTGTACAGTTTCTGCTTCTCTTCTTTCTTCTCTTTTATTAAGGGTGAAGCAGCTGTTCTCTCCTATGATCTTGAGTATCTTTTCAATTAGCTGTGTGACCTGGCTGAGATTATCTTTCGTGTCATCAAGTATATGATAGCGGTTTTTGTTGTTCATGGCAAACTCCTTGATAGAACTGCTCACATAGGCAGAGCTGAGCACATCCTCTAAATTTTTTAGCCGATGTCCATCTGTCAGCAGCAACATTGTGTAATCCAGCACTTTTTCACTAAACAGCTCCTTAAATGGGTTCAGCACATCGTTAAGGTTATCATTTGGCTTCACCAGCAGCAGGAACATGTGAGGTCCTGGTGAAACAAGGTCAGTGCCCAACGTAATCTCCTCTCTTTTTGGGTCATACAGACCCGGAGTGATGATCACAGTGAGCTCAGGTACTACCCTATTCTCCACCGTGTCGCACTCACACCGGGATCTCCCCTCTTTGAACTTCTGTTCCCCCAGGATGATGTTTCCTACTCTCCTGTTCTCCTCTCGACTTTTTCCCACCAGCATGATCTTCAGCTCATATCCTGCGGAATAAACAGAACAGAGCTGTAATCTCTCTCCTGACTCTTGATTATAATGGCATGATCAAATGTTGTTATGTCACATGGCGCTGATAGATTGCAATGAATGGATGATGAGTACATGAGAATACACAATAACAATAAAGTACAGATCAGCCCAAATAGCCAATTGAGTAAAGTGAGTATCCAGCACTGCGTGAAGTAAAGTATGATGGGAATACACATTCAAGATGACAATCACCAAGGAATTGTCCAGGTTCCACAGCAGCTTACAGCAATATGGCCTAAACAGGGCTGATCACTGGTGCAGCATTCATTACATTACAGTCATTTAGCTGACAATTTTAGCCAAAGCAAGCTTGATTATGCTAACTGGGGGTGGGGGAGTTGGGGGTCTTGCTCAGGGGCCCACCAGCAGTGGTGTTCTTGCTGTGGCTGGACTGGGGCTTGGGCCATCAATCTCAGGGGTCCCAGGCATGTACCTTAGCCACTAGACTATGAGCTGTCCCCTGCATTCTACATTCAGTTTTGAGAGAACTGCTTTGACGAGAGAAATCATAGAGTATGGATCATAGAGTATCTGGTGGACTTAGCGGTCATTGCTGTCACTACACCATGGAACTCTGTTAAGCTGCTCTGCCATGGTCTGGCATTGACTGCCTTAGGATCGTCCTCATGACTTTGCTGACCCCATGCCCTATGTCTCTATGGTATGCTGCCACAGTGGTAGTCTGCTGGGGTTTTTCATTGCCGCATATGGGCACCTCTTTCCACCCCTCTCCTTTCCTGTTTCTCTGATTTTCCCTCCATGAATCTTACCATCTACTAATCAATGGTTCGCTCCGTTTTTCTCTCCCTGCAGCAGCTGAAGCCTAAACACAGCAGCCCAACTCTGGCTCAGCTATCTTCCTGTCCTGCCCGTCCCACACGTCCGGCCCTCCCTGTGCCAAGAACTGGACCCTTGTTATCATCGCTGTTATTGTAATTGATGGTACTTTTATTATTATAATTATCATTCAAGTCAGTAAGATTAATGTGTGCCATCTCTACTCTTCTGTTTACCCATTGTACACCCTGCGCCAGCCAGAAGCAGATGGGCTCACCCTCCGAGCCAGGTTCTTCTCAAGGTTTCTACCTGGTTTTACATGCCACTGTTGCCTTGGCTTGCTGTCATGGGGTTTCAGGCCAGGGATCAATTGTAAAGCACTATACAAATGAAACTGAATCGAATTTGGCTGTTATTATTTCTACTAAACAGGTAAATTCAGAGAAACTACATTGTGAAACATTTTCTGAATTTTCTCTAAATTTGCAGTTTATATCTTATATAAATTAGCTTTGCTTGATCATTGATAGATGCAGTTTTATTACTTACATGCTGTGGTGTAGTCCCCACCTAAACCTTAATGGGTGTTTATAAGATAATGATTTACAATGTGCCCACCTCCTCAAGATAGTATAATCACTTGTTAGCCTTATTACCATTAATAGATAAGGGCTTTGGCGTTACACTATGCCCACCTCCACATAACACGTACCCACCTATTAGCCTTAGTACCATTAATACATATTGGCTTTGGCGTTACACTATGCCCACCTCCTCATAACATGTACCTCATCAGAAAAAAATGTTTATATTATCAGTCTGTTGGTCATTTCAGATGTGCTTCTTGCGTCTGAATCAGCAAAACACAAATTAACTGACTTCACTATTGCAACAGAGGAGAAATGTAAAGGCATGGGATATGAAGGTTGAAAACTAAGACTTTTTTCCCAAATCTCCAAAACTACACAATAAGTACCCCGTTAAATGACTCAAGAAAGGTGATGAGGAAAACATGTAAGGATTAGATGTGATCACCACTATGAAGCTATGTTTTACTATTTCCATTCAGAAAGTCGCATTGCATCATTCGAATATGTTTTGCACAACATTAGTTTTACTTTCAGCATGGATCATGATTTTGTTTTTCTCCTTACATTCTTTTTTTGCATTAAAATAAGATGTAGATTCTGTTCAGTACAAATCACTTTATTACAATGTGAAATAAGTAATAGGGATATAATATCATATTTTTGGTAAGGTTATCATACCATCAAATTTTTATGCCACTGCATCCCTGCTCCTCAGCATAGCTTATTTACAGTCTTCTGGTCAGTGCAGTTAACCAGGCCTTCTGACTGTTAATCTGCCACCAGTTTTGAGCTTTGTAACAAGTGTCATTGTTTCGTCTTCTATAAGTTGTTGCATTAAAAAGGTAAAGCATCCTGGACTATAACACAGCACAGACCAGGAGCAAGAAGAGCCGGTAATGTGTTCTTAGGAGCTGCGTTAGCCAAATAGCACATGGTGGAGAAGCATGTTAGAGCAGAACAGGATGGAAGTTTCCAGAATGACTGGTGGCGCAGTGGCTCCTATACCTCTGAATAAGGAAACACATATGTTGCGTTTGCAACCATTTATATTTAAAATATGTATTGTGAATATACATTTCATTTTGAATGTTGTATGCTGAAGTTAATGGGGACAGACGGTTTAACTGGACAGAGATTTTAACGGGACTGTTAATTGAATGGCCATCCGTCATGTCACTTTGGTGTGGTGAAAAAACTCACCTGGCTGGCAGTAGATGGCCTCCAACCCCATATGTGCACCTGTGAGGAGGGAAGAGGGAAGAAGGAAACCGTTTTTAAGGTTTATATCACTCATAACCAACTGTACTGACAATTTAAATAAGGCTATGTACTCATTTTTTGCCAAAAAAGTCCACTGAGTAAATCAGTTCCTTCAGTCAGTCTTAATGGGTCAAATGTACATACTCAGGTGTATTTGTGTATTCATTGTATTGGGGGGTAAGCCTAGCTCTATCTATAATACATAGCTCTATCTATAGAAAGATCTATAACTTTCAAAAAATCTTTTTTGCATAGGTTACAACCACAGTGAACGTATACCTTTACCGTCCATACTTTTCCCCTCAGGATTCTGGGACTGTGAGTCGTCTGTCACCACCGCCAGTAACGTTCTGTCTGTGGTCATCCCCTCGTTACGCTGCTGTCCACCGTCTGCCCAATACACATGACATTACAGTAGCACTGATGCTAAGGACTATGTGACACCTGTTTGGAATGCTTTGTATTTCTACATATATTAGACTGAAATCCTATTACATTTTCATGAAAGTCTCATTTAATAAAAAAGCCATATTGATTAATGGAAAACAGACATTGAAAGTAAAATACACACTGATTATTTTCACAACAAGGTCCAGAATTAAAGCTCAACAGCGACTAAACGTGTGCTATAGTTGTTTATGAGTGTCCTGCATCACTTTTAACAGTTTGAACCTGTTCATGCTTGCATGATGGCTTCATCTCTGTTAGATATGTGGATTTCTATACATATGCATGTTTCAAGTCATTTTCTGGTAGCATGTTTGAAAGTTGATGTTTTAAAGTCAAGCATTGTTTGTCAATGTTTGACAATATAACTACTTTAATTCAAGTACACTTTCTTTGTTCTTTTCCCACCCCTGAAAATGATGCAACATTAAATATCCTTCTGCAAGGATGCTACTGGCGTGTAAGTAACTGGTGGAATGTTCTAGAAGCGCTGACTTCAGCATCCTGTAGCTGTTTATCAATGCTTTGCATCACTTAGAGCAGTTACAGCTCAGTCATGCTGACAGGACTGCCTTAGATCGGTTGGACTCGTGGACTCCTGCGCATGAAAAGCTTACTTCGAATCCTCCCTAAACACTCAAAAAGCGTGAATTCTTTCTTGAACTTTCTTGTCAAAATGCAGTTTTCCCTCAGAATGCATTATTCCCTCTGTAATGGCAATCTACTCTGGTCCTGAGACAGTGGAAGTGTACAGGATGAGGTTCAACAGTGGGATTGTGTTAGACTGTATTTTGTGCAAGAAATACAATTTCGTTTCACGAAATACACTTTTGTGGATGTAAGGAGCATTTGGGGCCAAGAATGCAATTTCATGGATCGCAATAGCATTTCATGCACAAAGTCTAAAGCAAGTGGACACAATTATCCGCTTGTACATGTAGAGCATTTTTCCACATGAAATAGGTAAGAGCAGAAAGGATCCAACTGGTCTGAGGCCTGTGGGTGAAGAAAACAGAAAGCAGGCCAAGTCAATTGGCAGTAAACAGTTAAATGGAAACAGTAGTACAGCTATAGTAAAATTAAATATCAGTAGAGTTACAGTATAGGCTAAACTGAACAATTACTTGGAAAATATTCAAAAAGCCAAGTTTATTCTTGATCCGGTGGCAGTCTATAGGGTGGGCTCGTACGACTGAAATGTGTGGTTTTTCACCAAAAAGAACATCTTTCTCATTACGATCAAATGGCTACACAGAGAACATTCCCCCAGTGGTCTAGTGAAGCCTTTTGTACGGTCTAGTAGAAGGAATTGTTTCCGGAGGGGCAAAAGTGGATCTTTCCACGACAAAAAATGTCTTTTTGGTAAGGTCTACACGTTGTCTTTCAACAACAGAATGTCATCCCGGCGACCACCTAAACTCCATCGACAAAGCCTGAAGCAAGTTGCGTAATTTCAACACAGTCATGAGTTTATAATTGCGTAATGTCAGACTTTTAAGGCACAAAGCAGGTGCAAGACGCTGATAAACATCATAAGGAAATGTTTAGTTCAAGTCATTGTTGCTTAAGGTATTGTCACCGGTTACTGGACGAAAAGTTTCATATTTTTGTACAAAAGGATATCTAATGCTGGATCAGTTTGTTAAATAATAAAGTGCATCTTACTTTTTAATATTTTACATGAATTACATTGTCATTTCTGATTAAGTCTTGGATGAAGTACGAAAGATATGAATAAAATGCGTGAAAATGCAGCCGGTGCTATCTCTAAATTTCAAGCTGCACTGAATCTGGACTGCATCATTAAAAATAATCCGCACCATAACCACACGACAACACCAGAGTGTGTCACGTTGGGCTGTGGTACAGTCCACACTTTTGGACTGTTTTGTGTGGATGGGATGGGTATTTTTGGCAAAGAATGCAATTTCATGGACCACAATATCATTTTATGCATCTAGGTCCTGTGCACAGAAAAACCCACCTACATAGAGAGCATTAGACGAGACTAGACTAGACTAGACTAGACTAGACTAGACAGACCAGAAGGGTTCTACTGTTTTGAGGCAGCTTGTAGGTGAAGAAAACAGAAAGCAGGTCAAATCAAAAGCTCATAGTAAGGCAGGAATGGCCTTGGTGTGTGGTATCTTTATATTCTTATTATCATTACATTAAATGCCCTCCCCCCGCCCCTTTTCTTGACTGTCTTGATCTCACATTGCAGCTCTTCAACTTCCTCATCATTTGTATCAAATACAGAACTGTTTTTATTGCTTTGTTCATTTACTCTTATCACCATTGATTGTACATTGCAATATTCTGCTCAACTTGCATATTTTCTTGCCTTTTGTGATCGCCTCCTCCATGTGATTAACCCCTACACCCTCCCTACCCCCATATCCATGGGGCATATAAAAGTAACTGGCAAAAAAAAAATGACACCAAATCTAATTATCTTATCCATTTGTGATAAGGAAGAGAACACAGACCTGTGTTAGGTAAAAACTGTGCAAGGAAGTCCAACTTCATGTTTCTTCTGCTTGGTAAAGGGGTCAACGTTACCCATTATTCTATTACCCATGTGGTTTTAATTAGCCCATTTGCTTTTTCTTAGTGAATAGAGAGGTGCTACTGACAAGTTTTCAGTTGTTCTTAACAAGTAGGTTAAATAACAGCACAGGTCTTGGAGTACAATATTCTTTAACTCTTACCAGAACCTTAAACTTATTCAAAATGTTTGCCAAACCATTTTTATAGGAGAAATTGCCTGTTTACATCAAATTTCCTCATATTTTCAAAGGAAAACTCTGCAGCTGCAACTATCTAGGAATTGGCCAATGTAGTAAGTGAGCAAAGGAAGTTCTATTTAAACAGACACTATGCTGCCAGTATATTAAAGCATTCATTTTTGAAGAAAAAGTAGAAATGAACATTTATACAATGTAGCAGAGGTAACCTGACACACTGTACATATATCTTGAGCTTATTTTCTATGGCATTTCTTTGATTGGCAAGGAAAAAGACACAAACAGTATAAAAGTAATCATTTATGGACGATGGTGGAACATGATAAAAAAAACATTTCAGTGCAGTGTATTATGGATTATGGTTCCACAGTTGTTTATGTTTCAATCAGACTTGATTTTGGCTAACTGGCCTTAAACAGTTAAATGGAGGTAGCAAAATGGTTACAGTTACTAAGGCATAGTAAAACACTTATTTGGGAAGGTATTCAAGAAGACAGTCTTATTCAGGATTAAATCTATGATCAAGTTTATTTTAAAAATGTTTATTTTGTTTATTTAAATAATGTTGCTTCGAGCCTGACTTGTTCCTCCAAAACATTGTCTAGAAGTTCATCCCCCCACATAAAGAAGTTAAAAATGATATCAACATCTTTTATTTTTCGTGGCCAGATGCCCAATACTGGTCATACAAAGACTGACCTTGACAAGGATTCAACCTTAGATTACAAGCAATGAGATAACTCTTATAAACCAAAGGTTATATTTCTTTTAGTTTTTTTTCAACATTGGCCTGTTGAAAACAGCTCTTTGTCTTTCATCTTTATGGATAACAGCTCTAGATATGACACGATTTTTAATTATGATCCCATTCACTTCTATTCAGTCCTTGAGTTGATGCTGCTTATTATAATAACATATCACTATATAATATATATTAATATATCATATTAAAACTAACTACATGCAGACAAGTGTAAACTTGTGTGTAAATTAGTTTGATTAAGAATAATATGAGTTGATGTTTGGATTGTGTACACTCTTGATAACTTAGGCAACTGAACATATGAGCTATGTGCCTACGTGTTCATCTGTTTATTGGCATACAGCCCATGAATTGAGTAGGGTTATTTGAAAATACTGTATGGGGTATTTTTTGATAAGATATTTTGTTTGAATGAATTGGTCTGAATATCTGATAAACTTTTATGAGTTTATTAGTTTTTTTTTAGTTTGAGATTGTAAGACTACAGTCTAGTCTAGGTTAGAAAACACAGGATGCTGTGTTTTAATTATGTTGATCAATTGGTTAACTGGAAACAGGTAACGGCAGGGCGCAAGTTTAGGGAGGTTGCGGGGGGATGCCATCCCCCTTGTAAAATTGTCTTCTCGCTTCCCATCCCCTTTGCTTTAATGGAAATAGCTGTGCTATTTATCGCCTAATCGTGAAAATACGAAACCTGTCAACGATATTTAAATGTCAATATTATGTTATTTTTGCGCTCCAGTTTGTGTTGTTTTGTATCCTCTGTGCCTTTGTTACTTTTGATTGCTTATTGCTTGTTTGCTTGGAGCCCTTAAATGTATGTTTCTCGTTGGCGAATGCCCACTTCAACCATGAGTTTTGCTTTGGACGAGGACTGCAGATGCTACAGGTTAAAATGGCTAGGCAGGACCTTAGCAGTTTTTTAGTAAAGAAGAAAACGACAGGATTTGGTCATAATAAATAAAAATGAAAAATAATAAAACTAGGAATATCATTGTCGTTATTAAATAAATAAAAATAATATTGTGAATAACTGGACAGTTTTTGATCGTTTTTGTTTTGTTTCATGGAACCGTAACTGCCCTTTCAACCAAACAGGACAAGTTTAGCAATTTCAGCCTAATGGTTTTCAGAATCCATCTTGTTTCTATCTGATACAAAGACTTCTGTTAAGATTTTACTTGTGGTTTTGGATTCCTGGAAGCATTAACAGTGAAAGGGGCACACACTTCACTGGAAAGATAGTGAATGAACTATGGACTTGTTTTGAACATTAAGCAAAACCTTCACTGCCCTCATCATCCACAGTCTACCGGTGCTGTGGAATGACAAGGCAGAGTACCGAAAAACAGACCGGCGAAGATTTGTACTGAGACAGGCCTGAAGTGGCCAGACGCCCTGCCATTTGCCCTTGTGAGCATGAGGAGCACTCCAAATCGGAAAACTAGCCTGTGCCCACATGAGATTCTTATGGGCCGACTGCTTCAGCTGCCGTTTTTGCCACCACTTTAGATGGAAAAGCTGAATTTTACTATGATGGACGAAACTGTTTTTGCAGAGCACTGTTCACGGGTAAAAGCAGTGCAGGAGAAGGAGCCAGATTAGTCTTGTAACTCCATCTAGTCAGGAGACTGGGCCCAGGTTAAAGTGCAACAGTGAAAGAACCCCCTGCAGCCCTGGTGGATAGGTCCATTCCAGGTCCTGCTGACAACGAACACTGCTGTTAATTGCCAGGGGCGCAACAAATGGATCCACGCAAGAAAGTCACTCCTCTTGCCATGAGTCGGTAGCTCTCTACTTTCCTGCCTACTGTTCCCCTTCTGTTGTTCTAGCTAGGACGAGAAAAAGATGGCAGCAACCCCTTTGTTCCGTGTGTGTAAAGAAGACCACTGGTTTGATTGTGCTTTCACAGTCTGGGTCCGTCCTTCCTCAGGTCTCTATTGCGGTGACTGAGGAGACTGAGGGGGAAGTGTTCCAGATGCTCTGCATGCTTCCTGATGGTTACGCATTGGCATGTACCCCATATATTCATTATAACCATTATGATATAATGATTATAGAATGATAAGATATACCATGTATATGATCGATGTAATCAGTGAGTATGACATCATACCATTCATATAATCTGATTTATGTTATCTATCCTACCTATAATCTCTTTGTCGGTAGAGAAATATGCATTTTATGGTTATTTACCCTGCTCCCTTCTTTTATGGTCCCTTGCCATGCACCCAGACACAGCCAGAGAGGGACAAATGGTCCTTTGACAAAATGTTCAAGGTGCCTTCCCCTTCTGGAAATGTGTGAATGTGTATGAGTTTATGCCTTTGACAAAAGGATGTTCCCCTTCTATACCCCAACAATAATCATCTTCTTTCCATGAATAAAGTCACATTACAACAGGAGTGTATCTCAATACAACCGCATAGCCATTCGTGTGCAAAACGGCCTGTTCCTCTCTGTGAACCTCTCTAAACTCGCACATGTTCATGTTTGGTGTCGTTGTGATGCTCGTAAAAAGCTAATCACAGAAACATTAATACTGAAGGGGATGCCTTGTGTTTTCCAGTTGTTTAAATTTCAATATAAGACTAAGTCCTGGATAAATCTTCAGGCACTCCCCCACCATAAAATTAGATATGTGAGGACCAGGGAGGAGGGGGTGAGACCCTTCTTAAGTTGGGTTTGGAGCAGGCCTCACTGCTCAGTACTTCTGCGTCATTGTCCAATTAACTATAATTCCAGAATCCTGATTTTCCCGGTGAATGCGCTAATTCTCCTCATATTCTGTAACACAGTCACCCTATGACTGATTAAATGATTAAAAATACAACTTATATGAAATCAGTGGTACCTAGCTGGAACTGAATGCCAAGTCATATGAAATGTGCACGTATTGAAGACCCATGGAGGAATAGCTCAGTCATGTGTTTTTAAGTATACAGCTCAAGAGATGGTATGGTCTAGGTCTTGATATGGAATTTGCCAAATGGCAGATATAATATCGACCACACTTTTCTGTCTATCGTTGACACAGAGCTATATGAGCTAGCCTCCGTTGCCCAAACTGTGTTATGACGATGTTATTTGTTTTTGAAGCAGGCATGAGCCCTATAGTAGTCTGAGTCCCAGCTCTTCCATTACCAGCTATGACCGCATATCCACATTTATGAGCCAACAGCTGGCCCCGCCTTGCCATGGAAAGATAAAGTATATGCTGATTAATTTACATTACTCTCCTCCCACTTTAGCGGCCACTCCTAGCTGGCCAGACGCCTGTAGAGGTACTGGCGGAATACATGCTGACTTCATCATCCTCCAGTGGCATGGGTACCATGCAACTTCCAGTGCAACTGCAGAGTGCTAAAGAGCATGCTTGATATCGCATGACTTGGAGGAGTCAGTTACTTATGGCCACCTCCCAATGAAGTTGGCGGCCGTGAGTAAGCAACTCCTTCACAGTCACATAGTAACAAGCATCTTCTTTTCCACTCTGTAGTTACATTTTTTTGGACCTCTATAGCGCCACCACATGTTTGCAAAGGGTAAATGCTTTTAAGAGAGCTTACAGGGTAAAACATTTGTCTGTGAGCCCTAAGGTTGGCTATTCTAATCTTTCCATGACCAGCCATGGCTGGAGGTGCATGAAAATAAGCAGAAAATTCAAGATGGCATTGACCCATTGGTTTGGTCACTATTTTCTATGTCCTCACCTCCAGTTGCTGCAAGAGAAATTTGGCTGAAATTTTTTTCAATCCTGAAAGAGTTTTTTGAGTCCAGTAACATATGATGCACACAGTCTTAACATATCATACAGAATGATATGTAGAATGTTCTTGACACTGCTTGGGTGGACCTCAGAATGAATTAACTGCTCTTTGCAAGCACTCCAAACAGCGTCCATCTTAGCGTCAGTCTTTTCACTTCAGTTGAAGTGACGCATATATCATTTAACAATCATTAATCATTAACTGCATTAGTTAATGGCACACTTTTCCTTTACAGATCCAATTTATGCTCGATGGCGCTCAGATTCCACCCACTGGTGAAAAGTATAGCAAATGTTCTTTGGCATAACCTTGAATTTGAAGAAAGCATTTTCTCTCTATCACATTTTGTAATAGTTCTCTAATGTTTCTCAAATCAAATAGAACTACTTTATAAAAGTAAAATGATAATATAATATAATTCATTAATTTAAATTGTGCATTAATTTAAAATTAAATCAAACCTATACAATCACATTTTTAAATAGTAACCTTTTTTCAAAGGTTATTGTAGACCAGACCAGAGTATTAGGGAAAGTATTTTATATTTAGTCACATATTTTCTCAGACAAACACTGTATATCATAGAAATACTTTTAACTGTGCATGATATTGTAATTCATTTTCCTTGTTTGGCAAATGACAAAATAAGAAAATTAAATGCTGTAGCTTATAGCCTTTTGCTAATCATTATCTACTTCATGTCCACTACTGAATTAATATAAAAGTAATCAATTAAAGAAATAATTCTACATATTCAATTCATCCATTTTCTATATTTAGATATTTAAGAGTGAATTTTAATGTTATGTTCTAGTGCATTTGTGTAGCATATTAAAGCAATAGCATTAGCTTCAGAACTTTTCATAGAATTAAGCATAGATTGCTAAAGATGGTGGTAAACTTTACTATTTAGGGCAGCCACCAGCAGAGTATATAATAAATAGATGAGTTCAAATGTAAAATGGACTTACCACTCATTTTTATGTGAGGATCTGTCAGATAATTTGTCTGCTGGATCTAAGAGTCTGTGTTGCTTCAGATGGAACAAGGGAGGAAGTTGTCTCTTTATGGACTAAACTCTGGTCCCCTGGACACTCCCACAATTTGGGGAGGTGCTTTCTGAAGTGTGGGTGTGAATTCATGTGCTTCTTAAAATCACACCCACAGGGGGACACATTTTACCTCATATCCTCAATTTCCCTCATGAATATGGAAAACCTTTGGCCCCCATAGGCTAGCTATGATGGATTTTAACAATATACCAAAATATGCAAAAAAAAAAAAAAAAACTTCTTTTCAACAAGAATTGTGACAAATAGTCTCATAGTCCCAATGATATCTTCAGACTTGGAATGGATGCTTTTTGATGTGGTGCATTTAAGCCACATTTTAGTTATGACATCAGCTAAAATACCAAGGCATTATATGGAAGTACCTCATCAAATGTACCACATCAGACTACATTCTGCCAGAACGTTAATTATGGACAGCATAACTGGACATGTCATATAATCTAAAGGGCTACGGCTGGAGGTCCGCATCGGCAAGGCAACAACAGGATCAGTCTGATCAGGGAAAGACGGAGCTTAAGCCGGGTAAATTCATCGCTCATCACTCTCCAGTGGCCACTCCTGGCTGGTTAGGCATCCGCATGTGCGTAAACTACTCGGTACATATTGATTTCGTGTTCCTCCAGCACTATAGAATATAGGTTGCTGGTGAACCATTTGACAGAGATTTAATTACTGTCAGCTACACATGACCTCAGACCCCATCATAATCAAAGAAGAGCCACAGGCAGACCAAATCAGTCATGTTTTATGAGTGATATTAATTTGGGGTTAGTTCAATTACTGGTGTCTCATGGGTCAAGTGTTTAAAAGAAGTGGAATGCTACTCTTTGCCATTTCCCAATGGCACAACACCACAAACGGCAGCATGGCAACGGCACAATATCTTAACTGGAACAGCAACATACATGAGTCTATTGACTGCAAATGAGGACTGATTATGTTCGTAGATGTGGACTTCCCTGCTACCAGCCTCACCCCTCAGGACCATGGACAGCAGCGGCCAGGAAAAAAGAAGAGACAGGACCCTGGAGAATGGCAATGGGAATTCCTGCTTGCACTATTCCTTGAGGGAAATGGAACTGGGGGGTCAACATTGATTGTCGATCATGAAGGGCAACAACTAAGCAGCTGCATGATTTGGGTGTGTTGGTCAAACAGCCATAGCAGGGTCCAGTCACCAGTAAAACAAGCCCATGGACAGGACTCTGCTGGGTGTTTTCACCGGTACGTGGATGAATGTTTACTGATTACGTTGGTGTAGGATGGCAGCTGAAGCTAAAGACTCATGGACAGCTCTGTGCCTTGCATAGAAGCTTGTCCTAAGCAGTGGTGTAGTTATAACTAGGAAAGTGAGTATACTGTCTGAGGATGTGAGCATACTGTACCTCTAAAGCCCATATGTATTAAAGGTAATGAGGCTAATATGTGAGTATACAGTCTGTGGAGGTGAGCATACTGTAACTCCAAAGCCCATATGTATTAATAAGGCTAATATGAGAGTATACTGTCTGAGGAGGCGGGTGTGCTAAAACTCCAAAGCTCATATGTATTAATGGTTATAAAGCTAAAAGGTGAGTATTATCTGATTTTCTCTGATAGTTTTCTTTAATCTTTTTTTAGGTAATGATTTAATATCTGACAGAGAGTGCCTCATGTCTGTAAATATACTGACTGTATGAGCCAGTAGAATTTGACAGGCAGCCAGAGCTCTGAGTTTCTCGCTCTACAACATGACTTGAGTGATGTAATAGGTCTGCTTGCTGCTGACACACAGTGGAGGACTGTGGAAGTGACAGGAAAGTTCCTGAATAGTCTAGAGGTGACGGTGAGCTGCTTTAAAAGCCGTGAGCGCTGACTGCTGTGGCAGAAAGACTCAGAGCTACCACTGCACACACTGCAAATCAGCAGCAAGAAGCAAACAAACTCCACACCAGTGAAGATGCTGTGCTCCCACGTGTTCCAGCCTTCTTTCAGCCAGATGATGGGTTTCCATTGGCCCGTACGCAGCCTCTGGCCAGAGATCCGACCTCTCTTCTTCCAGGAGGAGATGCTGCAGAGACACATGCAGGAGATGAAGAACAACCTGGACTTTGTTGACAAACTTCAGCAGAAGATTTTCGAGGATATTGAACAAGTCCCATCATCCATGACCGTCCAACCAGTCTCATACAAGCTGGAGAAGGATAGAAATCACTTTGCCCTCACACTGGACGCCAAAGACTTCTCCCCTGAGCAGCTGTCTGTCAAGCAAGTGGGAAGGAAGCTACGGGTGTGCGGGAAGATGGAGAAACAGGAGGACGGAAAGGGCTCCTACTCTTATAAAAGGCAGGAGTTCAGACAGGAGTTTGACCTTCCTGAAGGTGTGAACCCAAATGCGGTGACGTGCTCCCTGTCAGACGGGCAACTCAAGATACAGGCACCAAAGGAGGCGCTGCCTGAGGTGGCAGAGAGAATGGTGCCCATCGACTGCAGCCCAGTGGAGAAGACTCTGCAGTTTCAGAGCTCACAGGCAGAGGGCAGCACCGAAAACTCAGAGAAGCAGCAATAGGGGACTCGGCTCCCTAAGGATTGACCACACATAAAATGCTGTTTGCTTTCAACTTTTGTTGGACCAGTGAATATGTATCTTAATTGTATCTTGTTGATTTATAAGAAACTGATTTGCTGTCTATAACTGAAAATGCATGTTCCATTAAATTTGTTTATTTTTGAAAATCATGATTGTATTTTTACTTTTGTAGGAATATTACCTGAAAATAAAATGTGAAACTTCAACTTTCTTCACTGTGGCTTTTTAATGGTATAGTTTTCTCATACACAGTGTTGGTTTCTTTCATACATGAAAGGAACAAAACCGTACTCTATGATTCGTTGGAGTATTGTTTTATTTTCAACAATGCAAAATAAGACAGCAATTTGTTTTGAAGGGAAGGTGTTTCACACTGGTACACAGAGTTTACAGTCATACAGGGCCAATGAAATATTTTCTAGACTACATTTCACAATGATGAATATTGCTGACTTGACATAATGCCTAAGATGAATATGAAATTAATTCTTTAATATCCTAAAGATTAAGCATGCTTGCAGTACCAACACAGGCTTCATGTTAACCTGATAGAAAAAGCCCATGGTCCTGTACCTATTTGAGATGAGGATAGGTTTTATTTAAATGCGCATCATGAAAAGATTGTTACCTAAATTGAGGGTAAGCCCGGATTTATAATGTGACTGCATGGTGAAGTTGTGATCAAAATCAAAGCCAATACAGTCATATTACATGTCTTAACACAGCATTTTACGATTGCCAATTCAAACATAATTGTGATAAATATTTATGGTTGGACATGAATACGTTGCAACAAATTAGTCATCAGTTGTGCATTGTAAAAGACAAGAAGTGCAATTTTGAAACACAAACAAATATAAAATCTGGAAAAAGCCATTCCTTAATCATAATCGCTGCTGATAAAAAGTTGTTGTTGCTTGGAAATCTGTTGACACTGAATGTTGCCAGCACAGCTTTCAAAAAGTCAAGACAATTTGAAATCATGTAATGGTTGCCAGCATGTAAAAGAGAATTTCACACTTTTCTCAGATAATTTTCTTTAATCTGTTTTTAGGTAATGATTTAATATCTGACAGAGAGTGCCTCATGTCTGTAAATATACTAACTGTATGAGCCAGTGGAATTTGGCAGGCAGCCAGAGCACTGAGTTTCTCGCTCTACAACATGACTGGAGTGACGTAATAAGTCTGCTTGCTGCTCCCACACAGTGGAGGGCTGTGGAAATGACAGGAAAGTTCCTGAATAGTCTAGAGGTGACGGTGAGCTGCTTTAAAAGCTGTGAGCGCTGACTGCTGTGGCAGAAAGACTCAGAGCTACCACTGCACACACTGCAAATCAGCAACAAGAAGCAAACAAACTCCACACCAGTGAAGATGCTGTGCTCCCACGTGTTCCAGCCTTCTTTCAGCCAGATGATGGGTTTCCATTGGCCCGTACGCAGCCTCTGGCCAGAGATCCGACCTCTCTTCTTCCAGGAGGAGATGCTGCAGAGACACATGCAGGAGATGAAGAACAACCTGGACTTTGTCGACAAACTTCAGCAGAGGATTTTCGAGGACATTGAACAAGTCCCATCATCCATGACAGTCCAACCAGTCTCATACAAGCTGGAGAAGGATGGAGATCACTTTGCCCTCACACTGGACACCAAAGACTTCTCCCCTGAGCAGCTGTCTGTCAAGCAAGTGGGAAGGAAGCTACGGGTGTGTGGGAAGATGGAGAAACAGGAGGACGGAAAGGGCTCCTACTCTTATAAAAGGCAGGAGTTCGGACAGGAGTTTGACCTTCCTGAAGGTGTGAACCCAAATGCGGTGACGTGCTCCCTGTCAGACGGGCAACTCAAGATACAGGCACCAAAGGAGGCGCTGCCTGAGGAGGCAGAGAGAATGGTGCCCATCGACTGCAGCCCAGTGGAGAAGACTCTGCAGTTTCAGAGCTCACAGGCAGAGGGCAGCACCGAGAACACAGAGAAGCAGCAATAGGGGACTCGGCTCTCCAGGGACTGACCACACATAGAATGCTGTTTGCTTTCAACTTTTGTTGGACCAGTGAATATGTATCTTAATTGTATCTTGTTGATTTATAAGAAACTGATTTGCTTTCTATAACTGAAAATGCATGTTCCATTAAATTTGTTTATTTTTGAAAATCATGATTGTATTTTTACTTTTGTAGGAATATTACCTGAAAATAAAATGTGAAACTTCAACTTGCTTCACTGTGGCTTTTTAATGGTATAGTTTTCTCATACTTTCATACAGAAAGGAACAAAACTGTTGATTCGTTTCTTGTTTTATTTTGAACAATGCAAAATAAGACATTTGTTTTGAAGGGAAGGTGTTTCAACTCAGTATACAAAAGTCATGTGAAATATTTTCTATACTACATTTCACAATGATGAATATTGCTGACTTGACATAATGCCTAAGATGAATATTGTTTTTATTTAAAGATTAAGAACAACACAGGCTTCATGTTAAAATAAAAAAGCCCACCTTGTGACGGAGAACAATATTTTTTTCCGAAGGTCGGCCGCGGGAGGGGAAATTTAAACAGGCATATATTAGGGGGAAAAAGAAACAGGGAAAAAAACATCAAAGTTATGTACAGTCAGGGTGGATATCAGGTGTTTGTTGTCTGGGGGAAAAATGAAATATTTTTTAAATAGCTATTCATTTAGCTACATTTCTGTTTCAGTTAGCTAATTTCACGTTCATCATTCATCACTCGAACTTTCCGTATTAAATCCCGCTCACTTGTGCGTCTGTGTCTGTTTCACTTGACATAATGCCTTTTGGTTTGGAAGGTAGGGGAATTGTTTCAATGGTTTGTGTTATGTTATGAATATGAAATGTAATATACTTTAATATCCTTTGTAAAGATTTATTTTTGGGATGGTATGGTCGGGAGGGGGTAATTTTATTTAAGGCCCTCCTGCTCTTTTTAGGGGAAAAGGCTGTGGGTGAGGCAGGACAAAGCACAGGCTTCCCCAAATGTTAAATATTCACTAATAATCAGGACTTTATTTTGAAAATCACTATAATAAAACCACCATTCACCCTATTTTTCTGTGTCGGCCTCTTGTTGACCGCTCGCCATCCTCACAGTCCTGTACCTATTTGGGATGAGGATAGGTTTTATTTAAATGTGCATCATGAAAAGATTGTTACCTAAATTGAGGGTAAGCCCGGATTTATAATTTGACTGCATGGTGAAGTTGTGATCAAAATCAAAGCCAATACAGTCAAATTACATGTCTTAACACAGCATTTTACAATCGCCAATTCAAACATAATTTGTGATAAATATTTATGGTTGGACATGAATACGTTGCAACAAAATAGTCATCAGTTGTGCATTGTAAAAGACAAGAAGTGCAATGTTGAAACACAAACAAATATCAAATCTGGAAAAAGCCATTCCTTTATCATAATCGCAGCTGATAAAAAAAAAAAAAGTTGTTGTTGCTTGGAAATCTGTTGACACTGAATGTTGCCAGCACAGCTTTCAAAAAGGCAAGACAATTTGAAATCATGTAATGGTTGCCAGGATGTAAAAGAGAATTTCACACTTTTCTCTGATATTTTTCTTTAATCTGTTTTTAGGTAATGATTTAATATCTGACAGAGAGTGCCTCATGTCTGTAAATATACTAACTGTATCAGCCAGTGGAATTTGGCAGGCAGCCAGAGCACTGAGTTTCTCGCTCTACAACATGACTGGAGTGACATAATAAGTCTGCTTGTGGCTCCCACACAGTGGAGGGCTGTGGAAATGACAGGAAAGTTCCTGAATAGTCTAGAGGTGACAGTGAGCTGCTTTAAAAGCTGTGAGCGCTGACTGCTGTGGCAGAAAGACTCAGAGCTACCACTGCACACACTGCAAATCAGCAGCAAGAAGCAAACAAACTCCACACCAGTGAAGATGCTGTGCTCCCACGTGTTCCAGCCTTCTTTCAGCCAGATGATGGGTTTCCATTGGCCCGTACGCAGCCTCTGGCCAGAGATCCGACCTCTCTTCTTCCAGGAGGAGATGCTGCAGAGACACATGCAGGAGATGAAGAACAACCTGGACTTTGTCGAAATACTTCAGCAGAGGATTTTCGAGGACATTGAACAAGTCCCATCGTCCATGACCGTCCAACCAGTCTCATACAAGCTGGAGAAGGATGGAGATCACTTTGCCCTCACACTGGACACCAAAGACTTCTCCCCTGAGCAGCTGTCTGTCAAGCAAGTGGGAAGGAAGCTACGGGTGTGCGGGAAGATGGAGAAACAGGAGGACGGAAAGGGCTCCTACTCTTATAAAAGGCAGGAGTTCAGACAGGAGTTTGACCTTCCTGAAGGTGTGAACGCAAATGCGGTGACGTGCTCCCTGTCAGACGGGCAACTCAAGATAGAGGCACCAAAGGAGGCGCTGCCTGAGGAGGCAGAGAGAATGGTGCCCATCGACTGCAGCCCAGTGGAGAAGACTCTGCAGTTTCAGAGCTCACAGGCAGGGGCAGCACTGAAAACTCAGTGAAGCTGCAATAGGGGACTCAGCTCCTTGAGGACTGACCACATTTAGAATGTTGTTTGTTTTCAACTTTTATTGAACCAGTGAATATGTATCTTAAGTTTATCTTGTTTATTTACAAGAAATTGGTTTGCTTTTTATGATGGACAATACATGTTCCATTAAAATTGTTTTTTTTTTTTTTTTTTTTTGAAAATCATGATTGTATTTTTACTTTTATAAGAACATTAACTGAAAATAAAATGTGAAACTTCAACTTGCTTCTCTGTGGCTTTTTAATGGTGTAGTATTCTCTTACACAGTGTTGATTTCTTTCATACATGAAAGGCAAATACACTCTACACCATGATTCTTTGGAGTATTGTATTGTTTTTTTTGCACAACAGGAAATAAGACAGCAATTTGTTTTGAAAGCGAAGGTGTTTCACACTCAGTGTACAGAGTTTACAGTCATACAGGGCCAATTAAATATTTTCTACACTACATTTCACAATGATGAATATTGCTGACTTGACATAATGCCCAATATGAATATGAAATGAATTCTTTAATATCCTAAAGATTAAGTATGCTTGCAGTACCAACACAGGCTTCATGTACACCTAATAGAGAAAGCCCATGGTCCTGTACCTATTTGAAGTGAGGATAGGTTTTATTTAAATGTGCATCATGAAAAGATTGTTACCTAAAGTGAGGGTAAGCCCAAATGTATAATTCAACTGCATAGTGAAGTTGTGATCTCAATCAAAGCCAAGACAGACAAATTACGTGTCTTAGCACAGAATTTTACAATCGCCAATTCAAACATAATTTGTGATAAATATTTATGGCTTGACATGAATATATTGCAACAAAATAGTCACCAGTTCTGCATTGTAAATGACAAGAAGTGCAATGTTGAAACACAAACAACAATCAAATATGAAAAAAGCCATTCCTTAATCCTTAATCGCAGCTGACAGAATTGATCAGAGAGTTTATTTCAGTTGTTGTCATTTGGAAATCTGTTGACACTGAATGTTCCCAACATAGCTTTGAAGAAGGAAATACAATTTGAGATCATGTAATGGTTGCCAGGATGTAAAAGAGAATTTCACACTTTTCTCTGATAATTTTCTTTAATTTGTGTTTACTTAATGATTTAATATGTGATATAGAGTGCCTCATGTCTGTAAATATACTAACTGTATGAGCCAGTGGAATTTGGCAGGCAGCCAGACCTCTGAGTTTCTCGTTCTACAACATGACTGGAGTGACGTAATAAGTCTGCTTGCTGCTGACACACAGTGGAGGACTGTGGAAATGACAGGAAAGTTCCTGAATAGTCTAGAGGTGACGGTGAGCTGCTTTAAAAGCCGTGAGCGCTGACTGCTGTGGCAGAAAGACTCAGAGCTACCACTGCACACACTACAAATCAGCAGCAAGAAGCAAACAGACTCCACACCAGTGAAGATGCTGCGCTCCCACGTGTTCCAGCCTTCTTTCAGCCAGATGATGGGTTTCCATTGGCCCGTACGCAGCCTCTGGCCAGAGATCCGACCTCTCTTCTTCCAGGAGGAGATGCTGCAGAGACACATGCAGGAGATGAAGAACAACCTGGACTTTGTCGACAAACTTCAGCAGAGGATTTTCGAGGATATTGAACAAGTCCCATCGTCCATGACTGTCCAACCAGTCTCATACAAGCTGGAGAAGGATGGAGATCACTTTGCCCTCACACTGGACACCAAAGACTTCTCCCCTGAGCAGCTGTCTGTCAAGCAAGTGGGAAGGAAGCTACGGGTGTGCGGGAAGATGGAGAAACAGGAGGAGGATGGAAAGGGCTCCTACTCTTATAAAAGGCAGGAGTTCAGACAGGAGTTTGACCTTCCTGAAGGTGTGAACCCAAATGCGGTGACGTGCTCCCTGTCGGACGGGCAACTCAAGATAGAGGCACCAAAGGAGGCGCTGCCTGAGGAGGCAGAGAAAATGGTGCCCATCGACTGCAGCCCAGTGGAGAAGACTCTGCAGTTTCAGAGCTCACAGGCAGAGGGCAGCACCGAAAACTCAGAGAAGCAGCAATAGGGGACTCAGCTCCTTGAGGACTGACCACGTGTAGAATGTGTTTGTTTTCAACATTTGTAGGACCAGAAAATCTGTATCTGTTTATTCACAAAAAACTGGTTTGCTTTTATGTGGAAAATACTTGTTTCATATAAATGGTTTTATTTTTTGGCATCACAATGATACTGTTTTTTTTTAGAATGGTGTCTATCAATAAAAACTGAATCTTAGACATGCTTCTTGTGTGATGTTGATGATACCATAATCGCATACAGTGTCTTACAAAACAATTTTTTTCAGAAAGGGTATCTAATTTGTTTATGACTTCGAAATCTGTTGACACTGAGTGTTGGCAGCTTAACCTTCAATAAATAATATACAGTCTCAAACTATGTTGAAGGGAATTTCACCCCCTTCTGAGAAAATTTTTGATTCCTCATATTTCGGTTGTGATCCCTGAATTGCCTCAGCTAAATGTTTAAATGGACAGTCAGTAAAAATACAAGCTGTGAAAAGCACTCTCGTCTGTGAAAAAAACAAGAAAAATCAAACATGCTAATTATATATAATTATAAGTGTTCATAAGGGAGTCTAGTTCAGGAAAAAAAAACAATTTCATATTACCTGAATCTGCTCATGTAGAGCGTCAGCTGAATTTACACTAATTAGATGGTGGCAGCGCTCCTAACCGCACAGGTAGCAGCCTATTTAAATAGTGGTTCAAACACATTCAGCCTTACTGTACAAATGCTACTACCGCTGCTGTAATTCTGTGTTCCTTTTCATATGTTTACTACTACCAATTCAGCCTCCATCCACATGGCTGACTGCAATCTGTGTGAGGATGACTCTGACAGATTTTCAGTCCTTGTCTGATTCCTTAGCTGAGTGCAGAACTTTCATGCACAGTATATTTTTTATTTCAAATGAACTTAAATAATACATTATATTCCATTTTTGCCTTAAATGCACAAGTTGTGCTGTTCAAATCTGGACCACAGTCACAACCACCATCTTGAGACCTTACCAAAGTATGTAATTATTATTCCAAAGCAAATGAAGGACCTACAACAAATGTAGCACCACAAATGGCATAGCAAATATAAAAGGTAATCAAACACATACAAGATAAACAATCCATAGTGAAATACTTTATTTAGTCATAGACACCATTGTATCAAACAATGATCCATACTTTTTACATTTATTTTTATGCTAGTTGTTTCTTGAAAAACAATATTTTGGTAAAAGCAAGGTGAATCATCACTGATTAAAAATGACATTCATAGAACATATTTAGTAATGTGTTAAAACAATGACAGATGATATTTCTTTAAAATTATGACCTAAGGAGTCCTGTGATTATTTGTCCTGTGATAATTGTGCAGTCAAATTCAATAAAATTCAGTTTTTGAATTCCTCAGTCCTTGGGGCTATCAGCTATAGCAGTTTTAGCCTCGTTTTCTGGGTTTGTCGATTGAGAGGTTTTCACAGAAGGTACACAATCAATTGGCACCACTCTCTCTGCCACCTCAGGCAGCGCCTTCTTTGGTGCCTGTATCTTGAGCTGCCCGTCCAACAGGGAGCATGTCACCGCATTTGGGTTCACAGCTTCAGGAAGGTCGAACTCCTGTCTGAACTCCTGCCTTTTATAAGAGTAGGAGCCCTTTCCATCCTCCTGCTTCTTCTCCGTCTTGCCGCACACCCGTAGCTTCCTTCCCACTTGCTTTACGGACAGCTCCTCAGGGGAAAAGTCTTTGGTGTCCAGGGTGAGGGCGAACTGATCTCCCTCCTTTTCTGTGGTGAAGGTGATTGGCTGGAAAGACACTGAAGGAGGAAGGGGGTCAATCTCTTCGAAGATCTTGCGGTGAAGCTGCTCCACGAACTCCAGGCTATGCTTGATCTCCTGCATGTGCCTCATCATCTCTTGCTCCATCTGGAAGAAGAGAGGCCGCGTTTCGGGCCAGAGGCTTCGTACGGGCCAGTGGAAGTCCACCAACTGGCTGCAGGACTGCTGGAATACACTTGGGCAAAGCATCTTCAGTGACCGTCTAGAGCGTTTTGCTTGTCTGTCCTCTAAGGTTGCGCTGTCTTCACGGTATTTCCAGACTGCTTCTATTTCAGCTGTCGGAGCTCTCTGCTTTTATAGCCCCCCTTTGGAATGTTCCAGATGCCTTCCGGTCACTGTGCTGGCGATCAGCTCTGTGTCAAGCTCTGCCACGACATTATTATGACAACGCCAGCTCAGTCATACTCCAAAACAAGCTCATTACAATGTGACCATCAAATGCTTGGCAAGTGTAATATTGTTCTATTTACAGAACCTGCAGGAACATTCAGAGGTTGGAGGATAACTTTCTCTAAAGGAGAGTGCTGTTTGAGCGGAAATAATCTTCAGCTGTTGTGACATTTCGAACAGACCTGGTCATCTGTATTAATCAGTGGCCAATTTTCAGATATTAAAAAATGTGGTGACAGATTTTATTAAATGAACTGGTAACATTTAAAAAGAAGGTTGTACAAAAATAATACTAATTGTACATGAGACAAAATGTATACTATAAAATAATTTGTTCAATTCTGATAAAACGTTTTCCTATTGTTTTATGGCTCATGTAGCTTATATGTAATTTTGAAAACATGTACACCTAGCAAATATGTAAACATATCTCTTCATAGCCAGCACCTCATGTTTAAACGATTTCATATCTCCAATAAAGGTCTAGTCCAAAAATGTGTCCATAGATAGAACAGCTCATACAACTATTGATGAATCTGTCATCAAGTCTTGAAGTTACCACTGTTCACTGTTGACTACATTTTCTTGATATTGATTTTGGAGAAATTTGTGAGCGCATAATTACAATATTTCACCATTAATTTGTTTACATGCACAATTTTTTTTTTTTTTTGTAAATTAATTTTGCTTTATGTAAAGAATTTCAAGTCTTCTTGAAAAGTATGGAAAATAGACGATTTTAAATGATGCAACAAGCACAACTTAAAAGTGATTTTAAAAAAATTAATAATCTGCTTCTCTTTAAATTGAACAAAAATATTAAAAGTAGTAACAATGTACAGTTTAAAACAACACTTAAAAAAGCGACACAATTTACGGTATCGACATGGTAATAGGGACCTGCTGTGAGAACTATCATATTACGAACTGATTGAAAATGACGAAACTGCTGCTTGCGTTTCAATTTCCCATGAATTGCTTTACTTAAGTCCTCCCCCTGCGTTAGCCACTGGAAACACGCGAACAAAATGGTTCCTCCAGTGCAGGTGTCTCCGCTTATAAAGGTAATACCCAGTTAATAAATACAGTGTGTAACACTATATTCACAGTCGATTTGAGTTTATGTATGTAAAACTGTCCAGTGCACAAATTGCCTCGCTCTCAATCGTGTTAAACATCAATGTCTTACTGAAGCCAGGGACAGTTGACATTGAATGAGTGGTCGCTAACATCTGCTAATGCTAGTTAGCCAAGTTACTAAGTAACGCCCACTGTCGTTGTGCTAAGTCGCTGTGCTATGTGCATAGGCCTCAAACGTAATGTAATCAGTTGTGTTTATTAATGTCTACGTTAAACGAATTTTTCTTGTTTAGTAATTTACTGTAGCTAACAGTGAAGCTAAGACACTTCCAAGTCTTGCTGCGGCCAGCAAGCTAGCTCCTGTTAGCTTTTTGCACCAAGTGGGGACTGAAGGTCAGCAAGACATGTAGTTGGCTGTCTGAAGTAAATGGATACTTTCCATCTAACGTAGATAACTACACCACGCAAAATATTACGATTAAAGATTAATGACTGGTTGACAAAATGACGCATGGTCCTTATATGATGTATGTCTCACTTTGAGTTCTCGGATAAAGAATGTGTCATTGGTTAATATGGGTAGCAGTATGCATTCCAGATAACTGGCGTTAGCTCGCTTTATTAAGTAACTAATGTTACCAAGCAGTCTGGTAGCCAGCTAGCTACCACATTACTCAATCTGTAATGGCTACAGAAGTGTAAGGTTTGGTAGCTTTAAAAGTCACTTGACATCAAGCAAGTGAACATCCCTATAAATGTATGATATCTTTGGCTTGACAGCTAACTTATTAACCTCTAATTGCAGACGGCCAGATGGTCGGCTTTGCTTGTTGGTGTGATCTATGGCAAAAACAGATATGGTAAGTCGCACTTACAAAACACATTGCATTTTTCTGAACATGTGAGTTAAAACTACATTCCTTGGATCTGTCCAGACTGTTGATGTGATGCTGCTGTCGTCGTACAGATCATTTGAAGCCCATCGCTGCAGAAGAGCGAAGGGTTGAAGAGGAAGAGAAGAAGAAACGGGAGGAACAGGAGCGTATTGCCAAACAGCTTGCAGAAGGTATTCCTCCGATACTGACACGCCACACCCATATCGACCACAAATACACTGTACTGTTTTATATGACCATATGTGGAATGGAGACCTGAAGTTAAAATCATAATGGATGAGATATAATGCACAAGCCATGCGTCTAAATAGCATCTGGCAAATTTTGTCTTTGACACTGTAAATTTGTAATCATTCACGTATCTGCTAATATTACATTATCGTACCTGTCAAATTGTTGTGTTGCTTTGAAATTTACATACGCATCTTTTGAAAAATCACATTTCTGGCCATAAGAGTCGTGGCTAGATTATATACGTCTAGGAACCTGTGCAGGTCTAAAGGGCATAGGTTGATATTGTGATAATAATTGTATGCTATGTTGCGGACACTGTTCTTGCGGAAGTGATTTAAGTGGAAAGCCTGCAGTAAAGACCCACATCAGGTCATCAGTTTGAACAAGAGGTTTTTTTTTAGATTAGTGTTTCTAAAAACTAAAACGGTACTATCCAAACAATATTTTACATCTCTGAAGCAGGGGACAGTTTGCAGAGTTCTTTGTGAAACTTTCCCTGCACCAAGTCACCCAGTCAGACATTTTATGGTTACAGGTATACAATGGAAAGTCTTGAGTGAAAATATGTTAAACTGTGATACAGTGAAAAAGCTAAAGCAAAAGTATGCTTGATGTCTTCTATTTTTTTTTTTTTTTACAGCCAACGAAGAAACCATTCTGAAATAAATGCATCTGCATATAATTTAATTTCCGTTTATTTGAATAAACTTTAAAGATGGGGATTCTATTGTGTGATTCTATTTATTGCCAGTGTATATTTGTATGGAGGGCCAAAGGAGCCATTTTCTTGTTTTCACCTGAAAATATAACTAATTCAGAGCCTCCGGGTCGCTCACACAGCAAGGATGCTTGTTCTGCAAGGAAGACATGAACCCTGTGGTTGGATGTTCGAGTGCAGGTTGCACCATTTATGGCTATAGCTGGAGGTCCGTACTGGCGAAGCATCTCTGGGAAATTGTAGGGACTAAGCTGGCTGGGTCCATTGCTTCACTTTTGTCGCCTTCTAGCACGCAGGTCTAGCTGGGTGCCTGCAGATGCACCAACCGAGAGGCGTCATAATCCTCCACCAGAGTGAGCAGTATATGATTGGTGGTGTGGCGGTGGTGCATAAGGAAGACAGGGTTGTGGTCACATGACTCACAGGAGTCACGTCTTCCTCCTCCTGAAGTCGGTTGCGGTGGTAGATCAACTAGTTCAGCTGAAGCTTGGGTTGGGGGAAATCAGGTAAAACAAAAAGTTTGCGGAAAAAGAAAGGAAAAAGCAAATTTAGAGGTTTCCTGACGGCTCATGCAGTAGAGGCGCATGTTTATGTCACAGCAGTGAGTCTTATGTAGGTGTTCCAGTCTCAGCCACACCATTACTGGCTTTGGCCTCCAGTTGCGAGGCAGCCTCAGCAGGCAGAATTTTTAGGGGTTAAGTCCATTAAAAGCATCATTCAGTGGAATAGGTGCAGTTTCATTTGTGTGGCTGCAGGCCTGGGGGAGAGGGTCTGTACTGTGGTTGGTGGGTGGGGTAAATCACAAGAGGAAAAAAAAATATTCCAAATCCAGGAAGCCAGGTGATGTGAGGCAATTAACCGAATGTTTAACCAACTGAGCAGTTCAGTTCTGCTGAAGGAATCAATTTAGCAGAAAGGTCATAGTTTACCTTCTGGTTTTAATTATTTAAACAAACATGCTACATATCCACTTAAGGATTAGAACGTTAGTATTGAAATGAGGACTTGCCTCACGCAGTATGCACGTCCTGCGTCTCATTTCCTGCAAGTTTACAGATGCTTACCGTCTAGCTACATGCTGGGTTTTGTAGCTAAAGGAATTTGAAGATAATGAAAACAGAAATTTTCTTGGAGTCATTTGATATACTGTTCTGTCTTGAACTTGCCGTAGTCTTTTCACCCATTTTTTAAAGCAGCGCTGTCGCTTGAAAACGTTGCTACTGAATCAAGACGCAGTCGACCAACTGTGGGTTTATATAATGAGCTCCGCCCATATCGTAGTAAATTGTTGACGGGGGGGGGAATCGAATAGGTCTCTTCCTGCAGCTTGAGTTGGCTTATCACCAAACCCTTTAAGGTAAGACAGAATTGTGTTGAAGAGACAAATGGCTGAGGACGTACGCCGTTGTCCCTGTCCTTCAGCTCTGTGGCACCAGGCTTACCCAAGAGACGAGAGGCAGTGTAATCCTTCCTGGGTTTAGAATTAATCCAAGGATTCAGGTCAGGGGCCAATATAAGAAATTGCTGAGTGAACACAATTGCCTTGGGCCTTCCCCGGTTAGCTAGATACTGTACCGGCTGGGTCTGGCTGAGGCTAGCCTCCAGGTGTGTCCCAGGTAGTAGCAGGTGTGGATAGAGAGCTTCTTATAATGGAATTCTAGGTGTAGACAAGGTGTTTCACAACTGGAGTGTGCTGGTCCTAGATATGTTTACACTGAGTAAAAATGATCTCAATTCTACAAATGCAGCAGTGTTTATGTAAGAAGCCAGATGTGTATCTCCCTGACCCTGCGCTGGGTAAAATAAAAACTATTTTCACGTCTCAAATTGTCAATCTATTCATCGATCAAAAGATACCAAGTATAAAAAGATGTTCTACTAAACATGCTAGAGGTACATGAACAAAATTTGACCACTGTTGAAATCAGATGAGTGGAAGATCCTTAGAGTTTGTTTAGCTAAGAGGCTTTGTTTGTAAGTGACTCATCACTTGGACTATCTTGGGCAGCAACCCATTACAGCGCGGTAAATAATGTAGCACATCTGAAACTAACCACACATTTCATCCATTCTATTCAACATTCAGACTTTCTATGTTCATATTCTGTTGTTGTATAATTAATTGACAATTTTCAGATGTTTAAGATTTATTTTGTTCCACTGACAACATTTCTTTACATATCACAGGAAAATTTAGACTATTGTCCTTGTATTTTGGTACATTGAAATAATTGATGTTGGTCAAATGTATGTAAATATATTTATCATTTTACATAAAACATACAGGTAAAGCTTCATGTCCTTGACTATCTAAATAAGTTGAATATTTCTGCACATAATATTCTTCAAAAATAAACTACTGGCTACTTTGTCACATTGTGAAATAAATTTGAAGTAAAGGTATTCCAAGGGTATGCTATTGCCTGTTTCCATATTAAATGAAAATTAGCAAAAAATTTGTCACATAATGGCCTGAGATGGAATTTCATTAAAATGGCTACTGAAAGCTTCTCTGAAATGCAAAAGCTGAACCTTAAAAAAAATAAAATAAAAATAAGCAAAATTATTTGCCTTTTTACTATACATGAACTGTACAGAATACTTAATGAGTTCATGTTTAATATAGAACATAAATGAATCACTTAATGCTTATTATTTTGCTATGCCAGGGAAGATGGAAGATAATGCATTTGGTTACCATTTACAGTAATATACTATGCTTTCCAGATATTTACATATTTTATGTATTTACAGTAAACATGTATTCCAATATTAAAATAGTTCCCAGTAGAAATGATAGAATACATTTAAGTCTTGTGTAGCATTCGGTCATCCCCTGCCCTACACCCCCAAAATACACACACAGACACTCACACACAAAGTCATACTTGGATCTGTAAATGCAGGAAAAAAAACATGGTTGCTGAAATACCATTTTGTGTAAGCCCACATACGCACAAATCGCAAATGGGTCCACTGTCACTCATTATATTGACAAGTCACCAGCTGTATCAAGGCCTCTGGCTGCAATATTCTCTAGAGCAGTGATTCTCAAATGTTTTCCTACTCAGGGAATACTTTGGACCAGATAAATACCGTGCCATTTAAATTGGTTTACATCTGAGGAACTAATGGATGGACAAGTATGAGAACCATCACAGTTGACTGTGACCAACATGCATTTGCTAATTTAAAAAATTTTGAACACAAATCATACAACAGTCATTCGAACACAGCAGTTTTGCATTTTCGGGTCTGCAAGGAACTTGTACCAGGCGTATATTGGTAATTTACGAGGGATAACTTGGAGAGCAGCTTCAGGACACATTGAACAATGCAACTAATAAGCAAATGCAATAGGTCGTACAAACTCATGAATAGTCGGATGCACCATGTCAATAAGGGTGGAGAGAGTGGAGCCTCCTACACCTAATTAACAGCCACACACCTGCACATACACTCAAAAAATCTCACAGTGCTTAATGCTACGAAATGAGCTCATTTCCTTCAATATAATTGCCATTGCAAAGCAGCTCTTATCAAGTGTGAAATTATACAATACCATCTGTCTGTCTATTAAAGTGCATAAGTACTATTTTTATTGCGGTTTTCCAGCTATCTGGAAAACATTTCTTCATATGTAAATGGTTTATGACTGGAAGGATAGTTAACCACAGTAAGTCATGGTGATTGTGTTATGAAAAAATAAAAATCAATAACAAAATGCATAAAATTAAGCTAACATACTGAATCGTTATTCTATGTCTAACTCTTTGCTTCAGAATGTCACATTGGCTGGAACTGACTCACACAGATAAAGCAGGGAAGTCCATCTCACATTATCTGAATGAAAACAAGTTTTATATTAGTATCACCTATGTATACATTTTATTCTAAAACATATACATCTTATTTATTTCTTGTGCCATCGAACAAGGTATCTTGCACAGAAAAATATGTACAGGAATATATTTGCGCACATTTTTAAAATTGTATGTAACCAGTTAATGACGATTGACCTTAGCAGTTACACACACTCCACTCTATTCCCCCTCAGAACAAACAGGGTTCTCGCTGCATTTTTATGGGGTCTGCACAGGGTTCTCACTGCGTTCTAGGGGATTTCTATAGGGTTCTCATCGCTTTTTATGGGATTCGTATATAGCTGTGACCATATGGGGACAGAAACGATGCAACGCAAAGCAGTTCATCAGTAAGAGATTAAGAAAAGTCAAATTTTAGATTTGTGATGAATGGAAATGAGAAACCGCCTCCAGGTAAAGGCGTTACGATCTGAATCCGGAAACGGCGTCCATCTGGCCCGGAGTCATCACTGGACAGCACATTGAGGTCCCTTGCTGGCTCTTCAGGGTTCTGTAGTTCAGAATGGGGCAGAGATGGCTCTCTCCCCTGGACAATCAGACTGAATGGCTATGTCTTCTCCTGGCAATGTCCCTCCCTCCCTGGCGATTCCTCGTCTCTAGCATACCGAGCATGTCTTAGATCCTGATCCTCCACTTTGTGGGTTGTTGGCTGCATCATATTAAGATAAACCAGAATGTCAAATACATCAAAAATGTACAACATTATAAAATATGTGTAATAACACTCACACATAATCATGAACTAAAATTAAATGTAACTGAACATACATACAGAACAATGATAGAATAATATGAGATTTTTCAAGACTAGTATTTTACATATGTTATAAACTTTACAAGGCATATTTAGACAGAAATTAAATCGACATACTGCAATTTTTAACATGATTATTCTCAGACTAATCCAAAATGTACAGGATGAATAGTACAGTACACTGAAAAGTGTACTGTATAATGGTCCTAAACAGAGAAAAGTTATGAAATTGTATTTTTGATATCCCTGATCCAACTTTTTGAGCCTTAAAAAATGTAAGGCAGGGGAAGTGGACACTGACATATGGTAAACAGAGAGGTGTTTTGTGCTACGCAGGCTACACAGAACGGCAAATGCAAATGCAGTGGCGTACCCTGTTTGGCGGCATTAGCCTGTTCCTTTGCCGCCTTCTCCTCCTCCATAGCCTTGAGCTTGGCTTCGTACTCTTCCTGCTTGGCCTTCCACTCCTTCCTGTTGTTCAAGATGCCATCGAACATCGGCTGGATGCTGGGGTGGAAGCGGGAGAACTCCTGCGGGATGAGAAGGAGGATCGCTGTCAAAGAAGCCCTCCTTGATTAAGGCCTTTGAGAGGGCCGTCTTCCAGCAGAACAAACAGAAACAGTACCTTGTAGACAAAGGTGCAGACGAAGTCAATGAAACCGCACTGAAGCTTCGGGAGTTCTGCGGCTTTATTTCTGTCCATCATGGGCTGGAAGGAGGATGGAGTTATGATCAAACACACAAATACATACACACACACAAACCTGTGTGTTACAGGCATACATGAATACACCTCTTTCTCTTGCACAAAATCACTCTCACAAACTTTTTTTTCACATGCACTTTTCTATGGCAGTCGTATACTCTTCCTGTCTTCCTCTCTGAACATACACACCGTCTACACCGTAATATGCACTTTCTTTTTCACATCTCCACATGCAAATAGTAACGGACTCACAATAGGCTGCTGCTCTAGAACCGTCCTCTCCAGGTCACCCTGCTCCCAGAATTCTGCTGCCACAGAAAGAGCCACCTAAAAGGGGAAAAAGCAGCACATTCATGCAACGACACATCCATGTTACAACTGTACATTACAGGTATTTAGCGGATGCTTTTATCCAAAGCCCAAAGCAACTCGCAGTTGATTAGACTATCTATAGGGGTCAATACCCTCGGGAGCAAAGTGGAGTTAAGGGTGGTGTTTGATGATCTTATTGTGGCTAGACTGGAGCTTGAACTACCCAGAACCTTATCCACTAGGCTATAGGTTGCCCCTGTACAAATGCGGCCCCACATAAGCACTGGAGTCATGTCCGTATAACGAAAGGACTACAGTCACATTTACAGCACTACAGGTCCATGTCACAATAGGGACACTGTGATGTGATTGGGTTTCCGTCAGGTAGATGTTACAACAGTGCTACGTCAACGTCAAAGCAGGGCTAAATCCAGGCCATGTCACAAAAGAGCTACAGTCATGTCAATGTCAGAACAGGGCCTCAGTCACATTCAAATCACTGCAGAGCCACAGTCATGTCTTCATCAAAACAAGGACATAGGCATTTCTGTTTCACAGTGCAGTTGTCAGCAATAGCTCTCCAGTGAAAGCTGGATTCCTAGCTCTGAGTTCCTCACCTTGCTCTGTACCTCCCAAGGTTTGGTGATGGCAGACAAGTCACACGCGGTCATCATCATAGCCCTAGAGATGCGAAAACAAATGTGATCTATTGCATAACTTGTAAAGGGCAGTTCTCAGACAGCAAATTACCTAAATTCACTAATACGCAAAATGTTATGAGTAGCTCAACACTACTACAGTGGACCTCCTATCTCCACTGTAGTACCAGTAGTGCCAGTCTTCACACTCACATCACAATCTCTTTCCTTGTTGTCTCCAAGGACATAAAATCCACCCACTTCTTCTCTTCTTCATAGGTCTCTGATAGATCTACTATTTTCTGGAACATTGTCCTCTTTCTGTACAAAACAAGAGCAGTGACAATGATTACTACGTTAATAAATAATTACACTGCAATTACACTGTTCCTAAAATTCATCTTTGACCTGGAGGAGATGAAATATTAAAAAGTACTTAATCATTGTAAATTCATACTTTTTACAGAGATGTCTCAGGATCGTAGCTAACTGACCAGTATTATGAATACACTTCAATCTACCTGCCTTGTAACATTACTTAGTCATTATTGACATTGTATGAATCTGCTGTATCAATGGTATCTACTGAAAAAAGTACGTCTGATAAGTATGAATTGTTTTCGGAAATTGTGAAAGGACAGAAGATGTCTAAAATGTCACATGTAACACAATCCACCTCAGGAATGAACTAGCCCAAGTGTTTCTCTTGATCACTGCATTTAGAAATAATGCAGTCTGAAATACATAGACTAACATATTAGTCAGGGAGGTTGCAGAAAAACACAACCCATTTTTCATAGATAAGTGAAAAACCTTGTTAAGGCCAAGCCAGCATTACAAGCCATGTTCAAGAAGTCTCTTCATTGCCAGTAACTCCACAACATCAATGAGGTATACCACAAAGCTGGCTTAACACGTTAGCTTGATAAATATGGTGAACACAAGTCTAAATGTTTGAATGGCTGTTTTAATTTACAGACAGATTATTAGTCATGAAGTGCTTTTGTGTATTTTGAACACATTTATTTGATTTAAGGATAGTTTTATTAACAGAAAAGCCTGTTTATCCTGTAACATTTTGTGACTTTAGTCAGATAAGCAGTGAAAGTGCTTTGTGGTAGACCACCCAGGACAGTTAATGAAATAAAACACTGGTATCGCTCACTTGAAGTACAGAGCCAGATCTGTTGCAATGATAGCGATGTCAATGAGATGAAAGACATGTTCCACCTGTCTCCTGTTGAGGTTTTGGAAGATGTTCAAGGACTGTGGGATGGAAGAGATCATGGTCAAGAGATGTCACCTTTTCCATAAAGTTTTTGAATAAAAAACAATTGAAGAATATTTTTAAGGTAGTTAATACATTAATGTTATCTGTCGAAAATGCAAAATTCAACTTACATCTTGACCCAGCAAGAATTTGCCGAAGTCTAAGTGGTGCCTTTCAAGAATGGATGACCCGTGTAGCTTGGCAAGAGGGTTTTGTGATCTGTCAGCAAAGAAAGACACACAAAAACATACTGTGTTGCGATGGGAAATTATTTTAGCTCCATATATATCTGTGAATCGCTATGATAATAAAAACTCATATTTAGATCCTGACTTGGAACATATCAAAACAATGAAGGTTAAATACTGTACTTGCTATATAATTCATGCACCTAGTTCTCCATGATCAGAACTAGAATGTACACCTATTCCAAAGTTCCAATTTGTGTTACATCAAGGCCACACTGCTCCAAAAACCTCTCCTAAATTCCCTTTATTATTCCCTATTTGCTTTCCTTGTGTCCTCACGTACACAAAAATAATACAATTAACGGGATAACATATCCATGCTTCCAAGCACAATTAATATAATAAAGGCATCCTCCATTTTAAGGTCTAACATGGGGGCAGTCTCAAAGATATAGCAATGCATTCTATTCAATGTCTTACCACTGCATGCCTTAAATGGCCATTTGACATTCAGAAAGCCTAATTCAAATGTTTGGCGAATGATCTTCAGCTCCCCCAAGATAAAGACTACGAGCAATGTGTGAGATAATGTTGCATCACTTCTTGCTTTGGTAAGAAAAAGCACTAATATGAAGCTTCAGAAACAGGTAAGGCTTACCAAAAAGAGAAACCCGAGTCCAGATCGTGAAGGACTTATTTGCTACAGATAGCAAAAGCAGATGATGAATTTCAAAGACATACTCACTTCACCTGGTAGAGGTTATTGGTTCCCCTGTGGTCAATATCGTGCAGGAAACCAGCGGTGATCATGGCCATTACCTCCAAGTCTGTGTAGTACCGTTTCAGTTTTCCTGTCTGATTGCCACAAGAAACATCAATAATATCCGTCAATGTAACACCATAGCTAACGAATTTCGCTATCAGTTTTCCATCATCATGATTATATCGTGCTTTACAATACATTTAACATTTATACTGCCTAATATCATTTGGTTGGGTTTGTGACCCTATCCTTCTTAAAAGGTATGGAAGTTGAATCCACAGACAATAGAGCAAGTAAGCAGCCATGTTCTCCTGTTAATGTATTGAGTGACCCTTGACCCAGAATGCAGTATGTAAATAGGTTTTCAGTTATTTTCACCTTTTTCTTCAAATTTCAAATGCCCAACTGTACAGACAAGCTATGTTCATCGCTATACGGCTGTTACTGTTAACTATACAATGCTGTTGTTTCAGGAGAGTGCACCCAAGCACGTGCAGTCCTGCGGAACACATCAGTGGCAGTTAATGCTTGTTTCCATACCACGGTCCTCAAGATGAGCTCAGGCAGATAGAGGTCAGAGGAAAACAAGTCATTGCAACTTTGTGCAGGCAGACTGTAAGTGCCCAATTGACCAGTAACACTTTCTACTTAGAAGTGAACCATGGGCTGAGACCCAAACCAGTTTCTGCTGTCCAGCCTTAATACACTTTGCTTGCAAACGTCACTCAGGGTGATTAGCTCTTGCCAATAGAACAGAGGGCAGACCAGAATGCATTTGAATTAAAACACACTCTTAATGGTGATGTAATAAAGTGTTAATGTTATTTTTACTGAATGGGAAATTTGCTATGAATTGCTGGACAATATGAGCTTGCAAAGTCTTCTCTTGGGTAGACTTCGGCCGAGGGCGTATCCGGATCTCAAGAGTGTAGGAAATACTTGATAGGGACACGGCTAGGGACATAGCTTCCAGCCCAACCCCTCCCTCCTTTTGCTATGGATTCAACACCAGATCCCAGGGACTGTCCCCACACTGGAAGAGTGCCTTGACAGAATAAGTTATTTAAATTTAGTTCAGGCCGTTTCCTAACAGCACCGGGTCTCGATATAACGGCACGTCCCAAGGTCTTGATTTGAAACTTGACTGTGCCCCTTAGGGACAACAAACAGTTTGATGCAAGTTTGACAGTGCACAGACAGGCCATTCCATGCCCCAATGCATAATATAACTCCTTCATTGGGCACTGGTAGTCTGCCTGTAACAGTTGTGTGGAAGGATCCTGAACAATGACTGCACAGCTCAGCTGGCTGACGGTTAGCAGAAGAAGTGGTGACTGATTTTGGAGGCCGTGTGAATGGCGTAGGACACATGAATTGTGGAGGATGCATGAGATAGTTTGTCCTGACGCATTTGGACATCCCTAATTGGCAACAAAGAAAAAACAGCTAAAAAACTAGTGATTGAAAGTCCATAGTATGTGAACTCTACGTACCGTTAGCAATGTGAACATTGTTTGTCCGACGTTGAACCCATGGCGCCAGTTGTGGTAGGTAATTCTCCTGTAACCTTTGCTGAGCGAGTACATGAACCGCACTAAAACCTGTTGTTGGGGAGCAAGTCATTATAGTTCAGAACTTTTTATCCTGTTAGAATTCTCCATGTTGATATAAAAAAAACCATAGAAAGCAATTGGTTGGTTTGGTATGATGCAAAATTACAAGAAGCTCTGATAGGTCATCGTTCTGGGAACGTTTAAATACCTTCTCCAGCATTCATTTTCAAATGGTACTTTACATGCAAATGTTACATTTCAGCTAGATACACAAGGTTATAGAAACTAGATAGCTTACACATTTTATGAATTTATAAACATTCAGTGAAACTACATCTGCCTTTATCGGTAGGTCCGTTATGAAGTAAACTTAAATAAGACTGTGTGTATATTTGTTACCTCTTGTGGAATCTGGAATTTCTTGACCACCCCGACCTCATAGTACATTTGAATTCCACACTTCACCAGGTCCAGCTCCGTACAGTCGAAGTCAGAAAACCGAAATTCGTAGATCTCAAACTTTGTGGGCCCCGGGAGTTCTTTTTTCTACAAAGAAACAGACCGGTATGATTTAAGTAACATAACCATTTATGCAGCTTTTAACGAATATGTTTTAAAAAAAAGAAATTAGCCTTGAGTTTTACATTTCAAATGTAAAGATTTTCCATTTTACTTTATCCCATTGTTATCTTAATGTTGTTGCTTGTCAAAGTTTTTTAAGGTTAAAAAATATGTCGACAATAATAAATAATAACAACTTGGTTTGACGTGCTGGTTACTTGCACTAAATGTAGACTGAATTAATGTATTATGTTTTTATGTTAGTTAAATCTGAACTTAACATTCTGATGCGAAAGACTATTCATTTTCAAACACATTTGCTCATTTTAAATACAAATACAAAATTGAAGCTGAATACCAGGATTTGTAGAAGCTCATCCTCTTCACAGTCTGCAGGCTCTCTGTCAAAGTATTCCCTTGTTTTCTAAAAACAAAGCAAAGCACTTACATATTGTGACAGAAAAAGAGTGACAAAATGTAGGGACCAGTTTACCAAAGCCTTTAGCACTTAAGCACAATTTTTGCACATTCGGTTTCAGTGTGACATGATGTGTGATTGTAGCAAAGAAACCAATCACATGTTCTTGTAGTCTTTTTGTACCAGCAAAACAGTTTTGCACGTGCTAAACGCTTTAGTAAATCAGATTCTTAGCATCACAGTTCACACCTCATACAATGCAACCACAAATTATGCCCACAGAGGTTTACTGCTGATTATAGCCATGTTTGTAAGTTTCCCGTTGATTGTTTACCCACCAGGATGTCCTGGATCTCATCGTCTCTGCATTTAACATGGTAGAGCACCATGTCCTGGGCGATGTCTTTCCTGTTTTCCAGTTTATTCATCTTGTCGTAGGTGTCCGTGTTGAGCGCCGACCAGCCCAAGAACTGTGTCAGAGACTGAAAAGGCAAAAAACATAGTCAACATGTGATCAGGACATGTGCTGGTGTACTTCAGCAGTATTGCAAGAAAATAAATAAGATGTGGTCTCCAGACTTTTTAAAATGTGCACCCAAAATCACAATAAACTGGCTGAATTTCATATTTACGGACCACAGATCAGCTTCCAAAGAAATGGAAGTGCAAATAAAAGAGTTTAAAATAGCATATCACTCAATAGCACACGTATTCTTCGTCAAGAAAACAGGTCACATGACCATACTGCCTAAATTCACATTGCACACTATGCTAATTTGGTATAGTGGTTGTGGTTAAGCATGTAGTAGTGTTGGTTAAGTTGAGTGTGAACAGTATAAATGTGTCCTGATGTGTCCTAAAAGCTGTCCTTATGTAATGCTACTCTTTACTGTAGGTTATTGGTGACAACCCTTCTCAAACTGCATGCCTGCTTTTGTCTGGTATTAGAACATAAGGATCTGTGGATACGCATGGGACAGTTAAAGGCCTCTCTGTATAACTTAATTTGTGGATTTCCTTTCGTCTTGGATTCCGAGTTCAGTTAGAGAATCGGTAAAAGGAAGGGAACGAGAACATTAAGCTACAGCATACACTCATGGGGACGTCTTGGTGAAATTTCCCTTGGGCTGTCGGCTGATGTCGTCAGACTGTGCACTGCTGTTTGGTCGGTAACACAACGCAGAGCCTCACCTCCATGATGACTTCATCCTGTTCATCAAACGGCTTGCCATCCTTCCTGTTATAGAAAGTGGCCACACCCACAATCTCTTCCTTTTTGTTAACGATGGGTAAGGACAGCACATTCTTGATGGTCCAACCACTGCCGTCCAGAGCTTCTGTCTGTGTGGTAAAAAAGAGGAACTTTACACAACTAGTAGTAACTAACTGTAGTAGTAACATACTCATTTTCATTTATATTTTGCCCAAACATACATGTTTCACCATTCATAAGTACAGGACACAGACATATATCCAATGTATCTACTGGAAGCATGTGTTGCTTTTTTTCCTCATTTTTTTTGTACATCTTGTCATTGCAATTCAGTGAGCATCAAAGTATTAGTCTAAAACAGTCAGACAGGACAGCAGCCATTGCTGAGTGTATTGTGTGTGACTGGTAGCTCTCAGCTTGGTGACTAATTAGATACTCCACATTATCAAACTTGCAATGGAATATTAGCATCCTTAAATTTCCATCTAAAAATATGTGTTTTACACCTTTGTTTCTTACCTGAAATTTGAACATGTCCTCAGATGCCGCGTTCATGATGTTGCAGATCTGTAAGAGCACAGAGATGCAAATGATTCAGAAAATGCTAATTTTCTATTCATCTCACAGAATTTTAATCGCTTTGATGAGTTTGAATACATATGTTGTATCATAACAGTGTATCTATGTACAATTCCCGTTCGTTACAGAGCTAAGATTAAAATTTAAACTTACAAAACCACTTTCGGCAACGTATGTGGGCAGCCCGCTTGCTAAGGCCCAATGATCCGGGGTGGGATTTCTGTTACGAGGGAAATTTATTATGAATAAGCAAAGCATCCACATAAATGGTAAATATGAGCTCATGTTAAAGAGTATACTAACGGAATAACTTTGATTTCCTCTTTTCCATGCAGAATATAGTCGATGACCTTATAGAAGATAATTTCCTGAAATGAGGGGAAAAAAAAAAAAGAAAATAAGCACTAGGTCTTTCTGTCGTCATTGTAATCCTATTAACAATCTAGTTGAATTTAACACACATTTAACTTTGTGTACATTGATTATTATTTTCCCTGGTAGTATGGTACTTTGTATCCCTTATAAGAGCACTTTGGTGCCGAATATTAAGGTTCTCTGTATATCTCTGTATGTCATTAGTCAAATAGCTTAAATGATATACAAGATATTAGTTAACATGGCACCAAAATAAGGAATGTAACCTTTTCCATTAAGTTGAATCTGTCTTGAGTGATTCAAAATCGCATAATTGTGAAATAATATTAACATGTTAACATCACAAAAAATGCATACAGACTGCATACAGTTATATAAGAAGTTTAAAACAATGCATCTTCATTACTATATCGCAGAACGGTAGAAGGAGGACGATTTGAAAATGAGGAAACACTCACCCTCCCATCAGGAGTGACAGGGCCGGAATATGGAGCCTGTTCACCCATCAGGACAGGCCAAATGTCAAAGAACTCCTGCAGGGACGACAGTCACATGAAGGGATAAAGACATGCAGGTCGGAAAAACTTACATTCAGAGTGTAACGACTTTCCAAAAGTCCATTTGAAAAACAAAGGAAGACTAGAATGCACTATATCTTATGAGAACATTTGGTGATAGAACAGATATTGGCATTAGAACAGTACAAAAGTTTGACAGCAGCAGACAGGATGTACAATGTGATGTCACTTCCTGTGAATGTTATCCACAGGAAGCGAATGCGCACCTTTTCCTTGGTCATGTCCAGAAGGCCCACTGAATACCTGTCGCAGTTCAGGTAAGCTCGGACTGTGTACAAGGCCTTGTGAAACTGTCGCTCAATGTCTGTCAGCTCTTCAAACACCTTGTTGGCTGACCACAGCAAGACCTGCCCAGGGACAGAGAGAATGTCTAAGAAAACAGAGACACCACACTGGAGACTAGTTAAGCTAAAGTGATTTGTTCTTGATGTTGAATTCTGAACGGAAGTGAGCGGCAAATGATTTTTGCACGGCTCAAGATGAGGATTTAACAACATTGTCCATACATGCTAAAATTACATTAGATTACATTTATTATTGGCATTTTGCAGTCGCTCTTATGCAGAGCGTCTTACAACTCAAAGTGCATTATGCAAAGGACAAGAGAGTTAAGGGGAAAACTCAAATTTCCTGGATTTTGTGAATTGCTAAACAGTTCCAAGGCAAAGTGACAGTCACCACTGTTATAATTGCTCTGTATTGTAAAGAACAATTATAGTCTAGTAAAACTTTGTTTTATTCATGATCCATTTTGCAGAAAAATTGAATGGGAACACAAATTCCAGTTACGTGTGTGTACTCACCATTCCCCTGCGAGTCTCACAGCCGTGGAGGTAGTTCAGCTGGAAAATCTTTAGATTTAAAGTCGCAAAGCTCAGATATTTTAAAAAAAGCTGCAAGACAAAAAACAATGATGGAAGTGTTGGATAAGACAGTCCAAAATCATTACAATCACTGAACAGCTGACCAAAGAAGATTTAAAATACACTTTTGATGCTGCTGAATACTAGAATATGGGAAAAGAGCTGGATTCAATCAATGGTGTCTATGCTTGACTTCAGCTGTTAAACTTTTCTTCACAATCTAAAATTTGCTACAGAGAAATGTCACATTTGCTTGCTTTTGTGAGTATATATTAATGGCAAGTACCAAAATTCCCAGTGCAGATTATTTATTTTTTTATGATTAAATGTTAATATTGAAATGCAATATCCAAATACTCATAAAATGGTGAAAGCCATTGAGAAGGAAATCAACCATCTTGTTCTGCATTCAGGCACGGGTCTGGTTCCATCAACAAATTATCTGAAAGTTTGTAACTCAATGTCTTGGCAAAGAAAAATTATGGTGATACTGTGTGTAAACATTGATTGTGCTAGACACTAGGATTGTGAAGGCCTGGTGACAGAACTGGCAAAAATTCAGCACCTCATCAGACATGTTAAACATGGCATGCTGCTGAAGCAGTCGCTGTGGGTGTGCACATAGCAACCAGAGAATGATGACAAAAAATGGGCAGAGCTGCCATATGCTATGAATAAATCATTGATTTGATCCAGTCATTATATTCTGTTATGATGAGCAAAAATTTTGATTGGCCCAAGAAATTCAGTAATTGACTGATAGTTATAGCTCCTCCCATTTCTGGTGTCATGTTACATCATCCCCATCCACGGTACTTACATCCTCATCCTCAGGTGTGAAGAATGGCCCGTTCGTCTTGTTTACTGCCATGACCACGGCCACCACATCTTTCCCGTTCATGATGGGCGTTGCCAGGATGTTCCTGGTGGTGTACTCTGTCAGTTCATCCACAAAGGAACTGAAATGGCTGTTCTGGAGTGACAGTAAATCATTAAAGCGTTAAAGCATTTCTTCAGTATTTGTATAAAATTTAGAGCCAACTCATACATTTGACTGGAATGATATATTAGCACAAGGGGAGTAGCCTTATTTTTAGGTTATTTTTCTGTGTAGGAATTATTTCTCAAAATGAACACGTCCTTAAAGTGGTATTGAAATGGGATGTGTGACGCGGATGAGTATTGGAAAGTTATAAGCTAAATGCATGCGCATACAAACAAGCATACTCAGGGAATACACAGTACTGTGACATAAATTGACAAGAAATTTAACCATTTCATTACTTGGCTTCAGAAGCATGACCAGATTGATGTCTACCTTAACCGTAACTCAAGCAGGCCAATTTACAACAAGATGATGCCAGAATGCTATAAATAGCCGTCTGAATTGAAAATCCAGAATGTAAAACTCATGTCCAAAATACTGTCACCAAAAGCAGTCACAATTTGAAAGCACTTTGTTGTACATATATATATATATATATATATATATATATATATACATGACTACATTGCTTATATCACTGCATGTAATTTTGACCCATTTATAATTTTGCTGACTGCCATAAATACTCAGGTGCCATAATCCTCAGTACCACAGCAGGGTCACGGTAGAGATGCGTAAATGGGATTATGGCAAGAGGATTCCCATTACCTCAATATATGTATCCATACAATTATATAATACATAAATTACACATAGAATATTACAAATGTACAACATTCATGTTCCTTCCAAAGAAACATAATAAGCACTAAATTATATTCATTTTTTGAAAATATTTTAGAACCGTGTGGGAAAATATTAAAACCTGTAAGGTGAGCGCGGTCTAAATCCACAGTCAGGTGTGACATATTGGTGTCTTCCACATTTTATACGAAGAATTCACTTTTTTAATTTTTATTTGACAGCCTTAGAATATAAGGCCGTATTTTTTCTATTTTTATCATTTTTTAAGCATACAAAGCATATAATTAAATATATGCTTTGTTTGTCAGCTGCCACTAAAGATAGAGATTACCTCAGTTAAATGATGTGTCACTTTTGGAAACTCGTCCAGATTTCACACAGACAGCCTTACCTCTGACACATTTTTGACGTTGGCGGTTTTTTTGGTCTGGGCAACATTTCCCACGATCCCTATGTCGAGGGGGAAGACGATCTCTGAGTCTGGGGGTACCAGGCATTCCTCCAGCGTGGCGTCAGCGTGGACGTTGAAGAGGCGCGTGGCGAGCTCCGCGATGCCGTTCCGCTGCCGGTACATGAAGAGCGAACAGCGGTCAGCGCCGATCAGGAAGCTGATCCTCTTCAGGATCTTAAACACTACCTTCTCCATGTTGACGCTCTCCTGCATGTCGCTGACCAGTTCCCATAGGATCTCGCCTTCCTCGACCTGGACCAGGTCCCTGAAAGTCTCAAAATCCACCTTGGACTCTGGCCGACCCATCATGGCTGCGATGGCGCCCGGTTTCAGCTTTTTATTGAAATAAACATTGGCAAAATCCGGATTTTCATCCAGGAACTTTTCCACATCTTTCTTCGAGACACTCATCTTGGATTTGGGATCTGTCGCTCCAGTCCCAGTTGACTATTGCAGGGAAGAGTAAAGGTTACAAATAAGGTATTTGTAGATTAATGAAAAAAAGATAACAACTTGCTGATTATAATCCCAAAATATAAAAAGGAACGGTTCAGAGGAGATCCTGTTCAGAAGAGAAACACCTGCAGCAGCAGGGACAACCCGACTCCAATCCAACTGGCATCAGCAAGGTTTCCCTAATAGTGTTGAAGGTGAACAAGGATCTTGTCATGCAAAAGTGATCAGGTGACCTATGCCAAAGCTGGTGCCCAATCGTACGCTGTTGTGACCTCTTCCCTCCTCACTAGCTTCAGGCTTGGTCTGAGCTAAAAGATACGGTGAAAAAGCGGACTCTGGTATGACAAAAACAGGAACGTCCCGTCCCAAGCTGTTTGATATAGAAATTGTTTTTGGTTTGTTCTAGCGGTATCCTCTCTCTGGCTGCCTTCCCTCGACTCGCAAGCTCTTTATGTTCTTATTAAAAATGCACTCCTCATTGCTAAGCCCTATTTACCTTGGCCACTATCTGATTATCTCAGCGCCCAAAATCTTTACTCAGTCACTGTGTTAGTCCTACCACCACGGGCCACTGGCATCCCCAGAATATAATCCTGAACTGAACAAGAGAACATTTTCTATTTCCAAAAATGACATAAGGAATTGAAAACTTGAGGGTAGTTGTGGTATAGCTTTTATGGTTATTTTCAGCAATATTTTATTTGTTTGCTAAGAGTTGTGAGGCATATTAGCCATGAATTTAACAGTAAAGAAATGCAGATTGCCTTTAGCAGTTCATTAAATTCTTCAGTCATGGGGAAAACATTTCTTTCAGGAATCTTGAACTATAGTTTGAAATGCCTAAGGGTGTTGGTCTTGACAAAAGTAATGGGCAATTGTTGACCGAATAGGTTAAACGCTGTAGCTTAGACTGTAGCCTTCATTTGCAAAGTGACAAATTACATGTCACGTCTGAGGAAGACACCGTTTTCGTAAGCTTTCCGTACAGTGTCCAGGCTTTCCCAAACTGCTCCCATAGGAATTTGACTCTGAGCTGCTAAAAATGACATTGTCGTATTAAGACAGACTGAGCGGATCTGTTGAATTTCTTTTTATAGAGGCGGATTACAGTGACAATATTCATTTCATTTTGATTACGTCTACGATCCTGAACATCCCATACAGACACAGTTTGGCTATTTGAACAGCGTTGAACATACATTTGAGAGCATGCGTTTGAGCATGAAGATGAAATCTGTAGTTTCAGTCGAATGGATGGAGACCATATTTGTAGTTTAAAACTAACTACACATTAGCCCATAGCTTTCTATACATATACTGAAGCTATCGAAAATTATGGTACTACTTAGTTTCAGAGCTCTAGAATCAGGTACAGTACCCCTGGGGTGGATGAAGAGACGGTGCAGGACATTAAAGTGAGGTTAATGACAATAATTACAATAATCTGACCCTCCTTTCATGCAGAGAGATAGATCCCATATCAGGGGCCCTTAACCATCTTAAGGAAAAGGTCAGATGGATTAGCCGCACATTAATAGCACTGTACATACACCGCTAAGGGATGGAGCTGAGTTGTGGAAGACAGGTAAAGCCCTTTTGGAGTGTGCGTGCCTCACGCATGTTTTACAATGGACGTATCTCTTATAAAAGATAAACCCTCAGGATCTAATATGAAGGAGATCACGGCAGCATTATTGTGACTCAAACATTTGAAGGAAGAGAGCAGTTGTATGAGAGGCGATGTTTATTGATTTCAAAGGGCCTGAATGCCTTTCAAAGTAAAATAAGAACAGTGTGGTATTCACTATTAATTTTGGTAACATCCCATACCGTGCTGGCTCCCGTATCTGTCATTATGTCCCTGAAATGGTCAACGTCCTCGATGATGATTCATGAGAACATCGAATTGTTGGTGCCTTCACAAATATAGATGTTCTAGGACTATAGATGTGAAGTGAAGATTTCAGTTTGGTAACAGCTGGTTGGTTTAGTGGTTCAGTGCTGCAGTGCATACTGGTTGAATAAACTGTGTCAATCAACTATTGAGTCACTAAGTGCTGAGTAACAAAAAAAGCAGCTCTCTTAGACCAAGACTAAGGACTGAAGCTTCATTGTTGTCTTCATGTTAATGCATGTTACAAGGGCTCTCTACTCAAGTCATAGATGTGTGTGTGTACAGATGGTCCCCGTCTTTTAGTCATATGTAAGACACTGAGATTGAATTATTTACAAATTAGTCCTTTTTCATTGCCTTTTTTTTAGGATTTTTGTTTACCCTCTGGTTTCTCTTCGGTGAACACATTCTGTGTGGCATGTCCTTGCTTTATCAGTCACAAAATATATTGCTGTCATCAAATGATTATCCTACCCTGTGTTCCAAAGCCGAAAATGTGATCAGTGTCTTTATATAATTCATCAAAACTGTGCAATTACAATAGATTGCCATAATGGGTAGATATCTGCAAGTGCCATAATCCTTTGCTTTGAACAAAGAAAGGAATGGTATTACAAAAAAGTGCAAAATCACATCATGAAAAATCAAGTCATGTGATTAATTAATTATATGTGATTGATTAATTATATATCATTACATGTATTAATGTAATGACATGTAATGTGATTAATTCATTATATATCATTACATGTATTATATACCAATGTTTACTCTTGGATCATGCAATCAAGCAATTAGTTATAAAAATAAGTACAAGTATAGCTGATTTCTTCAGTATCCTTTTTTTAAATTTGCTTCCTTCACTTTTTCCTTAAAATTTTTCTCCTTAACTCTATCTGCAGTGACCCACTCCCAGAGACTAGTGGTGGTGACTTCTCCAATTCACACATGTAGACAAGTCTGCCACTTCTCCGACTGCATGTAACCAATCACATACTACCTGTGCCGATGGAGGTCAGCTGATTGTTAGTGGATCTCGGACCACTAGGGGGCACTGGAGAGCGATGGGACTGATGACCCATCCATGGCTTGCCCTCTGTCTTTCCCCGGCATGTCTGGCCTAGGCCTGCATCCCAGTCCAGATTCGCGGCTAAACTTCACTGAGGTGGATGTAACGCACCAATAGGGACGAACGGAATATATTTGAATTAAAACACACTAAAACACAAGTTAGAAATGGAAGATTTGGCAACAAAAAACACAAAGATTTTCCACAAACAAGTTTATTGATGAGAAATATAAACAGAAACGAATATTCTGTGAGGACAGAAATTTGTAAATGGGGAATTACATTTTTGGTATGCTTGTTAAAGGAGAGAAAAAGGAAAGGGGGGCAGAATTTAGACAGGGGATAGGCTTTTATAAGACAACAGCATCATTTGATGGTTTGTGTTCTCTCCTTTTTAACAGTTACAATCTATATAGGACTAAAAGGATGTATACTCACTAAACTGCGCAGTTGCTTTGCAATTTACTCAAGGAATTGTAACAAATAGTAAGTCAGTGTCAATACACAGTCTTTATGAGCAATCTAAATCTGTACTGCAAACATCGGCTTGTCCATGAATGTAGTGATGGATTCTCTCCAGCAGATGGTGCTGTCTGTGCATGCTCTGGTCGATCTGGTTCAGAGTACAGTCAATATAATCAAATCTCACTGAAGTCTCAGGGAAAAGGGTTCAGTTATCATAAGTGACATGACAAGACCCCAAAAAATGTCACTGACACACATTTTTTCTTTGATTTTAACTCATTCAATTTGCTTTAGAAGAAAGTAAGGGCCTGCTTGTTTGCATACAGCTTGTTTTAGTTTGTTGTTTGGTTTAGTTCTCTCACATCTTTAAAAATTGTCTTACTTTCTGTTGTTTGAAAATGGTGATGTACAGCAATCTGAGTCCAAAAACCAACGGTGCTAAAAGTTTTAGTATTTTTGCCATGAAAGTCCATTTTTTGACTTCCTCCTAAAACGATTTTCCACATACATGAGTGTTCAAGGTAAGGCTATTAAATAACGAGACTGATGCTGAAGAAAAGCACGTCCACTTGAAGCGATGCTTAACAGCGAACTGAAGATGGGAACGGATTGAAACCTACAGGGGTTGTTTATGCTTGCCCATTGGTCAATGTATACCATGTGGTTAGCACATGCGCGCTGTGGTTTGACATACATAAGCCCAGTCTCATTGTTTAATAGCCATACCTTGTACATTAAGCATATATTTCAAATCTGACATAGCTGTCCTGTCTGTAACGTTTCACATTAACTGACAGAGTGTGATTTTCCCCACTAATTCAATTAAATCCATCATCGGCACTCTCTGCACTTCTGAACGTTACTTTGAGTGAAATCAGGAAGTGTGTAAGACAGCAGAGGACCCTTCAAATTCTAGAGGTTCATTCCACATTCTGACAACTAAAGTGTTCACCCTTCAGGGAAAGCAGTGGTCCTCCTTTCAGGAGAGCCACAGTGCATACTGGTTTTTGTAGGCTGGTTTTCTCCTGTGTTTTCCAGCTAGGCAAACTGCTAATAGCTTGCTAGTGGGCTAACCAAGCAAATGTTAGGGTATGTAGCAACTATGCTATGGCTAGGTAAGAAGGGATATTATCTCATGCATTTATTTTACAGTACATAATTATTATTATGACATTAGAATGCTGTTTTTATTAGGAATAACCTGTTTTCCGCTCACTGTAACATCTTCAAAATGTTATGCTTCAGGGAGCTACAATTCACAACGTAGCAAGAATTCTGACCCAACCAAACCAGACTTAGCAGAAAAAGACTGGGAAGGTAATGTAATGAGTCAGATGAAATCTATGGCAACTGTTTAAAATATTGCATCTAAATAGTGCACCACATTAATCTTGATGGTACAATCTTGCTTTGATTGAATAGCATATGTTATTGAAGAAACTAGATGTGTTTGATTGCATCCCAACTTAAATGTCAAACAAGAGCATCTTTAATGAGGGTCAGGAAATTGTATTGACCGCAAGGTCATAGTCACTAAGAAGGCTTAGATTCTCTTATTTTGCCTTACAATCCACATGTGTTGTACTGACATAGTTGAACTATTGTCTGTTATTAAGAAAGACAGACTCAGTCAATGCCAGCTTCTGTGACTCTGTATGTAAATCGTAATAACATAATGAAACTACAATTCAATAAGCAAAATTAAAGTCTTGGAAAGTGCTCGTGAAATTGCAACCAATATTCAGTGCCAATACTTTTAACACATTTATGGCAAACCTGTCTTTTATAAGAGCATATTTTTACATTTTGAAGCTATCTCTCTAGGTTGCATTTGAGAAAAGATGTCCTACAGCCAGTGATATACAGTGATATTTCTAATATCTCCCCAAAAAAAGTCCCTACATATAACAGTCTCTTCATAATTGCCTAACTCAAGGAGGATTAATCATGTGATAAGGGCAAAACTAAAATGTGATTCTAATTAATTGTGCCAATCTGTTCCAGACCCACAATGCTTTGCAGCTGGCAGGAGGCACATCCTCTCAGCTAGTCAGCATTAACACGTGAGCCCAGAGAGTGTGGGAAAAGAAGCATTGTTTTCTGGGGCATGCTGGAGTTTTGAAAGTTTGAGAAGGGTCCAGGATGGGCAAACAGTAGTGGATATTGTGGATTAACGAGAGGGATCAAGAAAATGGTGTAGGTTAATATAGAGAGAGGGCTTAGACAGGGGGAACAGATGGTGGCGGTGAGCAGGCAAGTCCAATACACAATGCAATGTTTTTGGAAGTAACCACTCAGCCACTGTAACAAACTGCAGATATTTCCACACAGTTAAACATCTCCTTGTTGTGGTTTGGTGAACAAAGAGGCGTGCACAAGCCTTTGTAATGTACATGTCAGTGTGTGACCAGTATTTTTAGACATGCAGGGAGAAATTGATTTGCTTTCATCTGAAATTCAGTGCAGAGCAAGGGAATGCATGAAGGTAGGGTGCAGGATGAGTAAGAGGAAGGAAAGAAATAGACAGCTGGGAAAGATATGGAATTAAGATGTAAAGGGAAATGGTAGACAAAGGATTGTTTTGAATGAAATATTTTTATTTTTTTCATAATGCATACATGTTTTTGGTGCTTGTCTGGCCTTCTTTGAATGAACAAGATGTATAGTCTGCTCATGCTTCTTCTCCAGAATAGGTCTTCCTTTCTTTGGGATCTTTCAGAAAAAATCCAGGACAAGACAAAACACAACCATGGTGCACTGTATCCACATCAGCAGAAACACATATTCCTTTTTCCTTGCTTTGCCTCGGACCTGATATGACATGTCTGTCTTAAAGAGACAAGATCTTTTTTTTTCCCGAACAAACACCAGCATCCTCGCTCATACCCAGCAAGGAGATTAATATATATTAATGCAAATATATCAAAACGTACATAAATGCACATATTCATTTGCTTTATTTCTTTGCAACTATTTCCTGGTTTCAGAGCACAACACTTTTGCATTTCAGCACTCTTTACTATATAACCTGTATTCTCATGCATCACATTGACAGTCTTGCTGGCCCTTGTAAGAGGCCTGACTGAACTCATCCACTGGCTCTCTGCCAAAGTGCATACTGAGTTTACCTACAAGCAAATAAGCTGTTGTTACTAGTGTCAGAGCTAAAAGAAACTACAAATCTCCTGACGGCTCTGCTGGAAATAGCCAATAACAACGCTGGGAAGTGTTTACAATAGGATTGACGGGGTGGTCTGACGGGAATGGATAGCCTGTCGTCAGGGCTCATTTTAACCAATACCGTGATGACGTGACCACTTACAGTTGCTAAACATTGGACAACTCCATTCGACAAACCCAGGGATGTTAACTTGATGGATAATTGCAGCTAAATGCATTATATATTTATCACTGCACTGGGAGAGGGAATCTGTCAATGTATCACTTTTAGTTTTTGCAAACATAACTTTTTTCATTATTTTGAAGATCTCCAAACTTTGCAAACTCTTGCATTTTGTGGAGTAAAATGTAAGGCCAAATTTTAATTGAATCCAACCCTAGAAAGCACACAGTAGGTGAATGCACCGCAAACACAAAGAGGTGACAGTCACAGGATTACTTCACTTTTAAAAAAAAAAAAAAACCAGCCATACATTTTTTGGGGCTGAGTGTTTTGTATGGAAAAAATATGGAAATACTCTTGTGCCTTTCTGTGGAATAAAATCAACATCGTATTTATATTTAGTATATGCAAGTGCTGTATAGCCAGTTACATGAGTCAGCACACCACAGGGTGCCATGATAGCGTTACCACCTGCGCGAGCGGTTCGATAACACGCGCTGTCATCACACGCGCTCCTAAATTCTAAAGCCAGCCAGCTCACCCCAGCAGCTACGTGCTTATTTGGGGATTACGCCTCGGTAACGATTACCTGCGCGGTTCAGCAGAGTTCATCTTGCTTTATGGCAGCGGTCAAGAATCCCTCTACTCAAAAATTGATTGGTATAACTGTTGATGTCGTAAGAATAGCTCAGCTAAAACAACACAGCTGTCTGATGCCTGCAGAATGTGAGTTATTGTTATTATATAAGTGGCAGTCTTATATACAGTACAAAAAGTGAAAAATACATAAAATGCCCACCTTATCAGTTTGTGGTTTTGTCATAGATGTAGAATTAGACTGCCACTCAGAGATACAGCACAACTCTATACTGCTTCCTGTTAGCGAAACATGGGACTTGTTACTGCCCTGAAGGTGTGAGTTTTATATCATGAGTTTAGGCAGGTGTGAGGGGTAAAGAGCACATAGGACAATTACTTCTCACAAATGAGTGACTGAAAATGTATTTAAATTAAAGGACAGGACTACCTACCTACTGCTACCCAGCCTGACAACCTTACGAATACCACTAGTAATAATATGGAATCAGAGATTGGTAATGTATGACTTACCTGACTGTCACACCTGTAATTTATATAAATATAAATACATACACTGTGTATCAAATGTTTGGGATCCCCTTGCCTTTTTTTATTGTTCAATTTCTGATTGATTGGTTTATTTTCTGTGTATTCTTTTCAATGAAGTATGGAAAAAAATGAATACAAAGGGTTTGCTAAAATTAAGCAGCTATTTGTTAGTACTTACACAACACTATTTGTTATGCAACTCAGCTTCCTGTTAATTAAAGAATGCAGGGGTTTCCTTATCCTAATTCAGTACTTTCATCAGGTATTCATTCATTTTTGTATTTTTTTGCAAAGAAAGATTGAGAAAACGGGGATATTTAAACAGCTTCAAGCTCCAAACTTTTTATGAACAGTGTTCAAAAAAAAAAAATACTACAGTAAATTTTGGGACCATATTCCAAATACAGGACGTGGCTTAAAGCCAGAAAATGTCAGGGATGAGTCAGACAGACCTTAAATCAATTTGAATTTACATTTGAGTTATTTAGCAGACAGTTTAAAAACTAAGTAATCATGTATAACTTCATCAAATTTGCAAGTGCATTTAATATGCCAATGTATTCGGTCTGCAACAAACAAGATAACTATAGTAAGTGCTGAAACAGAGCCAGCATGTTTAAATATTGAGAACACAGGGAGATTGGAAAGTTGGTTCAGGAGGGAGGCCATGGAACAGTTCAAGGTGGGTTTTCAGTCTGCAGTGAAATATAGGGAGGGATTCAGCCAGTTTGATAGAGGTGGGTGGGCCATTCCACCACAGGGGAACCAGAATGGAGAACAGTCACGTTGCATGACCACCTTGTACTAATAGTAATAGGAATTTAACCAGCCAACAGCATGTATTGGCCTTTAAAAATCCACCTTGGTGCTCTGTTATCTAGAACAGTCCATGTTCTAGCTCTGTTATTCTCAGCTGGTGGGTCACAACTCAAAAGTGGGTTGTGAAGTGTGTGGTTAAAAAAAAGAAACAAGTCTTTCCACTACATAGCCTACTTTTACTTACTACATACCTTATACTTATATTGTGTTTTTTAACTGTGCATGAGGGTGTTATGTATCCTATTAGTGCATTATTTTGTGAAATAAATTTGAGTGGTTCAAATTTTAAAAATTTGGGTTGCAACTTAATGACTAATTGGGTCCCAAGACTAGACCAGCTGAGAATTGCGGCTCTAGCTGAATCTTTCAATTCCAACAATTCTACAAGGAGCCTTCTTTCTTCTCTCTACTGGTTTTGGGAATGTATTATTATTATTATTGTTGTCATTGTTGTTACTTTACAAACCCATCAGGGAAACAGACTTAAGTTTACCAATTATCCATCATTAATATCATAAATGTCTTTAAAAGTAAAGTAAAATGGTGGATTTGAGTGTTACAGTGACAGCCCTCTGTGATATAAGAGCTTATTGGATCCCCTTATGCAATATGTGCTGGTATGGTACAGATCATCCTGGTCACACAGATGTCCACCAATTGATAAGGCTGGTCAGCTTATACCTAAGTGTATTCTGTAACACTCATTTTTTTATATAACAGCATTGGTATTACAATAAAATTGTATGCATGTTTGAGTGTTCTGAGTCTAATTTACTCATTATAGAATGAATTTTAATGTGGTGTTTCCTGTTTTTCCCAGTCTAAGAAATAAAATATAGAAGGTTTTCAATGCCCTGTGTAGAATGAAATTTCTTTTATAGCTGGTGATCTTCAGATAAAAATGACTTGTCTTTACACAGACTGAAGTTTGATATTACAAAATCTTGAACATTTGTCCCATCACCTTTGTCATCTCTCTCCAATGAAGTTATATACAATTCGCTAACATCTACCAAAATAAGAGAAGTATATAGAATCAGATTCAGTTACTTTTAGGCAATGGGCATGGAAGTTGGTCTACACACAGTAATATACAATAAAGACTATTAATACACTTAAAGTGACAATCGGCAGTGCATTGTGAAACAGTGAAATCTCTGTTACATAACGCTAATGTCTTACCATAACTGTCACCATAAGCTGCTCTAGTGTATGGGTAAAAGGTGATGAGCAGGGGTACCTTTAAATGGATCACAGCCAAGTGTAGCCCTGATATAAACACAAAACACTTTTAGGTAATAGACAGTGTCCAATAACAGGGTATGCTATAACCAGCTCTGTACTACAACCAGGTCTTTATCACAAGGCATGAAGAGAGATGTCAGTTAAGATGAAAACATTCACTTGATAATGGACATTTTCATTTGAAAGTGGAAACATTTCCAATTATGAAATAAAAGCTGCTATGAAAGCATAAAAATATTAGATTACCAAGACCAAAATGGTCTTTAAATGTGCAAAATACTGTTAGTTATACCCAGTAGGCGATTTTAGGGGGATGCCACCCCCCCTTGTTAGCAAAATGACCAAAATGCATCCCCCTTGTTAACCTGCCATCCTACGCTATTTATTGCTTCATCACAAAAAGAAGAAACCTATCAGCGATATTTAAATGTCAATCTTACGTTATTTGTGCTCCAGTTTGTGTTGTTTTGTATCCTCTGTGCTTTTGTGGCCTTTGATTGCTTATTGCTTGTTTGCTTGGAGCCTGCAAATGCATGCTTCACATTTTTAGGCTACAGGTTAAAATGGCTAAGCCACCGTTTCAGAAGGACCTTAGTGGTCGATAAGAACCGACATGTCCCTTAAAAATTTGGCAGCTAAGCAGTTCACTTATGCACACACGAAAATGTGAGCTATCTAACATATTTATTTGCTTGAAATAAAATCACCAATTTTACATTCTAATGAGAGGGAGACATATTGAATGCAAAAGTATATTAAGCAGTAATATATCTTTGTATGCAGTTGTGATAGTGTAGAGGTCTGTTTTTGAAATCCCATGCTAGTTTAACAGTTTTATATTTTTAAATAATACAAGTTACAAGTAGGCCTACATTTTCTGTCTTTTTTTTATGATATGTATGAATATAAAAAAATGTAGGCATATACCACCATCCTCCCACCCAGAGGTTGACCGTCCACCTTGATTTTTTTTTTTACAAAGAGACCACTGGTTATAACTTATGGAATTTTAGCAGCACTGGAGTATGGGACTGAAAGTGCAGCAAATGTACTCAAAATTTGGGTCCAAACTTTCTGAGCCCATGAATCGATATTCTTGATTCAAAACAATGTCTACTGTCAAATCAACTATGAGTACACTGTAACTAGTGCTACGGGTTGGCAAGTGCAGTGCTTATGTTTTCAGTGAATGTCAATGGAGAGTGTATGATTTTTTTTCCCATCATCTCAAACCCATCTCCACCCAGAGATCAACAGAGTGAGACCATCTACATTGATTCATTCATGCCTAAAATCCTGTTGCGAAAAACGCGAATTCAGCACCTTCAAGCGCATCCGTGCTAATTTGCAGTATTGTTTTTACCATGTGGTCTCCTAATCCCTATGCCCTTTGCGTCCTTTCAGTTCAGATTGTTACACATTTTTACCCGTCTCCTGGGCTTGTTTGGGGGGGTTACATAAAGCCGTAATTGTTTTTTTTACCAGCGAGCATGGGGAGAGTTCAGCCGAGTGGGCAGCTTACAGCGCGGATTTCTCCAACTGGATTAGCGGTAGATTTAAGCACCTTATTTAGTTACAAGAAGTGAAAATAATCAATAAGCCTGTCTGCGGGTGGAGTATAAAACAGGGGCTGGGCGGGACAGAAAGCGCTTCAACATTCAGCTGACTCCTACCTCTTCCATTGCTCTCCAGACTACAGACTGAGAAACAGGTAAGGCCATTGGGGAAGGAATTGATTATGGTTTTCTTCTAGGTGGTGTCTGGTATTGACTACCTAAGTTTGCTTGGTAGCTATCCTGTAATGATAGTTTGGCGTTAATGAAGAAGAGAGAGCACGTATCTGAACAGAGTGTCTCGGTAAACAAGTGAAACCAGCCATGCTTTACCAAGCACAGGCAGGAGAGAAATATTTTGTATCCTCATGGCAACAAACACGCATGGACTTGCAATCAAAGCTGTGCAGAACTGGATGTGGTGGGTAATCCTGATTTTGCTGTCTACCAGGAATTACTGTCAATCTACTGGATGTTATACCGTATGCAATAAGTGCTTGGTCAACCACTACGATAGTTCCTAGTGAATGTTTTTTTATGATGACCTGAACTGTTTTTTCTTCTCTCTTTTACAGAATGGACTACTCTAAATTTGCTCTGTTGGTGGTGCTGCTCTCCTACATCGAGAGGTGTTGGTCGGCATCTTGTGTGGTGGACAGCTTCACAGTCAAGCAGGACTTTGACCCCAAGAGAGTAAGTCCCAAATCAGACTGTCCTCGCAGATTCAGACCCTAAATTTCAATTTTAATGGCTAGTTACACAATGAATGTAATTATAATACATCTGTGTTCTGCAAACGCTCCCCAAAATATTGCTCAAAATGTATTTCGAAAAAATCATGGGACCCAAGACACTTTACATTCAAAACATTTAAAGAAATGCTAATAAAATGTAGCCTAAATAAAGTTTAGAGAGTTTTTTGAAACTGTAAAATTGCTCGCCGTGTTGTGGGACAAGTCCCCTCGGCGTCCTTGTCATTCATCCTTGTCCTGGTCTGTTGCAGTATTCTGGAAAGTGGTACGCCCTGCAGAAGAAAGACCCGGAGGGTCTCTTCCTGCAGGACAACATCTCCGCTGAGTACACCATTGACGACGACGGCACCATGACCGCTTCCTCCAAAGGCCGCGTCACGCTCTTCGGGTGAGTCGTCTGAGCCCGGATAGCGGGTGACACTGAGCAGGGGTCGACAGTTGTAACATTAGCCACGGGTTAAATGTGGAGAGGAGAACCATTGCCTGTCGTAACAGGCAGTCCTCGTTTCTGCCCTTGCGTTCAGCTGTCTGTTCATTGGTAGTGACATTATGAAGGCCCAGCCTGGTGAGGCTGATGAGCGAAATGGTAGTTGGCGTAAATCATTGTTATATAGGAATCCTTGTAAAGTGCTTGGCTGTGGATATTCAGAAGATTAAGGTGTTATTTTTCCGTACCCACAGGTTCTGGGTTGTGTGCGCTGACATGGCTGCCCAGTACTCTGTCCCTGACCCAACCAACCCCGGCAAGATGTTCATGAACTACCAGGGCCTGGCCAGCTACCTGTCCAGCGGAGGTAAGATGGAGCAGCATACGTGCAGACACACACAGGCACACACACAACATAAGCACACTGGTGAATGCACTCATCCATGTGAGTGTGCACACACACACACACAACATAAGCGCACTGGCTCACACATGCATAAACACACACACAAACCAAGCGTCACAGTTACACTTTCAGTGGCATACATATACATAAACACAAACACGTTCACACATGCACAAGCATCCATACACACTAGGAGTACAATGCAATAATTCAAAACAGCACTAAATCAGGAAATACTTGCTTTACAATTTAACCAATATTTCCCATGTTGCTCTGCAGCATCAATAGCAACTCAACACGACTGATTGAGTTAATTCATAGAACAGTGCCGTACGCCTCAGGGTTTCACAGCTCGCTTTAATGTTACGGCTTTAATCTTCACAAATAGTATTTACTGGAATTATCCCGATATCTGCAAAGCTTTTCCACATGTGATTCTCACTAATTAAAGCTTAAATCAATGCTGTGTCTTCCTGTTAGTTCCTCGTGGGACTCAGAGAACTGCACATGGTATTTCTGGAATGTTCCATAGTTTACGAAAAAATTATGACATTATGCAGCGCAGAAACTATTTTTTTAATGTGGCAGAGGGAATAACCATAAACAATTACATGTATGCCAAAGCCCACACAGTCATTCCTCAACAAGTTTCTCATGTACACAGGCTTATACGTTCTCAAATCGACCGTTGACTGCATTCTGAAGCATTTGTCTGTTCGTTAAGGTGACAACTACTGGGTCATTGACACCGATTATGACAACTACGCCATCACCTATGCCTGCCGCACCCTGAAGGAGGACGGCAGCTGCGATGATGGCTATGCCCTGATCTTCTCCCGCAATCCCCGTGGCCTGCCCCCTGCCATCCAGCGCGTCGTCCGCCAGAAGCAGGAGGAGATCTGCATGGCTGGCCAGTTCGAGCCCGTGCTGCAGTCCGGTGAGTACGCCACCTTTCCATGCGAACCGCCGAACACTTCTACAAGGCAATGTAAAAGCTGCTGAAAGCCACACACTCATAGGGAACAACCAAACTCTCCTACAGAACAGCCTGAAAGCAACACTGTATAGTGTCAAGCCTGCACTCTCACAAGGAATATTGTAAAAGCCACATTCTGATACAGAACACGTACAGAATACATAGAGCCTAAAAGCCACAATGTCATATAGAACAGCCAGACACTTTCACAGAACAGCCAAAAATGCCCCAAAAAATTCACAGAACAGCCGAACACTCCAAAAGAATAGTTAGACTCTCTCAGAGAACGGCTTGAAAATCAATTGTCACAGGACAGCCAAACGCCCACAGAAGAGCCAAACCAGACACTCTTACATTAGAGCTTAAGTCTATCAGAGAACAGTTAAACAGCCACTCTCACAGACTCTCTCACAACACTCTTCCAATGCAGCAGCTAAATTCTCTCCCAGAATAAGAAATAAGTGCATGTCAAATTAGCACTTATTGAGATTAAAAAGCTTTACCTCAAGGCAACACAACAGAAATACCCCACCTGGGACTCAAACCCGTGGCCCCATTGAAGTGCTGTTTATGTGTGTTATAAGTTCTGTAATGGCTACTGGCTCATGCGTTGAGCTAACTCTTACCCGCGCCCGCTTTCTTTCCTCCAGGCGCATGCTAAGCTGTTCGTGGAGCTCTGGAGGGATCCCTTTAGCATGCTGGCATGAGAAGAGGCATCCAGGACACGCTGATAGCCGAGCCGTAGAGACGCATAGAGCAGATTGATTTGTTCAGGGAAGCGCGCCCACATTTCATCCTCTCAAGGGAACAGATATGTGTTTTACCAGATGTGTGAGACAATAAACACTTTTTCTAAAAACACATTTCTGATGACTGTCTTTGTATTCATTATGAGGGCATACTGTTCAAACATAGACAAGAAAAAAAACTCTGGTGTGCCTTACCATTAGCATATTACATCATCAGTATAAAGCAGAACACAGCAGTCAAATGCATGTGTTCTGTTCTGAAACTAGACCCCATATGTAAAAAATCATTTGTTTCATTTTGTATCATCGAGCTCACACGTGTTGGTTAATTGTCATGTACTATCCGATTGTTTCAGTCTGACTAAAAGTCTTTGCGTCAGCTTAGAACTAAGCCATTTATGAGAGTAAAAGGTCAGGCGGACTGGAGAAACAGGAGGAGAGTTTATGGGACAGGTGCATTGTTTCAAAAATAGGTTTATCGTCCACTTTGTAGTAAACACGGTGGACAAGTTGTGTTGACACAGAAATTTGAAAAGTCTAGAAAACAGTCTGCAATGACCAGACACAACCATCTGGCACTTACCTCTGGAAGTTTGGGTTAGCAGATTAAAGCTACTTTATCAGGAACAAATGACAATTAACGGTGAGAATCAGTCAACAGCCAGTTTTTGGGTTCCAGAATATTTCCAGAATGCTACATTTTCCGTTTTTCCCTGAGTGTAAATTTTGTCCAGATTTCTTCATGTTCCTTGAACATTAATTACCTGGAATATTTTCTATTGACAGTGACAGAACTCATACGGAACAATAAAACATTCTCATTCGAGGAACATTCACGTTGTAACACTAGGTCAAAACCCTGTGAAAATCCGACCTGAATTTTCTTGATTTTCTGGTGACACATTTTGTTAGCTGGGAATATATATCCTTGAATACTTGTTTTTGATATGTCAGGTCCCAAAAGCTAAAACATATTTATTATGTTTTATTTTAAGTATCATTCACCTTAACTGTCTCCTTTGCTTTGTTACAGTACAGTGATACTGTGCTGTAATAGACAGTGCCCATGGTGTTGTAAGAGAGCACCAGAAAGTGGTGACTGAGTGAATGTGTGTGTGCACATTCTTCTTCTCTGATCCCCCCTTTTCTTTGTTGAGCAGTAGAAAAAGAGGATTACATTCTAGAAACATATGTGCTGTTTGGGGATTAGCAGATACCAAGCACTGTACGCTTACACCATTTACACAGATGTGGGGTTTTGAGCTGAAGTAGCGGCTGTCCATCACCCAGCTGGGAAAAATCTAGCTCAGATTCTCACTGGGTCTTGGCCTAATCTTATGATATGACAATTCCTCAAGCATTATAAGAACATTATATTGGCCCAAATAAATTCTGTCAAAGCCACAAGAAAACATTCCAGGTAACTTATATTCATAAGATGTAATGGAATAGGAACAAAATTTACATCCTGAGAACATTTGGCCGTAACATTCTGGGGATGATATGGTTTCCAGAAACTTAGCTGGGTGGGTACGTGGTAGAAAATGAATCAATGAAAGCTCTGTGTTGTGAATTGAACAACAGAGCTGCTCCTTTTCCAGTCTCCTGTACCCAGGATTAGGTGTTTAAGTCCATCAATTTCTCCCATGGAGGCCACAGGGCATGGAGGCTCATGGTACTGTAACAGACAGGCCATTTCCTAGTGCAATCCCATGATGACCCTGTAACAGTGCCAGGATGATGGACTAGGTAGCCTGTTGAAATTATTATTTTTTTGTTAATAATAATAATAATAATAATAATAATAATAATAATAATAATAATAATAATAATAATAATAATAATAATAATAATACATTTTATACTTAGTGGATCCCCAAAAACATTTCGGTTTGCTTGCATACAATTATGGTTGACGTTGTTCAATGAGAATGTTTTGATCCAGTGACCCAGTGACGCGACAGGGGTGACGGTATATCCGGTGGTATATCCGGTGTGGTTAGCGCGGCATTGGGGCGCGTGTGTGTTTCTGGCTGGCTGCATGTACGTCACTGGAGCGGGACTTTAGAATTCCTGGAGACCACGGACACCGGAATCTACGTTTTCCCTTGTGTGAACAGCAACCCTACAACCAACCAAGTACCGCAACTAATCGAAAGGGGATCTTTTACAAAACTAAAACTGAACGAACTGATTGCTGGAGGGCAGCGACTGCACCCCGCAACAACCCGAAGACCGGGCTGTCGGTCGCCGAGCGAACAGATCGAGCTGGCCGTTGCAGGAGAAGCTCCGGCGGGGAACCAGGTAATGTCAACCTTTCTTTTATGTTGTAAGCAAGCAAACCGAGTGTCTTAGCTGCACGCCACCCTGGGGAGTGCAGAGATAAAGTAAATATACAACCCTAGACAACGCTAACACTTGCTATTTGTACGCTGTAACATTTGTCGGTACATTAAGATTGACGTATCTTTTCGTTTGTTTGCCGTACCTATGGGAATTAGCCGTTAAAATCAGTATAACTAAAATCAGGTTGGATTTGTTGTGGGTTTGTTATGGATAATACAGTTATTTGTGTTGGGAAAACGTACACGGGGCCATTTGAGCCTGCTAAAGGGCTACACATTGCAAGGTTAGGTAGGTAGTTTAGTACGGGTGTGTATACCCAAGTGCGAATTAGTTGAACATTAAAGAATTGTGTGTCCGGTAAATCTGCTTGGTTGGATATCGCTTAGCTTGGATTAGCTAAGAATAATAACAGGCCAGTCCTGGTTTAACCTAGGTTAGGGATAACTTGGCTAAAGAATATTTTTTTTTCCTAACTAATGGAACGTTGTGGTGTTGGAAATTTTTGTGTTACACATATGCTTGTGTCAGGTATAGCCACTTGATGCGCTCGGTGAGAGCGGTGCGACAGTGTTCTGTGGGTGGCACCATCCAGAAACTGTCTTGGGTTTCTTGCCTGCTGAATTGTTGGTTTTCCCCTTTTTGTGAACCTGGTAGTGCTCTTGTTGCACGTGTGGTTATTTGTGTATTTTTGGAGAGTCGAATGCTCTCTTGTGGCTGCTGCACTTGTTGTATGTGTTGAATAGTTTGTAGTTACGCTCCGGGTATTTTTGTGCTTCAGTGTTGCGGTGTTGTCTTTTTCTCTTGAGAAACTCCTACCTTAGTTCATTGAGGAGGAGGTAGACATTTTTTGACGCCTTTGAACGAGTGGCTACTGAGTTGGTCTGGCCTCGTTCAAAATGGCCACTGCTGGTGCAGTGGGCTCTTATTGGTAAGGCACAACACGCATATGCTGCGTTAGACGTCTCGCTTTCTCTCGATTACGACTGAAGCGGCCTGGTAGCGACCAGCCTGGACAGGGTGGAGGCTGGGATGGTGGGAAGGCTCACCGAAGTGATGCTCAACAGGGAGGCGGCGGCCAGCGGCTCCCTGAGCGCTTTGTCCGAAACGGACATGGTGGACCTGTTTCTCGCCAGGACATTATCTGTCATAATTGTCGGCGACCAGGGCACATTCGTAGTAGCTGCTCAGCCCTTAGAGACAGAGCAACCCATGACCAGGTTGTTGCTCTGGTGTCAGCTAGGACCTAGAGTTCTGAAGCTGATAAACAGGTGCATGGTAACAATGTGAAAGAGCTGTTGGTGGACAATGCTTGTTTTGTGTCCCCTGGCTCTGTAGCTCTGGATTGTGAGAGCCCTGGAGTTCCAATACAGATTCAGAGAGACACTGGGGCTAGTCAGTCCCTGCTGGTTGCTGGTGTGTTGGACTTGCCATCCCCAGTACCAGGAAGACCTGTTGTACTTCTGGCTGGCTTAGGAGGAGAGTTTGGGCCGTATCCACTAATAGAGGTGTACCTGCGCTCTGAGTTAGTTAATGGTCCCGTGATGGTGGCTGTTATTGACTCGCTCCCTGTGCTGGGTGTGTTGTTACTGTTAGGTAATGACCTGGCAGGTAATAGAGTTACAGAACCTCCGGTTCTCTCCCCTGAACCAATCAATGTTGTGGACACAGAGAAGCTAGCTAAGGAGTTTCCTGAGGTGTTCACTGCATGTGTAATGATGCGTGCTCAGGCAAAAGCCTGTGTTCATTCCACTCCATGCGAGGAACAAGATGCAGCAGTAAACTTGTGTGACACATTTATGGCCCACCTGAAACAGGCACAGGATGACCCACACCTGAGTAGGGAGGCCTTGGTTGAAGCTCAGCTTGCAAATGCTGATTTAGCTCCCTTTTTCCGTATGGTGGAGGAACCCACTGGGGATGCTGTGCTGTCTGAGGGATATTATTTACGGGACAATGTCTTGATGAGACGTTGGCGGCCTCCAAGGGATCCCGCTGAGGAATGGAACGTGTTGCAACAGGTAGTGTTGCCTGGAGGATATCGGGAAGGTGTGCTTAAAATGGGTCACGTTGGACCCATGGCTGGTCATGTGGGAGTAAATGGTACTCTAGAAAGAATAAGATGCCATTTCAGTGGCCAGGTATAAAGAAAAGTGTTCTTGAGTACTGCAGATCCTGTGAGCCATGCCAGCGTGCGGGTAAGGCTCAGCACAGGCCGCCTCCCGTGCCTCTTAAGCCACTTCCGCTTTCCTCTATCCCCTTCACAAGAGTGATGGTTGATTGTGTTGGGCCCCTTCCAAAGACAAAGAAGGGTAACGAGTATCTCCTCACAACACTGGACGTTACCACACAGTTCCCTGAAGCGGTTCCCCTCAGGAATATTAGGGCCAAAACCATAATTGAGAGCCTCATTCAGTTCTTTTCCAGGTATGGTCTTCCGTGGGAGGTTCAGTCCGACCGGGGATTGAATTTTACTCCTACGGTTTTCCAGGGTGTTCTGAATCAGCAAGGCATTAAACAGGTTTTGTCCTCAGCTTATCATCCTCAGTCTCAGGGAGCGATTGAGCACTTCCATCAGACTTTGAAGGAGATGGTGAGAGCATGCAGCGATCAGTTCCCTGGGGAATGGGATGCTGCCATGCTTTTCTAATGTTCGCAGTTCGGGATGGTGTTAACGAATCCACCGGCTTTACACCTTTTCAGTTAGTCTATGGTCATGAGGTGTGTGGACCTTTGGGCCTACTAAAAGAGCGTTTAGTGGGTGAGAGTGTTCCAGAGGATTCGCTTGCATATGTTGCTCGATTTACTGATCGGCTGCAGGTTGCTTGTGAGGTGGCCCAGCAGAAGCTTGCGGGTTCAAAAGCCAGAATGAAGCACCACTATGACAAGCGGGCATGGGATAAGGTGCTCGTTCTGTTGCCAGCAGGGGGCCTTATTCAATTGTATAGCAGGCTGGACCCTGTGCTTATGTCATCAGCACTCCTGATTGCTGTGTCAAGACACGCTTGTGTCATGTGAATTTGCTTAAACCGTTTGTGACTCACTTGACAGCATCCCAAGTTGAGGACATTGTGGGCTTGGTTGAGTCATTCCCAGAGTTGTTCAAAGACACACCGGGTTTGACGAAGCTGGCAGTTAATGATGTTGACACTGGGACAGCTGCTCCAATAAAACAGCATGCATATCGTTTAGCTCCTCAGAAGCGTGCCCTGGTACAGCAAGAGCTTGACTATATGCTTGAAATCGGTGCAATAGAGCCCACGGTGAGTGAGTGGAGCTCCCCAGTAGTCTTAGTGGTGAGGGAAGGTGCTGCACCTTGCCTGTGCATTGACTACAGGAAGGTTAATGCTGTGACACGATCAGATGCATATCCTATCCCGCGAATGGAGGATTGTATCAACCACATTGGTCAGGCTAAGTGGGTGTCAAAATTCGACCTCTTGAAAGGGTATGGGCAGGTGCCTCTTACAGACCATGCCAAGGAGGTATTGGCCTTTACTACTCATGACTCCTTGTATGCCTGCAGGGTCTTACCATTTGGCATGAAAAATGCTCCCACTTGTTTTCAGAGGCTGATGAATCAGGTGACCAGCGGCCTGGGCAATGTAGGTACTTACATTGATGATGTGGTCGTGTTCAGTGACTCATGGGAGAGCCACATTGGACACATTCATGCACTCTTTACTCGACTTACCGAGGCTTCTTTAGTTGTAAATTTGCCTAAATTTTTTGGGCAAGGTCAGGTCACTTACTTAGGTCATCGCGTGGGCCGTGGTGAGGTACTTCCACGTTCTGCCAAGGTTAAGGCTATCATGGATCTCCCAGCTCCGCGGAATCGTCACAGCTCATGAGAATTTTGGGCATGTGCGGGTTCTACCGCAAGTTTGTCCCTAATTTTGCCACTGTGACTGCTCCACTTACTGACCAGCTGCAGAAGGGGGTCAAGTGGGTGTGGTCTCTAGAGTGTCAGTCTGCTCTGGACGCTGTGAAGGCGATCCTTGTATGTGAACCCGTGTTGGCTGCACCAGACTTCTCACAGCCTTTCTGCCTCACAGTAGATACCTCCGGTGTAGGAATAGGAGGTGTCCTCCTTCAGGCTGGAAGTGATGGTGTTGAGAGGCCGGTGGCGTATTTTTAAAAAAAAAAAGAATCGCCACCAAAACAACTACTCCACCGTTGAGAAGGAGGCTTTGGCCTTGGTACTAGCAGTGCAACACTTTGAGATATACGTGTCCAGTGTAGTGGGTGACGTTGTGGTCTATTTGGATCACCATCCGCTCACGTTCCTAAGCAAATTTCAGAGCTCAAATGCACGTGTCTTTAGATGGAGCTTAATTTTGCAGCCATATGGTCTGAAGGTAAAACACATTGCTGGTAGGGATAACGTCATTGCAGAGGCCCTCTCCAGGAGTGGCACCTGAAATAGGATGGCAGTGTTTCTAGTTTTTTTTTTGTGGTTGTGCTGGTCATTGGGAGTTCTTGATGAAAGCTCTGTAGATGTAAAATTGGCCAGGAGCCCTTTGTGTTGATGAGTGCGGATCTAGTGTCTGCATATTTTCTCCATTTTTGATGTTTCCTAGATGTGATTTTTCTACTTAGATGTGTGGTGTTAGTCTGTAAGGTGGTGGCAGGCGGAAATGTCTGTCCGTTGTATTTTTTTTTACCAAAAATGTAAAAAAAGGATAAAACATGGGAAAGGTTAGAGAGGAAAAAAACTGATTTCTTTAATTTTTAGTTTATGAGGGGGGTACGTTAACAGGCCATTTCCTAGGGCAATCCCATGATAACCCTCTAAGAGTACCAGGATGATGGACTAGGTAGCCTGTTGGAATTACTAATTATTATTTTTTTTTGTTAATCATAATAATACATTTTATACTTAGTGGATCCCCTAGAACATTTCGGTTTGCTTGCATACAATTATGGTTGACGTTGTTCAATGAGAATGGTTTGATCCAGTGAACCAGTGACGCGACAGGGGTGACGGTATATCCGGTGGTATATCCGGTGTGGTTAGCGTGGCATTGGGGCGCGTGTGTGTTTGTGGCTGGCTGCATGTACGCCACTGGAGCGGGACTTTAGAATTCCTGGAGACCACGGACACCGGAATCCATGTTTTCCCTTGTGGGAACAGCAACCCTACAACCAACCAAGTACCGCAACAAATCGAAAGGGGATCTTTTAGAAAACTAAAACTGAACGAACCGATTGCTGGAGGGCAGCAACTGCACCCCGCAACAACCCAAAGACCGGGCTGTCCGTTGCCGAGCGACCAGATCGAGCTGGCCGTTGCAGGAGAAGCTCCGGCGTGGAACCAGGTAACATCAACCTTTCTTTTATGTTATATATCTCTGCCCAGGAAGGCCGTGACAGTACATTCTTCTGAAACATAGTTTGTCACGTTCATCACTGTGATAGTTTTCATAGAATAATGTTTTCAGTTAAATGTGAAGCAAAGCTAAGGGCTAACTTTGATTGAATCCATCACGGTACATTTAGCAGGTGCTTTTAATCCAAAGTTACGAGACGTGGGCAAGCTCCTAAAAATGTCAAAAAGCATCAAATCCATAAATAGCGTGAAAATCGCATGTAGTGCAAGCGCACAGAAATCGTCATTGGTAGTGCATGGGATGTTACCTGCACATCGCGCTGAGACCCTCTGCGCCGCATGTAGCAAGTGCTGTGGTACTCAAAGGCCTGAGTCTCGACCCTGTCACCCACATACAGGAGATGAACCAAAAGAGATCTTCACAAGCAATTTGTCAGTCCACTCTGATCCATTACCATTCCTGCTATTAACTCCCGTGATTCAGGGTAAAGAACATTGTGTGGGAGAAGGGATTACTTGGGGTGGGAGGATCAAGATCATCTCAGACAGGGTAAGGTCGTTAGCATCCTTTGATCTTGTTTGGATAAGCATTCCGTGTGACACAATGGTACTAAGACACCTGACTGGAATGGGACACTCGCAGGAAGTTTTGACATCGTTTGTCTGTTTTTCCACAAACAACCTGATTATCACTGCTGCCTCCTATTGACTAAGCAAGTTATTTAGATACTTGGTAAATTCAACAGTTGAGGTAGACCAGCCATAAATTATCATGGGGCGTACATAAGACTGTGGATGTCCAGGTTTGGTCCATCAGAGAAAGGAAAGTAGATACAAAGAATGGTGAAATATGTTGTCACTGATGTGGTAAGTGACGTGTACTTTGTGGAAGGTGACATTTGTCCTATTTTACACTTTGGAGTACTCTTCCTTTCCATCTCTTCTATAATCCTCTTCATCTATCTATGTATCATGTTAGTAATTGTTGGCTTGGGTGTTTTTCATCAGGTGAGAATTATTCCTGGCCAGATCATAGGCCATGATTTTATCAAAAAGAGGTTTTACAATTTTGATAGTTTACTTTTAAACATACACGAATTGGCTAAAAATGGTCATTGTAATTCAAAAAGACAGCAATTACAAAAAAGCATACTAAGAAAAAGGTCCATCTTATGAAGTCTGAATGACACAATAAAACAAAGATAATTCAAAGTAAGGGTGGAAGGAATTTTAATATATTTGTTGGTTTATTGACTGCACCGCATTCTCAAGGGGACAGCAACACAACTGAGATTTGAACCTGCAACCTCCTGTAATGCATTACCCATACTATGCACTGCCATCTGCTCAATCTGGCACTGCCATGTAGAGATTCGTTTGTTTGTTACTTGAATGATTGTGTTTGACTGGGTTCTATACTCCTTGAGTCATGATCCGTCTGCTCTCCCTGTTTCGTTTGGCGCTGGTTACCCAGACGACAGCTTGCAATCCTTTGGCTGATTCCAGGGTCACCTGATCTGCTCTTTTGTAAGAGCTGGGGTTATTACGGTAAGAGGTCTGAGCGGCTCAGCCAAGACTTGGAGAATGTTCCGTCTGTGGACAACAGGTGTATGGAGGGACCTTGATGAGTCTTACGCAAAAGTCAAAAGGTTTTCCTGTAATATGACCTCATAATGTGTAACAGAACAGTCCTAGCCAATTAAAAACAAGATTTGGGTTTCCAATTGACGTGGGATGTTATGTATGTTACTTACTAAAATAAACAATCAATACAATGAATAAATAGAATGCTGGGAAAAACTAATGTCGGTTTCACATTTGCGGGAATTTAATTGTTCTAAATTGTTCTTCCCTCTGACCTCAGGTGGTCTTATGTCTGAAGATATCAAGAGACTCTTGCCTTCCTGTCTGGCAACAACAATGTAGCAACCCCCACACCATGATTGGTGATTGGATAGATTGGCAGAGGGCAGTCATTGGTCAGATTCTCAGAGAGCAGGAGTTTAAAAAAGAATTGTATGTTAGACCTACCTTTAATAAATTATTCATCATCATTTCCAAATATTTGTTATGACCTGAATGCTTGCAAGTTTATTGCTTTGACCCATGCTGTTATGGCCAGGCTTATCTCAGAGAGGTATGAACTAGCCTTGCACCGTTTAAGTATTTCATCAGGCTAAGATGTTTTACCAAATACTTAAGAATGTGACTCAGGCCTGGTGTTACCTGGCTAGTTATCTGGCTAGCACCCTAACCTTTTATGTATGTGCTGTAATCTCTCCCATCTCACAGTTTTAGCTTGCAGATGGGTTCATGTGAGTTATTGACCGAAAAGACTTTTTCCTTACAATATTCCCATTGTCTGATTCCAGTGGATGGATTCCTGACTTAATTTACCACAATCCTTGGTGCCAAGGCCAAAATGAATTTGCAATTGAGCAAATTATTGCCAGGAAAAAGAATTGTTACAATTAACTGGGGATTATGAGATTATAGCAACCTCCATGCATTAAAATGAACCTTTGTTGTTACACCCGCTGTAATTCCAGTTTGCACCACTGGGGAGCAGCAGAACACTCTTTCACAAGCTGCTACTACACTAAGACACAAGAAAGGTGTAGTGAAATTAATATGAACAACAAGTTTGGAGTTGTAAAGAGAAAATTAGACATAACATTATAACAAGCAAATCACTCACTATGCCAACAAAACATGTTATCATCGAATACCATGTGCTAATTTAAGTACAAGGTTTCAGTAACAAACAGTTTAGGGTCATTTCAGTACTTGTTATTTTAGCCCCCTGGAACCCATAGGTAACTGGCATAAATAATAAACCAGTTTGTTAGAAAATCATTCACTAGTGTTAGTCATTGCACTGAATCCTGTGGACTCTCAAATCAAGAACTCCATTGTAAAATAATAAGGAGAGGTCATTAATTTCCTTCGGCACGAACTAAAGCGGAGGAATTGATGTTCAAAATTGTCAGGCAAAGGATTGTTGAGAACAAGATAAAAAAGCAGGATTCTTACATGTTAATTGTGAAGGCTTTTTGGTTATCTGCCTAGACATTCTTATCAAATTGAGTCCACATAGATCCTATTTTTCATTGTCAGGTCCTTGGGTTCAAACTCTGCCCATCCCAAAACACAAGCAATAAAATACATACCGCTGGTGCACATATAATTTGATAAAGCTGGCAGAGGAAAATGGCGCAGATGACCTGACGCTGCTGCAGAACAGCTTGTCTTACGTGCATCACCCGTAAGATTATCTTGAGGGTTTCGTGCATTCTGTTCTACTACAAAATGGCTGCCGTATGTAACTGAGGGTGAGGCGCTGCACGTCAGTGGTGGTTGACATGAGCTTCACTGCACTTTGAAGCCCTGAAAAAATGTGCTCTATGGATGCAAGCTTCATAATTCATAATTATATAATAGCCTCACCCTTCTTAATGTTTGAGCAGGCCAGCTGTGGGTGGGTACTGGTCCTAGCAGGAGAGTTGGGGGTTGCGGGTTTTCACTTTGCCGATTCAGCCACTTTGGAGTTGCTCACTCGCAGTCCGGCGGGATTAATCAGCAGAAAGTGAGCGTCAGCGCTGCTTACGAGGTGCGAAACACAATGAACAGGTGCTCATGCCTGAAGTCATATGATTTACCCTCCATGCACCAGACATGTACTTTTAACTGTGTTCTTCATTGTGCTCCATTACCTCTGACAAAAGTGCGTTTCTTTACAGCAGGTGGGTAATTATCTTCTATACATAACATACATAACATAAGATACTGACCCTGTTTTTCATAAAGTTTCACAAAGAACACTTGTGGTCGTCAAGGAGTCAGAATACCCCATCCCTGTCACATGTTACCCATAAGTACATCAAATCCTATAATGACCATACGAGCCATAATTGCTGTTTACATGTGTGCCTACAGTGAATAGTGATGTCATTTAGGTCTCGCCATGACATCGTTTTTGCGTCATCACACATCATTTCTCTTAAAGCATCTTAGTCTGTACCAGTCCGCTGTTTGCTGATGATACTGATCGTTTTAATTTCACTGCCATTGCAGATCTGCATTTGTTTAGAAATGCCGTGATCAAAGACTCCACTGGTACTGATAAAAGGAACATTCACTGCTTGCATTGATTGAATAGGAATGATCAGCTCACCGTAGGAAGTAACCTCACATGATTGTTTCCTTTCAAAGTTCTGCAAGGGGGTGGGGGTAATTGTTGTATTTAATCAATTATTTTGTTTTGTTTAAGACAATGATCCTAACAATGCAGTGTTTTGAGGCATATTGAGGCAGAGAATGTAAAGCATTCCTTCTGAGAAAGTCCCAAGATTAATTTTTCTATTTTATATATCCTCTTAGTTTTGTTAAATCACATTTTTGTGGTTCTCTCACAGTGTTTTCCTTAACAATTGCAGTGACTTTCAATTCCTCAGATACTCTCTTTTAGGTATCTGGACACAAATCTGATCTTGATATTATGTCAGGAATGCCACTGTGACAGGAAGTTAGAAAGCAAACTTAACTATCTAACTGTGCACAACTCTGTGGTGGCAAGTGCACATGCTTCATACAATTATCTGAGTCTTGCCTCTTCTTGATACTGAAATCAATGCTCTGTGTGTTTTTACAGATGAAAGAAAGCTTGAGGCAAGTAGGGGGCCCCTCTGAAATGCCAGTGCACAATAATATGTTATGGGGCTCGTCCGGGAGCTCATATAATATTGTGGGCAGCTATGCTTTAGAAAAAGGAGGCCTACCAGTAGACTGAAATGTGAATTTCTATGGGCAGGAGAGATTAACTTTATACATAATTTGTAGTAATGTCAGCAATATAGTAATTCCCCTGTTCTGCTGTTCTCACTGTTTGCGATTTTACATGGTTTTTAACATGTGCCTGTTTAGCTTTGCAGCTGCAACTCTAGCCAGTTACCCTTCCTTTTTGTTTATTTATTTAGCACAGTTTAACTCTTAGCAAGATAGTCTTGCATTTAGCAGTAGGTACATTCCAATCTATTTTGGGGCATTGTTTAGTTAAAAGCTAGCTGACATTGACGTTACTCGATGGTATACAAGCGGTTCCGCAAGGTTTGCTTTGGTTGTCCGCTCTAGGAATGCAGCTGAAAACACTACGGAGAAAATGTCCTTTTGTTGTTCATCACAGTCCCTTTGATGGTCCTTTTGTTCCCCCTGGAGAGGAATACTTCACCCAGACACAATATTTGCTGTTTCTGTCAGAGACACATTAGCCATGGTGTAACACAAGGCCGACTTTCGAGGGAACAGGACATGACACTCTGACTGGCTAATTGTGTTATACGCCTGTGACTCAGATACTAGTGTACCATTATAATGCTTACAAAATACCTCAGAAAAACAATTTTTTAAATTAATTTCTTGTGAAACTGAAGCAACAGCAAGTGGACAAAGGACTAATTACAGTTAAACCATAATTAAGTTTTATTTATTTTATTTAATGTTTATTTGATAGGGACAGATACATATTAGACATAGGCTGTCATAAAACAAGCATCCAGTGCAACGCATCACAGTATTTATAGCATATACTGAATACTTTTCCCTAGTTGGGACAAGTTTTAAACGCACATATATTCAACATCAAAGAAGCATAAGTCCTAAGTTGATGATAAAAAATAATATCAAACCGTAATTAGCTTAATGTTGATTAACCCTAATTAACTTAATAAAATGCTCACATGCATTTAAGAAGAAGGGAATGTGAAAATAAAAATAGGATTTACCATCAAAAATCAGCAATATGGCTGACACATGAAACTTGCTAGCACGTTTCTGAACCTCTGGTTTCTGAACCTACAAACGTATTCTACAAATATCATGCAAACATTTCAGCTATTGCAACTAATGATGTTTTACCTCAATGTTCAGCATTTATATTACACTACAATTCCTGTTTATATCAATATTGATAAGGATTATAACCTGATCAAAGCTAGTCTGCTTGGCTTACTTCGCACGTTTGCTGTGAAACAACGCTGATAGAGTCAAATTTGTACATCGTGTTCAGCTACCTGTGCCAAGAAATTGTAATGGAGGAAGCGTGAGGACAGTGACATTATCTCCTTAACTCAATCACAGCCCGCGTCCTAACCGGTCTTTTTCAAACATTTACATTTGTGCACAATCAAGTCATTCACTTTCTGCTCCGTGGTTAATGAATAAATGGACAACCCTGCCTTTGTAGCCCCGGCAATAAGCACACGGACCTATAAGAGACAGGCCCGGAACACCATCCATTTTACCCATCAGCCCCTGCTGGCTGGCAACCAGGAGATGTTGTAAAGGTTAAATTTTTCCAAACCATTACATATCTACATATTCTGTCCTGTTGGTGCTAACAATGTATTTTAACACAGGTAATCTGTTAATATATATTTAAATTTGAGACAGGACACGTGGTTACAGGCAAATAAAAGAACATCCCCAAAGTTCTGTAACAGTTGCCAGTAATACTGTAATGTTATACAAGTATTAAAACAAAACACTATTGATACTTAGTTGTACATGTATAAGTAATATTTTTATACTGCTAATTTGTAAAACCAATCATCACACCATTGCATCTCTTATAAATCAACTGAGCATTGATTTTTCAGGAGTGATTGATTACCTTTTTCCTTATGGGTTGTTCAGTACATAAATGTGTATAACAGCAACATCTATTAATGGTCTTTATAATGCTATAGCTGCTAGTATATTGTATAGGAGCTATAGCATTGTAACGAGCATAATATATACATATAAATTATGTACATTATGTTCATTGTTCACTATAATCATTCATTTATTCCCCATACAGTATATAAGGCCTGTTCTCCTCTGGAGCGCGTGGTTGAAATGTACATTCATTCAGCACAAGACACTGATTCAGACCTACAGAGAGCCTCTGTTTCCATGGCAACACCCCAGGCAGCAGCAGGAGGTCCCCCCCCAACCCCCTACCCCTCCCCCTCCCTCCTTCTTCCCGCTCCCTCTCTCTGCGATTGGACGGGGCCCGGGGAGTGGAAGCGAGGCTAGTTTTCCCATCATCCATAGCAGCTCGGCGCCCCTCACCCAGCCAGATCATGGCAAATGAAACACCCCGGCAAAGGAGGCATGGCAAACGCATCTGCCGCGAACGCACCGGGCCCTTCTGATAAGGGTAAGCCGTATCCCCTTTTCTGACGCTCACATCATCGTGTGACAAACACAGCCGATGTCTGGTCGCGAGCACAATACAATAAGCCATTGATGAAGGAGGTGTATTATATCACTAAGTAGTTTGTGTGGCTTCGTTTGAACAGACATGGCCGTGATGAGAGAGAATCAGATTTTTCATTTTTTGAACGTTTTTCACCACATTTTATCTCTATTTGTCTTCCTCTTGATAGCAGATACCTTTACCGTATCAAACTGTTGTTAAAAAATAATAAACCAGATGGGTGTAGATTAATTACTATTGGATAATCATAAATTCCACATGACTCAATATTTGTTTCTGTGAATGTATGCTTTTAATTGCATGTTGTCCTGTTCTACATTTACATACATCTGTACTGTTTTAACTGCACCCCTAGAAACAGCCTTTCAATTGAATATTACAATACTACTACATATTGTATTTGTGACTGTGTGAGATTAGTTTTTAAAATTTATCTCACATTGTCAAAATGAGTAAACACCTCCTCTGTATAACCACTTAATTCCTGGAATACTGTTAGCATAATTTTGGTTGCAAAAAATACCAAGAAAAAGAATCCTCCTTTTGAACATAAGTATGTAATGACTAAAAATATGAGGGCTGAAATAAGATATCGTTGTTCCAGTCCCCCAAGGTCTCGGTTATCCAACAACATAAGCGATGATCTGCTCCTATAATCTTGTTGACCGGATTCGTGTAATTAGACTCATTTCAGCACTACCCTGTGCTAGTTTCCTGCCAGTAGCACACACTCTTATACACTTATGTTTTAAGGTGTAACACTTCTGAAAGATGATTAAATTAAACAATAACGTCTTTGTCCGTTTGCACCATGTAAGCATAAAGTAATGGTGTAGCTCTTGAATAAAATACAATGGAGAAACTTGTTAAATCTTCTTCTTCCCAAAAGGTGACATGTCGGCCATATTGTCAGGAATGTAAATACACAGCGTATACATTTTTTCAGTTTAAAATATAGAAGCATTTCAAAAAGTTAACTTTTTTTATTGGATGTTTTCCATCAGTATTTCTGCATGTTTCAGTTTTTGTATACACATTGAAGAGCAGGATATCTAGATATGACGCACAGGAATGGAGACAGGGCGTACATTGTTATGTCTTGAAACCATATACAATCTGACTGGTAATGTGCTTTTTTCTTGTTTGTTTGTTTTTTTGGTATGAACAACAAATGATAGCGTGAAACACAGAAAGTTTTTTATCTGGACAACTGGACTGGAGTACAACGCACTTTAAAAAACCCAGCATTCATGTCTAGCTCTTGAGTGTGTTCACCATTGGTCAACCTCAGTGAGACCGTCTTGGTTAAACATGATACTTAAAGAGCGTCAGGGGTGTTGGGAGATGGGAGATGGGAAATGCCCACCCCTCCCCGCTAAAAAAAAGTGCTTACATTAACCTGATAGCATTGATACTGCAATTACAAACGTATATTGTCCCCCAATGTGCAAATGAAATATTTCTGCTGTGCTAATTTTACTAATTACTTTTTTATGGGAGCAATTCAGGAAAAGTATATTACTCAAGCCAGCAGCAGGCTAATTTTATGTTGTAAAACCGACGGTCTGTCATATAACGAAGCATTTACCTAATATTACCTCTCGGTTTACATCTGATGTTAATCTGATATGACTCTGCAAAACACAGATAAGGCACAGCTGTTTGCTGTCTGTATTCTTCTATCTGCTTGTGTTCATTTTCAACCAAGCTTTCTGGTTCTCCAATTCAACTTATAGGTTTGGTCATGGCACAAGAGGTGAGTCCAAACAAACGTACCCTAATAATGCAAGTGACCAACTTTTAAACGTAGTCCTTTCCTTTACTCTGATTGGTTCATCCAATCATCCCTTTTTCTTAAAACTGAAATACAATGTTTTATTTCATAAATGCAGTTTTGCAAGTTAATTGTGCCAAATGAGGTCAAAAATAATGTAAATTAACTTTCTGGATTAGAACTTTCACACCTCAGCCCTATACAGTCGCAGTGCCTGGAGGTTTTTAGTCCATTTCGGCACCTGAGTGATTGAAAGTCATTAATTAACTAGCCTTAACATACTTATTGTTTCCGAGGCATACGTTGTTCTAATGATTGACAAGAACCCACAAAAACCTGCGTACATTGTGGCCTTCCAGGATGTACATTTGGCAGTCTGGCTCCTGACAGTAATGTAATGGAAAAAATAACATCTTCATTGTTGTGTTAAGGGTTAACATGTTGGTTCAGTTCAAGATAATCTTTACAGTCTAACTAATGCACAAATTAGTCAAACCTTTCCAAATCACTATACACATAGTTTGTAAAATGCTGTTCACTCTACATTGGTGGTTTAACCTAACCTAAATGGGAGAAAATGGGTTAAACAGTCAAAAAGATTGATATCTAGAGCCAGGTTAAGTTGGAATGCACAGTTTTGCAATGTTATGTTGTAATCTAAAATGAAATCTAAACAGTCTACATGGAATCTGTAAACAGATCAAGTTGGATGTTGTTACATTTCAAATTGAGACCAGAATGCCTGTATTACATGTTAAAGCTTCATATTGCTGATATTTTCTCACTTTTACTTTTACCAAACATGTAGAAATGAGTTAACTGCCAAATGTGACAAGGTTTATTGCACTGACTGAGCAGTGAATACCCTCTATGTTTAGGACTTCAGGACTTGAGTCCATGTGAGGTCTAACTTGTTACTTAAGTGTTCTGTTCAGCCGTGAAATCAGCATATCGACAGAGACGCCTGCACTTCACAACACAAAGGACTATTCTCTGAATTTACAAATCTTAGACTCTTAGATTTTTTTTTAATGCATGACAGGAAGATAAATTACACACCCTATATAGTGCAATATGCATACAGAGAAGATGTGCATGTAGTCGGTTTGTCAGCCGTCTTTAGAAAAATTAAGAAACTCTTTATAATTCAAAATGATTGGTAATTAAGATAACGTTCCATTCCAACAGCCTTAGTAGTCACATGACACAACAAAGTACAGCATAGCCACAGTCTACGAGAACATTTGAGGCCATGGTCATCACCAGCTAAATGACCTGGTTCCTTGTGTGGGATTGTAGACGGTTCATATTCTAATACACCGTATAAAATAAGCCATTTTCAATGTCTTGTCATGGGATGCAGTCCAAAGCGTGCCCCCGCCATGTGACACATTCCAAATGCTTTGACATCGCTCTCTTTGACGGAATGAATGAGTGTGCGGCGAATGGTAGATAGGCCCTTCGTCCTGAGTCACGGCAGTTGTCCCCAAGAATTTGGTTCGGAGGTTACTTGACTTAAATGTTAAAACTGAAATTGCTTTCAAACTTGGCATTTTATTGACATGTGAATACAGCATTCAGAGCATTTCAAATGAGCAAGTTCATTGTGTGTTTTACCAATAGGAAACTACTGTTAGGCAGTTGACTGTTTGCAATTGGTTTTATTGATCATTTGCTTGTGCTGAATGAACGAAAGAGAAAACATGACATCCTTTGCTTCAACAAAGCTTTTTTAAATGCAATTAAAATGTAACATACAATATTTCTGCTTATAAAAGTGTAAAATCTAACAATGGTAACTGCGAAACTAGAAACGCACAAATGCGGAAATCTGATGGATTATTTTTGATTCATATGTCTATTAACTGAAATTTATAGGCCTTAATTTACATAAATAGGAGTGGAGAGATAGGAAATGTTACTCCAGGTTCACAGGCTTGTGGTTGTGCATAGCTTATCCACTCCACGTGTATCTCTGCTCCGGAAATCGCTCGTGGCTCACATGAAAAAATGCCCACAAAATCTGCCTTTTCTCCATTTCTTTTCTTATTTTTTATGTTTTTAAGCATCATTTAACCAAGGCCTGTCAAATAACTTAAATATTTAAATACTGAATTAGAGTCATAAAAACATGCAATAAATGTGCAATAAAAACAAATGAGGATTCTCTTTCAAAAAAGAGATTAAAATAATTTAGACATCGAAACACAACCTGAGTCAAAATCTGAGTCAAAATCGGTGGACAGAGCAAATTTGCAAAACCAGCAGAAAGAAAGTCATCCCTCTTCAGATGGGGGTCAACTACAGGTCGTGTAGGGTGTGTCACAGGGTAATCTTCAAACTCATCACCATCACTGTGTTTGTGTGTGTGTGTTTGGAGGGGGGGGGGTGGTATTAAGGAATCCTGGTACAGGCGCCTCCATTACACAGGAAATACCAGGCTACGATGCCTGCAGAAACTCAAAAACACTTTTGCAATCTAGCAATCTGGCAAGACTGGGTGTCACAGCTAGGTACCAGATAACCAGTTCAGAACTAAATACCATAAACTCAGAAATACTGTGAATGAAAAAGAAGACATGGGGTTATAGTATTTAGGTCTTTTTCTGTATTTAGTACGCATCTTTTGCAGTAGAAAGACTGAACCACCGAGCTCTGTGTCTGAACAGAAACTATCCATGGTGAAAGATAAGACAAATGAGTGAGTAAAATATTGACTTTCTTTGCCCTATTGCCCTGATCGCACTGAGATTGCACAAGGGAGGTCTCAACAAACAGACTTCCATTATATTTAACCAAAGAGACACAGAGATCTGCCAAGCTGACCCCGCCCCTGGATTCAGCAGCCAATAGAAAGGCACAAAAAAGCCTGAGAGGAACCTCCCATTTTATGAATATGACAAATGCGTGAAGCAGAGTACTTTGCTGACTGCATGAGTGAGAGAGACAAGGACACCTTTTTGTGTGTGTCCACAGACAGATTGTGTGTGTTTCTTTGAATGTGTATGCTGATAATCTCTTCAGTCTACTCCATCTCCTCATATCTTCTTGGCTGGCCCAATTTTGTCAGCATTTGTCTTTATTCTGACAGAACATACCTGGCAGTGAGTGGGTGAGTTTTCTCTCTTTGTGATCTTAATTATTAAAGAACTATTATTTCAGATTAATCTGAAACGAACGCTATTAAATGGCATGTAATTAACATACATGCACAATTTAAAATAAATAGAATTTTCTTTCAAACAGGGGAATGCTGTAATGATATATAGTTCTATCCAAAGATCTAGACATAAATTCTATACATGACCCAATTCAACTAACAAGAGGTCCAATAAGGAGGAACTGCTGCTGTCGAATTCTGCTACTGTAAATGACAATGGAAGCTATCTTGCAATGTAGTATGCAAAACAATGAAACAACGTTGCCTTGAGAGAGGAATTTTCCTGACAATGAAAATGTGACTTATGTTGTCCTCACTAGCGTGTGACAGTAATTCAATTCATACTCGATTTTACAATCATGTATCATGCCATGATTTTAGACAGTGATTATGTAGGGAGTATGTAACTGTAGCAAGGAAGCAAGTAGAAAAAAATCAATGATACAACTACACTGAATGCTTTTGGGCTAAACCTGCTACTAACAATTGTATAACTGCATGACAAAATAATACTGAGAGGGGAAAGGAGTTAATGAGAGTTGATTTATTTTGTATGAAGTTTGTGAATGCTTAAGTCCTGTCAGTGTTGTGTATATCATGGTGTTCTTTCCTGGAGTTTCACTCATGAGATTCACTCATCAGGATATGCAGGTTATTAAGTTTACTCAGCACTCCGTTGGTCCGTTAAAGCAATTGATTGCACAATTAATTCACCTCATAAAGTACAGTAGGTCTGAATAGGTTGGTCAGCTGATTTTATCATCGACATGTGCATTATCAGAAGGCGTTTATTAAATGGAGTTGTCGATCACCAAATTCTTTAAGACCGGTTGTTCAGTGCCTTTTAAAATTGATATTTACCCATTTTAAATGTACGTCTTCTGAATTTAGATATTTTGTACAGAATTTATTTTACAGATTTAGCATGGTGTGTCCTCTTTGTCAGGGGAAACACAATTTAAATTATTCCTAATCAGCTTTTGCTGATATCAGCTGTCTGTCTTGACAACTGGTTGCCATGGGTTATGGATGCTGTTTGCTGAAATTGCCGCCATAAAACTAAAAAAGTTTGAGATGCTTGAGTTTCCACACGCGCTCCGTTCAGCTGATGGTACTAAACACTGCTGAGTTTTTTTTTGTCCTAAATGAATAACATATGGGCCATGACAACATATGAATTAACAATCCAACAATGCGATTATACAGTATTATCACCCTCGGTGACAGAATACTTTGTTGCTGTGAACAAACATTGAATAATGGGGATGAATGTTTATAATTATCGGTTTCTGACACCATAAAGAAAGTTGGAAAGTTACAAATTAATCTTCAAGTTAATAAGACATGAACAGTGTGAACTTTGTATACCATTAAGCGAACTTTCCACAACCAGTCCCATGACTGTGGTCAAAGCAGCCTTATGGACTAGCACTCAGACCATGAAAGAACAGGTGTTCTGTTAGCGGCTTTAACAATGTAGCTGGCCCACTCTTCTACTCGTGTTTAAGAGATTTTTTGCCAGAAAGATAAATGAGTAATCACGGAAAATATGATTACTAATCTTTATGTTAGTATACTATTGAATGTTTCACTGACATATGGGTGACATCCTGACTTGAGGCTGTTTCACATTACTATTTTTGATCTATCTCAATCTGCTTTTGTTTCACATCACGGAAATGTGTTTTGCGATGGTCAAGATCAATGCAAGACAGTCCAAATAAATAATGCGCTGTTGTCCACTAAAAATAGTAACCTGAGATATTTTGGGGAAGAAGAGACAGAGTGTCAGAGATTTGCCTTTTAAATTAGGGTAGACAACGAATGCCTACCACAATATAATAACGAAACTTATAAATTGTTCTGACACATTCATTTCAGTGTGAATCCCCCTCCTTGTACTCCATTCCATGAAAAACATAGAGCTATCAGGAATTCCCAACCATTCTTATTACATACCTTTGCTGCATTCAGGTCCCAGATGTTTTTGGAAGGATCTAGATCATTTGACTTGTGTGGGCCTCAGCTCATCACTTTGGTTGCTTCTTCTTCCTGAAACCACAATTTCAGTCACAGCGTATCGATGGAATTACCCTGTTATCTCTGTATTCTCTGTGCACTCAGTCCTCACAAAAGGATTTAAATACATTTAGCGGTTTCAAAGGGCAATACACAGTGTGCATTTTGGTGTTCACAGAGTAATCATTTAGCCGACAGGCATACAAATGATCAATGATTTTAACTGCCTGTGGCGTCTCTGGGCTCCTTCAGGATTTAGGCGGACGGTCACTGCAAGGAGGCGCTGTTCCCGGGGACCATGGCGGACTGTAAGCTGGCGGAGGTGGGCCACCTTGAGCGGAAGGTGCGGAGGCGACGCCGGCCCAAGGACGTGATCCTGTCCAAGCTGAGCCGGAGCTGCTCCTGCTCCACTGCCAAGCTGAAGGCCGCCCTCACAGGCTTCTTCCCCGTGGTGCGCTGGCTGCCAAAGTACAGGCTAAGGGAATACGCGTGGGGCGACATTATGTCCGGCCTCATCGTGGGCATTATCCTGGTCCCGCAGGCCATCGCCTACTGCCTGCTGGCTGGACTGGAACCCATCTACGGCCTCTACACCTCCTTCTTTGCCAACATTATCTATTTCTTGATGGGCACCTCCAAGCATGTGTCCGTGGGAATCTTCAGCCTCATGAGCCTGATGGTGGGGCAGGTGGTGGACAGAGAGGTATACCTGGCTGGGTTTGAGTTCAGCGAGGAAGGACAACCTGCCGCGGTGACCTTGAATGGCATATGGAATGGAACTCTCCATAATGGTTCCGTGGTCAACTTAACCATGGGAGGATACCATCTGGAGTGCGGAAGAGAGTGCTACGCCATCAGTATCGCGGCGGCTCTGACATTCCTGGCTGGAGTTTACCAGGTACCGTCATCCACCATTTTAGCCTAATCTTACATTCTTTTCCATTTCCACTCAGTGTTAATTCATAGATATTCAAGAACAGTCTTCTTTCAAAAAATCGCTAGACATGCAACTGCTTACATTTGAAAGGCATCAGGTTTGTTTCAGTAGTTGTAGATATCTTGGGTTTCACTTTGTTCTCTTATCTCTCACTGCAGATCCTGATGGCTGTGTTCCGGCTGGGCTTCGTCTCAGTTTACCTGTCGGCTCCGATGCTTGATGGATTTGCCACCGGTGCCTCCCTTACGATCCTCACTGTGCAAGCTAAGTACCTCCTCGGACTCAAGATCCCCCGGCACCAAGGCGCCGGCACAGTGGTAGTCACCTGGATCAATATCTTTAAAAATATCCAGAATACTAATTTCTGTGACATGATCACCAGTGCCATTTGTATTGCCGTCTTAGTGGCGGGTAAGGAGCTGCAGGACCGCTATAAGAACCGTCTGAAGATCCCTTTACCCACTGAGCTAGTGGTGGTAGCAGTCGCCACGGTGGTGTCCCACTTTGCTGACCTCAACGGCAAGTACAGTTCCAGCATATCTGGAGCCATCCCCACAGGCTTCATCCCGCCAAAGGTACCCAGTTTCGATCTGATGCCCAGAGTTGCCTTCGACGCCATCCCGCTTGCCGTGATCAGCTTCGCCTTCACTGTCTCGCTTTCCGAGATGTTCGCCAAGAAACACGGGTACACCGTCAGGGCCAACCAGGAAATGATGGCGATTGGTTTCTGCAACATCATTCCGTCCTTCTTCCACTGTTTCACCACCAGTGCTGCCCTGGCTAAGACCATGGTGAAGGACTCCACTGGGTGCCAGACTCAGGTTTCCAGCGTGGTGAGTGCCTTTGTGGTCCTTCTGGTTCTACTCTTCTTCGCCCCATTCTTCTACTCCCTGCAGAAGTGTGTCCTGGCCAGCATCATAATTGTCAGCCTGAGGGGTGCATTGCGCAAGTTCCGGGACGTACCGAATCAATGGAGGACTAACAAGCTGGACGCCATCGTCTGGATGGTGGCCATGAGCGCATCGGCTCTGATCAGTGTGGAGATCGGACTGGTGGTCGGAGTGGTCTTCTCCATGCTCTGCGTGGTGGCTCAAACCCAAAACCCTAAGGTGGCTCTTCTGGGTCAGATCCAAAACACAAGCCATTACGAGGACCTCGGAGAGTATAACAACCTTATGGCGGTCCCCAAGGTCAAGATCTTTCGTTTTCAGGCACCTTTGTATTATGCCAATAAAGAGTCCTTCCTAAAGTCCCTGTATAAAGCAGTGAGTCTGGAGCCCTTCTTGGAGATCGCTAAGAGGAAGAAGTTAGAGAAGAAAGCCAAAGAGCTGGCCGCTAAGCAAGCGAAAAGCTCAGGCAGCACCAATGGCGATGTAGCTGTAAATCTGGTCTCAAGGGATTACGATTTCCACACCATAATTCTAGACTGCTCCTCCATGCCCTTCATAGACACTACAGGGATGCTCACGTTGAAAACCGTTATGAAAGATTACAAAGAAATTGGCGTTAGAATACTGTTAGCCTGCTGTAACCCTCCGGTCATAGATGCCCTGAAATGTGGGTCTGTGTTTGGGCCAGATGACAAAGACGTGGGCAGTTTGACCTTTCACAGCGTGCACGGCGCAGTCCTCTTTGCCGGTGACTGTGCATCAACAGTTGGTGACATGGGGGTGTAAGGACAAACAGACTCTCACGAAAGCTGTCACAGCGCTAACCAAAGGGAACCTGCTGTGGACTCCAAGCATGTGGCAGAAGATTGTTAGCTCACTTCAACAATCAGAGTTATATATTGAGGGGGTAATGAGCCTCAGTTCTGTGCCTCAGTTCTGTCTTTTTATGAATTTTATTTTATTTTTTTCCTAAAATTAATCATTTAAAGGCTTTAGCACTATGTGTATAAGCCAAGCCTTACACTATGCAGATGTAAACATATATCTCACTCAGGTAGTGACGAAGCATGTCCATGGTCGTGTCTGAGATGTAAATTGTTTGCGCTGTAAACCTCACGACTCTATCATTCCAGAAGACTGATAAATCTGAAGGATTGCAAATCCTCGTAGATAACCTGAATGCCTTATTTTAAAACAGGGTGAAATAGCTCTCTGACTTAATGTTTTGTAAACTTTTGATACTTTGCATTGATTTCAATGATACTGAGGTCATTACAGTTTTTGTTTCTGTTTTTGTAAACCAACTCAGTTATAGGGAAATTCACAGATGTGAAGTCCTTGGATAAATATTGTTCATTTTATCATGTCATTCTCGTTGCGACAGTTTAAACAGTGTTAGCAGGTGAGGTTCTTTGTGGTTTCTAGGTTTCATGTGTTTTGATAAAAAGTGACCATACGAACACAATAAAATAAGCACAACAATTTTGAAATAATGTTCAAGATCACTTAGTTAAGATTTTAGATATTTTCAGCTGCCCACTCTCAAATTTAGTTCACTATTGCATATACTGGATATTTATATCATCTTGTTGTGCAATGTTTAGAATAAATTGCAATCAAGAAAACATTTATTTTCAAGAACTTTATTTTTTCCCTTGTGTACTCATTTAGGATTCCATTTCCGATGATGCAAGTGAAACATTACAGGAGACTATATTTTTCCGGTGTTAATATAATACTTATAAAACCAATGTTTGGTTAAATATTCTCAAGGTATTTTTTATTCATGTACATGGATAATTATTGTTATGTTATATTCCAAAAAAATCATGAAAACCATTTTCAAAATAAATAACCAACATTAATTTGACAACCAAAAGTTAATTATTGTCCAGAAAACCAACAAACGTAGAGCATCTCTGGTTTCCCATGTCTTACTGGAAGTTGCAGAATAGTGGCAAGTGGTGTTTGATTATTTCAAAATAAAAGCCTGATGTTAAAAGAATGGAACAACCCTTACGAATAGTTCAATGAGGATAAGTCAATTTATTGATGGAGTAAGTAGGTTCTGATTATGGCACATTCCAGATTACCCTGGGTTCTAAATGAAAAATGTAATGATAAAGCTTACATTAAAATTGAATCTGTACCGTCCAAGACCGATTATTTATTTTCCTACTTAATTATTCAGTAGACACCTTTATCTTTACCCAGTTTGACTTACAGTGCAGGCATACATTAAATTATCATGCAAAAGAAAAATATCATAATGATCTAAGCATGGACATTGGTTATACTCTAATCAGATACAGACCATAGGTATGAGAATTCTTCTATATCATGATTAGTAGTTTTTAGCTATCAGTACAGTTAAAAACTCAGTTACCAGTCAAATTTGAGCAAATCAAACAACTTCAAATGTAGTACTGATGGGACATTCCACCAGGAGAACATACCCCTTACACATATGCAAACCCTGTTGATGTAGAACTGTATTACATGTGTTTTTGCGAAGTTGCCATTGTAGTATACAGTAAATATTTTTCACAATTGTCACTAAGGGAACTGTTTTCTGGGCAGTTGTACCTCCTACGCAGCTCTGCTAGCCAGCAATATATCAGTGGTGCAGTAGTGCACAGAAAGTTTGCTTTTCACCTCTAGATGCAACAGAAAGACCAGATCTTCCTACATTTATAAATATGTATATGTACATTACTGCAAATGCTCTTTTTGAATTAGGAACCAACATGCTACATGATAAACACTGTACTATCGTGCTCTGTGTTAATGGGTTTTGCATTTGTATGTTTTCAAGGCTGTTTCATGAAATGCATGTAAGTGACCTAAGAGTTAGGATTGAGGCCTAAATGGACCAGTATGAGGTTTGGTTCATTGTGAGCGCAAGGCAAACCGCAAATGAGGCTATCTAACTCATAAAGACGAACCAGATGTAAGGAAACTATTGAACTCGGTCTAACATGACATGCCCCTTCAAGAGGTCATTTGGAAGATGGCAGAAGTGTGTTTTGCTGACCTGTGTGTTTTAGCTGAGGAGGGTACAGACAGAAAATAGGCTATGAAAATGAACAGCATATGGGTTACTAGTATTAATGGGCTGAGGTTTTAAAGTTTAGGTACACTTTTCTTGTGGCTCAACAAGATTGGAGCACCCCTCCTCTACAGCTAAAGCTACATATGACTAATTCCAGCTCCACAAATAAAATGTAACTCCCTTAATGGTCAACTTTATATTTGACAACTTAATATTTTATTATAATAAAACCAGACTGTATTTTCCTTAAAAGCAAAATAAAATAAATAATAGGGAAAAATAAAAATGAAATGTAGGAAATGAAATATAAGTGCAAATCTAGGTTTTTAAAATGGATTGATTAAAGGATGACGCATGGGCAGAATCCTGGTGGCTTGCCATGTTTGGATCTCTGGCAATTAAACCCAGTCCGATCTGAAGACATTGTTTTATTTGGTTATAGAATCACCGGTGGGACACAGGCGAATTAAGAGCCCTGACAGAAAGCCATTCCAGATACATTGTATATAATTCCCTGGAATTTGTGAGCTAGGACTGGAATTCCAGGGCCTTGCAGAGCTTCCAAGAGACATGGGCTGAAAAACAGATGTTTTGCGAGCATTATAGAATAAGATAGTTATAGTTCAAATAAGTTCCATAATTTACATACATTATTGAAAGCCATGGACAAAGCAAGGCAATTAAAAAGGGAATGTCTGTTTCACTATTTGGTAGTTTAGTTACATGATTCTAGTCTGCCCTCTTCTGGTAGCTAAGATACAGTAAAATCAGGCAGAGATAATCATAAGAGCACAAGAAATGTAGAATTAATGTAGGATGCAGCATTAATACCCTTATGCAAAAGTGTTATCCAATTTTTCAACAACAAAAAAAGATTGCTTTCGCAGAGAATCCTCGTCTAAATTTAATTTAGTAGTTAAAAAAAGTTTTTAAAAGTAGTTATTTAGCTTGTAATATGGTTTTGGACGTTTTCTTTATGCAGTTTTTAAGAAAAAGTGCAAAAAGAGGAGCTCATCACTACTAATGTATCACTAAACTATCTTTTTTTTTTAAGCTTTTTTTTTGCCATACCAATTACAGTTCATCGTTATTTGCACCGTGTTTACGCTGATATTTCAGCATTTGTATGTAGGCGTACCTCGACAACATATCGCACAACCTGCTGTGTAATTAAAGCAAACATACTGCGTTATGTATTTTTAAAAGTGTCTCTTGTTTCTTACTGTAGGAACACTTTCTTGCTTTGGTGAACACTTTCCATGCTTTCGTGACAGAAACCAAAAGGGGTGGACCTTATTGGACCAACAAGCTACCGCCCACAGCGAAAGTCAAACATAGCATTTCACTCATTGGAGGATTAGTATCCAATCATTTCGCGAGTTTTACCATACGCAATCAGTTTGAATTGTAGCATCTGTGCGGTTGTGAAGTGTACGCAAAGGAGCTTGATTTTAGCGTTTCCCCAAATATAAAAATAACGTTAGTTGGAGCATTTATTGGATATTGTTAATTCTTTGTGTCATGCCTCATCGAAGAAGGTAAGTCCTAATGTTACACTTATTTATCTTGCGAACTACCAATGTTCTAACGTGGATAACGTGTGCTCGACTATCTCAGGTTGTTTGGTAGCAAATAACGTTAACTTGCTAATGCTAGCCAGCTGAGTATAATTTCGTCATCTAGCTAGCAGTGGTTTTCAGACTTGGTCATACGCGACTCTGGTTTATATTGCTTTTTGTGACAGCAAATCTCTATGAATTGAGGCTAATTTAATTTTAACATGCTTTTACAGAGACCATTCGCCTTATAGTGCGACGAAAAGCATTGCGAAGTCGCCATCAATTACATTAAGTGTCCAATTAAGAGGACTTGTGATAATTGCTCGTTACTATTCAGACGTTGCATTTGCGGTTGGAACCAAAGCCAGTTTACAATGGGGTCCCTTGGGATAAGGTTTAAAACCCCTTTATCTGCCTAACGGAAACCTTTTAAACTTTCACTGAAAACAAACACCGCCGTAATACTCGCTACATTTGATGCAATGGCCTGTGAATGCAGTAAGTTAACGTTACTTGCTAATTTACGTGGTACGTACTGTTTGGTATTTAGACAATTCAAAGGTGGGTCTATGCTGCCTGTTTGATGTCTATCAGGTGAAGTTAGCTAGCTAAGTATTTTCAATTATAGTTTCACCTGAATTGCTCGTAAAGCAATTCATGTTTTCCTGCTAACAAGTAGGTGTCAGTATCGGTACATTAACGTGTTAGTGCAGATTTCTGTTTGGAGCCTTTCAAAATACATGCACACGTTGTACTTGAGCTGAAAACAGAAATGTATTGATAGCTGTTGCAGTTTGAGAGACTGCAACTCTTTTCACCAACACAAATATGCAATGAGAGTAATATAGTTAAGTGGGTAAAATAGTATTCATAGATTTAATAACTGAAATGGTTTTATTTTGTATGCATGGATTTTTCCATGTTAGTTTCCTCTTAATATTTTTACGAGGTGGTATATTATGTCTTCGAAGCCTTGGAATATTGCAGTAAATGTAATATGAAGTACAGCGGAACCTCAGAGATCCGAATCACTTGGGTCGAGGTTTTGTTCAGAACTCTGAAAATGTATGTAAAAATTCAGTGTAGATAAGTTTAATCCTTTATTGATTTAAGTCGTTACTTGGATAATTGTTATACATAATCCTTTTGTAGTTCCCCCTGGCACATGGTTGTACATTTGTGTTCAGGTAGTTGCCACTAAAAAACATTACAACCCTTAACTAAAAATGGCTGAAGAAAATAATGTGTGTATATTTCAGAAAAACTGAAAGCTGTTAATCAAGTAAAGTGCCACAGAAGGGTAAAACCACTAGACCAAGGGTGGGCAACCCTGGTCCTTGAGTGCCAGAGCCGTTTCGGGATATCGTTCTGCCCGAGTTCTCGAGTACAGTTTGAATAATTATGAAGTGCCTAATCCTGAATGGTGAAGCTCCTCTGCCAGCTCCAGCACATGGTCAACTGCAGTCATTAAAGCCTGATAATTAACTCTGTCTGTTAATTAACCCCTGTCTGATTACACTGTCGGGGGTTTGGCTGGAGTGAAAACCAGAAATGTCTCTGGCACTCAAGGACCAGGGTTGCCCACCCCTGCACTAGACAAATGAGGATGTTTGAAATTTAATTGGATATCATTAGAATGCTGCTTCTACTGCTTCTGAATTTATGTGTACAGTGCTAGCCCCAAACTAATGCATGAGAACAGGCTTTTGCAGACAAGTCTGGCAAAGCCATTTTTCTGTGAAGTATTTGTCACAAAGTGTCTGCATGTCTGTGCTGAGCTGCATGCCACCCTGTCTTTCTGTGCACTTGCATAAACTATACACCAGGGGTGTCAAACTGCAGTCCTGGAGGGCCGCAGTGGTAGCTGGTTTTTGGTGTGTTTTAGCACTTAATTGAATAATTAAAATCACTGGTTGGCTAAAGAGTCCACACACCTGGTTTCCAAGGCCTAAAATGGCTGCCAATCGAAAGGAAAGAAGAAAAACCCGCAGACACTGCGGCCCTCCAGGACTGGAGTTTGACACCCCTGCTATACACGTTAGCATTGCGGTACCCAAGCCTCACAATATTTAGTGACACCAGCTTTATGACCAATTGGTAGTTCTGTCAGTGCCAGTCCATACTATACAAAGTGTAAGAATAATGTGTTTCTAAAATGACCTTCCCGTGGAGGTCAGAACAGCAGAGACATTGGCCATCTTCAAGCGCAGACTGAAGACTCACCTCTTCAGGCTGCACCTCTCCCCACCCCTCCCTTGCTCTTTGTAATGTGTCTATTCCTATTTGCACTTATCTGTGATTGTTTTTTAAACTATGCTATTTGCTCTTAATTTGTGATTTTTTTTTTATTTTTTTTTTTTTTAAACTAGGCTGTTTAGTAAGTCTGTAGTCTCTAGGGGAGTCCTGATCTATTCGATCACCTTGGCACTTGGGACTTTACCCCTCTCTAGGTTTATCTTCGCACTTTTTGTACTGTTCTTATGCACTTTGCCTTGTAAGTCGCTCTGGATAAGAGCGTCTAACAAATGCCCGTAATGTAATGTAAAACAAGTGCAAATTCTCAATAGCTGTGACCAGGCCACTCCCACTGCCATGCCCCCTTTTAGCCAATTGCTATGAACAGAAACACACACACACATACACACACACTTGACCTCCATGTCAAATTTCAGCCTTCTAGGGTGAAAACTGTGGCCACCAAGGGATGGTCGAGCAACCAACCGACTGACAGCACGAGCTAAAGAGCTTCTGGTCACAGTAAAAAACAAAACTGAACAAAAATGGTGATGTTTCTTATTCCTACTATTGCCTCTTGTCTCCACCTCAATCTGCAGTGAAACACTGGCGGTCTCGCTGGTGACGGGGATCAATCTAGCAATGGCCAGGCTAGTGGACATCTGGGACAGTATCGGCATAGTGGAAGAGCAGAGGGTTGAGCGCATGGAAACAGTGAAGAAGCACATTGAGGTAAGAGGAGCTTCTGCAACACTTAACCAAAGAACATATAGTGGAACCATACAGCCAGGAATAACCACCGGTTTGCATGTTTATTTATTCACCATTTATTTGTTCACCATGGTTTTATATTTTGTATGCATGGATTTTTCCATGTTAGTTTCCTCTGAATATTTTTACGAGGCGGTATATTACACTTGCTAAATGGAGAGAATGAGATTGTTCCTCTTGTAGGCACCTTGTGTGAAGTTTTGTCTACACATGCGTCCCCACGTTAGCATTGGTGGTTTTTCCAATGAATTTGGGGTTCTTATTTGCTGCAAGCTGCTGCATGGGGCCCCAGTCTACAGTATCTGAATTGTGGCTAAATGTGATTTCCCCAGCAGCTTTGATGCATTGATGTAGCATAAGAGAGTGTTTGTGTATTGATGTTCTGTAGCCGTATCCTTAATACAATGATGAAAGTGAAAGAAACACATCTTAACCTGGACAGAAGACAGTCTGTGTGACATTAATCTGGACAGTCATTTTGTTTTTACTATAAGGTGAGAATGCTGACCATTCCTTTTTTCTTCCCCCAAAGAGTCTTCTGAATGACATGATTACAGAAGAAGCAGCTTTGAAACGTCGCATCGAGACTGATATTGTCCGCTTCCAGAAGCAACTGGAGACCCTGTATCAGGAAATGTCAATAGAGCCTTACAAAGTAAGCGTTCGGGTGAAAACTTTCACCTTTCCTCTGCATGGGAATACTCCCCATGAAAGATAAGAGCACAGCAGAGCCAGGCTATACTGACATTGACAAAGACAATGCTGCATCTGTTTTCTGTTTTGGAGCGTGGCCTAGATTTTATTCACAAAAGCAGGACTTTGATGGCTGTCCAAATGGTGAAATTTTGAGATGATTATTTCCAGGCCTGGAATATTAATTTAAACGAAAGCCTAAATTTGATTTATTTAAACATCCTTTGACCAGGAACATTCATTGAAAACAAGTTCTCTTTTCCAGCAATAGACTGGCTAAGGCAGCAAAACAAAACTATACAATAAAAACAGACACAAAGTCTTTCCAGGAATCAAAAATTGCAGTTAATGTTAATAATATTGGAAGGGCAGAAATGTGACCAGGCCTTCAGATTGAAACATAAATGATAGATGTTGTACATGCCATTGAAATGTGTTTAGGTTAGCAGTGAGTGACTTGGGTCACCGCGGCTCGTGTGTAAAATGGTCTCCCCTCCCTTCAGCTGGAGGAGGGCCTCACCGTCCTGCAGATGGAGAAGAACCTGCGGCTGCGGCTGGAGGCGCTGCTGAAGGAGAAGGGCGACCGGATGAGGGAGGCGCGCGGGCTGCAGCAGGAGGACGAGCGGCTGTGCGTGGAGCTGTGCGCCACGCCCTACTACATCCCCACGGGCTGCATGCCGTCCCGCGTGCAGCTGCAGGAGCTGCGGCAACATATCCGCACCCTCAGCGAGGAGAAGGTGGGGTGGGGGTTCAACTTTGTGCCACAACCGGAGGGTGTCTGTGCTCTTGTCAATGGGTGACACATCTGTAAAACACTTTGATCACGTTTCAAATTTCCCTCATTTATTTGAGAATTTTGAGCTGTTGAATGCCCATTTGATTCTATTTTTCGCAATATATTAGATACAGTACTTTATAAAAATAAAAAAAAAGGTTTTGAATGACCAAACTCCAAAAACGTACCTGTCAGTGTAAGTGTGCGTAACTCAACCGCACTTCATTTTTCTGACTTTTTTTACAATCATTTCCCATTACCCACATGCCCTGACTTACAGTAAGTTTTTGCATTATTATAGAAATTATCAAGGGATCCTGTTCAGAAAGTTACCCAGCAAATATAAAGGCCTCGTACTGACTCTTAATGTTTGAATGCATGCAATTTTGGGGATGTAAAAATAGAATAAATAAACATATTTTATATTCTGCATCCCTTTACATTAGGATATCATAATACTCTAGAAGTGAAATTACGTTAACAATCTGACTCAACAGGCGCATCATGCTGCATTAGCAGGTCAGCCATTGAATGCATACTGCCACTTTTTAGGACAGCAACATAAATGAATCTGCGTCAAAGCTAGAGGAGTCATACAAACATACATGCCTGGGCATTATATATGTGTGTATATGTATGTTTGAGTGAGGCATGATAAAAAAGTGACATGAAATGTATTTTGTAGTTCATTGTATGTATTGTATTTAACGCTGACAATCTTAATCTTCCATAAGTACTAACATGGCAGTCCATAAGGTTTGAGTTTAAGGTCCTCTTGTGACATATGCAAGATCATGAGGTAAAAGTTACTATTTTAATGCACTTAAACTTTTAAAGAGAAATTATAGTGACATATTTTCCCTTTTGAATCCAATGACCCCAAACTCCTGACTGGAGTTACTTGACAATGGAAAAAAACTGTAGAGCATGGCACACTCTCTGTTTGTAATTACAAAATGGCTGTCTCTCCCCCTTACAACAATTACATAGTTCATGTTGATCCTCCTTTATTCTCGTCAGCATAGATGTTTAAACTCTCTCAGACTGTGCCTCCATTATAACGTCAGAGCAGATTTAGGTCTAAACGCAAGTATTGACAGAGAATGAATATGTAGTCAACAATGGGGTTTGCATTAAATCTAATTTTTGTCAGTGAAAAGGCCAAAAGTTGTGGGGTTGTTTGAAAATATTGGAAGAAATGACAAAATGTGAGGGCGGAACTGGCTGGACCTCGCCAACAGACTTTAAAAAAACACCATAACGGAACATCTCAAAAAATAGACACAAGTTATTTGATGTCCCTTGTGTTTGTTTAGGTTTGTTTTGACTGCTTTGTGGAGTTGTGCAGTTTCCCTGGTAAAATTTCCCAAGCTTAATTATATAAGGCATTTCTTATTTAACGGACTCTGCCCAAAAACAACAAAGTGCTTATCCTCTGTAACCGCTTGTAAAACACTCCAGAACATTCTGTGATGTCTGTGAGTAAGCTTCAGTTGATGAGAGTGTTTTTACAGTGATTTTAAATGTAATGGACATTAAGTCATTTCTCATTGTCATCTATCAGTTCCCATTCCCGGTCACTAGGGGCAGCAGTGTGTGCTATTTTGCATTCATACTCTGCACTTAAGGTCAATTTTAACTGTTGATAGTGCCATTCGCCTGGTCTCTTGGGTCTATCCTGTCAAGGATTTTGAAGTGAGAACAAAAAGCATAAATACTGTCATCTTCCTGGACCAGAAAGGGCTACATCAACCTCTCATCCATTTTTTATTGTCTAATAAAACAGGTCTATGCCCATTATAGATAATAAAATTGTTCATATAACAAATGTTCAGTAAATTGAAATGGATTTTGAATGATGTTGGGCTGAAAATTTGCAGCCTTTTAAAAACCGATGACATTGGACTTCTCCACAGTGTATTTTTAGCCTTTGGTCAGAGATCCTAGAATATCCTGAAGCTTGATTTTCTTGCTTTTTTGTTGAAAGCTAAAAGCCTCAGGTCACATGCACATTTATTTGGATGCAGTTTTCATTTTGTTATATCAGTGTATGATATGTTCTTATTTAGACACATTAAGTTGTGACATTTGATTGCTCTGGTGCTGACTGGTGTAGTATGTCCCTCCTGGGTCTCCGTAGGAGAGCAGACTGAAGGTGTTTGGTGGCCTCCGGGAGGAGATCAGCCGCCTGATGGGCGAGATGGGCCACGAACCCGAGACCAGCCTGGAGAAGGAGGCGGTCTGCAGCGACGAAGACGCGTTCCTGCTCACCAAGGAGAACATTAAAGCCCTCGAGCTGCTGCTCTGCCAGGTACCGGATTACCCATAACCCAACACGGTCTCAGGGCCACCATAAACACACTTAACTAGTCAAAATTAGTGGCTGCCTGTAAAGTGAAAGTGAAAAAAATAAATATATAAATACACCTGTCACTCTCCAGAACCAAGGTTGCAGACCTCTGCTATTTTGACTTAAACCTTTGAAAGGTAAACCTTTAGGTCTTACCATTCTGCTTAACAATCACTGATGAGGACCTGTACAGACCTCCCCTGTGGAAGACAAGCAGGTCGCACCTTGCTTCTGTCCTAATTAAGGGCTACCCTTTTCTCCCACAGCTCGAGATGAAGAAGACATCCCTGACTGCGACCCGAGATGAGCTCAGAGCCCGGGCCACCAGCCTGTGGGACCGTCTGGAGTGCACGGAGCAGGAGCAGAGAGACTTTCAGGGTGGGCTTCCCGGTCCTTTGTCTGAGGACATTGCTCAGGTGAGCCCTCAGACAACTTGAGTCTTTTAATTAACCAGAGGTCATGTAGCTTTATTTATCTCCCTCATAACCAGTATTAGTAGCCTGGAGTGTTTCCAAATTTTTATGACATGGTGTGCAACTAAAATCTCCCTACATGACCTGAGGCCTGACAGTCTAAAGAATACACAGCTGTTGTAAAACATCTATAGAACAGTCTGTCTTCCAATGAAGCCAAACTATAAGAATTGTTTGGTAAAACTTGGTAATTTTTTTTCAAAGTGCACCTTACCTTTCATTCTTATATATGCATAACTACTCAATTTGTTGGCTAAATCATCAAAACATTAAACCTGGCTACTTCTCTTTATTCCGATTCTTGGTTGACAGTGCAGTTTGATTATGCCTATACAATGTCTTGATTTAGTTTGCCATTGAAGTGAGATGGGTCTGCCTAAATTATAGCCACTGATGTGCTTTGTCAATAAATCTACTTCTGATGAATCATGAACTTGTGTAGGCAGGGCTCAGACTGAAAGTGGTAAGTCTAGCCACTAAATCTTTAACCTTTAACAACACTAACATGTGCTAGAAGCAATGTAATTGCAAGAGGTTAGTTTCAGAGACTAGCTTCTCTTTCTAAACACTGTAGAGATGGCGTCTGGTCTTGAGTCCATGCTGTGACACATAAAAGCTTGTGACCTGTTCGTGCAGTGGCAGAAAGAGGTGGACCGTCTGGAGGTCTTGCAGAAGGCCAAGCTGGAGGATGTGATCAACAAGGTCCGACAGGAGCTGGTGCAGCTCTGGGACAAATGCATGTTCGGGCCTGCGCAGAGAGAGACCTTCAACGCTCATTTCTGCGACAGTGAGTGCTTCAGCCATTGGACAGTTTTCTTCGCTGCTTTGTTCTCATTGGGCAATGGGTGGGGCTTGCTACAGTTGTAGCTGTTGCACATGCTTGTATAGGGCCATGCTTAATGAAGATGGTTCCCCTCAAATATATTAAAGGGTCTATTTACAAATCGTGTGTATATAAACTACATTGTGTTTGAACTCCAAGTATTTGCGCATCTTTTTTTTTTTTTTTTGGTCCAAATGGAACATCTACCCAAGGTGTTTAGGACTGCAGGGGAAATACTCCAAGAAGAGACTTGCTTGATGTAGAACCGGTGTATTGAACTTTGGTTTAGGAAATTTGCATCTCGCACGCCATTTGTCTTTGACTTCGACAGCCTTGGAAACTGAGAGAGTTAAATGGGTGTGTCAGATTAGTTTTGGCATGGGCAATGGGGAGGTCATTTTTACACTTCAGTTTAATGAGATATTTACTAAAAGTCAAAACCATGGAGTAAGATCTCTTCTAAATGATGATATCTTGTGTAGCCCAGTGTTGATCTGGGGCTCTCTGGGTTTTTCTTTGTCCTGAGAGCCAAGTGCCCCCCCTGCTGGCTTGGCAGTAACACTTACATCTAGAGTAACAAAGATTGATGTAAACAAAAAAATAATAATTTTTAGAAGTTCAAACGTCTATGGAGTCCTCAGCTGTCCGTCACCTGTCCGCCCACAGGTAGCTTCACAGAGGGGTTGCTGTCGATCCATGATGGTGAGCTGCAACAGGTGAAGTCCTACTACGAGAGGGCCTGCCCCCTGCTGGAGATTGTGGACAAGTGGGAGAGGAACTGGGCACTCTTCAGGACTTTGAGGTACGACCCACACTGTGACCCAGGAACTGACCTCTCAGAGCTTTATACTGAGTTTGATTGGCTGGTTATGTAATGATGCTTGTCTCCACCCCACCCCACCCCCCACAGAGGAAGGCTAACGATCCCAACCGCTTTTCCAACCGTGGCGGCTCTCTGCTCAGGGAGGCGAAAGAGAGAGTGCGCGTACAGAAGGTGCTTCCTAAGGTGAGGGATGCCATTCACAGGGTTGGGCAGGAAAGAACTTTTTGAAGGGAGCTAAATAATACACAGATTACAAGCTTGTCTGCCAAACTGCATAGCCTTGGTGTAGCTTGATATTCTCTGGTAGTTCACAATGATATTATCTCAAAGAAGCTCAAAGATGTGATGCTATACATTTCTAATTTTGGTAAAGAACGAGAAGCATTTAAGTTCCATGCAAATGTGTAGAATGTGATGTAGTATCTGATCCAAGTTTTAAGTAAGGTATAATCCTGTGTTTTATCTGTTTTATCCTCTGTTCTATCAAAAGCAGTGCTCTGAAATTCAGGTTTTTGATCTGCCCTGATTGAACCCTGTTCTGTCTGTGCGATTAGCTTGAGGAGGACCTGAAGAACGGGGTGGAGGACTGGGAGAAGAAGTACGACTCAGTCTTCCTGGTGCGGGGTCAAAAGGTCATGGAGTACATCTCCAGCCAATGGGAGGAGCACCGGCTCCAGCGGGGGAAGGAAAAGAGTGAGCGCGTGAGTCCGGCTCTCCTCACTGTTTTTCATTCCCAATAAAGTGTAGCGTTTCCATTGGCACTTAGCATGGCGTTCGTGGGTACTTTGGGCCTCATGGAGGCCAAAGGGGTGACGTGCCTGGGAAAGAAAGCCGTGACAGAAGTGTTTCTCGAATGAAAATCCTGGAAAAGCCACAAAAATGCCCAGACGTCCAGGAAAATCGAGGAAGGGAAAACCAGTTTAAGGTACTACTGCCCACAGTCGCACCATGTTTCTCATTATGAGAGAAATTGTGGTCTGTAATGTGATTGGATCTTTCCACCAGGAACAAAACTGCCTTCTGAGATTTCCCCATTAATTCCCATTGGCTCTTCTTACTTCCATTCTTAATTTTTGGTTTGGAGTTATGGCATGGAAATGTATCTTTGATTACAATGAGCAGCTTCGCTGCTATTACACATTATAATCTATACTAGGGCACCTCTTTCTAGATAAATGTAACATGAAAATCAAATATTGCACGTGTACAATATGATACATAGAGATACGTTTTAGACTTGTGCAAGAAACCTGAATATATCTTGTTATGGAGTTATAATTTTTAAAGGACTAAGCCCTTTTGGGAACTGGTAATATATGAAGTCTGATGCTCACACAATCTATGTTGTCTGTTTTCCAATGTATGTGTTATGCTTTTAGCCTAAAAGTTTTGCCTTATTTTGGGGTTTTTCATCTTACTGTGAAAGTGAACTTAATTGGAGGCAACTGTGTGTGTTTCTGTGCTGATGTGAAGACATTGCTGGTCGTTAAGTCACTGATACTATATGGTGGAGCCTCCTATTTTTATTTTTGAACCCCACTCCTCTATCACTGCTTTTTGGCCGAAAAACCCTAGGGCCAAATACACCATCAGCTTTTGTTTCATCTCCAGACAACCAAGAAGGTTGAGACGACTCCATTCAAAACCCCAGTCAAGAGGCCCCACGGTGGGGTCGGCACGAGCGCCGTCCCGAACAAGATCAGGAAGGTAAAGGTGCCCGCCCCAGACCGTCGCGGTCAGCTCGTCATCATGTTTCTCCTCAAGGGGGTTTGGAGCTGTTGTCTCCGCCTCACTTTCCGCCTATATCTCTGCAGACGCCCAATCAGTCCATACTGCGCACCACCTCCTCCGCCTCCAGCACCAGCGGCACGCCCAGGGCCTTCGTCAGCATGTCCAGCAAGCCCCCATTGAGTGCCCAGAAGGTACCCACCAGTTTTCAGTTTGTTTCCTTTACAATCATACTTCACTTTCCTGGGTAAGCCAACAACTTTAGTTAATCTTTAGGAAATTCAGAGGGCCATATGTGCGCTTTTGCTCCAACCACTGGTGGACTGATTACTTGCTGCAGTGGTCCTGTTGATTTGCACATGATGTACAACCAGTGAATTGAATTCTTTGTGTTGTCCAAATGTCAACTGTTGCTTTTGTTCTCTGCTTTATCACAGTAACATGCACTTGGCGGACTGAGTAATTGCAAGAATCGGGGTAACAATAAAGAGTAAACAACGGCCTGTCTGTGCAAATTGTATGCAACTATGTCTCAGGTCTAAAGAGTCCAATTAGTGCTTCAACCTTAAGCAATAAAACAAGCTCACACCTGTGTTGTCGACTGGAGTTCCAGCTTTCACCAATAGGTGGCACTGTCGTCCAAGAGTGAGAACTTGCGGTGCCTCAAAGGATTTAGAACAGAGCTGAAAAGGTTCCAGCTGGAGCCTGTCTCAGCCAGTGCGTGTGGAAGGAGAAGTCAAAACTGGTTGCTCAGAACGTAACATCCCTGTGAAAAACATGTTAGGTCAGAACAACACCAGTCTGGCGGAGATGGGACGTGGGGGGGATAAACCATAGCGACGGCATATTTTCTGAACGGCGAGTGTTTGTTGACGCAGGGACGGTTCTGTTTTGTTTGTGTCGCCCTCCCCCCTAGGGCCAGAGGAACAGGGCTCTGGACAGCAGCCATATCCCTCTGCAGGAACTTAACGGTGAAAAGAAACATTTAAGAATCGGCAGCTACTCGGAATTCATGGTGAGTCCCGAAAACCCCCCCACCCTCCAACCGTAATATATCTCGGCTTCTCCCGTCATTTGATCCTTAAGATATGTGCAATTTCCCCAGTACCTTATCTTGGATTGATGCTCAATTAACTGCCCACAATGCACCTCACCAGAATAAAGTGGCTTTACTGCTTTTGCTGAAGCAGCATGTATTTGTGCTCATTGGTTTGCGTTAGAGGGAATTATTTTCCTGGTAGCTCAATTCGGTGTTTGTTCCAACAGATTAGCGACCAAACCGATTGTCTTCTTTTCTTGCAGAGCGAACTTTCCAAGAAGGCCAACCACGATGCCGTTCTCAACTCAACAGCGAAAGATATTTTCTGATAGCATGAGCATTGTTGATCTTCCTCGTAGTTAGTTTGGCCTTTTCGGCGTCTCTGTCTCTCCGCACATAGTTTTCCTGAGGTCAGAGGAGATAAGGCACATTTCTGAGGATAAGACTCAAGTTTGCTAATCTCCTGAATATTTCACTAGATTTCAGAAAACTACACTCAGTGTTTTAGCTTCGAATCAGATCTTTCTGTACAAGAATGCTTGTTCTTGAGTGTTCTATTGAGGGGTTAAAAAGAAAACTAGAGGTGAGGCTCACAGGCAAACCTTTTTTTGGTGTTTGATCCGTCTAAAGCAGAACAAATGTGCGTCTAACCACACACTCCAGGAAATTGTTTGCTACATCAATTGCAGTAAAAGGCTGGCAACTGGTCAGATTTTCTTTTAGGCAAACCTCTCCATGTACTTTTAAAAGGGATGTTGCTAGACTTGTTCACTGCTGGTTTGTGTGTGAGATTTCAGTCCTGCAGCTCTAGGAGCTCAATGGCTATTTATTGCAAAGTATACTCAAAAGGGATTTTTTTTTAGTTGGGGAAATTAGAGTAGTTTCTTAACCAATATTTTATGTTTTTCAACAGGGTAGCTTTCAAGGTGTGTCAAACATTTCAATTATTAAAAGTCCATTCCCTGTTCACAGAAAATGCACTTGAAATGTCCAGGTGTCAATGTCTTTGTAAATACTCTTTACTTGAAAATAGTTTTTTAGTTGTATGTTTTTATGGATTATTTGTGTGTCCTATTTTTTTTTACTGCTGAAAACTCATAATGGCATGTTTGCTTCTGTCTTCAGCTTTCCTGCATCATAAAATAAATGTGTAACTGTGACGTTGCAGTCTTCCTCAGTGATGTTGCAGTCTTCCTCAGTGACGCTGCCGTCTTCCTCTTCATTGAAGCTCACGATTTCTCCAAGTGCAGGTATTGCCTGTTGAAACTGACTTTACTCTTGCCCAAATGCTGTTTTATGTCCTCTTGAAGTAGATGGTTTAAGTAATGTTGCTTAAACTTTTTTTTTTTTTTGTCGGAGACCCCACCCCCTCCTCCCCCCAAAAAATTTAGATAAAATATCACTGGCAGAAAGAATAACTACAGCGATTTGAAAAGCATTTTCATTTAGTAACAAGCGCAAGCATAGATTCTTCTCCTGCTTTGGGATGTTTTTTTCACACTGAAATTGAGTGCCATCCTAGGATCAAGTTTTCACGTGTTAATATGCTGACTCTCCCCATTATCAGATAAAAGGAAACAATCTTATCTAGAACGAACTCCCTATGTCGATATGGGTTATGAATATGGGACGTGGAGTTTTCATGATCATAATTTCTATCCCATTACTTGTCATTATCGCTGTGTGAGAACCATTAGGGAACCGTTGTGTGTTAGGAAAAAGACTGATGGGAATTTTCGAAAAACGCGCTGGGGTCGAGAGCATTCTTCTTTGTTCTTAAAAGATCATTCAGCTTGCACTTGAATAGTAAAAAGCTTTAATGTGTAATTGTCTCAAACAGATGATACATAATTGTGGGTTTGGATGGTTTATAAGTGCTTTCATGGCAATTCAGAGCATTACAAAAAAAAAATGACAGCTGCTTACTGTTCTGTATCCACTGAATCCCTACTGTATGTTAAGGGAGATCAGAAATGAAATGCAATTCACTCATAGAAAGGAATACTTTAAATGTCTATCATTTGAAATGGTGGGATCAGGGGAATATGATGGAGGTGATACAGAAGTAAGCGATTTATTCAAGGCAAGAAATTAAGCCTAGCAAAATACAAATCCCTTCCTGTTCTGCGCCCCAAAGATTTTCTCTTGCACGTACGTAATTAACCTGACTTGTTTCGCACACACATGGCACTCCAACACAATGCAGAACCAGACGATAAAAATAGGCTGTCACATAGTAACAAAAGTCATCACTGCTCCTTAATTTCGAAGCTGAAGGCGTGCACTGAAATAAATACAATTGTACAATTTGTGTGGTGGAGTGTCCTACCTTGAACGTTTTGCTGTAATGCAAAGGGGAACGGACAAACCAAGGCAGAACACCAGTAATACCCTGCTTCCACCCTACCCAACCCCACCCCACCCTTACAAAAAGAAAAAACAATTAGTGGCTATGCTGACTAGCAGAAGGTAAGTGAAAGTGTGTCTCCCCTTATCAGAGTGACTGACTGGCGGAAACACTGGAGAGGTGAACTTCACTGTTCACCTCAATAAGGCCAGTCACAATGCCAACTGAGCTCCAAAAAAGCATGAGTCCTCCAAAGCTGTCCCACGATGCACTTTTTTTTTTTTTTTTTTTTTTTTTTTAAAGAGGGGTCTCAGTCTGTCATGTGTGATGATGTCACAACAATCACGGTCATATTTACAAACTTTTCCAAGTTACATGCGATCCATCCTTGTGCTTAACTCAGGTTGGTAGGAAAGACATGAATCAGTTCATTGGCATCTGTTGTTTTCTGTGTAGGTATTAAGGATAAAGTCCTCTTCCTTGAACAGTGAGAACTGCTGTAGGGGTAGATTTAACTAATACAGCAGGCTACAACTTCAAATCTTAGCCATGGCAGTGCAGTTTCCCCTCATAGTATGGTGACCCTAAATAACCCTTTGAGTGTTTGGCTTCCATTACTACAGTATAAAACCGTCTGCCATGGGACCTCTATAACGTGGTCTTTTACATATGTAGTCACAAATAAACAGGAAAGGTATGAGTCCTACAACACCCATAGCTGTTACAGGGAAAGGGAGAGGGGGATCAGAGTCTTTCAACATGCTCTGCTGTGAAAGGCAGTTCTTTAGCTGTAAGCAGAAAATGGCCTCTTTCTCTCAGCCAATCAGAACTCATACATCCTTGTGTGTCCTTGTGATGTCATGAATCCTCTTCCTGCTAGAGTGGGCCAGCCGAGTCCTGAGATTCCAGCTCGCTGGACAGAATCCGTCTCCCGTTGTCACTGTAGCTCCGGTTAGGAAGAAAGGCTAATCTAGTCAAACAGGAAGAGAGAGGGGAGAACACACCAATATTAGACCTCCAGGTTATCTTCAGCCATTAGGTCAGGGGTCTCAAACTCTAGTCCTGGAGGACCACAGTGTTTGCAGACATTTTGTGCCCTGGAAACCAGTTGCATTTCAATCAAATGCTGAAACTGCAAAAACCAGCCGGCAAGAGTTTGACACCACCACCTTCAGGTGGATTTTCGCTTGTACCGGATTCATTTGATGAAGATGCGCTGACAGATATCAATCATTCACATAACCTCTGAGATCAACAGATGGAGTGAGATTCACAAGTGTAAAGGGAACACTACCCAATTAAACTGATTTTCTCAAGTCTGCTATCCTCAGGGAGTGCCTTCTCAAATAATGGTGCAACATCAGAGCAGTCTTTTCTGCTCTGATATATTGGTAAACCGTTATGCTCAAGGACAGATCATTGAAGGAGCTCCCTGGGAGAGCAGCCTGTCGTTGTAGAGTGTTGTTCTACTCTGTTATGGTGTTTCTAAAACATTGTGTCCTTGTCAGACACAAGACAAAAGTATATAAGTATATCTGGCATGGCCTCTTCTGGTTCCCCAGTGAGGTGTGGCCCGGGTTCGATTCCATTCAGGTTTAGCTCCTTTCTCTGTCATAGCCCCTACCTAGAAGAAGCACCAGGATTTTACCTTGTGGGCACAATTTTGAGGCATGCCAAGATATTTACTTACTGTAGTGACAAAAGTCATTCATTTTGGTTTGATGCGCTTTTGGGAAGCGCAGACCAAGAATCAAGTACAGTAATCCCCCGCCAACTACGAGGATATGTTCCTAAAAAAACAGCGGTGGCTGAGGTTAACTTTATATGGGTAAAATAGGATTGGGGAACCATAGCCAAAGCTACGAATACACAATATTCTGTAAGGCTTTACTGCATGCTTCACTCTTCAAAATGCATATAAAATCAAGCAAATACTGGTTTACCTTAAAACTCACACATTCATCACACTCCCAGCTCTTTTCACTGGCGTGTCACCACTGGCATTGTTTGCTAAATGTTTTGGACCTGTGATGACAAAGGGGGAAAGTGTAATACAGGAAGCCGTTCTTGCCGTGTTGTTGCTGTCTGAAGACTGAAAAGTCGTGCTCTTATTTCTTTCTTACTCTGCTTTTATCTCAGTTTTCCACTTTCCCCTTCGTCACAATGGGTACAAAATACGCAGAAAAATGCTTTATTTTATATGCATTTGTAGTGTGTAATAAAGGTCTGAAGAATGTTATGTATGTGTGGCTTTGGCTAAGGATTGGCTAACACCACAAACCGTGTAGACACACTCTGGTAGGTTAGGCTACTGATAAACATTAAATAGAAATTTTTCATATTCACAAACACTGCCCATATAAACGATGACGATGAAAGAAACCACACTGCTGGATAGCATTGACACATGAAAAGAATGGAAGAACAGTAGCTGTGTGAGTATAAAATTCAGATACAAAGATACAACTGTCATGTCCTGTCTGGGACTTGAACCTGTAATCTAGGGATGACAAGTCCAGCTCCCAGGTCAGGATTCAATAACATATATAAAAAGGATACAATAACATGGGACATCTACTACACAGAACTAGAACTCAGCAATGTACCCCATACATTGCTAACAGTACAAAATACATTGAAGGGGTTATTTTCATTATTTCCATAAGTTCATCTCTAATAAGGCATTACCAATGCCTAATTGTATAATACATGTTCATTTTTGGATATAATTCAAATCTGAATTTGATACATTCCACTTACAGGCACATACAAATGTTTTTCTCAGAGAATACAACTAGCCAATACAAGTTCTTAGTTCCCTATGTATAGTCTTCAAACAAAGCAGGTAACAGGGATTACATTTTGTAATTTTCTTATTTCCTGTCACAGAGAGAAGCTTATATTAATGTTATGATTCAAACTCCAGATATATTACATCAATCCAATGAATTAACAGTGAAGGCTTTATGAAGGCAAAAAAAAAAAAAAAACGTTCTTGCTAGTTGCAGTGGAAAATAGGTATTATGTTCACTATTTTGTTGTAAGGCCGTCCATGTTAGTCCAGATGTTGGCTTTCCAAAAGGGATCACCAAAGTCCTCTATTATAAACCCCAGGGGATAAAAAAACAAACACTGTTTCTTTACCGCAAAATTAACTTTTTGTTCTCTGCAATTTCACGAGGGCACCCTTTTATTGTCAAAACACGTAGTTCATCTTTGAAAACACAGTATTTTCTTTGGCTGGAAAAGGAATGTTTGAGAAGAGAAACGTTTGGCGACTAACTCAAGATCTGAGGTCTTTTGAGGATACATCTAGTTAGGGAAAGTAATAAGATATGTACAAAAAGGCTGGGACACCATCGAAGCAGACATTATAATATCACATACTATTCTTTTTTGGAATGACAAGAATGAATTCCAAAGGACAAGTTTGTTTGTCTCCAGTACAATAATAAATCCCCAAATATATTTACAGTACATTCTAATGTACTGTCTGTTTTGATTGAATAGCATATGCCCGTAAAGTCCATTTTATTGAATACCAGCCAAAGCTTTAGCGGCTTCAGGAACCTTCAGTGCTAGGCCTGAAGCATGTATGTTCTCCTGTTCTCTGATACACTTTCATGAGAACAGAGAGAACTGAGAGTGGGTACCGGGTGTGTTCCTGGAGGAAACTAATGACAGTCTAAGCCTCAATATGCAATGTTTAGGCTAGAAGGCCCAGATTTTAAATTAAATGCCTTTATCTACATAGGTACTTCAGAGGATCATCTCTGCTTTCAAGATTCTAAGAACCCAAATAATACTTCTCTAACAAATGAAAGCCAGTTGCAGATTTGACTTTAGAGTAATCCCACTCTCAAAAAGAGCTACAATTACACCTATTTCGATGAAAAAACATACAATCAATTTTCCACAACAAGCCTGATGACTGCCACAAAACATGAAAAAGGAAGAACAGATGAAAAGCCACACAACAAAAACGGACGGTGGGGTTGGTTACTACCTATGGGATTCGGTGGCATTGGGCCCCGCTACTGCAGGTGTGCTTCAGCAGTTCTTGCAGAGTCGGGGAGGGCACCTCAAAACATGTGTTCCTGATCGGCAAGATGCAAAATACAAAAACAAAACAAGTCATTATGTCATTATGGAGAATCACTTCGCCAACGACATGCTGGATTGTGAAAGGTTCATTCACAAGCCAGGGGCGAACGCTGGATGTTAAATTATCCTGTTCACTTCAGTCACTCGCATGCCTGATATTATAAATCCGCTTTCAATGACCTGGAAATCTGAAGGGCAGAAGCCGCAATGCTACACTGTTTTAAAGCGTATGCTTACAGCAGATTCTTTGAATGAAGGAAAAAGATTAAAAACACACACACAACTACAAAACTACACCAGTTTGACAGTCTCAAACAAAGAAGCAGTTAATTTGAGAATGCATCACTGTGATTGCTATTCAGAGGCGTGCTCTCAGTGTCAGATAATTCCACCCGATTATTCTGTATGGGTTTTAACAATATCTAAAGGGACATTGTGAAACCTCCATGGAGAGGAAACCGTTATGTAAAGATGAGACAGGGGCTAAAGATAATGGCTTTCTGTATATCTGCGACTTGCAAAATTGTTTAACGAAGACAAGTTTACACAGCGATCGCTAACGGCTTGCTAAAATGTATGCAGCTGTAATCAGCTGAGGTATGGGTGTTATATTTAAATACTGTATATACGTGCCAACAATGTGTATAAACAGAGCTCTCAACACTGCCTTATAGGGAGAACAGGCTAATGTAACTCCAGCTTGACGGATACAACCATATCAATGTTGTATAGTCTGAATTCGCAAATGGAGTGGATTCTCCAAATTGCAAGAGCATTCACACCATGTCAGTGCACGGGACATGCAAATTAACCTTTTTGCTTTTTAGCTTTTTGCACCATGCTCAGTGTTCCTTTCAGACCGTGTTGGCACTTTAACAAATTCGCATACTAAAGTACAATTACACTGTGGCCCTACATACAAAATTGCCATGATTAAAATGCCCACCATTAAAAATAATCTTTTGTATTTCAACCAACCTCATGAGCAGATGTCATGATGGTCCTCTTGAAATCCATTTCCTAAAATAACTACGGCAGCCTGCCTCTGTTACAGACTTCCAACCTATAACCATGGAATGAGGATCTATTAGACTGTTGCATTTGAATTAAATTGCTAGTGTCTTCAGCTACACTGCTAACCAACAATATACTTTCAGTTTTGATTCTGTGTGATTTACAGTTCTGGCAGCGGACGGCAGACAGCTATTTTTTTAAACTCACAAACTTTCCTACATGTATTTTTCCAGTGAACATAACACAGATGTCTTGGAAATGGCGTGCCATTTTTCAGCTCGAGCTTGATGTGAGATGACGCAGAACAGGATGCTCAGAGTCCGGGGTTTTGCAGTCGCTACATAAAAATGTGATCTCTCATTCTTAGGACGCATTTCTCTGCAGAAGTGAGCTGTCCTCAAAACCAGGCATTGCGTTACAGGCATTTACCAGACGCTCTTATCCAGAGCTTCTAACAGTTTTTACCACACCGTCTCCATGTATACAGCTTGGTTTTAACTGAAGCGCTAGTTCCCTAACCATTATACAGTCAGTATTGTCTCTCAATGATAAAACTCCTGATCACCTGACACTGGATTTGAAGAATATTTGGCTGCAACAGCAGCAAACTGACAATCATCCCGTGATACTGTGCACATACATGTATGGACAATTGATACACATTTCCTCAAATGTAGTTTGTCCCTTTCTTTTTCCTCCGTTGTTTTTTTTTTAAATCCCTTGAAGACTAGTGTTTTAAAAGAGCCATTGCATGGAAAACTCAGTTGAATTATTCAATATTATAACCGAGTATTCAATAACATTTAAATGTAAATCGAACATATGTAAAGAAATGGAAAGAATTAGTCAGATATGAATAATATGCATTTGTAAGATGCCGACTATTGCTATGGAAGTTTTACTTGATTCATTCCAACATTCTACATCATTCCACATCAACCTAACCCCCAACTCACACACAAACTATAATTTAGCCTGTAACTTCTGTTTTCCTTCCATTGCTGAATTATCCTTGTAATCTGATAGAAGATCAGAGAAGAAACAGGGAAACATTAGGCTATGAAAGGCGCATGATCTCTCCACGCTCTTGTATACAGTTAGTGCTATAGCAATATTTTATCTGGAACAAAAATTCATCAACATTCATAGGACGAATCGGTTACCTCAGCAACAGGGCGTAACAGATAGTTCTGTTCCCACCGAAACACAGATAGGAAATTAAAAGGGAGCTTTATTCTCGTCCAAAACAAATGAGTTGTTGATATTAATTGCGCCACGACAAATAAACCGATCGTGTAATTGCTGCTAAAGAAACAAACCCTAAACGGGGCATATTTTGTAACATTCCCGAAATTCTCATGATCCGAGGGTCCCGTTAAACCAAGTCGTTGTAATACGGTCATGTGACATTAAACGTGTAGCCTATTCTAACTAGCTTTAAAAGTTTCGCTGAAAAATAAGAGCGAAAGTGTTCAATGGGTTTGTGCACAAATATTACTTCCTCGCTTGTGAAAGAATCCGCAGTAATTCCTAAAACCCCAGGCCGAGTTAAGGGAGAGAAACTGAAGTGAACTGGGTCGAATTTAAAATTTAGCATAGCATTCAGATCAACACATTACACGTTACACTTCTATATAGTTTATCAGACGTTGTAATAGCAACATCATTTACTAATTTACTAAGTAACCTAAGTCAGGACCTTAATTCACTATGAGCCTGACCAGGTTAACACTCTGAAGAGAGATAAGTCCACCCAGCTTCTGACAGCTTCTTGCTTTGATAATACACTTAGGACAAAAATTATGCTCATATAATGGTTATGAGGAATCTCATGGCGCATTTAATTAGATTCCAAGTGTTGGCTCTGGCATCTTTGGTGGTCAAATTCCCCTCAAAAAGCATGACAAATATATCTGGCAACCAAAATAACAGCTACACAGTCTTTAGTATTGTACTCCAATTCCTCTTTGATTACCCAAGTAGTCACCACAAATAAGAGTTCAGCTCTAAATTATGTTATCTGGCCAATTAAAGGTAATATCTATGCAACCTGAACATAATTAGAACAGCTGAATAGCACAGTCTTATTGGTACATTGTATTCAAAGCGTTCAGACCTTGCTCCGTAGACCACGTTACTGTGTCCTTACAGAGGCTTTCATGACAATCTGATACAATTCAGCATATGGGTCCAGAATGCAGGACCCCGACTCTAAAAGTAACACCAAATCGCTGATGAGGTTATTCTCAGATCTCATTACAGATTGAGACCTGACAATTGTCCAAGGGCCCGTAAGTTATTCAGCTCAGCACATAAGACCCTGGCAATCCTTTGCATGGACATCTCACGCTAGCTGGTGAGTGATTGCTTTGATTAATGATTATCACATATTTCAATTTTTGATTAAGATAAAACTCCTACAGCCCACAGGATAGGGATGGATAGACACATACTGAAATCACAAAAATGAGATATTATAGTTAGTATTATATATAGTACGGCAATATTATTTGTTTTATGGCTTATGACTTACAAGACAGTATGAATCACCTGTACTGAAAGAACGGTCTCCTTTTGCATTTTTTGTGTTTGCTGCACAGAATGTAATTTAAAAAATAATATGTTAATCACAAATAATACATAATATGTATTGTAATGCAAGCCTACAGCATCTGTGGAGCACTATGGGAACTGATGTCTTTGTATCTGATCTGAAACACAATTGACCAGTCACGAAGATCACTGCAAAATATTCATCTAGCAAGCAAAGTCAAGCAGTAGTGTCCTGCTGGATTTCCAAAACGGACTTCTGTTTTACTGGCATTTCCTGTTTCTCTCGGGCTTTTCTTCACCCTGTGCTCAGGAAGACTCAGCAGGTTTGCTGTTCTGCCCCCTCTTCCAGTGTGGAGACCTCTGTAAGCCATGCAGAGCAAAAAATAGCATCTGCTTATTTAAAACACATTAGACAGCACCAAGCGCGGATGCAGTTTAGCTTTCTGCTTTTCCGCAGTGCTGTCAGCCACACTGTCTTATTCGGCATGCCTTTGGGGCCTGATGCTAACACTGGGTTTGGAAGAGACGGAGGCTTCCCCATTAGCTGTAACACCTGGGAAGTTCCTGTTCCTGGCTTGCTACTCTAGCAATCAGTGCACCCACCATTCACAACAATCCGAAAATACGTTCTAAAATTAGTCAGTTTTCATTTTTCATAAATAGCTAGAGTTGCCAACGCTCCTGGTTGCAAGCTAACTCATATTTGCCAGCAGACTGCTGTTCACATGGTCATTGTGTATTTTGGTGAAAGGCTGTTTTACTCAATTGCAAAGAGGCAGAGATGGAGACATAACCTTAGACCAACAACATAACTTAACTTATTTAACTTAAAATTGAATGAGTCCTTTGCTTTTTCCCAACACGAAAAGTTTGGTGAGTTAACTTTCATGAGTGCTAAACTCAGCAGTAACTGTGTTAGCGAAGATAAAAGGATAAAATTAGCATTTAATTGTGAGCCAAAGTTAAGGATGATTGTTGATTGAATCCATGCCTAAGTCTTTGACAAGGCCGCTGTGACAATATAGCTGTATTTCCGTTAACAAGCGCTTGCTAAGCCAATAGCCTATTGATGAGCCTATTGGGTGTAAAACATCATACCTCAATAGAACCAATCAGGGAGCAGGGCTGGACCAAAAACTACCAGTCTAGTCAGTGGAGTTTTTGTATTGTAATTAGGTTCTATGCTTTCTTGAATTAGCCACATGCAACAAACCTCACCAGGGAGCAGAGACAGAAACAGAGAGGTTGTCTTTGGTGTGGGGAAGCGCTCGGTGAGTCCACCGTGTCCGTAGCAGCCAGGCTGTGAATTCCGCAGGTATCTCTTACCTCCTCGGAGCCAGAACTTCCAACAAAGCCTTATTATCATCTCCTGTGTCCATCATTCTGTCCTTGAACCGTTTGCTAATGCGATACTGTAAGGCTGCTCATGTAAGGTTACTGTATTCAAAATGAATACACTTGATAAGGCCAAATTACATGCTCAAAATGTGAATATTTTTTGCCAGTCCTTCTCAGGCAGACTTGTAAATCTCACAAGGACTGATCCTGGCTCGACGTATGAGTGCAACCGCTCCAGTTTCCACACAAGTAGAGTGCTTTTTCTCCAGCATGTGCTGGTGTAGGGGACAGAAGTAGGAAACTCAGAGACTTGCTGAAAAGACAGACGCATTGAATTCTAAGTCAATCTTAGATTTCAACTGAGACAGTTTTTCTAGGTTCACCTTCCCAGCCTCTGCCCACACAAAATATTACATAAATATATAAAAAACATCTGCCAGCATGATATAACAGCTCAATGAATTTTTAATGTTTCAAGTTGATAACTGTAGTTTTAATCTCCTATCTATCTATCTATCTATAGCTCAGTAGAACCTCACAGATGTGAATACCTCAGGAGTGCAGGTAGTCTGTAACTCTGAAAGGGCTGTCACTCTGACACTAGCAAAAATGCATCAATTCAGGGAACTTATATAAATTTCACCTTTTATCTTATGTTTAAACAGGCTATTCATTTTAGTTATCGACAATTAAATCAGTATCAGGACAATCTGCCAACTGATATAGACACACGCTTAGAGATAGCAGAATACACATACATGACTATTTTTCCAAAGTAGTGTACTTCATGAAAAATGACAAGACATTTCCAAAAAATATATCATTTTGTGTTTTTTAATTAATTAAAAGTGTGTTCAGAACTTTAGTTTGAAGCTAGCGTTTTTGCTTCAGAGTTTGGTATTCATAAGACATAATTAGTACGCCTGAACGTGACTCTTTGCTCATATGTATTTATCTCTGAGGGTCTACTGTATTTATAAATGGTGTCATAGCAGATTTGTGACGGTTTTTTCTATCCCTAAAATGACTTACAATGCAACATTCATGATTGATTCAGCATAGAATCTGTGAGAAATACTACTGAAAACTGCAGCCTGCTTTTTCTGGGCTGTTGTACTTTTTGTGTCACATGAGTCACAGGTTTCTGCAACTGCACTGTTCAAAACAATGTAAAATTTGTTAAAGTTAGCCTGCTGGAGGTCAGTACATAAGGGACATAGGAGTGACTCCAGGTTTCTGTTTTCCTTTGTCCACTGCTATGGAAAAAAATCTGGGTTTTTCTTGCATGGGATATTATCAGAATCAAGGTCAAATTCACACTAAGTCCACATCAACAACAAAATTCTAGTTGGCTTGTAACCCCCCATGAAATTGTAAAAATTCTGCATAATTTGGTGTTTAATTTCATCCTGATTCCTTGAGAGCTGGCCCACGTGGTTCCACTTTCCAAATATAATGAGATCAAACTTGTGTGATAAACTCTGAAGCTCACAGAAGTCCAAGGGAAATACAACCAAAACAACGATTTTCAGCCTCCTGGTAGAACTGAACTTTGCATCCCCTCTGGTGACCGGTCTCTCTGTAAATAAATGTCATTTAAGTTATTAGTTGCTTTAGGTTTCAGTTGCTAAGAGTTGTTAGTTGCTTGGTGTTGATAAGCTGTTTCGCACTCTGAATATTAAAAACTGCAGTTTTATTCCTGGTTTATGTGAATTCAGGGATCACGGCCATTTTTAGAATTAAATCCACGATTGTTGTTTTTTTTTTCTATCCAGAACATTTTATCTGCTGAAAAATTCATTGCTGTACGGGTGTTATGAACTAATACGTTTCCAGTGCAAGGTTTAAAAAGATCTCTGAGGCCAAGTGTATTATACAGGTTTGGACTAGGGTCAGGTATTCTGGCAGAGAATCTTCTGAGCTTATCAAACCCTTTAGAGGCTTCGACCTGCAGCTGTACTCTAATCAAGGTATTCTGACGAGAGCATTATTCAGTCAAAGTCAAACAGAGGTCATGGTAGTGCATGCAGGTTAACATAGAACAGCTTTTCTGCAATTAGTCTAATGTAGTTTAATGTACCTGGAAAGCTCACAAACTGTGCACGACAATGGGATACAGATTTACCAGTCTTTACCACATGTTCACGTTTTTGCACATGCAATTTTTGATGACATGATTTGTGATTGGAACAAATGAACTACATCAACGAAACTACAGGCTCGCTTTGTCTTAGCAAAACAGTTTTGCACGTGCTAAGTGCTTTGGTAAATGAGGCCCTGGAGGTTTGAAAAACCACTTCATTGTATCGACAGTTACGTTACCGCATTTGCATGCATCAGGCATGGAAAAATCCAAGATTCTTTAACACAGATTAAACAGTGACAGGCTCTGCATATATTACTCTGTGCTTTGGCCTGGGTTCAGAAATGAAGCGGAAGACTAAAACGAATGCACAGAATCAAGAGCCTCAGAGACCGCTGTTGGCAGCCAGAGAGAGGCAGAGGGCTATCATAGTCATTCAAGAGACAGCATCACTGTGTAACTGGAGACGCCCGTCACAGAGCGCTTTGTGCTACCGAGTTTCAGTCCATCAACAAGCGGACATAGAAGGACCCACGATGCTACATGGAATTATCATCAGTTTATCTGCAGAATCAGGGGTGGGTTGAAAAGTATGGCTCCCCATTACATTGGAAGTGTTTTTGAGAATTAATGACATTGCCCGAGCTGTAACTTGACTTTAGCTTTCCCCTAAATTGTACGTTCTGACCTACAAACTTGTGGGTATGCAGCAAGCCTGCTTATTTACCTCCATTTTCCTAACGTTACTATTCACGTTTTCACTTCCATCCATGTATCCATTTTTTTCTCCCTACGATCAGAAGCCAATTCGGACCTGAGAAACCAGGCAAGGTGAATACAGCAGTGTGATCAACTGCTGTAGTTGATTAATGAAGTGCTGAATAAAAATGAAAAACAGTCAACACTACATCGCTCACACTGATGACACGGCCACAGCCTCAACGTCTCACAGTGATGACACGGCCACAGGCCTGTTGCAGGGTCATGAATATGGGTCACTTCTTCACTTGATACTATATTTAGCCTGCCCTGGGGTGTAAGGAGAAAAGCTTGACAAGACTTATCCAAATTAAGTCTTACAAGTCCTTCATATAGTTGAGTTATTGCAGTAGATAGACATCCTAAAATATTTTCAGTTGAATCAACAAATAAATCACCCCCAACACATGTAACCAGAATTAATTTTGAGTTGTACTGACATGTGGTATGCAATGTACAAGGAGTTAAACAGGGGTCAATATGGTATGTACAGCATATTTATGAAATATAATACAATGACGGCTACAGCTGAAACAAATCAAGAACCCTCAGGTCAAACATCTTTTGTTTTAATCATTTATGAATTTTCACATGAACCTTCGCTATTTTAAGACTGTGTTAGATTTTTATCGGGCATCCAGTTAAGCTAAATTCTACCATTTATGAACTATATTAAAGTCATAGTATGAAGTAATCTTGCCCATATGTCCAAAGAGATTACCTGCTACCTATCTGCACACAGCCTTGGTCTGTATTTTAATGGCATTTTAAAAAGCTACAGTTACTCAGCTTTGCCTTCCTTGAATATATGGATATGGTTTTCATAATATTCAGTCCTAATGCACATTGGGTTCTGAAATGAAATTGTCCCATAATACATTCTATATCCCCTTCCAAAGATATGGCAGAAGATAAGTCAAGTCATTATGTTTGAGTTTTTAATAAACCAGTGCAGCAAGAAAAATATCACTCAAACCATGATGGGCACTTAAATTTGTGCTTAAAAAGCATAACAACTTTTAAAATGATCACTGATCAACTTATCAGAATCAGGCAATTCATAGTTAGTAGAACGCTCAGCAGAAGCATTAAATAAATGAAAGTCATTAAAATAAATTAAAGTCAGTAAAACATAATTCTGTTTCGCTAGGGCAGGTCATTCACAGGGTCGAAATCTATGCCATCCCTTCTGGCACTTGGGACTCATACCCCAATCTCGGACTTCCAGCACTCTCATTCCAAACTTAATGCACTTGAGTTGTAAGTCACTCTGGATAAGAACATGTAATGTAATGTAACAGCATTTTTTTCATCATTAATATGTAAATCTGACTAGCAGCATGATACCACATATAGAGAGATTGACAGAGATATACACATCAGCACAGAAAAATACAAGAATACAAACGTGTTAATATGTATGCGCGAATTAATGTGTCAGATTGCATCGGCCACATTTTCATTCGGCCAATCAGCAACAGCAATGCCTTACAACACAGAATAATTAGTTGTGTCAGGGAATATTTAATGGAATGGGGAAAAATGTCTTTTTGTTTTTTACGTGGGCACATGCCAGAATGATCTTAGTTACTTGCATTCAATCCAGCCCAGAATGTACCTTCCATATGAATCTTAAGTGGCCAAATGTCTTTTATCACTAATGTGTGTAAGTCTCTAGTATGTGCGAGTGTGTACAGAGAAGAGTGGTGAGCACTTAAATTTGGTCAGTTTGGTCATTTATACTACTATCAGAAAGTTTATTACTGTATGCCAATGTTTTTTATGACACATTGTCATACCCTTTTCCCTTTAGTACATACATCACTTTCCCTACATGTAAAAACCAAATATGGTATTGTCTTTATTAAATGCTTGTGATAAAATACTTCTACTCTGGCATCTAGTACTTGTTAAGTTAATTAGTGCAGGTAAATTTTGTTCCTTTTCTGTAAAAGACAATTTCAGAAGTGACAGACCTTTGAAGTTGCAAAATAAAATACTGATAACCCACTATACATTTCATTAACGCTACACTTACGATTATCAAGGCTTTTATGCTCATGGAATAGATCCAAAATAGCATTTCACAAAATTCTCTCTACTGGGAGACAATTTACGCCTGTATGCCAAGTAGTTCAGTGGTGACACCCAGTGGATTGTTATGGTATGACAACTGCCTCGCACTTATCCTAATCCCCTAATTTGCTGTTTCCATTTATTCAAGCCTGACAACCTTTTGTACTCAGTAATGATAGTTACTCTTAATTTTTGTGCAATATGATATTCACATTTTCATATAATTAATTAAGTCTATGCTGTTGAATGTATTTGTGCATACTGAGGGCAAGCTGTAACTGCATATTGCACTTATAGTTTTTGTGATTCATTTATTTCTCTTTAATTTTCTCAGTTCCTTGAGCCTTCATATGATATAGTTGGAACATGTGGTAATGTCTGATACACCTTCAACATATGAATTGCATATGAAAAATCACATTACAGGTATTTAGCTGATGCTTTTGACCAAGACCAACCATCCTCATCACAAACTCAACTTCAGGGCAAGGGCCTTGCTCCAGGGCCCAGCAGCTGCACTGATCTTACTGTGGCTACACTGGGGCTGTAGAACATAAAGGTGAGAGAGGTCAACACCGTTTCAAAAGCTTTTGCAAGTTTGATAGTCTCTAACTATCAGAATATCCGCTGTGCGTCGCCCAACACAGTGCATGTATTCTGATTTCATTAGTCTGACCTGGTGTCTACTGTTTCTCTGACTGTAGATACCTCTACCTAATGTCCAAAGCTATACGTTGCTAATCAAGCAATAGTCAGTTACTTCATCACGAGAATTGTCACGTAGGTGTCGTTTAAATTGTAGGTGGACACTGAAGCTAGGTAAGTATCCGCTGGTGTGACGATAAACTCCCTTCCCAACAAACTCAACATCGGCCAAACCTCTCAGTAGGTTATCGGACAGAACAATCTCACGAACAAGATGCTCGAAAGATAGGGTTGAAAGTTGAATCCAGCATATTCCTATTTCTAAAGGGAGAGATTTCCTGGGGTAAAATTGGGATTTGTGACAGAGAACAGTACAACCTCTTGAAAAACGTATTTTCTCTGGAAACGATATAAACACACACAAAATAGCGATCCTCCCTAGGAAGAACATAAATTTACATCTAACCTTTGCATGTGCCTCAACATATAGGATTGTTAATCGCTCGAGTATTCTTCAGTCATTCACTTTTTACCACTATAATATTGAACGCGAGAACTCATTTTAAATGTCTTATTTTAAAATCCACCAGTATAATTTCCTATTTCGTATAAAACAAAAAAACTAGGTCTTCACCTGGTACAAGAGATATGTCCAGAAGACAAAGGCAGAAGAAATAACTCAGCCTTAGGATAATTCTACTTTGTGTGAGGACTGTGGCTTCATGCATGTAGTTTATTTAGCACTGGGTAGAGAAATGAACAAGATGCGTATACGTATCATTCTCACCAGACTGTTAGTTTACTGAGCACAACAGACCAAAGAAGAGCAGAGGAAAGGAAATATTTCTTTAAGGCTATCTACCGTATTAGTGTTGCAAGTTTAAAATCTTGCAAATACACTTATCTCCCGTGCAGCAAAAATGATGACTATAATTATCGTCGGCGACGTTGGCAGTAGCATTGCTTGTTATGAATCCGGACGCTGACATCATCGGCATAAAACTGCCTTCACGTGGAATCGTGAATAAAACCCTGTGGCCATCTGTTTGCTGTTATCTGGAAATTCTTTGGCGGAATTTTTGGAAAGTGTGGAGCGGCATAGAAACGCACACATTAGGCGCGTCTACAGTGGATACGGTTCAATAAATATTATCTGACGCCGCCGCTTTAGAATCCAGTTTATCAAGCTTTAAAATATGTGAAAACCTCTGATCGTTTTAGCCTTATCATTGAAGAAAATAGATTACCTGCCTGAAAGACATTGTTTGAGATAAGGGGGGGTTTTACTTTGGGGTCTGAGAGTAAAGTAGATGCCAAGTACTGTACCATTGCATAATGATTTTAAACTCTACACCTGTGGAGAGGGCAACATTTTTCTAGTGAGAAAGATAATACTACAGCTGAACATTATTTTTATCAAGGATGGCTTGCTGTTTAAAGAGTAATAATAAGACTGGAATGTCTATGTCCTTAGTCATTCAATGTTAAATTTACTATACTGCTAGCGCAGAGCTCCACTCACATTTTCTTGGTGTATGGTTTTGATTTTCTGTAGCCAGCAACAGTTCTTCGGGCTGAGCTTATATTTGTCAGCAAGATGCGTTTTAAATGCACAAAATCTGTAAGTTATCTAGCAGGGTATCCAAAACTATCTGTATTTATGAGTTTGACCTTTTTTGCTTTCTTATAGAAATATTCAAAAACCATCGGGGATCTCAGTCCTTCAAATATGTATACCATTGTGGAACTAATGTGAGTCACCTGCAAACAATTCAACAGCTACACAATTAATAATCACACTTCAACATTCATTTGTCTCTTCCTTCTTAAATTTTCCTATTCATTACATAACTAAAAATCTGGTAGCTGATCTTCTATCATGTTCCTCATTAAAAGTCCAGACAACCTGCATCTTATCATATTTAGTCAATAAAAGCAGCTATTTCTCCTTGCCACGGACTCTGAATATTGAGGGTGCATTCGATGAATACTTGAATGTGAACGTGACTTCATGATTCCTTCCCTCACCATGCCAGCTATTGTGTGGCGGCCATTCAGGTTCAAAATGGCCGCCACCCAGTTGAGCCCTACTTATCGGTTTCTACTTCTTTCTGCTAGAGTTTCTACTTTCACTGTAAATCTCATAGACACTGAAATCAGAATTTCCCCCTTGACTTTAAAGTGCTCAGACAAAGCCGTTATATAAATATAACCCATTAAAATGCAGGATACAGCTGGGTTAAGTGCTTTGCAGCGTGGTCTGCACTGAACTGAATTGCAACATATCCACTTTATGTCAGAGTGCAGTTTTCTTCAATGCGCTGTTGAATATAAAGGCATCATTAATCCACCAGGGTTATGGACGTTTGTTAATGTCACGCACCACATGTTTGAGTTCTGTTTGAAAGCAAACACAGGAATATTTTTGTCATATTTATACATCTCAAGTCGTGGACACCCAAAGCTGAATACATCATTGCTGGAAAAAGGACATTAAGCCTGAAAGAGTATTGTCACTATGCCCACAAGGTAAGCAGTCGATGGTAAATAGCCACTAGCATGCTGAGGGCAGCTATCAAGGTCACAGTTTACTGTGGTCAATGACTATGACTTCTACCTAATGTATAGAGCATTAATGTTAACTATAATGGAAATATATTGAGTGCATGAAAATCTTAACCTGGATTCACTTGCATTTGGCATGTCTCAAATAATTGAACCATAATCATCTAGATGCCCTTCTCCTTATTAATCAATACCTTTTCTTTCAAGATCTGATACCATACTCAACATAAATACATTAGTAACATACCTGTGTATATCAGGGACTGTCAATGTAAAAGAGCAACTGTTTCTCTATTGAACATACTCTGTTTCAGATGAGTTATGAAAAACTGCAAAGCCTTTAAATGAGTTACTAATCAATCAATCAATCAATTATCCATTAGTACTGATGATCAATTAAGTAATTAACTATCACTATTCAAATTTACTGTTTTGGATTCAAGATGGTATACCCCTGTCAAGAATGTAATAATTTGATTTTAACAGATTGTAGACTTTATGATGGCCATAAATTGATTCATTTTGAAACTGTTCATTATTATGATACAAAAGGATGATAGAACAAAGGAACTGCATTGAGCTTCCCTCTGAACAGCTGTTCCATCCAGAGCCAAGTCATTCACATCCCTCATCAATCTCTCTTCCACTTTATACACTGTAGCCATGCTTTTGTTGCATTAAAAGGACGTGATTCATCCACAGCTACAAATGAAAATGTGCTGATTTCATTGCAATGTTTTCACAGACTTCTCTGGCTTCTTGGTAAATAGCCGCTAATGATGGCTTACTTTGTGCGATTCAAACCTGACACCAAACCATTGCTCAATGGAAACTGTATTCTGAACTAATAAGGGTCATTTTGAGTTTTCTACAGGACAGCAGTCTGTGTCAGACAATGTAGATGTTATGTATCTTAGGTAAGGGGCCTGTGCCCTGCTTTTACTTCCTGTCAGCCATTTTGGCTCCTTGACGGTGTCTGTTGACAAATCTTCACAAAGAGGATTTTTAGCAGTAACGGTTTACATACACAAACTCCAGGGATCCCAATATCCCCCCAACTCCATTCACACTCAATAAAGACTTCATCAGGCCACTCAAAGCAAAAGATACTGCTTATTCCCGAGATGTTGCCCTAACCTGAGGGAACACAAACACTCACGCATTCAGCTTAAACACCAGAGGAACTCAAAGTTTCTGGGAAGTTATCAGTAACACCACAGGCTCCGTAGCATTGTTCTGTATCTGAAAAGAGGAAGGATTGTTTTTCCCAAAGCGCAATCATGGAAATAGTCAAAGTGAAGTGAATTTGATTTGAACTTGGACATGAGCCAACGGATCTGGAGTCCGTAACCCATGAACCGATACGGCTTTAACCCGAGATGGGAGCATTACCCGTATCCCAGTTTTACCAAAAATGGAAGCATCCTCTTGGGTTGTGGATTGAGCAAGAAAGTTTTTCAAATGTCAGACGCATACCTGCGGCTAGACTCATCTGCTTATGTGGAAATTCTCTTAGCAACTGTAACCATGGTGATCACCGACACCAGACAGACAAATATTCATTTAATATATTGAACAATCTGATTATTTGCACAAGAATCTGTTTTATCAATAAGGTTTTGAAGAGCAGAAAGGAATACTCTGTTGTAATGTAATGGAAAGCAGCTTTGCAACAGTTGCTCATTTCAAACACTGCCAAATAAATATATCAAAATTCTCTTACATTCTCAAAGTAAAGCCTTTCTTGAAATATAAGCCATACATGAAATATGAATTAATCAGTCCAGTGAGTCTCATTAAACTGGTAGAATTAGCCTGAATAATGTGGCACAGCCACCAGTTATCTCTTTCATTTGACGCCCCTGAATGTACAGATGGCTGAAATGGAGTTTTGTGAACCCCATTAGGATGGAGCTACATCCAGTTGTAAATCGATGACTTGTCTGAACCAATCAAAAACGTCTTTCTCTCCACATACAATGCAGTCATTGGTCCAAAGCACTGAGTCACTGAGAGTATATGGTAGCTCCACCCATTTTCTGGCCCATACTACCTGAATCATTCATTTGTGACGAATGGTCATTCAGCAGTTATTATCGTTGAATGGTCACTCAAGCTCTGCTGGTATACCACCTTCTTAGCCGCATTTTGTATTGTTTTTCCCTGACCGTGTCTGCCTTGTACTTTTGTTTTCAGTTCCTCGAGTGTCAGCCACACCCCTTTTCTCCTGCCCCGTTACCTGATCTGATTCATCTGCCCGCCTGCTCGCTCGTTCCTCATTCTACCACATCAGTTCTCCTACTTAAACTCGGCTTGAGTCTCTCTGTACTTTGCCAGATTGTGCCAGTGTTTACCCCGTCTCATTCCTGCCCGTTTATTCTGTTTGCTGCCTGTTTTTACACTTGCCTGTTTTTGACTTCGCCTTTCTGCCTGCTGTTTTTAGACCTTTGGATTTGACCCTGCCTATTTCCTGATTACGATTCTGGTTTTGTGATTTGGCACTTTCGCAATAAACAAATTTTTAACGTGACATAGTCCTGGTCTGCATTCCTAAGTTAAAGCTCCAAAGAAGGCAAAACCCATAGGAGAGATGACACATTTATTTCTGCTTGAAAATGAAACATAAAGCGCAAAAGTACTGCAGTGCAAACTATTTGCAAATGTATGATATGAACATGTTAATATGTAGTCTCACAGGTGAATAACCCATTCACCCTTTGCACACAGACATTTATAAAACAGATGCTGAGTTAGAGTTGAAACTCAAGATTCATCTGTCATAAATTACGTTGGGGAAAGGCCAGAGTTCAATCAACATTTGTCCTTTTACTGAATACGAGTGTCATGCTTTTTCTTTAAGATAACATTTTGGCCAGTAAATTTTCATTATTGATTTTCATTTTTGCTATTTGGTTGAGGATAAAAATGAGAACTAGGGTTTAATTTTGTGCCACAGTTAAGGACGAATGTTGATTGAATCAATGTCTTATGCTTATATGACGGGTTAGGTTTTACTGAAACACGGTGATTTTACTGGACAAGACCAACCCTTTACGACATGAGCCCCACAGCGATCATCGTTGGAGCCAGGCCGTATCCTTATCTCCATAAATGATCTTGATATGAAGGTTAGTAGCAAAATAGTCAAATTTGCAGATGATTCAACAGTTTGGAATCAACCCAGGTAGACCTAAACAGGACAGAAACCTGAAAAACGACAATGAATACTGCCGAGAGTAACGTCCTGTATGTGGGAACTAAAAAAATTCAGACAAGACTGTGAAAGCGCTGAAAAGGGCCAACAATTTCCTGGGATATATTGCAAAAACTATTCACTATAAATCAAAGAAGGTTATATTAAAGTTACATAATTCTTTATTCAGACCTCACTTGGAATACTGTGCGCTGTTCTGGGAACTATAAAACAAAAAAGTACTGAGAGATAATCAGTTTGTGAAGCTACCACCATACCTAAAGTAAATAAGCCTAAAGCTGGACAGATGTCTCTAAGACAGATCTTCAATTCATTTTGACCTGAAAATATTAAAACTGCAAGTACTTTAATGTGGGCTTTCCATTATAAATGGGTATCTTCTGTATCAAGGCACATGGTAAAAACAGCAAAATGTAGAAATTTAGAAAATATACAGTGTGCTATCACTGATGCATGTACTCTGTTACATTTATATTACATTTTATGAATTCAATTCAAAACAGGCATCACATATAGATATGTGTCTATCCACCCCACAATCTTAACACCTCACCTTTTTGTATATGTGAGCATGAATCGTTTTGGATGTATGTTTAGGATATCCCCTGCTACGTTCATTCTGGTTTAGATACATTCCTTTTTAAAATATAAAAGATAAAAGTAAAAACAGGTCATGGGTTGGTTTTCTAAAATGTCATTATCAAAAATTAATTATTATTAGTAATTTGATCAGTTCTCGGTATTCAGTCTAGGAACAGAAATATGAGGCCTCTAAACCCTGAAGCTATGCAAGGCCTACGAACATAACTGTGGCCAACTGCAACAGAGAAGCATAAAAAAAACTCAAGTGCAATTGGACATCAGTGTACCCAGCTTCCTGATCTAATTTTTCATGAGTTGCTCCAATCTTAAAATGATATTTCCTGTCGGAACGCCTAGTGTAATCCTAAGAAATATATAATAATACTTGTTGCCAAACCATACTTACATTTACAATTTACATTTCGCAGATGCTCTTACTCAGGGCGACCTACAAAAGGGCATGCAATGAGCTTGGTAATAAGTAATGTGAGCCATAGCCGATTATACTTAATGCTTTCAAATGTTGCAACGTTAGTTTGAGGATACAGTGAGGAAGCGGGAATGCTCATCGGTATTCAGCATTAGATGGAACCAGGTGCAGTTTAAACAGTGCGTTTTAAGTTTGAGGCTAAAAATCTGGATTTTACCTTTTGCTTTAAAGCATTAAGTAAATGTTGAATACTTGTAATTGCGCCTGTGTTGTTATATCAGTATGTTTTGTTCTGTCTCATATCGTTATGTTCATTTAATTTAATGATTAAAATATTTGATTACAAAAACAGAGTCTATATTAAGAATGCAAAATGTGCCTTTATAGCAAACACAAGAGAAAATTGATACCATTGACAACATACAGTGAATTTGTGTACACTATTCAAATTCATAATTTTAATGTAATTTTTCATTTCAGTTAAAGAAGTATTCCTACCGTAGGTGGGAGCTCATTTATAAGTTCATATAAATATCTTTCACTATGTTTTAAACTCTGAGTTAGCCTTGTAAATTATTTCAGTCTTGAATATCTAAATTCCTGTTTGTTTAAAAAAATCTATACATGGGAAGAGAAAATATACCATGCAAATTATTAGTAATGTCAATCTATGTTACCATGGAGAACATCCCACGCTTGCTGTCTGGTGGCTTACAGGTGCGTAAGTGCGGGTTTTGTGTCTGACGTACAGATCCAATTTACAACAAATCTAGCATTCTGCTGCATGTACTGGTGTGCCCATGTTGTTTGTCCTCTCTGACTTCCATGTATTAGACAACACAAGCCTGAAAGCAAAAACATCGAGAGCACTAGGGGTTTGACACAGCCAATCACCATTCGTCAGTTCTTATTAAAATTCAATGTCAGTCTGAGTGAATGGTGATTTGTCTGGAAAATAAGGGACAAGAGAGAAGCAAACAGTCCTCCACTGCCATGTAATTATGGGCCCACACACACACACACACTTATCTTTGTTATGCACATGTCTGTCACAACATATGTTTGAGATTGGCTGATAAAGGCTAATCTAGCGCACTGCCACAGAGCAATGAAAAAGCACATGTCCCACGGTTCATTGCATCAAGATCTACTTCATTTGTCAGTCATATTTTAGAATATAAAACTCTTATACACATTTTCAGAACACAGACCCACAATGCCCTTGGTGCAGCCCTGACATGCTTTTGAGTACAATTAGGATATATGTCCATATATGCAGCTCAACCCAGATTCGTATTTAACTGAAGAGCTTCCATACTCGAACAACCCACTGTTTCTCACCACTGAGTCCATCTATCGCAGTAACTAATCTTGGCATGGACTTGGAAGAACCATATCGTTCATTGAACTAACTTTTTGAAGGTTCCACCTCTTCTGAGTTTCCAGCTAATTGTATTTGTGTGTCTCAAATATGCACACGGTATCCAGAAACAAGTGGCCGATGAGTAGAAGAATAGCATGGGTAGCTTTCAGCTTTGCTGGGCCCTACCCAGGTTTGTTTGAAACCCGTGCTGGCCCAGGTGGTTAATTGATTGCTACATCGCTTCTGGCGCGCCCCAAGGTATGGACCAGCTGCAGAGCTAACATTCATACATAATGTCTCCAACCGAGGTCCCAATTACCCAAGTGTTGACTGAGCACTACCACTTCACACACACAATGGATAACTTCCTCTACAGGTTTGCATCAAAAGGACATTCCTCGTAAACATCCTCGCCCCTGTCCAATTATTGACCAGCCTCGATTACTCATCCTGGGCTTTTATGGCCCGCAGTAAATACATTTCAGGTAATCTAATAAAAGTGTCATAAAGTACTACTACCGCCTACGAGCCACGTCACGCAGGAACAACGAGTTCCAGACCCATCGCCGTCTTCTGTCTGCACGGGTCCTGCAGTTTGTCTCAAGAGCAGAAAGACGTGAGATTCGTCTACTCAATGTCTCATTATTCAGAATTGCACTGGATGAGGACACAAAAACAATGAACAATGAATAATTATTTGTGGTACATTAATATAATATATTAATGAGCAGGGAAAATGCAGTAAGAGAGTCATTTTCCATCTTGTTATTCTGTTATAAAGTACTCTTGTGGTCAAGAAAGAGACAAAGAGGATGAGAGACTGGGGACAGGGTGACAGCCAATCACAGGACAGAACAGAGGTTGTGTTCAACCAATAGAACACTATTTGAAAAGGCAGGAGGGGAGAAAAAGAGAGCAACAGAGTGTGGAGATGAGATGAGAAAAGAAGGATAAAAAGTGAGAGAGAGAATGAGAAAGAGAGCATTGAGCAGGACAAGGTAAACGAACAGGATGTCTAAGAAAAGAACAGCCGCTTAGAGACACCGAGCAAAAGGGAGGGAGGAGATATCACACTTTGCTTGGATGGAAGCGAGAGAGCAATCTTACACTTACCCGACTACTAACACATTATTGTTGCCATCTGCGTGATTTTGTTGCCACTACAGTGCTGCCATAATTCAGAAGCAGATAACTGATGATAACATCATGAATCTGCGGCACGGCTACTGAACACCGCGGAGACAAAAAGGGGAGCGATATAGGATGAGGAGGGGGAGACAGTGTTGGAGAGTAGGAGGAGAGAAAGAGTGGAGGGGAAATTGGATTTGTTAGCTATTATTGACTTCTTATGTATTTCTTATGGGGAGGAGGATATGGGTATGGAAAAGAAGGACGAATGGACAATGAAAGAATGAGGTTCCGGAAGAATTAAGAATTGCTTCTGATGTTCCAGCAGTATAGCCTGGTCTGTATAGAGGGACTGCGAAGTCCTGGATCAATGGCCCCTTATTTGGTCCCCTCAAAATTCCATTAAGAACATCTTAAACCCCCAAAATATGCAGTAGAAGAAATAGGACTGGCAATGAAGCCGACCTGCTTTTAATGGAATGGTCTAGTTTCACGCGACGTGCGGCTTCAGCGCTGTCCGGCAAATAAACACAAGCGCTGTTCAGCGAGGTGGGTAAGTGTGGTGCTCACCAAGGTGTGAGTGAATACAGTAAACAACCACTTCATTTAAATCGAGCGAATATGAACGTCTGAATGTGAGTCATAGCCGAAACGTTTAGTAAATCCAGGGAAATGTGTTTAGACGAGTATGTATTTCAAGCCTCGTTTAGAGTATACATTGTCTCTTTAAGGGCATAAGGTCGGTATTCAAACAACATCAAGTCTAATGCCTGTAGCTGTCTGTTATTTGTGCATAAAAAGCGGAAATTGAAGAAACAGGTGAAAGCATGGCCAAAATGAAGGATTTTTCTCCCTCTTTATTTATGAGGAAAATAACTTGTTCCAAGGACTGTGTTTGTTTGTCTCCAACAAAATATATCATTTTCACATAAAATGCGTAATTAGGAGCTGAAAGAGCTTGCATGGAAAATGTATTTTATTGCCGGTCTGGATTCAGCCAAAAGCGAGTACTGCAATCATACTTTCCCAGATTTTGTCTACATTCTTTCTGTAGGTATAAAACAATTTTCCCAGAGTAAAACATTTGGCAGATGCTCTTATCTAGATACAGTTGCTTAGGAGAACATAAGTGCATTCACCTGCACATTATGTGGGCCAGTCCCAGCAACCAACAATCCCAGAGCAGTGAGTCAACTCAGTAAATAACAAGTTATCTATGCTAGCCAAAACAACAACAGATCAAAAAGAGTTCAAACAATGAATTCATAATTATATAATTCATAATTAGATATGAATATTTGACATATTAGACATCATTATATAGTTCATAATTAGCCTCAAAACATATTTCAGTGGCTGGACTTTGTTTAATGTCTATTTTGATGTCTTTCTTCTCAGAACACTCAAAGATACCTCTAACATGTATTGTTATATTCAGGTATTTTCTGTGTTTAATATATTTGAGCTAATGTTCATATGTACTGGTAAAATATATAGTCCATAACATATGCATCTGTATTTGCAAAATATTTAATTGCTAAGCATTTAACTTAATTATTTCAGTTTAATAATGTTTACAGTCATTCAGTGCTCCTTTTTACAGTAATTATAAAAAAATACTGGAAGCCAGTCCTAGAATTAATTGTTCAATGTGTTGAAGTCAGTCAGGATGATTGCCTAAAACAGATGTGGGCTAGATACTCAGAATATTGTTATTGCTGTCAGTTAAGAATGGAATGGAGCACTTAACACAGCTAAGTGCTAACAATATTAAAATTAAAACAGAAGGTTGCGCTCCAACTCTGCTTGGAAAAATGAATATATTGAATGGAGGATCTCAAGAGAGCTGCACAATTATACTTTCAAATTGTCAGCAAGAGCAGGGCAAAACAGCACCATTATTTAACTGCACAACAAAAATTCTTATGGAAAACTGCTTGACAGAGTGTGATGGGTCAACTTAAGAATGTCATTTTTTCCAGTTTGTGATTAGAAAATAAACCTCCGGTGTTCCAGTCTCCTTGCTCTAGATGTAATTGACCAGGGGCTTAGCGGAGCTGTCGGCTTTCCCTCACCAGAACCGCACATTCCACGGATGCTTTTCACAGAGTTAGGATGGAGAGTGTCTCGCACTCCTTGAAACTATGGCCAAATGAGAGGTGTGACGAAGGAGGTGAGCGCACCGCAAACTCCACCTAAGGGATTTATTTCGGAAGCTGGCAAGGAAAGTGAAGCAGGACGAGAGTGGGAGAAAGCGGGTTAGCCGACACCGAACATGGTCTGAGTCGCGCCCGCCTCCACTTTCACAGTCTTTCCAGTTGCATCACTGTGTTGCGCAAGGTCGGGGTTCAGCGTGTGCCTTTTCCTACAGATTACCACAGTTCTTCAATCCTTACTTTGTTCTACGCTCTCGAAACAGTTCATGCGCAAAAACACTGCTCAGCACAAGCTTCAGCATAGCCAAGTTTAGCGAGCCAAAACTATAAGTATACGACTCAAGTCCAGCATAGCCAAAACGAGAGAGAAAGAGGGAGGGTGAAGCTTTTCAATTCGCTGACACAATTAGGTTGCTAAAGTGTCGATTAGTAACACATAATTCTTGTGAGGAAAATGCTAAATAAATACTGCACAGTAAGTCCAAGGTCAATACATTGATTAGGTTTAAATAAACAGCATGATTTTCTTTGCAGCATAGCCTTCAGTTTGAACGTGAGTTTTTATAACTGAAACAATGAAGGCATAAATGGTCACACTTTGGTGGTATTTCATATTTAAAAATAATATTTATAAATAAAAACATTATTTTATCTGCAGCCTCTGTGGCTTCTCCCAATCTATATATCTACTGATAATATCTGTATAAATCCATAAGCAACTATTTGTTTCTTGGTCTCTAAGTCTTCTGTATACAAGAGCTTGCTTCACTGCATTACTTGTCACACAGTGCAGATTAAAACTGAGCAGAAGTACCAGCTGTGGATATGAATACCCAGGCTGCCATCCTGACTGTGTGTGACCCCACAGCACTGTATAAACTTGGAGGTTGAAGTCCATTTTTCTCTCAGAGTGACTCCAAACAGTGGATACCCTTTAGGGAGAATCAGGGCTAGCCAGCTCCCTCTGGGTGTCTAAACTACGGCTAGTGAACCTTGTCCTCACCCCTCGCTTCCACCTTCAGCTGACCGCTACGTGTCACTGCTCGAGGTGGGTTAGCATCTAGCAAATGTACCATTAGTTCAGTTCATACCAAACGCTTCATTTTATTTGGTGTACAGCTATTTGTAAGCAATATCAGTCTTTGCTGATAAAGGCATCCTCTGACAGAAACAGCAGCACATTGTATTTCCCTGTCTGTAAAAAGAAAAGGAACTTGGCTGGACTAGAGTCGGATTTTCATATTTAATGGCGGTAGAAAAGTACCTAATTTTCTAATTCTTCATGAATATGAAAATCTGTGAATGCAGATCACAAGTCTTGCTTGCAAACAGACTAACTTTGTCAAAACATGGGTTAACAGTGGAAGAGAGAGTGATTTCTGACAAAGAGGACAGCTCAACTTCACCATTGCTCTCTCGAGAAGAGGAAGAAAGATTAAGGTCATATGTATTTGAACCATTGCAGCAGGTGGTATGGACAGTGCCAAAGAGGAGGTGAACAGCCTAGCTAGCATGCTAATGTCTCTCTAGTGTCATAATGTAGCGCTCATGCTAAGGTGTCCTACCAGCTAGCTAGCAGTAGCAAACAGCCTGCGCAGTTTCTTTACCAGCGAGACTGTGTGAAAGTTGATCTCCCTTAGAGACCAATCTGTAGTAGCTGACATACTGCACAGTTGAAACGAAAAGAAGAATTTATGCAACCAAAGCCTTAAATTAAAATCTTTGGTTCTCTGGGGGACATTTAATATTGAGTTTCTAAGGAAATGTCAACAAAAATGTAGCTGAAGTGCATTTCTGTATTATTCATACTTTTTGACAATTTCTTGGAATAGATCAGTGTCGTGGTGTATTTTGTGGGTCAGTACCTCAATTTCCAACTAAAAGGTCAATTTTCATTGCAGGGGACCTTCAAACAGCCAAATCGTAGGCAGTGAATTTGTGTCTTTCTTCTCGACACAACGGTGCTTATTTACTGTTAACCGCAAAGTTTCTTTTTAAATAAAAAAAAGCATTTAACAAGTGAAAGCCAGCAGGTAAACATGGGCAGCCACATAACCAGCGTAATGCGGGGGACAGAAGAGAACACAGACACAGCTGGGGAAAGTTAATATTGTCTGACACTGAGGTCCAGACCCCTTGGGGGGAACCATGTTGCCAAAATACATTTTTGGGGGAGTATCAAGCGTGCCTTGAGAGATAATTGTACATGTTAGCGAAGGATGCAGGTACGCTAAGAAGACTCACTTTGCTCAAGCAAAGTACAATGGCCACTCGTGCAAAGGCTCATGGGATATCCTCTCTCTGTCCCCTCTTCTGGGCCGGCAACTTGAATTGCTCTTAGCAAGCTTAGATTCGATTAACATTTGGGATGCTTAAACTATTCAAAGATGCTTAAAAAATGTTTTTCACTGAACAGTCACTGACAATATTCAGGGATCTGCATGAGCTTTTTCCAGCATCCAGCATGTTACAGCATTTCAGATAAGCTCTTGACCCAGGTCTGGTAGTCAGTAAGCGTGTAGCCAAGATTTGAGTTTGAAAACCAGATGCTCAACCGCATATGCACTTGAACAGAGTAGTTATCCCAAATAAGCTCAGCATGAAGTAATACTTTGTATATGTATTTAGATAATAGCTTGTATATTTTATGTCAAACATAAACTATGTGCACTACTGTGGATGTCAGATCAGGAAATACATCAGATACTCTAGTTAAGTATCTAATGGGAGAGCGTCCACTCCTTCACTCATTCCCATGTGGCAAATACACCTCTGGTCAGCAACATGCAGTATTAGCCATTAGTCTACACAATGTATAATAATTCGGCAAACCACATCTGCTGGCAGGCCCCATAACAATTTGGGACGGGTCTGAATGTTCTTGGCAAGACATTAGCGGAGCAGAAGTGCTATTTATTCCAGGCGTGCTGGGCTTACAGGAAATACACTCGAAAGAAGCGCAGCGTTCATGTCAGGACGGACCGCGGCCTGAAAGCCGAGTGGCTTTTGTCAACAGGGCTGGAGGGACGGCTGTGCTGGGGGGGGCGGCTGACGAACATGGCCACGCTAAATGGGATCCGCAGACAAAAACGAAGGTTTGGTTGATGCCACAAGAGCTCACGTCACAAAGCACTTCGGAAGGAAATGCTATATTGCTACCAGAATGGGGGGAAGGGGGTGTTACAAATCAGAAAAGGTCATATAAGACTGCATTGATGAATACAGGCCTTTCAGCTCACCATATACCCACAATATTCTGCAGAGCATCCAGTACTGCCTCAAGGCTGGACCTGAACACAACGAAGGTCTCTGCCTCAAATACATGAACTGGCAACCAGTTCCATGTATTAACAAATCAGGTAGGAGGCCTGGCAAAGACAGACCTCATAGTGCATCTGAGCACCTGCAGCTTTATTAATTTACATCTATATGCATATGCAAGCAATCTGTCATCAGGGCATGACATTTATGCATGGTATTTATTAAAATGTAGTCGAAATATCAAATTGCCTGCATGTACAAAGTAAATAGGGAAGGACATGAAACAGATGCAGTGTTCAGGTTGCCTACAGGGAATGCCAGTGGAAAAGTGTACAATACAGGGAGTTACAAGGATTCCCACACCGAAAAAATTCCCAACGTGCACGTAACGATTTCCAACCACAACCGAAACCACTGAATTGTAGCGAGCTGTTAATTGCTTGAAATTAAACACTTTTATTGTCTGTCGAGGGATTATTTGTCCTCTTTAGGCCACATTATGAAACAGATCTGTTTATTGTAACAATGAGCTCCTACTCCAGAGTCGTCACAAGAGTTCAGTGCTCTTTCAGTCTGAGTGAAACAATAGCCCACTAAAACACTGTATGTAAGCAACTGGTCCAGTCATTTACTTTAATTCATTTTTTGCTGATTGTTTTCTCTTACTGCCTTTTCCACATTAATATTCATTAATATCTCGCAGCATTAAGAATTAATTACAGTGATGTTACTTCTTTGTGGTACTTCCTGACTATTTGTTAGGGAGACACTCCACAGCACAGGAAGTCTCACAAATCTGGAGTCAGCACAAGATCTTTAAAGGAAGAGCATTATGAAGTTTATAGTCAGACACGAAGCACATTATTATTTAATTATGCTTTTCACGTCAATGCATACGTGGGTTTGTAATAGCATTACATTTGTATACCTGTAACCCTACTCAAATACAGTAGAACGTTTGAGATACTCAACTCACATGAAACACAGTAAAATACTGGACAAACAAACTAGTATAAACCTACAGGTAACATTCTAAGGGTATCTACCCTGTTACTTCCAAGTGACTGCAAGTCCTTCAGGCAGACTTCTAATTATTATTATAGTCAGTTCCACTGTTCGCCATTGCTTCAGTAATGACCTTCCAAAAGGTACTTTGCTCTGGGACTCTTTCTGCATTTTACAAAATAAGTTCCTTAAGCTTCAATAATATGCAAAGCCCTGGTTTCCTTATTCATTACAGTGATAATGTCTACAAGGTTTTCTCTGTCTTGTACATCATTTTGCAGCATACAGTATTCCATAATATGTGCAAATTAATACATAAATTATTGCACACAGGCTATCTGGAATGACTCACACACTGCCTCTATTTGAGATTCCGTAATCAGATTCTGAGAAGAAAACCATCTGCTTTATGTCTCATCTGTGTTTATATATGTGGCCGTTACGGTGTCTAATAGAGTTTGTTTTCGTCCTTCCTGAATTACGCTCAAAGAGATTTAAGCACTAACCACCAAAGCTGTAAATGGAACCATAAAGTCATACACAGCATGGCTTTTAGATTAATAAGACAGGAAAAAAAAAAAAACACACGCAGACAGGACACAGTGAGCAACTTCCTCCTCGGGGACCGAATAATTTGACGCTAAAAGAAACCACTGCAGCGAAATGAGAAAAAGTAATAGCAAACCAAAGATACGCCCACTGGTGAAAGTTACGAACAGACCTCATTTTCATTTTGTACCAAAGGGTGGCAATGACCGCTGAGGAAATAGAACCAGAAAGTTAAGATTTAACAAGGGTATGTTACATAGAACAGGCCACTCAATCAAAAACTGCATCGCTGATTAGACTATGCTAGTTAATAGCCGCAAGGTAGATAACTATTAACTGTATGTGTGTGGTTTTGAGGGAGGATGGTCAAGATAAAAGATTACAGTGTCTCTGAGTGCAGCATGGGTCGTGGATACCCATGAGATAGAGGTTTGCGTGCACGATAGTGTCTTATCGAGAATGGTCCGCAATCCATAAAACACCAGTGGCTGAAAACAGATCATTGATGAAAGTTGGAAAGACACAACTTATGCAGAAGAGCAAACAGACTACACTCAGTTGACTGACACTGTCAACAGCGGTGGATGGTGGTGTTAGTGTTGCAATGGTGTGGGGCAGTTTGTTTTGAAAAGTGCTGGGGACAACGACGGGTTGAACTAACTAGAAGCTTTCAAAACGCGGTGGGGACGCAATGAGCCACAACAAAAAGTGGTGGGGACATGCCCCCAGCGTAACTGACGCCTGTGGTGTGGGGTGCGTTTTCATGGCACACATTAGGTCCTTTGATGCAAGCACAGCAACGTTTGTGTTTGTAGGCCTACAACTAGAGAAGGGAACTTTTCTGCTAATTCCAACTGGTGTTTTATTTTTCTAAAAAATAAAATACACAAGAAAATTATGTTTTTTTTTCACTCATACCTTTGCTGATTGTTCTGAACAGCTTGTTTTACATGTCAAAGAAACTGGAGACATCCTACATGACAACCCACACAAGAGGACAATTACAATTAAAAACGGCTTCAAAAAATGTCACGATTAAGAAAGGCACTTATTTATGACTGACACATAAAACAGCGTATACATAAAACATCAAATTGCAGAAGGCTTTACGGATTACTTGACACTAATGTCAACTTGAACGGTAAAATATTATCTTGTGATGATGAGTACCGAGTTGTATTAGTTATATCCAACCTAAAAAAAATAAAATCAAAAGTTACCGTACATTTTCAAGGCATAAACGACTTTGTTAGATATGCTGGAGTAATGATATTACCATTTTTATGTCTGTATCTCCCAGTTGTAGATTTAAATCTAAGAGGGCATAACTAACAAACACAATGAACAGTAATTGTGTGATTTGTAATAGGGCCCAACTACTCTTATTGCAACTGCACTTAGTTTTGAACCCCCAACCCACCAGGACCCAGTCAACATCACGGAAACAAAACGTTATCGAGCAAGTAAAGAGCTACATGGAACTTACGGGTCCGCCTGTGACTACAAAGCTCATAAGGGATGGTTCTCGGAGATACCACGGTATCAGCGCTGGGACGGGCGTGGCGAGGCGACTGGCCAAAATGAGCAGCAGCCAGTTCAAATGAACAGCCTATGGAACTGCTAAGTGCAGGAGTGACATCATCCCAGTGAAAGAATAGATGAAGAATGTATGAATAATCCCATATACTATACATATCAAAGCAAAATGTAGCGTTTTTAAGGCCATAGCCGCTTCTATTTTACAATGAGAAGACCACATTCCAATGGCCTGTGTGCTTGTCCCCAATAAAATCACATACTAAAAGAGGCTTACGCTGTGGTGAAGTCTGTGTTTACTAGATTGCATATGACCGTAAAGAGACCAAGTGCCTTTCATGGGGTCTAACACACTGTGTTGTTTTTGTTACGGCTAATCTCTCAATCAATTAAGGTGGCTGAAAACATGTGTTTGTAAGTGCAGCCATAATTGTTTTCATTATACATATTTCAACACAATGAAGGTTTGGCGTGTTGCCATTTGCTCTGCCATTGAACTCTGTCCGTTTAATGCCGGTGGCTCAGTGTCCGCACTGTGAGCGGTTACAAACCAGCGGCTGTTATTTATGCTGATTTATGCGCATTGGCTGGAGGAGGAGCTATACCAGTGAGCTCCGCACGAGTACTGAGAGACTGAGAAGAGGAGAAAAGTAGACAATAAGGTTGGACAGGAAACAGAAACTGGCATGGCATGGGAAACCACCTAAAGTTAGCTTTCAAAATAACATCAAAAAAATGATATTCTTAACTGTAGGCAGTTTTGATCCTTTAGAGGAATTAACATTTTAATTTTGGTATGTGTCCATCTGAAAGTACCTTGTACTTTACTGCTAGAGCTATGCTCTGTTTTAATGCAGTAAATGCTAGCCAGAAGATGCAGATATATTGCCTTAAATAAGGGCTCAACCAAAGAAGTATGCTAAGATATGCTCCATAGCTTTGTAAAGGAATCAGAGTAAGATTATCATCATTATATTATTATTATTATAGGACATGTCATTATTTTCATGCTATAATGGAACATTTTCATAGTGACTCATCCAGGATTACCTTTTTCCCCCCTGAGCTCTGTAATTCGGCACTGCAGGGGGTGATGAGATGACCGTAACACGGACGTAACATCTAAATACGGCACTTACGAGCATACGTCGCTCAACACAATAGTGAACAAATACGGAAAGCTTCCCATCTGTCTGGGAGAACGTCATTTACAGTCAATTTTTCATTGTGGGGACGTCACAGTATGAGGATTAATCGTATCATAGACGCCCACCCTTTACCATAAACGTTTTTTGAATATTTACCTCATTAATAATGCAACAGGAGAGCTTTCATTTGCTAGGTGTTGAACTGGCATAAAAGAAAAACCAACAGTAGGCAAGGTTTTCTAACACTGTTAACCAAATAAAACTCGATGACTACCCAGCTACCGTAACTAGGTAACGGTTAATTTTACCTTGACTTCACCGTAGCTGCAGCATCATAAACAAGTAAAAAAGAAAAACAATTATTTTATGCTTACATTCAATTAATATTAAACAAAGTGTAACATGATGCTGTGAATAAACTATAGTGTATAATTGCTTTTCAATTCATGAAACCAAACTCATAAGTTGGTTTTCTTAGGATTCAGAAGAGAAGGTAATATTGTGCTCAAGAAGACTTGTAAGCCTGTTAAATTATTATCAATTCTGTAATTTAACATTCTGTAGCAACAATTTACAGTACTGGAAACAGCTGTTAGCTTTCTAAAAGGAAGTATATTGAAATAAGTGAACAAGCTTTGAATGAGCCACCATTTTGTTGTTAAAATAAAAGCAGTATATAGCAGTTGTGTCAGGTGAATTCTTGATGTAATTAGGCCCCCAATTTTTTAGCTAGTTATGTTGTTTGGTTGCATTTTGAAGCTAAATTACTCTGCTAATGCTGTTAACTTCCCAATTTGGCTCCTCAGTTGTTCATCACATTGCCTCCCAGCTTTGTCACTGTTAGCTGTCAAAACGCTATATCTGCTATTCCTGACCTGATGTGATAATGACCTTGCTACTGTAGCTCTGTTCATATCTTAATATCTGCTACCTATTATGAACTTGTTTATTCCTTAGCAACAATTCCATTGCAAGTTATGATATTCCAAATATTTTACAACGTAACATTATGAATTTCACCATCTTAGCATATTTCTGGGAAGGCTAAAAATGTCCATTGGTTTGGTTATAGCAAAATTCTGTAGCTGAATGCTAGTTTCACCATTTTTTACAATAATGTATTTACCAAAATGTTGTCGTGATTAAAATGAACAAGGATCTGGAACCAGTTTTCTGGGACTGCGGTTTTAGCCATACAAAGTTGCTAAGGAGTAGTCAATTTTTGACAAATCATTGCGCCTCAGAGAGGAGGAACAGAGGAGGTGAAAAGGGGCTCTCACCTGAGGGCGATGGAGGTGCCGTTGACGGAGGCGGAGTAGGGCCGGGAGGGCCCGAAGCTCCCGTGGCGGACGTAGCGCTCATCCCCGCAGCAGAGGATCATGAGGAAGGCCCGACGGAAAGCCCGGTTCAGGAAGGCGTACAGGAAGGGGTTCAGACCCGAGTTGATGTAGCCGAGCCACAGCCAGGCGGTCCACATCTGCCAGGGTACGCTGTAGTGGATGAACGGGTCCACCACGTTGGTGACAAAGAACGGCGCCCAGCACAGACAGAAGCAGCCCATGATTACCGCCAGCGTCTTGGCCGCCTTGGTCTCGATCTTCATGCGACTCGACCCGTGGTGGTCCGGCCCGAAGTAGTTCTCTGGGGCCGAGCCGGCCCGCTGGAGCGTCCCGATCTGCCGCGCGTGCTCGATGGCAGTCACGTAAATGCGCTGGTAGGCCAGGACCATGAGCCCCAGGGGCACGTAAAACGCCACGGCCGAGCATATGAGAGCATACGGTCGGTTCACCAGGAAAACGCAGTTCGTCTCGTTAGCGACGCCGCTCAACTTCCTCTCCTCGATCTGTGACAAAAACAAAAAGGGAAAATCAATCAATTACTACCATCCAGACAAGCTGTAATAAAATGAGGTTAATAGAACACAACGTGCAGTACTTGTCCTTAAATACACAGGTCACAATATAGAGCTGTGTTGTAGCCACTGCATTGACCCCCCTGACCAGAGGGGTTGCAGGTTTAATTCCATAATTGGAAAATGCAATTATGCCGATCACAGGATATTGGAACAAAAGAAACATCTAAGTACTCTGATTGGGTAATATGGATACAACAAGAAAACAAGCTCAAAATAAAGAAAATGTCCTAAAACTTGTCCTTAAAATTGCCACTTGGCATTTTTTTCCATTGAAGTTGCTCGAATGCATGGCGTGGGAGAAGGAACTTTCTCATGCCAAATATGGTGATCATTTCCAAAGTATCTTGTTCTGAAAATAGAACTGCAATACAGAATTATCTTACACTGTGCTTAAAATTAAAACTGCTGCATACGGATAAAAGTTAAACCCAAAGTACATTACTCGGCATGGACCTGGAAGATACGTTCGTATGGTGCATACACTTCGTTTGGTGGAGGTTTTCATTAAGGTGGTGAATTTAAACACCTGCCTGTTCATCATGGGCAAGAAATGTGACCATGAAATATGAAGGCTTCAATAAATTGTAAAAACAGAGCAAATTAAGGAATGTGTGGGGATTCCGATTGTCACATACACCAGAATAGCTAAGTAGAGAATCAGTCTCTCTTTAAAAATAAAGTTTGAAAGTTGTTACCTTACACAAAAGCTTTATTTACTGACAAGACGATCCAACCCTTTTCAAGGTTTTCAGATTTTGCTGAAGGAAGATTTCACAAACTTTTAATTCATTTTTCACACAATTAGACTGGCCTTGGTCTTTGAGCACCAGTTGAAATGACTTTAGAACACTCTGTCGTCTCTCACTGAGTTTGTGAATTTAAAGCAAATAGCATACCCTTTTTTCACACAACTCAGGAATAAACCTGTTACATATCAGGAATATGGAGAAACAAAGACATTCCTTCAACCGAATTTTATGTTGTTTTTCTTTTCCATGGTAAGAACATAACGGGTTTGAGTCTCTTGAATCTGATGAGGTGGAAACACTACACATATTGTATAGATACCATTAGATATATGTGTGTGTGTGTGTGTGTGTGTGTGTGTGTGTGTGTGGATAACAGTAATAAAAAAGACACTCTGAAACCAAAATGAATATTGTGGTTGTACTGTGTAAGAATGAACTTAAGCACAAAACACAGTAGAAAGTTTCTGTATGAAAACAGAGATTATTAGTGAACTCGGGGAGACTTTGCTCTAGAGGATTTAAGGTCTTGTGATGTAAGCGTCAACTGTTATGCCAGGAGGGAAAAAAAAAGAACAACAGAAATCAAGATTATCTTTCAGCCAATGAGACGGCAGAGCTCGTGCCCATCCCCCGCCCCCTGGCTGGCTGGTCGGAGAGGGGGTTTTCAGGAAGTGTGTGCAGCAGTTGTGTGGAGACCTTCACTTACTAACTCCTCGATGCCGATGGCATTCCAGCTTTGCATTATGGGAAGGAAGGAGATGAAGGAGGGAATGATCCAGCATCCGCCCAGCATCAGGGCCACTCGGACGGGCGTCATCTTGTTCCTGTAGACCAGGGGCTGGCAGCAGATGGCATAGTACCTGTCAATTAGTCACAGCCACAACAGCAAACGGTGAATTAGGAGTGACCCCCCAAACACCCACTCCCTGAGTTTGGGTGGCAAATTCTCACAGCTGGCACTGTTCGGTCCCGCAGTCCCAGGCTCAGAGGTTACGTCCAGTCATGACATCCCTGTTATCGCAATAGTTGCGATATACATGTTTCAGGCCCAGTGCTTTTGTGACCATGTAGGTTCACTCTGAAGAAGAACTCTGTATGTTTGGGGTGGGGGGATTTGGTGGAGGTAAACGTACAGATCGGAGGAGTTAGGCGTGTGTATGTGTATGAAGGGCGCAGGGTTAGGTTTGGGTTGAGGTAAATGTACAGATCTGTGGAGTTGGTAATTCAGAATGAGTGATGAGGATGGGTGTTGGGGGTGGGCCGTGATAATGCCCCCCCCCCCCCCCATTCAGCCCAGGTGCAGGACGCGTTCTCCCAGCTGCTCATGGAACAGCGGGTCCGCACGGAGCCAGCGTCACCCTAATGGATGCTTTGGGGAACAATAATCACATCAAATAAAATAACACACAGCAGAAAATGGCACTCAATTACCTTCCGATAACCGAGGGAGACAACTGGAACTGTCTACCATCTTTGTCTGGACTCTCGGTTTCTTACCGTTTCTTGTTTAAAGCCTCATGATAACCTTGGAGCAAAACGCTGATGCCACAACAATAGAATGAATGCTTTAAATCTCCTATAATTTAATAAATTATGTGCAGTTGAATGTCCTGATAGAATGCAGCTGATTCTGAGATTATAAAAATTAAATATATAAAAAAAATGATTTAAAACATAACAGAGGTTACTGAAGGTGCTTGACCTGTTCTGCGATGTGGTACTGAGGAAGACCAGACTAAAGCAAATTAAATAAATGGCTATAGGAAATGATGGAAGCGGAGAGAGAATTCCATTTGAATGAGCACAGACGTAAATGGAGTTAGCGTAATGACAATAAACTAAATTGAATAATACAGATGCCAATGAGAAATAATGAATGACGCTAATGGAGATAGCAGGAGAATCCGAAAAGTGAAAGGCAATAAAATGAATGACAGGTGCATAATATCTTGCTGCAAAAAGGTGCATTATTTTAAAAGACCCTTGAGTGACAGTAAATACCTTTTTGTAAAAACGTCTAGGAGCGACAATCACTGACAGCCCCTTAATATCTATTGAATACATTCACCTACAGAATCCTGAATACTTCACTTAAGCGATTGGACCAGATGACAAATACATAATGAAGCGATGGATTTGAAAGGCAAGCAGCAGTATACAATGCATAAATCGCGTAGTAAATGACAAACCGTTTCTGACATCATGAAAGCAACGATCCAATGAAAACAATAACGTGGGTAAGCCTCGCTTCAATGGGTCTGTGGCATCCAATTGACCAAATTCAATCAACAATTCTACTTAACCTTAACTTATTTACTCCAGTGTGACTGCACAGTGTGACTCTCCTGAGTTGCACTTGTGCACCTTACATTCCCATCCAAAAATGTTCGTGCAAGAGAGGGTCAACAGAAGTATTAATTTTCCATAAAAATATTACCCTAGTGTTTTTCTCCACAAGCACCTGTCTTTCTATAATTACCTGATGTGCAAACTTTGCTTTCTTCATCACATTAATTACCCAGATGTATTTATTGAAGTCAACTCCTGGAACGTTCTATTTTATATAGGGTTAAGCATTGCAATGAGATTCATTTGGATTAAAAATAAAATGTACATGTCATTACCCAATATAGAATAACAGGGACTTGTTTATGGTGTAAAACTCGCTTCATTTCCATTTTCAAACATTTTCTCCTAATTCACCCCCAAAAAACAACCATTTTTGAGTTGTGTTTATTAAACAACTCTTATGCGTGAATGTTAGTGAGAAAACAACTTTCACCGTCTACACACACCTGATTTACAAAAGCATCTGGTTCATGCAAAACCGTTCTGCTAGTGCAAAACAACTAAGAGAGCATGTGATTGGTTGCTTGGGAGAGCTGCTTCCTTCCAATCAAAAATCATTTAATTGACACTGAATGTGCATTTAAAATTTAAACATGTGCTAAAGGTTTCCCACATGCTAAATTGAGTCCCTTAATTCTCAAAAAGAGCACCTAACCACTCATACATTCTTTATGTACTCTCAGATCCCTCATACACTTAAGTTAGGAGCTTTTGAAGCAAAAACAATAAGTATGTTGGGGTTATCAGCAGCTGTTATGGAGTTTTCTTTGCTCATTTACTTGGCGGAGTGAAATCAAATTTTATACAAGCGCAGTATCCCTCCAGATGGTTGATACGGATGTCAAAGCGATTCATATCTGATAAGGCGAGAATGACAAGGAATGACAATCGCTGTCAAAGGAATGATGGTTACACAGAATGAAAGGATTGAACGATCACTGTAGCTTATTGTCATGGCAGCGGCTTCATTTGTTCCTTAGGGAATTTGTACGGCATTCGATCTCTCTACTGATTCTTTTTTCCCTCCTCCCCCTCTTTTTTGCCCCTCCTCAAAACTCAGCCAAGATGTTTAGCCTCCCACAACAAAATCAAGCCCCTCCCGCCGACTCAGTTGTGACTCCTCCATCTCTCACGACGACCCGCCCTCGCTTCTTTCCACACTGCAGACACCAGCGACAACATGCAACCTATGCCAACAGATGATGATGATGATGTCAGCGTAAATATACGCTGTTCGTGCGTCAGCGTGCACCTGGCCGACCAGGAGTAGCCGCTAGAGAGCGATGAGACAAATGATCTTAACAGACTTAACCCCTATCATTCCCCTGTCTGCTCTGCAGAAACACAGGTGTTAGCCTGCATTAGCAGAGGACACAAACACAGGTGTGAGCTCTCAGAATTGATGGGGATCGTTATAGGAGCAACACCTATTGGCCTTACTAGGCATTCCAGTTCTGCACTTTCTTTAGTTTCTTGCAATGAATGAGATGGAACGATATGAGACTATTTGAATTCCAACAGCTACGAATGCACGTACAAAGGCTCAACTATGAAATTCGCTGCAGTGATGAAAAGAGCAGTACTTTGATGTAACATCCAAAAACAACCATTAGCGGAACCATTTACTTGCTTTGTGGACGTACACAAATAACACATTACTGTTGATGTGGACCCAAAAAAAACATGTTACAAAGAGACTGTGACTCTGCCTAAAATACTATATGCAGCTAATGTAAGGCCAAAAAAAAAAAAAAACACAAGAACGGGGTGAAACCAGGTAAACAATATGCATGGTGTTTATTCTTGTGATTCTATCGTCCGTCTCGTTCAACTGGTCTGAGCGGCTGATCTCTCCAGTGAAGTAGTTAATGACATCAGAAGACTGCATGAAACTCATAAAACCATAAACGTGTCACTCAAGCTCACATGAGAAGCGAAATTGAACACTTTATATAATTATATGGCCAAATCCGCTATATCTGTTTTCTGTGAGGAGTTGGTGGTGTCTTGGCTCAAGAGAGAAGGCAGAGTAGGGATATTTGAGGATGTCAATATTACATTATAGGCATTTAGCAGACGCTCTTATCCAATATTATGTTAATATATCAGTGCTTACTTCTCGTGAAAAAAACCAAGAGTACATGGTTATGTTTTTAGCGTTGGGATATTTCCATATTTCACTATGACCCACTGTGAATTATGTCTCCAGTGTGAGCACATTTTGCTATCTATAGGTGTCTTCTCACCTGTCCAGTGCGATGCAACACAGGTGCAGGATGGAAGCCGTGGTCAGCAGGACGTCCAGCGACGTGCGGATCAGGCAGAAGGTCTGCCCGTACCTCCAGGTGCCCGTGGTCAGCTCAATGGCTGCGAACGGCATCACCACCAGAGCCACTAAGAGGTCAGCGAACGCCAGTGACACGATGAAGTAGTTGGTCTTCTTTTTCCTTGGGTTATAGCAGAGCAAGGAATGTGGATCTTAGAATTGACAGCTAAGCAGAAAGGGAAATAATAATGTACAAATGGTATAAACTCATGGGACATGAATAAGATGAGGTGGAAAAAAATGCTAAAAACAAGTGACACCCTTTCAAAAGGTCTAAAAAGTAAATATCAGGCTATGCTACAAAAAGAGAAATGAGATCTCAGTTGTCCTCTCTGGTTAATTATAGGTGAAAATCCCTTATCTTTTACCTCAAACAAACATAATTTACCTCAAAATCTTGCAAGTCCACATTTGACATTTTAATAACTTTAAAAACCCAGTTTCAATTTCCAATTCCTCCCCTAATTAAGAGTGCCTGAATGCAACCACTTTGTTGAAATTTCCTCTATCAATTTTGGAGGGCGCTCACTAACATGCCACTACATAATGAGCGAAGAAGCCGCGCCCCTTGGTTGACATATCAGTTCAATAATGCTAATTGTGTGACCTTGTTAGACCAGAGGCTATGGTTGGCTCGGCTCTCACCCTACTGGCCTAGACTGCTTTCTTTTCCATCAAGGGAGTAAACCTTGTGATTCACTAAATTGAGCTTCCTTGGCTAGCTGTAAGAATGTTTTCCACCCTCATACCCACTATTTTGCACCTCAGAGACCTTAAATCAGCTCTACTACACAAATCAGGTTAAAATAAAATCAGATTTTTCTGCTAAGTATGAAAGGACAGTCACATATTTAGGTGTCCCACAGTAATCCCCTTTATTAAATACGAGGTCCCTGGGTGTCTAGAGGACCCTGTGGCTACATGCCTTCATCCTCCACATGACCACAAAAGCTATTCTTTCTAATTCCAGGACAGACTTGAGTCTCCATATAAAATGCTGTAAAGTGTTGTTTCTCTTACAAGCTCATAACTCATAGATCCCCGTAACTAATTTTCATTTGGATAGAGATGTTAAGATCAGGTAAATATTTATTCACACAATTACATTAGAGGGAAATGTTCCGTTAAGTTGTACCACATAATTCCTGACACTTATATATGGAATGAGAGAACGGATATCATTACCTTTTTGCCCAGAAGTGTGGCACATTCAGCAAAGAACCTGCTTGCGCCGATGGGACGCCATTTTGAATTACTTTCAGCATGGTTAATGATGACAGTTAGCCGCTTTGAATTATGTATCTCCTTTTCAAACAGCCATTTTCTATCAGCAGCAATACCAGTTGTACAAAAGGCCAGTAAACTGGGGGATAGGGGACCCATTGTTTAAGTGCGGCCTCCCCACTCCTCCCCAGACAGACACTGACTTCCGGAGTGAGAGGATGCAGCATCTCTCTGTTGGAGACGGCTGTATTTAGTGTGCGTGCTTGCCCAAGTAAGTGCCTGAACTTAAGACTCTTGTCCTGTGTAATTTGTTGTATATAGTTTGTAAACGGTTTGTATATTGCTGTGTTGCGGGTTATGGCTAAGAACTGGTTGTACTGTGTGTTATGGTGTGCTCTTATAACTGTACATTGCTGTATGTATGTGTAGTCAATTAGTGTGCAGTTATTAATACTCGATGGTATTGTTGTGAGCCGGTGGCAGTGTTGTGGGTCCTGACCAGTTAGGTGTCGGTGGTGTGGTGTAGCCAAGCAAGATGGCTGCCCCCGTCACTCACAGCTGGCTGGCCTCATAAAATGGCCGCCAGGCCCACACACTGAGCGTCTTGGCTCATTCAGGGTCTTCGTGGAGAGATCCAGGCCTTGATGGAGACCTCACCCAGGGCTGGACCCCCATCTCCTCACTGCCCTACCTGGAGAGAACCAATGGGAGCATATGGAGGAGCATCACGGGAAGCGCAGTGGGAGGAGCCACAGCAGCGTTCAGGTGCATTCCCTCCATTTAGCCACCGCCCGTTGGGACTGGCCTCACCTGTCCCTGCACGGAGGCTAACTCCTTCAGTGGGCAGCCAATCCCCTCATCCTACACTCAGATACAGCCCTGCTCAGGACCCTGAAGTGGCCTGACCTTCCACCACCGCTGGACAGAGGAAGGAACACTCTGCAGCCAGACTCCGTGGAAGAGGTGAGGGACTACCTGCTGGACATGCAGATTTGGCAATCCTTTGCTCACTCTCCCAGACAGCCCCTTCCACAGCAGGTGCAGAGGAACCCTCCTTCAGTGCATTATCGAGTGCCACCCCCAACTCCAGACTAGTCAGCACAGAACTGGTCAGAGCCCCGTGGACTACCAACTCAGGCGTTCCGCCACCAGCAGCAGTGGCAACGACTGGCTATAGAGGCAGCGACGCCACATCATAGGCTACCGAGTAGCTTCCGACAGCCACATCAGCCACCAGCTAGGTCCTCTGGGTAGCCCCTTACTCACGGTGTGCCATCCATGCAGACCAGAGAGCTGTCTTATCGAGGGCCAAAATCAACCATCCCAGACTTCATCCACAAGGATCCTAGCGAGTTTGCACGGCTCAAAATGGCCCTGGAGAATCTCCTTCCAGCAGACGCCACTGAGTTGTTTAAAAATCAGATCCTTGTGGACCATCTGAAGCTGGAGGAGGCCAGGTGGATCGCAGTGCCTATCTGCACTCCCCATACCCGTACTCTGACACGATGGCAGCTCTGACAGAGAAGTTCGGACACCCTCATCAGCTGGCCCTGAAGAGGATCGCTGCTGTCATGGAGGCTCCGAGTGTGAGGCTAAGAGATACTGGGGCCTTTGAAAGGTTTGCGCTCCAGATCCAGGCTCTCGCCGGGATGCTCCAGACACTGGGCCCAGATGGTGAAGCGGAACTGATGTGTGGATCACACGTCGCCTGGCTGCTCACCAAATTGCCTACAGAGGCTAAGGCCAATTTCTGGTGGCGTATGTACTACCGGCCCAGTGACACGCATACACTCAGGGACTTTGCAGAGTGGCTGCAGTATGAGTCCTGGTGTCAGGATCATGGGGAACTGGTTAGTATCAAGCCCCAGAAGGACTCCCCAGCCCAGCGGAAAGGAGAGCAGAGGTCGGCTCCCAAGAAGGCCACCATTCTCCACGGGACTAACCAAGCCCCTCAGACCAGCACCTTTATGTCCGCCGCATTCAGCACGCCTGCTGAGAAAAGGCAGGAGAGGTTCACAATGCAGTGCCTGTACTGTGATTCAAAGGATCACTTCCTCAGTCAGTGTTCTGACTTCAAGAAGCTGACAAAGGAAGAGGTGATCCGTTAGATCCAGACAAACAAGCGGTGCTGGAGATGTGGTCGCAACCATCAGGCAGCCCAGTGTAACCTGAGGAAACCCTGCAACCTGTGCAAGGGGAAGCACCTGCAAGTCCTGCACGAGGCCAACAGCAGAACTCAGAGTGAGGGCACCTGCAAGGTGAGTTCCGCTACAGAGACCCTCTACCTTGACAGGCCGAGGAGCAACACCCGTGTGCTGCTGAAGGTGGTCCGAGTCATCCTGAGGCATGGCGAGCGCTTGCTGGAGACGTATGCAGTCTTGGATGATGGCTCAGAACGGACCAGTCTCCTTGCGGCAGCAGCACAGAAGCTAGGCCTTCAAGGGGCGTCAAGATCCTGCACGGAGCCTCCGTAACCTTCCAGATCGCCCCAGCTAGCCAGGCCAAGAAGAGCTTCACAGTACGAGGAGCCTTCACTGCAGGACATCTAGGACTGGTAGAACACACCTACACGGTGGAAATGCTCCAGGGTAGGTACAAGCACTTACAAGGCCTGCTACACATGCCCATGAACAGGGTACGCCCACTACTGCTCATTGGGGCTGATTACCCACATCTGACCACTCCAGTTGAGTCCGTGCAGCTGGGCCCACTAGGGGGTCCCGCTGCCATAAAGACCAGACCTGGCTGGACATTGCAGGGTCCAGCAAAGTATGTCCAGGAGCAGCTTCCTCCAACCCAGTGTCTGCTGACCTGCAGTCCTTCTGCTGAGGATCTGTTCCAGAGTATGGAGAGGCTGTGGAACATGGACACCCTCCCTTACCGGAGTGAAAAGCTGGTTACCCGGTCATGCCAGGACCAAGAGGCAGTCCAGCTACTGGAGGCAGAGACCACATGAATAGTAGTGAACGGTGTGGAACGCTATGCTACGCCTCTCCTCAGGATTAAGGACATGCCCTGCTTAAGGGCCCCTAAGGAAGCGGTCATGCCCAGCCTCCAAATTACTGAGAGGCGCGACCCAGTGGACGACCTGACACGAGGCACCCTCCAAGAGCTGGCAGCTCAGACTCGGTGGAGTCAGGGACCACCTATCCTACAGCAACCTCCTGATTCTTGGCCCCAGCCACCACAGACAGAAGTTGTGGAGGACGTAGCCGAGATCAAGAAGTCAGCTCTTTGTGGTCTCACACTGACCACCAAACCCAGTATCCCTGATCTCAGTCAGTTCGGCACCTTCAAAGAGCTGGTGAAGGCTACTTGCCAGTCTCTACATGGGGCGGCCAACCAGAGCGCCACCACAGCGGCAGACTACAACGAGGCTGAGAATCAGATCCTACAGAGCAGCTAAATAGACAGCTTCCCGGAGGAGTACAACCGCCTGAAGGCAGGTAATCCAGTGCCCTCTACCAGCCGTTTGTGTTCCCTAGCACCAGAGTTTGATGACTCTGTGGGACTAATTCGTGTTGGGGGCCGTCTACGGCAGGCTGAAGGACTGGATCTTGAGGTCATCCATCCCATTGTCCTGGACCCAAGCCACCCAGTCACTCAATTTGTCATCCAGGATTATGATGACCGCCTGCACCATGCTGGACCAGAGCGTGTCTTCGCCAAGATCCGACGGAAATTCTGGATCTTGCGAGGACAGGAAACCATCCGACGCCACCAGCACAGGTGTCTGGATTGTCGGTGATGGCGAGCACAACCAAATGTGCCAAGGATGGCGGACTTACCTCCCTCATGCCTCCGACTGATGAAGCCAGCTTTCCACTCCACAGGGATGGACTGCTTTGGGCCTTTCCTTGTAAAGCTGGGCAGGCGCACAGAGAAAAGGTGGGGTATTATCTTCAAGTGCCTTAACACAGGCAGATTCATTGCGCGCAGAGGGACACTCTGCGAGTTGATCTCCCACCAGGGAACTAATTTCCAAGGGGGCGAGAAGGAGCTGAGGGAAACCTTTGCCGCTTTAAGTCCAGCGTTGCAGCAAGATCTGGCCCAACAATGGATCCACTTCCGTTTTAACCCCCCAAATGCACCTCATTTCGGAGGAGCCTTGGAGCGAGAGATCTGCTCCATAACGAGTGCCCTCAGGGTGAAGGTCAAGGACCGCACTTATACCAGGCCCATCGCCAGGCTGATTGAGCTGCCCACCATGCCAGACGACGACGCGAGGGATGGTTCGTCATAGGCCTTTTGCAGGAACAAATTTGCACTGCAAATTTGGGAGTGGCTGTACAAAGGGCCAGTAAACTGGGGGATGGGGGACCCATTGTTTCTGTGTGGCCACCTGGAACTGGCCTGACTGTTTTGAGGAGCCCCCTTCTCCCCCGGTCTCAGGTTACACTGGAGGACACCCTGGACCCCTCAGGGACAGAAGGAAGCTTATTGGTGGGGACTCTTGGCCCTGCGATTGACCCCAGCACTCTCCACCAATTGGCACAGGGCAGCATGCACACTTTGTTTTGGTCCCTCTCAACTCCTCCCCAGACAGACACTGACTTCCGGAGTGAGAGGATGCAGCATCTCTCTGTTGGAGACGGCTGTATTTAGTGTGCGTGCTTGCCCAAGTAAGTGCCTGAACTTAAGACTCTTGTCCTGTGTAACTTGTTGTATATAGTTTGTAAACTGTTTGTATATTGCTGTGTTGCGGGTTATGGCTAAGAACTGGTTGTACTGTGTGTTATGGTGTGCTCTTATAACTGTACATTGCTGTATGGTGGTGTGGTGTAGCCTAGCACCCCGTCACTCACAGCTGACTGGCCTCATAAAATGGCCGCCAGGCCCACACAATGATCCTACCAAGATGGCTGCCTAACATGGCAGGCTCTGTGGCTTTACCTGGTGGCGCACCAGTGGTTTTGCAGGCAACCGTCCGCTTTAATACGGCTATACTGGGTAGTAGCCTAGCAGCTCCCTAGGTTACATGTACAGTGTGTAGTGGTTTTAATTGTTCATTGTGTATTTATTTAATATGTTTCCTTTTTGTTCTCCTCAGAAACCACACACACACACAAACACACACCCTTACCCTGAATGACCCACTCCAAGTTCCCCATAACTGTGTGTACCCCCTCTCGATAAAGCTCCAGTTCATGGAAACCTGTCTCCGTGTTCTTGCCGACACCCCCGTGGCGATCACCCTACAGTTAACCACACCTTAGGGATCCGAAGGAGTAGGCACATCGTGCAGTAGGCACCCTGCCCTCCATTACACTAGTAATAGAAAGTAAACTCATTAAAATAGCGTCACTCTTGATAATTTTGAAGCAACGCCGATTGCTTCAATAGAGAGAAGGTCAATGAGCTTAACTTTTCCAGTAAACATGGTGGTGCTTACGTTTAGCCTCAAATTAACAAGGAATGCATCAGCTACTTTCCTCCTTATTTTCGGCAGTAAAACTGGCTTCAATCTGAGCTAAAGAAAGTGTAGTGTGACTATTATGGTTATCCTCATAATTGTATTTAGAAATAACCTCTCAAGAGACCCTTTGTCCAACACACTAACAAGTCTATGGAATTTGTAAATAAATTAAGCTAACTGGGTGTGACCGCGAGAAGAGTAGACACTGGAGTTGTATTTGGAATTGGAATTTAATTTGACAAAGTTACTGCAGGGAGTTAATAACACTAAAAGAGAAAATGTATATTTGTTATGTTGTATATTCTAAATATTCCTACAGATAAAATATTTTATTTCTATAGGGCAGTGATGTAAAGTTAACTTAAATATTAGGAAAAAAAAATGTTCCTATTTCTTGTGACCAATTTTCTACTAGGTCTATTTGTAGTGCTGGTGGACGCAAGCAAACAAATTTGTCTTTTGTTCTCGGAACAGCTTCGGCCTTGTTTGCCACGGGTTCGTTTTCATGCTGAGGGGGTCCTTCGTTTTGTGTAGGGCTCTCTGCGAATATTAATAAATGAAGCACACGGACCACGACATGCAGAGAGAGCGCGGCAAACGCAATGGACGGGACTTGACAGAAGCATCCTGAACAGCTCTTCAAAAAGACATGAGCGGAAACATCAGTCACCATAGCAACCAGTCTCACAGGCAACCACCAACGCACATGTAATTTTAATAAATTGATCTTAACATTGTTCTTTCTCCCCACAGGTGAGAGAAAGACATGTATGGTTACACGGATATATCTGGTTCATTTTTAACCTGATTCCACCCTGAATTGAAATCAAATTCTTGTCTAAAATGAGGACTAATCCCAGGTATAACTGAAATTGTGTGTTTAGTATATACAGTGAAAAACATGGAAGAACATCCTCTAAATTAATCTTCTACAAGTAAATAACTAAGATTTATCATGCTAAAATGTTTTCGGCTGTCACCATCATGACAATCCTAGCTGCAAATTTGTGCTACCAGAAAAAAACAGCGTACATGGATTACATTTTTTCAGCATTTCTTTTTGATGTCTTGTCAAAAAATATGCAAATATGACGTTAGTTTAAATGGTTTGTAAAGTTAATTACTTTATATAATGATATGGTAGCATGTTATTGGGACTGAAACATGCTATTGGAACAAGAAGCAACATTGTATGGTGTTAGATTTGATTACTTTATCAAAAAAGCTTACTGAGGCCACATTTTAAAATGGCTATGGATGAGAAGTGAAAATCTTTCGTGTGCAGGTACGCTGTTGGCCCTTACCTCAGGTGTCGGTCCTTACACAGCGCCACCATCACCAGGAGGTTGCCGAGGACGGTCATGATGATGAGGATGGCCAGGAAGATGCTGAGTACGACTCTCTCCGCAGGGTTCAGTAAGTGTTCCTTGTTCAGCGTTTCATTGATCGAACTGTTAACACGTCACATTCTCAACACAGGGTGACAACAGATGTCTATAATCATGCAACAGATAATTACAATAAATAGGCTGTCCTGAAACAACCTCTATCAACTTTGATAAAACTGATACCGCCAAGCGCAGCCCTGCTACCGCACATGAATCCATGAACACACACAAAAATAACATGGATTTTGCAGTGAGTTAATATATTCCAGCGACATTAAAAGACTTATTATACACAGTCTCGGCTCTGTGGCTTATCATTGGTTGTGATGAAAGTCTGTTTATGGTGTTGTGATTTTGTGGGCGTGGTCGGGCTCCTTACTTTTCTGTCAGGTCTGATTCTGTGGCCATCACTGGTCACCTGCATGGGGGTCGTCAGAAGGGATTCCACCACGCCCCTCTGTGGCTTCTCTGTGGAGGAAGACAGAGGGATCGGTCCATCAGATAGGAGACAGCAGAAGCAGCAAACGCTAGCCGTTCTCTCACTGACTGGAGTTAAACGGCAGAGTTAACATTACACAGTGTAAAATGACCTCTATTCACAGCCAGCCATGATAAGAGACTGCATTTATCCCGAGCCGCACAGAGGATGTACCTCACGCAGTTCCATCCTACCATCAAGACAATGTTTTTAAAACCTTTCGTACTCTAAGGCTGTGAGAAAGTCAGCTTCTAATCCCCAAGCTTGGTAGCAAACTTATCTTCGAACCATTTTCCTGCCAATAAAAAGCATGTGTGGTCTAGATCCGAGTACAGCAAACAGCAGCTTGACACATCTGGCAAGTAAAGACATTTGAAAAACATTGCTACAATCGTACAGATCACACTGAATATTTTGTATTTTTTTATTGCTACCTCTAGCATGATTATCATGTTTTCAAAATTTTAACTTGATTTCTGTAGTGTGCAGAACTAATTATTTTTGGACCTCCTTGTCTAATCTAACAATCTAAACATCTATTAGTGATGGAGTAATTATCATACAAAACTGATATTACTTTAATAATAACAGAGCTAACATAAAAGAGTGAACCCACATCAGTCCAATGGACATAACACAAAAATACTAGTGCTACGGACTTAAAACTAGGATTTTTCATCACATACACAATTGATTTCTGATGGAATGACCCATATAAACTGTAAATAGATTCAGGGGATAAAAAAAAAGAGGGAAACATGACACTAGTAATGGAAAAGAACTTGCACTTCAAAGTTTTGTTTTGAAAACCAGCACTTAAGCATGCAAGTTTATAAACAAAATGAGAGCTATAATGAATTTGAAAACCATCAAATACTGTGTATAAGAACTGAAAATGGGCCATCACAGAAACTGCAAAATTATTTAATGTGCCATGGTGAATAGTAAATCGAGAAGGCATGCCCCAAACAAGGAAAAACTCTGTCACAAAAGAACACAATGGTCACATGTTGGAAGCTCACTGGCAGAGATAATGGACATTTAAAAGGATAGTTGCTAACAACAACAAAACATGGCCTCAAAGAACCTGTACTAATGTGACCGAGTCTTAACAGGATGTGTGTCTGTTGTAAGTTTCACAAAGCTGATATTTATGCTAAAGCTGCGATTCAGAATCCAAGGCCGAAGTGCCCATACCTTTCGTATACTATCAGCTAAACGTAAAGAAAGAGTAGATAATACCGTTTGGGGTCTTTGTGTTTCTTTATTTAGACAACATGAAGCATTATCAGCACCACGACAAACCTGAGTTGGTCAAATGTTTGCTAAACAGCAGACGTCAGCATCGGTTGGCTTTGGCTATTCTGACTGTCATCAACAACTATCACCCCTGTTCCCGGAGGTAGGAACATGGAGATAAATGCAGAAACACTCCTGAATAAACACCATACATAACACAACGGGTACAAGAACATCGCTACCCAGTGATGCAGAGATATAATCGCTCTTGGACCATTCCACCAAAAATCCACTTTTTCATATCATACGTATATATATACTATGGATATGACATGTGATGAAGCCCTGCAAAATATAGGTTCTAGAAAAAACTTTTTATTATATCCCTCTGAACTTATGAGGGGTGCCTTTGACTTGGAGGCCTTTTTTTAGTGGTAAAAATGTATAGACATTAATGTTGGCTTCAGAAAAACCTCAAACAAAAGATGTTTATGCTAGAACACAACTGACATGATGAAGCCATTCAAAATTCACAAGCCTCTCTGCACTGGCTTTCTGAAATATGTATTTTTTTACTGGCCAAATATCTTTGACATCTTTTGCAATCTGCTTTTGTTCTGCCCTTTGACATATCAAACATTGTCAGACAACAGTGCTCTACCATGTCCTGACATATTTTCTATAGGATTTTTAGTTTCATACCTTTTTCCTTGACTGGTTTTAGGTTTGTATCACTAATATTCTGTTGTATATACACTAAAAACTTCAGAGAGGATTGTAGTGAGAAAAGTTTTTAGACCTCTGAAATATTCATCATTTTAAATGTTATGAATCCCTATGACACAGTAACATGCATCTATACAGCAATACAAAAGTTGGTGCTACCGCATATTTTGCTCCATACAGCTCTGTAGATACAATTCTTTGTAATATCAGACACTTCTCAACAAAGAGAGATACATTTGTCGATGAGAGACACTATAACTGTGCAGGTACAGAGTTAGGGTCCCTTTTCTCCATTCAAAAATAGTTATGGTTTTACCAAATCACTTCTTTTTCCCCTGAAAACAGTGGATTAAACCGAAAGAGTAGTATTCTGACCCAGTATTCTGGTGGGTACGTTAATAAGGAGATTGTGAGCTGCTGTTTGCCCAGCTGGATGAATCTTCGTGCCAGTGGAGATCACACCGCCCCCTTCTCTGAAGCCCAAATCCAGAGACCCGAGAAGGGAATCTGTAGACTCACTGTCAAATTTCAGATCAGAACGGAGCTCTAACCTGAAGCAGCCCGCAGACTGTGTGCGGATGATTTTGGATGCTTCCATTCCTATTTGCTCATACGGAGATGTTAAATAGTCTTATCTGACATGCAGCGGCCACAGGGAAGAAACATGACGTGCTAAAAACAGCGGAGTATATTACGACAAACTTGTAAGAGTCAGGGAACGGTTCCTTATTCCAACCAAAGCACAATCGATGCTCTAAATCTCATAAATAACGATGAAGGAGTGCAACTGGAGAGCAAATAGAAGAGCAAATAGAAAACAGACACACTTCTGGCTTATGCCATATGTATTTAGCAGAAGAGTTATAAATATATAATTATGGTATTACATAAAGAGTAAAAGAGGGCCAATCTGGCATTATTTTCATCCACTGTACAGAAGTGCACGTTCTGTGTTCTTCAGACCAGGTTACTCTACACTTTGCATTGGTCTTGGTGACATGTGGTTCCTGAGCAGCAAACTTCAGCTTTGTGAAAATCATGACAAAGATCTTTTGAAACCCAGATGTGGAGATTCAGTTCCGTTGTAGGCTGCCGTTTTGTGGTTTTTGAGAGTACGTGGTTAGTGTCTGTCTACCTTTGTTGGTGAACATTGGCATGCAGTCACTGTTCCTCTTTCCTCTCACTGTTATAAAAAACATGTAATATAAATATCCCTCATGTTGCTTTTGAAACTTGCATACTTGGGGGCTAAATTTGAATTTTATTTTATAGCAGAAATATGGATGATTAGTATTGACTTTAATATAAAACACATTGCAGTCAATACTACTTACCTATATTTACCTGCTATAAAATAAAATTTTAAATTCGCACCTTCCTTCAAAGGGAGCCTTCAACCCACATTGCTGATTCCCAGCTCGGTGAAATTATGGTATGGGAAGCCGTCACCAGGAATCACTGAGTCTGATGCTTCTTATGCATGTTAGAATTACAGACGAGGAACACAAAGATATTTAGGCAATGGGACACAACCTATGGTGACAACACCCCCATAAATACTTCTAAACGAATGCAAGTCTGTTTCAATGAACACCACGAAAGCCCAATCATCATCTAAAAACCACTGAATCTTTATGGAAAGTTCTGGATCATTTCTTGTATTTCTTGATTTTTTTTTCAAGAAGGACTGAAGATTTTCTGAGAGCAAAGAGCAGCCAAACTCCTTATTAGTTAATTGATATATACACATTCTAGGGTGTGTCCGTTATTTTCTCTACACCATGTACGTGTTTGAGGTAATTCAGCCATTCTGTAGGTAGCGGGTTTACTCCACGCAGGTGCATGCCAGCTAATAAACTGCACATCCTGCAAAACATTGATGTTTCCATCTACGGAAGAGATTCTCAGTGGAACATTGGAGACAAACCAGAGAGACGTCCACTCTGGTCAGTGCTATAAATATTCTGCTGTCTGGTGGTGTGTAAGGAGACTACAAGACCCACCATTCCAAGGGTCTCTGGACAGAGTTTGGATGGAAATGTTTTGCCCAATCACAACTCCCAACACTGACATCACAATCCTTTGTCTGCCAGTAATCTTTTGCTTTAAAAGGTAGTCTTCATGCTCACCCCTACTACTTTACAGTGCAGCCTGTCTCTATCCCTACACCACCCCATGCCACACACACACACACATCCACACAAACGCACCACTCTTCTTTCATGAGGGTCACCTGAGGTCTATAACGTCCAGTACAATTATTTCAGGTTATGTTTGAAGATTAACTTAAGCTGCCATCTGCTATTAGATCTTCAGTAAAAATAGCATGTCATGACCATTTTGTTTGTAGGAGGGGAAGGCTCAGAATATCTGTGTTTTGATGCAAGCAGATAATGTAAAAATTGTCTACTTTAAACACTGAAATGAGTAAACATGCAGTAATATAGGATGATATTAGATATGATACAGAACTCACAACAAAAACACTTACATTTATAATATATAAACTTACATATCATGTCAAAGAAAAAAGGATCCATGGTATATGAATCTAATGGTTTATTTATTTTCAGAAAATATATTACATAATCATATCTATATCAGTATGCATATTACAATAAATGCCTTACTCAATATATAATAAAATACAATAACTGTATGTTGTGTATTCATTTATCGTCTATTTTTTCAACATTTTTTCTTTTAAAAAGCCATTCTTGTGTATTTACACTTGATGCTTTCTTAATGTATGTGTTATGCAATTTTCCATACATTTCTTCTCTACGTATTTCGTCTGAGTTTTGTAATATATTTTATTTATATTTCGTTTTGGTCAGCATTAGTACTCCATCTTACAACAGCAGTCATACAATGTATAATACTCAAGCTCACATTAGCCTGGAGGCCATTTTAAAGACACTTGATATAGAGAATTGATGTCTACTTTTTAAAGGTTCCACTTCCTTAGTGCATGGGATGTAATGTGGGTCACAGACATTTGGGCAACCACTTCCTCCATAGTTGGTGCAAGCTACGCTGAAAGATAAACCAATAGATGTACTCCTTCCTTTGCCTAATGGCAAACTTATCTTCTGTCTTGGCTGCCACAGTTTTTTTTTTTTTTTTTTTTTTTTTTTTTTTTAAACATGTCAGAGTGTTTTGACAAAAATAAGTTGCTCGACGCGGCTCCTGTCTGAGACAGGAGTGTATTCAAAAAAATCCTAATCCAAGCCTGCATACAATCCAATCAGTATTTCATATTTTCTTCGATGAGATTCCCAGTGAGATTCAGATATTTGATCCTAACAGCAGTTGACATAATTCTCAGTTTTTAAGTCCAAGATATATTTCCTTTGTTGATTCATTGCTGCTAGGACAGTTTTGCCTGGGCTGCATAGATAACTGGCATAGATAACTGATACAGTTATGCTCTTACTGTGGTCTTGAGAGAAATGCTTTGTGTTGTTCACTATGCAAGGGAGATCAAATTTCATAACTTAAGGTCCCTATTGCATCTGACCAAAAGCTGGACTTCCTAGAGGGTTGATGGGTTGAATGTTGACCTCTGCATGCACCAGTGTTAAAGTGGCCCCATTTCTCTCAGCGCCAGAAAGTACTGACAGGAAGCTCCAAATTGATGAAGATGTCAGAGTGCTTCCATTGGTAGGAAGTCAAAGCTAGATAAATGGCTTGAAAAGCAGCTACACCTGCCACTATACCACCAATGCTGTCTGCACTGACATGGGTCACCTCTGTTGTCAGCTGAGAAATGCAGAGGGTGAGTTCTGCCCTAACTAGCTGGGCTTGTTGGTCTTGCTTTGGGTGTGAAAGGTCCAAGCTCCCGGATGAGCCCCCATCATTCCACCAGTACAGTGACTGCTCACAAGCAGTCATGCTGCCAAGAGCTGGTCTTGTCTAGACAGTGCAAACAAAGAAGTTGCTTTTGTAATAAAGTTTTATTCTTCAAAATCAGAATGCACTGGTTCCCTGGCTTTTTGGCTGTCGGCTTCTCCCAGCCTTGGCCTCAGCTGGCAGCCATCTTGCTGCCTGCCTTAATATTAAACAACATGTTTTACTATTTTCTGTAAAACCAAGCACTTTTACTCTTCCCTAAATGTTGCATTCATTTTGCTAAACTGGCAGCAGAGGGATTTGAACCCTCGCCTCCGAAGAGACTGGAGCCTAAATCCAGCGCCTTAGACCGCTCGGCCATGCTACCCACATTGCTGCTGGTGATAAGATAAAGGACAAAAAGTCACATCTTTTCCTGCGCTTTAACATGTGGGATACCGTCAAATGAGAAAACCAAGTGCTGAGGACCGTTCATTAAGCTGTTGTCCTTGCACTCTGAGCCGTTCACACCTCTAGGAGTGTTGATGATCTTGGTAGTCCAGTGACTTTTGTTTGGCTCCCACGCAAGTAATTGACTTACTTTATAATGCTAAAACTTACATTTTATATTACCCATGACCTGCAGTTAGATAGTTGTGATAAATGAATGGTTTTCAACTTGTCACAACTTTGTTTTGGCAGCAGACAATTTTGTTTGACAACAGGCTCTGTGCTAAGAAAAGGGCAGGGTTGTTTACATTAGCTAGGAACTGAACCCAGGTCATCTGCTTCAAAGGCACCTATGTTTGATACTATATCACATGTGACGTTCACTGACATAAGGTGAGTGAGTCACCTGTGCTTTTACCAAGGAGGACGTGGGCTCTGCAACATAGAACGGAGAAGACAAAAAGCAGCAAAATGGTGGGCTTGTTGGTCTAGGTGTATGATTCTCACTTTGGGTGCATAAGGTCCCAGATTCAACTCCCGGACAAGCCCCACACTGTTCCATAAGCACTGTGCTAACTGCTGGTTTTGTCTGAATCAGGAGCGTCAAAAGACCCGATTTACCTAGGCACATACCGCAGCAATAATCTGTTGTACCCCAGCAAATGATCATGAAAAATAACTAGTTTTAAAAAATGTATCATAAATTCCAAGTGTGAGAATGTGGGCACTGGGGGCCTGTGCCCCAGTAGTGTGAAAAGTCTAGCAACGTCCCCAGTCTGACCTGTAAAAACATTTGCATCTGTGACTTTTCTAATCAAGAAACTTAGTAACGTTAAATTTGGATGTCTTGGTTATAAACCTAAAACCTGATTCATTTTGTCTGGATATGCAACAGGCAGTTAGACTGGACCCAAGCCTTCGCACACTAGCTACCTTTTGTTTTACTGAATCCAACAAGAAACAAATATTTTATGTTGCTGCAGTTTGTTGGAGACACACATCATACATTGACAAAGGCAAACTTGAAAGACACTCCTATAAAATTGTATTTTCTTTTGTGATTGGATACAAAATATTTGCATCCTTTCCTACTACTGAATATTTACACAGGAGATTTTTATCAAAATGGCGATGTCATACCCTCCCTATTTATTTTCACATGAAAACACAAAAAGAGGGCATAGCTTCACCAATCTTATGTATTGGTTGTTTTAACTATACCAATAAACCTTGTATTGACAGACAAACTAACCAAAGTTTCATTATCTATTGACACTGTGTTTCTCACTCACACATTTATACAGAAGGTTTTTCCTCTAAGCATTCTCTTACTGATCGTGTGACATTTCAATGCAGCCATAAAAAGGAGTCAAAAATCAAATCCGCGTTTTAATATCCTGTTGCTTACTATCTGGATGGAAACATCACATTTTTTTAAAAAACCCACGTTCCAGCAGTCTGCACGGACACAGTTCACTGTAGACGGAATATTTTTCTGGGACTCCGAAAACAGTTTGACACGCGGTTGCCCCTGCAGCAGAGCACTTTAAAAGTTAAAATTAGAAAAAAAAAAAAAAAAAAAAACATGGATTCCTTAACTTCTCTGTCAATCGGGATTAGCCGATTACAATGGTGTTTCCTCTTGGGTGAGAACCCTTGAGTTCGAGATGCTCCGGTTTCCACTGCCAGGGGCCGAGCGGGGTCTGTTTTTGGCCTCTTGTGCTGCACCAGAGCGGCAGCTATTTGTGGATGTGAGGTCCACTGGCATCTCGCCAAACTGGACTGAGAGATGTTGGCAAAACTCAGAGAACAAGTTTACCGAGGAACAGCAGTGTTACTTTTCCACCCAGGGGATTTGGCTGTTCTTCAAAATAATATCGCATTTCATTATTTATCAGTTCTGCAGACACCCATATTCACATTGACTTATGCAACTCACATTTTTGCATATTTTTTTTTTTGCAACTTTATTAATACAGCTGAATACAAGAGCAATGTCTCACCAGGGGAATAAAACCTGTAACTTGCTGACTGATTTTAATGACTGATTTTAATGTGAGCATTTATTTTTGAACTGAGCTTCCTTTACCCTTTTTCATTTTCACAGTCAGAATAAAAGTAAAACTGGACCTTCAAAAAGATCTTGATTTTCACCACCGCGCACATATTATATTTTTGAACACACATCCAAGTTGTACCAAACAATTAAAATTATCATCACAATATATGTAGCAGTTACACTAAGTAAACATACTTTAGAAGAGACAGTTTGTATTTGGTTCATTAGCATATACAGACATATATTTTTTAAAGAGGCATTTTAGAAGACATTTTTTTTTTTTTACAAATCTGTGCTTTCTTAATTTGGTTTAAAAGGCTGATTTCCTTAATAGTGAGAGTTGATAATGCAGCTGGTATTTTTATAAAGCTGAGTTTCTTCTCTTTTTAACAGTAGGTGAAAGTCAATATGTGCCTTGGGATCTGATTACGAAAGTGTGAGATTATGTTCACAACACTGATCTTGTTTGTCTGTCGTTATAATTATTAAATTGAATGTAATATGGTCATTTTGTACAGCTCCTACACAGTCACTGGGTTCAGTCTGTCTCCCTTTCTCAGTGAGCACAGCATTGTTAGCCAAACAAAATGAGTATCAGGACATCCTCTTCAGATGCGAGTACAGTTATGAGTATAGCAATGTCGGCGCGCCCCTACTGACAGCTCCACAATTCCCTGTTCATTCAAATAATATCACTATCAATTGCATTGTCACAGTCCAGGAAAACATCTTGTCTCATGGACCGTGTGTTTTAGTATTGGCCTCAAAACGGACAACTGTCTAGAACTCCTAAAGACTTAGACTACTACTCAATGTCTCCAAACTTTTTTGGGAATTGCTCACAGACGGTCATCAATCATCCACGCTCACCGTTTGAGCGGTAAAGACTTATTTCCAAATCTAAGGTGCTTTGTACGTACAGCCCTTCATCGGTTATTTATTAATTTACAGAGAAAGGAGTGAAAGATACAGACAGTCCGAGACAGTCATTTTACGTACACGCCACCAAGCAATTACACAGGAACAAGAAGGCTTTCATTTTAAGCATACATTTGAATTCCAAAGGCCAATAAGCAACGTGTTAGAAATGTTTAATCAGGGCCCAATATTCTTATACCTGACTGATTACAGCATGCCTACCAACCTACCTACTTATCTTCAAATACCGCGAAAAAAACATTCCAGCAAAAAATAAATATTTCTATCCAAAACAGTATAATGCGTGCCAATGCTCTGTGCCAAGTCACAGTGCCATGTAATTACAATTCAGTGTTTTCCACAGAGAAAGTGGTAAAGATGAGTCAGTAGAATAGTTGACGAGGGGAAATATATAAATTATCGAAATGTGGAAACAAAAGGGGACTCATGACCAGCAGGTTTTAAATGTATTTTGTCATGCTGCACCCACAATTTCCTCATAATGCCATATTCATTTAAACAAACACATATACGAAGCACGTTTGGCAAATACTGGATTATAATTTATTCCAGACTGCTCCGTACTCTGTGTTCCCTTTTTGTGTCACACAACATAAAAACGAATTCACATACAGCCTCAGAATTTGAAAGACAATCACTGGAGAATCCTTTAGTCAATTTAAAAAAGTACAATAAAGCTCCATAGCTTTGTTGGTTTTGGGTGCTTTACTGGAGGTAGAATGTATTAAATTTACAAACAAATCTCCATACTGTATAAATCTACAGATACTATGATAAAGCAAACTCAATGCTTCCCTCAGTGAAAATCAATGAAAGACAGCACATTGTGCTGACTGTGAACTGAAACCAATTTGCTTGGTTCAGTTGAAGTAAAGGAGCTTTCACATTCCAAAGCAACACTGAGGGACAGACCGCTAGTCATTAGGAAACACACAATATTGCTCAAAATACTATTCATGTGATGCAGAAACCATATGAAAAGTAAAATGGTTGATTGAGTTTGGTTAAATTGAGGCTTTCATTGACACCTGGGATGGAAAATTGAAGTTTTATTTCACTTCTGATTCCCACACACAATTGCTAAAATCTAAATGTTCTAGTAGGTTTATCTCTTGGAATAATTTATATCTCAGAAATAATAATAATAATAATAATAATAATACTAATAATAATCTCAATCATCATCATTGATAGTTATGGTCATTCGTTACTGCAAAATGCATCTACCAGTTAATGGCCTTAAGACTGTTTATGGACAGTTCAAAAGCTAAAAAAGTTTATAACCTATAAAACTTTAAATATGTGACTGCCTCAGGGATTGTAACTTAATTTGGGGATTCACGTTTACATTTTCAGGTTTATTTTTAATTATTCAGCTTCAACACAACAACTGATGTCTCTCTGTCAGCTGGTAACAAAAATTCTTGCTTACTGTACTATAACTAACGACAGTTCATCAACATTTTACCTACCCCTTTTCCATCTCCTCTTACATGTACCCATCATTTGCTGGCTAACATTCTGGTTAACAACAGGACATCAAAACTCCGACTAAAGAAAATAACAGAGACACCAGGCATCGCGGCACTTTACTATGAACTAAATTTGGGTTAAAAATGAGTCGACAAATGTCTTTTACACCGAAATATATAAGTATATAAATACTGGTTGCCCATCTGTTTACGCAATGTGAGATGTAAAATAACAGTTTAATGTGTGTGTTTCAAAGCATCATGGGATATTTACAAGATGGTGGAAGAGGTCAAATAGTCGTTCCTCAAATTACAGGTAAAATTATTTCATGTGTCAAAGAGAACAGAGTCAATAGAATGATGGCATACACCAAACAAGAAAAACTGCTTGAGAAAAGAGGATCTATAGAATGATGCCCTCAAACATGACAACACAACTGAATGAACGGCTTACTGTATATAACAACATATACAGGTTTCTTTGTAGGCTTTACAAATATGCCGGAATAAGTAAAACTCTGTCTTTGTTTCTGCAGTCTTATTTTGTTTTCCATTAGACACAGAGTATTTTTCTTTACCTTTTATTTTTAAATATGTATGGTAAGGCTACCATTTCGAAATTCCTTGCATCTAAAAGCAAGTCACAAAAATACATAACCTGATGTTATCAGCAGAAAACCTGGACTTCTGGGTAGTGGAAAAACAACGTTTTGATGAGTTATCTTTTACATTTTTCCCCACTTCTGGACAGGCTTATTTTTGGAGAAAGCCACCAGAAACCTACAACCCACAATGCATCTTAAACATGGTTGTGGATCTGTCATGGCCTTCAGTCTTCAGTCATCAAGTCTGGTTAAAGACCCCTGTAGAAGTTTCATGCCCCTCTCCCAGAAGGTCCCGCTGTGTTACCTCTGGGCCTGATAATTGAGGAGAAGAATAAAGTACTTTCTGTATTCTTCTGGTTTACTTCAGCCAGAAGAAGTAGAATAAAAATCTCGCTTTGATAGCCTTCCAAGCCATATTATGGTGCACACATTAGCTTGCTAAGTGATCAGCTAGCTAGTTATGGCAACATTAGTCGCGTTAATACTGAAATATTACTCAGACCATTGAAGATGTGAGCGTTGCATGATATTGGCAACACAATTTAACATATGATACAGTTTGAAATAGATTTGTATGTTGCATTAAGATTATCCCAGAATCCTCACATATTCAATGTATCCCTGCCACAGCCTGAAGAAAGTACAGGAACTTTATGATGAACATCATATTGTCCATCATGTTCAACGTGTTAATACTCATGGCACCACTTTTTCCTCTCGCGTCCTCCGTTTCACTCTCCCATCATTAACTTAAACAATCTTAACATAACTCAGGTGGGGCTGATTTACATTTATTTTATACATATTAAATGAAAACTGTTATTGTTAATCTGTGCATTTCATAAATCATTCCTCAGTTGTGTGCATGAATGTGGAACCGATGTGGCATGGAATGAGTTGTTATTGGCAGTATCTCCACATTGCGTAACATTCATTTAGCGGACGCTTTTATCCAAAGCGACTTACAGTTGATTACGCTAACCAAGGGCCAATCCCCCTGGGAGGAATGTGGGGTTAAGGGCCTTGCTCAGGGCCCCAACAGCAATGGTGTTCTTGCTGTGGCTGGACTGGAGCTTGAGCCACCAACCTTGGGGGTCCCAGTCATGTACCATAGACATTACACTACAGGCTGCCCCCATTTAATAAACCATTCCTCAATTGTGTGCTCGAATATGGAACCGATGTGGCATGGAATGAGTTGTCATTGGCAACACCTCCGCATGCTATCTGATGACGCTATAAAGAGAAACGTCTTATCGAAACTGCCTTTCATCAAGCCTAGCGCTGAGAATAAGCAGATCGAAATGCATTTGAGTTAGGGCATATTGTATGGACATAAAGATCAAAACGATATCCCTTTCCATGCAAGTGTCCACAAATAATAAATGTTACACCATAAAAGATGATGCAACGAGATGTTAAATGTTGCTTTCGATTCGTTTAGCACTGTAATCTTGTATAATATCCTATATGCATGAGTTGTTTCACGTCTTTATGCTTTTCTTATATATTTGTTATATCGGTCTATTATATTTATGTTTCATTTATCTGTTTATCGGTTATATTTAGTGGTGGCTAAATGCACATGGGATCGTTTTATTCTGATGGTTTTTCCACAGACAGCAGCATAAATTGTTTAGCCATTGTGTCAACAAAGACTCAACATAAAAAATACATGGGCAAACAAGGACAAGTATTAGAATAAACACATAAATATGGTAATGGTTTACCAGTTTGAGTGTCAAACTTGCTTCTGTTGTTAGCAAAGCCCCAAGTTTAATTAAAAACTCTTCATTTAGATGATGAATTCTTTTATATTTCAATGGAGAAACTGGGGAAACTAACAGAAATATTTCACAGACCAATAACTTGAATCATAACGACAAATGTTTGTATAGCTGTCTTTCATTATCTCATTTACTATCCTCTTCGAGAGCAACAAAACCTCTGCAAACCATTAAAACGTTTATAGTGACAATTAAACATTACCTGTATGTGGATACTGAAAAGATATTAAATGTCTTTAGGTAAATCAACATGGACTTTTTAAAATTCACTTTGGAAACTGCTTATGTAGCCAAGATCAAGACCACGCACATCATCGGTCAAATTGTTACCCATGCAATTTGATGAAAACAGGCATCACAGGAGATAAACAACCATGTTATAATATGTAGAAATACTGAGAGAAGTTAAGGTTTCAGTTTCTTAATCTATCAGCCAGAACCTTTTACTGCAAGCTCAAAACAAACTGTTGCCACAAATGTTGTGATAATCACACCTTCCCACCAGCACTCCCCTTGACTCCTGTCCAACCAACAGGCCAAACTCAACAGCCTGAAATGAACTAACAACTTTCTTCTAACACATGCACCACCTACCGTGCCACTTAAAAAATGCTCAGCCAACCTCAAAGATAAGGATTTTGCTATGTTTCCATATCCTTAGACCTGTAAGATAAAACTGACAACATGTACTCTGAAACTTGTGCCATCGAACAAATGAATACGACTTCAGACGTAGAGGTGGTAGTTACAAAGTGGAAAACGTTAGCTTCAAGATGTGAATATTCGATTTACCCTTACACAGCACTGCAAAGAAGTATGTTTGAAATGGAGGCTGGGGAGCTTCACTGGTAAGCGAAATTTGGCTGCCAACTCTGATTCCATTATACAGTCCATTACGGGTTCTGCGTGTTTCAGCTTTGAGATGGGGGACAACGCTGATCATCAAAGAATCCGAAAAGTGACATTTCATGCGTATGGTGACTATTTCCAAGTACTCTCTTTTCCCTCATAAATAACAGACTAAAGGCGACTTAACTTTTCCATGTGGTCAATGAGCTTCTCTCGCACGATATAGCCATCTTCACCATTGACTTTAAACGCCAGCTCGGGCCAAGCACGCAAACGTATTTTGTGAATTAACTTATAAAGATGATCATAATAACTTATGAAAGAGTGATGTCATACAGTGAACCATTTATAGAGGGTATATCCACCCCACTGAGGAGGGGTGGGGGGTGAAGGGGCAAATGATGAATTAGTGGAGATGCAATATGGAACAAAACCGCTATTTCAGGGTTCATCCGCTCTGCGGTTTCCACCCATTTGGTAATCCGTATAAAATGCTTTGAACGCTCTGACTGGATTCACAGTCCCCAGTGGGTCTAGTTCCCAGATCTATGAATTTTAAGGAGAATCCGTTATTTACGAGGCTTGAGCAGAACGGTTCACCAATAAGTCCATTAAGCCATAGTACATATTGCAAGAATCATGTCACTTAAAAAAAAAAACAATTGATAATTATTCATACACAGCACTCTATTACCGACATTATAAAGTAGCTTAAGTCAACAGACCATATATCAACTGGCGGGCACCGGCAGAGATATTTTCTTCCTGTTGATGAATGATCTGTTGACTTTTTTCTGATGTCGGTCCTGCACAGAAAGGCTTAGCAGGGCTCGCTTTAGCCAGCGGTCTGATAAAAACTCTCCAAGAGGCATTCTGCGGCTCACAAAAAAACCCCGATTGAGGCTCAGTCATCAGGAATAAGATGGCGGCCCTGTCCTCAGACCGTATCCATGGTTACTATCGACCTACCCCGCGACCGCTGCTGCCGACTGGTGCTTTAGACGGAGATAGATAAGGTCACGTCCGTGAAGGAGCACCCCCCTTCATGACTGGATGAACTCTAGAGAGAGTCGCATACAGCCTGTTATTAAAGATGCCGGCGATATCGACGCACTGTGATATGTTACAAAGCAAACATTCCTTAACAGCAAGAAATTCCACTGAAGTCTAAATAAAAGTACCCACTTATCAAAGGGATAAAAAACTGTATAACGTTCACATTCTTTTTAGATGAAAATGGCTCCAAAGTAGGCAAAGTTCATATTAATTAAATTTGACAGATACACTCTTAATCAGAGCAACTGACAGAGTTACACACTATACATGTAATCAGAGCAACTTGTGTTACATGTTCCACACTATACCCATACAGATGGGGGTATTTACTGAAGCAATTCAGGTAAAGAAGGTATGACACCAGAGCCTTCGCTAGGAAGCAAACCTGCAACCTCTCACATACAAGACCAGCTCCCTAACCACTGTAAAACGATACTGCCATGCGACAGGCACAGGGGACAGCCACAGTGCAAGGAACACCCACCAATTGGCTATTGATTACTGCAATTAAGACTCTAGCAATTAAGTACATTTGCATAAGGGAAGAACATACAGATGGGACAAAGCAGAGATGGGGCTAAAAACTCGCATCCACTTCAAGCCGGGCCCCTGTCCAGTCATTATGTGCTCAGAGTGTGCAGACTGACAATAAGCCAAAAAGGGGTCACAAAGGTCATCCAGCAAGTAAAGCCCCACTTTTCTCTGTTCCAGACAGGAAGTAACTTACACATAGATTGTGCACCTGGTTACTTGGAGTTCCATTTCTTAAGGATGATTCAAAAATTGACTTAAGAACAATATCATAGTCTCTGATTAACAACAATCAATTGCAGTTTCACAATTAATCAGAAAATAGCTCTTATTAGATAATGATATTTCAACAACAAAAAAAGACTCAGTGTTTGCATGTTAGTATCGTGTCTATTTGATTTATTTGGGTAAAACACTGATTAAGCTGTTAGAAGATGATGATCATTCTCTCAGCCAATAAACCTTTAGCTTGGGCTGTCTGCCTGTCGGCCTCCAGACACATGATCTAAATACCCCCAATCAATACGGGGAAATCCCTCATCTCGTGCTTTCGCAGCCAGTGTAGACTATTCCTAAATCCAACGGTGAAGCTGATATTTCCTCAGATGAATCCATCGATTTACATTTTCATGAAAAGAGCACTGTATATATTTGATATCAATCCAAAAGGTTGTTGTAAACACTTCTCTGTTGTGCAGTTGGCATGCTGGCATAACAACTAAAAGTGTGACAATTAGGATGCTGGTGCATGTAGGAAAACGTGGCTGTTTGTGTTCTGAACCTGAACAGGCACAAGACAGCCACTAAAATGCTCAATTTGCATTGTTCCCAACACATAATATCCCTTTTCTTCTGTTGAGATTATCAGATTATCACACTGTGAAAAAGGACACCTCACTTGCTTTTGGAATGGGCTATGAGCTTGAAGTTCCAACAGGGATAATCTATTTGGCTTTGAACTTACTTGGATGAAAAGAACAGTCATATCTCCTGGTTTGATACGGGAAATGGCAGAATCTCTTTATGAAAGACAGTTATTTATGTTTCGAGCTTTGTTGGTCCCTAAAATCGTTCATTTTCCATGGTCTATATATTGCAGTGCCAAATAAAGGAGTCTATTTAAAGGGATATATCAAGCATTTCATGATTAATGTGAGTTAGTGTGATAATTCAGACGGCCTAAGCATTACTTCATAGTAATAAGTGGATACATACGCAGCGCTAAATCCATTTTAAAATGAATGCTTTCTGTCTCCTACTGTCTACAAAGATTTTTGAGCTGATTCCAATGAGACGGTGCACTGGCAGGGGGCTTAGCTACTACTGGCAGAGGGTGGAGCAAGCCAAGAGAAGTTCTCCCCAATCACTAACATCCCTACTAAACTGACAAAATTACTGACCATTACATGGATACATTTTTACAGTAGTTTTATATCTTCAAAAAAGGCTTTTAATTTGTCATCTCTCTGGTCTGAGTCTCCACATTTACCACTGCAAGGTTCGACTAAGTGAGTACAGAATCTCCTTAGAGCCCCAAAAGAAGCAACAAACATTCTCCAGAAGCACTTGCATTTTATTATACATCCTGGTCAAATCAAAACCAGAGAACCAAGGCCAAGTTCACTGACACGGCAGTACGTGATTGGACCAAACTCAGGACTGCTCTTGTCCTCATTGGTGACAGTGTCTGGTTTTGTCACTGCCTTGACTTTCAATGACTTAATTATTAAATTATGTAAATGAAACCATGATTACAAGATTAAACTGCCAACTTCCAAGTTTAATTTGAGGGTGTTTACAACCCCTCCCACCCCCCCACCCCACACACTTTAGGTCACAATACTATATTGGTGTCTCTCAACTTGAGGACCAAATAGGTTTCAGTATGGGTACAGCAGCCCATCATGGGGCTTAGGTGCATTGAAATCAACTGATGCTAATCAACATTACATTGGTAAAAAGCAAGGATGTTATCTTTGTGAGTTCAGAAAAAAAAAAAAAAGACTTGGTAGACCATCGAAGACCAGCGTAGTGGATAACAGAAGAATACTTTGAATAGTGAATAAACCCCTCTAAACCTGTTGAGCAGATCAGGAACGCACTCAAGAACATAGGCGTAATTGTTTTAAGACTAACATCAAGACAAGACTAAACCAGCATAACCACAGAGAATCCACCACGAGGTGCTAACCCTTGGTAGGCGTCAAGATAAGAGCAGGCAGTTTAAAGTTTGCAAAACAGTGCGCTAAAAAAAAATGGGGGTGCCATTTAACTATGTGTTATGGACAGATGAGACAAAGATCAACCTGTATCAGGGTGATGGAGAGGGGGAAGTGTGGAGAAAAGCTTACCACCTTATCAGTCAGTCGTGGTGGAAATGATGTTTAATGTTTGATTGCAAACGATCTCAAAGGAAATGGGCGTAAGGAGGGCTTCAGTTCTTACAGGCTTCATCTGATATGGTAAAAAGGTTCAAATCAAAGCTGAAAGCGGGCAAAATATTGCAACATCAACCATTGTTTCACTTCGAATCCAATGTCCTGGAAAACACGACAAACATGCAACAAAAATGCATAACGGTCAAAATGCCTATGTCTAAGTTAAAGGATAAACGTTGACAGAATCCAAGGTAATGTCTGAAGTACCTTGCAGATACTTAACTATTCGCAGTCAGCACTACTTGGCACCACTTAACCCCTTTCGATTCGCTGTGCCACTTCCTTTTTCTGGAGATCGCGAAGCCGCAGTGTCACATGTGGAAAGCGAGAAGTGGATCAGGCTTTTGACAGCTCTGCCGTGTGGGCAGGCTCTCTCACAGGAGGTGCCATGTGGGAGGGGGAGGGGGGAAGGGGGTCCATCTCAGCTGCCTGCGGTCGTGAGGGACCTTATAGCTCCGCGCGACGAGCCCGTCTTTAGTTTCTTCAGAGCCGTCTTATTAAAATGCGTGAGCTCTGGTGCTCATCAAGGTAGCGAGAAGTTAACAACACATATATAAATGTATGCTGTTCTAATGCACAACGTGCAAATGGAAACAACTTCTCCTCTTATAGAACTTTGTTGAGTACCATGAAAAATGTGTGTTGAGGCTGTAAAAATGTTACCACAGCAGGTTTCCTAAGTGTTCCATTTGGTTGACAGGGCAGTCAGATCATGTAATACTGTCACTGAGCGTATATTTATACTGTGATAAACCAGTTTATTTGGTATGCTTGCCTTTGACCAATCATGGCTGTTCTGAGAGCATCAGGTGACCAGCTCACTACAAGATAGGTGCACCTAATAAATGGGAAGTCAGTACAGTCCTGCTCCCAGGGGAGCGGTAGTTTCCTACAATTAGACTGTATGTTTATACAGCATTGTATTGGTTTATTGCTAGCTTTATGCTAATTCACTAGGTTGTGGCCTGTTCAGCATCAATGCTGTTTTTCTTGTTGCATTAGAAGAATCCTTCCAGGATGGTCTTGTAAATTTCCCTGGATAAGACTGTCTGCCAAATAAATAAACACATAAAATTAAAGGATGACGAAACTAATTCTGTCCTCAATTCAAATATCTAGATAAATAAATCAATCTCCTACTCGCTAGACATCATGGGAAAAGTCTAAGAAAATATGTAAAATTTGCTTCTCAGTGTTTGTTGAGACGGATTAAATGATTTTTGAAAGGTTAAAAAAATGTCTGGCTGTTTTTACGCCAGTTCTAGAAAAGGAAACGCATCATTAGTCTCAGAGTTTTGGGAGAGTATCGCATGTATTGGAGTCTGAGGTTCAAGCTGGATACTCACACACATAAACAGATATGAATCTGACTTATCAGACTGATAAGAATATTCTGGAAGTGACAAACCTGTTCTCATGCCAGACCACCTCCACAGTGTGGTCTTAGACCAGAGGTTTAGTTTAGCGATATTCCATGAAGGCACTGCATTTTGCTAACAACATTTCTATAAATTCTAATTCAAGTTAATTTTCTGGATATTTTTGAAATTCAGCTGCAATTGTATACAGGGTCCCTGGCTTGGACAACACAATGTAATTATTTTACATTTTTAGACACTAATCAAACACATACTCTAAGGACAACAAAATGAAGCCTAGTAAAGTATCTGGAAAAGGGTTCCTGTTCAGGAAAAGTCGGTGTGAAAAAACATTTTTATTTATGGACTTTATAAAGAATAAGTAAATGAATAAACGATTTAACTTACGGAACCAGATATACACATACGGAGAATCCAGTCTCCAGATAAGTGAGGTATTAATAAATTATTACATGATTTTTAAAAATATTTAATATGGGTTTCATGACAACAAAAATAGATATTGTGATTTCCAGAACCCAATTTTGGTGCTGTTTATTTTATCTTAAAACACTATATGAAATCTAAACAAGCAAAACTGGATGGTATTCTGACCTACTATTCAACTATTCAGGTTGCCAAATTAAACATCTGGCAACCCTTTTTCAGGAGAATGAACCTTCAGACAACATGATGAATGCGTTTGGAAGGGGTTTATTATGATGTAGCAAGTTGTATATTGGTATGGACGTTGATCTTGGGCTTGGAGTCCAGGGGGGCAGCGTCATGCCTCATCATTTTTTAGGATGAAGTGATCCCCCACTTGACTGTGAGAAGAGAGGATAAAAAAACAGAATAAAGGGAAGTAGACTTGAAGCTGGAGATGGGGAGGGGGAGGGATGCCGGAAACAGAGAGCATGATGGGACAGAAGGTACGTGGAAATGTAATACCTGTGTAGATAACAGGATTGGATGGATACTGGTGTTTGAGTGAAGGGTTGTCTGAAGGTTACCTCTCCCAAAATCTGTTTTAACAAAGTCCGATATAACTGTGCATTTACTCTTAAGTAAAAAAGGTTCTACAGGGGTTCCTTGCTTGTATTCATAGGAATGCCTTTTGTGATGGTATATAGAACCATTTGGTACGTAATACAGGACCATTAATGGTTTTATAGAATGAAATGGTTCATTAGTAGGTCTGTTAAATACCACAAAAGGTTCCTCTATGATTGCAAGCAAGACAAAACATTTGTTGCTATTTAGCCTTTTTTTATGGGTATGTCATCCTGACCATTCTTCAATATGGGTACAAACTCATAAGATGCTAACTTGTTCTTATTTTCATGCAAAGATATTGGGATAGAAATGTGGCTTACTGGCTACAGTCACAGATGCAGGATTTTGATGTAGCAGAAGGAGCTAGTGAAGACATAAGGACTCCAGAATTAGCTAGGTATGTGTCACATGATTTGGGCTCCGCTAAGCTTCCTTCTGGATACAGCCTGTCAACTGTCTGCATGATTCATGTGTGTCTTCTCCAATATGCACATACATTTTGTTTCATTCAGTCCCCCGGCAATCTGAGCATCTCAGGGAGGAAAGGAGAGAAAGCATGACAGAAAAAAAAATAAAAACAAAGTACAGACAGTATCTAAAGTCTGGGGTTTTTTTAAAGAATGATTCATGGTAGTGAATGAGATGAAGAAATGACTAAGAACCATATAGCTTTAGGTGGAACTCACAATGATGAAACTGACAGTAAACAAAACCTCAAAGCACCTTTGCAATTTAGCTTCTCATCCACATGCAGAGATGTAATCGTCTTAGTTACAGGGAAGATGGCTATTACTGTTACCACAACCAGCTGAGAGACAACCTGTAAACAGTCCCATGCCTGTAGGACTGAAACTGGAACCTAAGTATGAATGATGCTTGCCGTTTAATGGCTGATTAGCTTTCCATTAACATTAGCTAATGGGGCTGGAAGCCGAACATCCCTCCATATATATATGAGGTACGTCAAATGCAGAATACATATAAATTCATTGCCCATTAACTAGCAAGCAAAGTAGACATACTGGAGAAATACTTAGTAATCAGTCAAACTTACTGCCCCTTCGACAAAGTTTTTTCTCACAAAACACAGTCATTATAGTATGTGATAACAAGACACCTACGGGAGTCGAAAGTATACATACAAAATAAAATGTACCCCTACTTCAATAGTAGCTAAACAAAGACCATGTGCCAACTGGGTTAGTGTCCGACTTGAATCTTTACTAATAGTACTGAGTGAGATAAAGGTTAAAGAGGCCAATCAATTCTGTCAAGCAAACTGCAAAGCAAACAGACACGACTTCCTTAGTGTTAGGTAAAGAAGGATGTGTAGTGAAGGGGGATGACAAACAGTGTTCAGAAAAAGAAACAAAATTCTTGACCGCGATCCATTTGCAATAAAATATGTTATCTAGGCATGGATTTGCGGCAAGTCCCTGGACTTGGATCTTCCCCTGTCCCCGAGGCTTGTCTGAAATTGGACTGAAGTACTGTACTGAAGGCAAATCCAACATAGCTACAGAGTACATGACTGTGGATTTTATATAAGATCGCGAATGCCACTCTCCTAATCCGTCTCGTCGCCCTTATTTACTCAACTCGCTACGGTTTTATCTTCACGTTTATAGTCCGATGAACTTTGTTACTTATGTCCTATCACAATAATACTGGCCACGGTGTGAGATGACATCTAATCCTTATGAAAATACAACCTGTAATGTAACATCATTTCAAAAGTGACAGTCCTGCCTTACTGATGGTATGTCTTACTCTTTACGACGATGTACTGTAGTGGTTGACAAATGTCCATTGGAGCGAATGCATTTTCCGATACATTTTCAATGACCTGTCCGGTATTGCAAACCTAGTCTAGTTATACTGTGAAATGCAAACATTTTTAGCACATGTCAAAACAACCGCATTCACACTGTACCTGGTGTCGTGCTTGTAACTAGTGCAGTGTTTAATTTAACTTGCGAGGATGTTTAAAGTCTATAATATATTGCAAGTTATTGTTTCACCCTCTCTTGCAAACAAACTAAACCCCTCTCACGATCTGCCGTCTGGAAACGACTACTGTACTTCATCTCATTGTAAGAATCCACAAGGACCAACATCATTTTAGGACACCAAGCAACATAAACAATAAGACAAGCTACTGGTGTTTGTATTCTCAATAATACCACAGGCTAAACACTTTATTCTAATTGGTTAAGATTGTGTTCGTTATTTTTCCAATAACCTCAATGAAGAAATATGAAACATGGCTCTAAAAATTGCCACCAGCAAAACTGCGTATCAGTTAATACCAAAGCCATTCAACATTATATTAAAATTAACATTGCATTTAAATCTTACAAAATGGCAATGAAAAAACAAATTGAAATGAACAACATGTACTGTGACAATTGAATTATATTCGAGAGTTGAATGGTTTCTTTTGTATATAACCATGATATGAGCGGAACAAACTACCTTCTCTTTGCCTTTCTGTGAAAGAGTTGTTGCAATGTCTCCCCAAATCAGCACAGTGAAATAACTGAAGGGGGGCGATGGAAGAATGGGCTCTCAAAAAAACCATAGGCCACTTGGTATGGGCACCATTTTTTATTTTCATTGGAATGCTACTCCTCGACAACTTTTAACTTGATTTGCAAAAAAGAACATTGGTAGCTCACATGACATGCTTACAGTGTTGTTGGTACGAATTCAGCAGAAAATTGTCGTCATGAAAAATGTGTTAGATCAGAATGAAACTTTGTACAGCAAAGGTAGTCTATGGGTTCATGGGCTGATTCGTCAAAATGGTTGTAGAACAACAAACAGTTTTGCTAACGCTAAATCAGATTACTGACACCTTTATATTTTATTAAGTAATTGACCTGCCCTTACGTGAACTGATGTCCAGCTGGCAAGTTAATATGCAGCTGTACTATTTTAGATTTGCATGAGAGTTTCTACGTCCCTTTCACCCCAAACCGTGGCTCTAAATTCCGCTTCAGACAGCGAAAGAGTGTGGTGCCTTAAGATAAAATGACAGCCATTTAAAAACATTATGTGCGCCTATATTTGACACACGCACCCATTGATAGCCTACAGTTAAAACTTTTAATGAACAGTGAACATCAAAATCTATACCTTACAAATGTAAATCAGAAAACTGTATTATTTATCATATATTTTACCTGACAAATGACCAATAGGCTAAATTAGCTATTTATAATAAATATACTTAAAGGTGAACACAACGACCGTGAAAATGAAAACCTTTCAAGAAAAAACATGATCTGAAGTAGCGTCTGTTTTTTTTTTTCGTCCACTTTGCGATATGTGGATCTATGAACAGTCTTTGTCCTACTAATCAACGGAATATATGAATAGTTGGCACTGACATTCACATATTTGAACAAATGAATTTTCATTTCATTCTAATCAACCTGATATTGTTATTTGTTACCTTTCAAAAGAATAATAGATTAAATACCGAGATATAATTTCACAGTAGCCTATTTAAACACGTCGTTCAATGGAAAAAAGTTTCACCGCTCCTAAAGGATCGGTCTCTGAATTAGTTGCAGCCAAATCACACACAAGCTAAGATATTGCCCCGAAGTTCTCCCAATCCGGCATTAACTTTCCTCACCTGTGGGCTCCGTGCCTCGCTTCTGGTGCTTCGGAACTGTGCTGAGCTGCTACGGTCTCTCATATTCCCTCTGAATCTTGCAGTAGACCAAAACCATCCGTAAATTGAACGAAAGTGCGCTGAGACAGTCGATATGAGCGGCCATGGTACCAAAGACAGGTTGCAAGTGAAATGACTGGTCTGTTTGACTTGAGTAGGAATTGTAGCTTGCGTCTGTGTGGTGAAGGGGACCACCAATACGCCTGAGAAAAAAAAGGAATCGACAGCGCCGCTCTGCGGCGAAAAGGAGACAGTCGATTAAATCGAGTTCATCAGCAGGGCTGGACAAAATAGATTATGAAGATTTGTATAAATATCACTATTTTCCAATGAAAACTGAAAAAATAATATGATGAATTTTGTATTAAACATAAAGACCAATGCTTGCAGATGTTGTCATACGTCCTCTACCTCTATGATATTTTTTGTAACTCATTCTAAAAAAATAGTGTATAGCTATGAACTGTAGTAAAGATGATGCGGAAGGAAAATGCATTTTTCAATCATTGCACTTCATCAGTTTACGCAAGTATAATGAAACATGACACAATGCATTACTCGTTTTTAGCGGAAAAGAACACTCGTTTCGTACAATCTCAGGTAACTGTGGCTGACAGAAATTTGGAGCACATTGATCAGCAACGGTAAGATTTGGCATTATGGAGGCTGAATACAGCCAGATGAACTGGTTTTTGAATGGACACCTGGCAAAACACAAAAAGTGGACGCCGGTCGATGACTGTTGAGGATAAATGCAGGGCAAATAGGTAACACGCTGCTGTGCTCGACTATCAGGAAAAAGGGTGAATAATGTGTGAAAAGGGACGGATGACTGATAGCATATGGATACGCTGTTTTAAAGATAACACCACATCCTGTAGCAACAAGTTTTGGGCGCAGTGTTTGTGATTTGAAGTAAATTATTTAATCGTCAATTACGCACAAGCAACGATTCAACAGGCTATTAATCTACACAAAGCATATTATAAGATAACATACTTTTATTTGTATAGATTGTATATAGTCTAGATGAATTAAATGAACTGGAAGGAAGAGAACACTTGATATCGCTGCTGAAACGTGTAAAGTAGGTTGCAGTAGCTTCACATTTGACACATTACCAGAAAAACGTAAACTTTACCTGGTAGTACACGTGGAAGAAATGTAATTAATTTATTAAAGAAATATTTGTTCTACAGCATAACTTGCCACAAGGTACACACTGATTAACAAATCAACGACGATGTTTCAAATGGTCACTCGTGTCAAATACACACTAGATTAACAAAATGATGTTAGCTGATACTTGTAGTACGTGTACGAGTTTTGATAAGCTTTAGCGTTTACTGTCCTGACTGGTAACAGTGTGCGGTTTAGTTATTTCAAAAGCACTGCAACTTAGCTGAGAGCTCTTGCCAACTCCTAATGAAAACGCATAACCATAGATTTCTTTAGATAGCAGTTTAGTGTTGACAATTTCTCATAACTGTACAATAAAACAGTTTTAGAATTCACAGGACAGGAAACTCTGCCCCTGTCCCGCACAATACCCTGGGAAGGTATTGATAAGCTAGATAGGACGGGGAAAACTTTGGCCTTCCTTTTGCTTGTGATTAGTGTTGTTTTAAGTGGACAATAGCAAGCAAGTTTTAAATACATTCTGCCAAATAAATCACCTTTTATAAATAGCAATACATTAGCTTGTATACTTACTTTGTATCCATCGGTTTCAGACAGCACAAAGGGTGTAATTGTACCACAACACGAAATGATAGCCACGACAAAATACATTTGCTAATACGTGTTTCAAGCGGATTCTGCATTACTCAAATCAGCATCGTTTAGAGACTCACCGGTGTCTCATTATTAATTAAGCATTATTTAAGGCATTAATTATGAAGTAATTGTCCATTGGGCGAATATGAGCTGCTCAAGGTACATTAACAATGAAAATAGCTTAATTTAGATTCTATAAAAACCCTCAGATTCATAGTAAAGCTTATTGCATTTCCGCATTCCGTCTTTTCTACTCAAAGTTCAATCAAGAGTTTGATAATAACAATCAAAAAGCATGGGGACATGAATTGCATCTTATTCTAGGGATCACAATTCTTGAAAGGATCTCTCAACGGTTTTGCTGTAGTTGGTAATTAGAGAGATATCTTTCAATGAGCAAGATATAAGTAAAAAAAAAAAACAGTTCAGACTCAACTTTCACCTGATATATTCTGATATATTGTATGGTCAATATTCAAGATATGTGAAACCTTTTATAAAAACGTTTCAGATCAAATACACTAAAAATTATATGTTTGTGTAATTTCCAAGGTTTTTACCTGTTGTGAACAATGGGAACAATAAAGCTCACTTGATTGATGGACTCCAAAATATAAGGAGAGGTACCATAAAAATGTGGCTAGTTATGTCTCAATTGTTCATGCCTACCAATCAACTATTGTGCTTCATGGGACCACCCAATTATCATTATATCTTTGATTGGTGGAAAATGAGTTGTTTTTGTTTTGTCCCCCCCCCCCTCCCCACCCCCACCTTTTTCCTTTTTTTAATCACTTAATCTGAACTTTTTGTTTAACACCAATGACTAAAAACCTCCCATACAGCAAATGAAGCAGCCATGCACGTGACTCCTCCAATTTACGTGAGAAGTAGCCGTTGCTATTTTCACACAGGAGAAACAGCAAAGGCCAAAGAATGAGAAACATATATCTAAGCCTGTCTTCTTGGGCAGTCAAAATTGCCTATGCCGTCAGACAATAGCAAAGTCAAGCATTTTCAGTTAATGAACTTGCAGGGGGCCATCTGGCCAGTAGAGGGTGGCAGAGAGCAATGAGACTAATTGATTTAACTGGTTCAATCCTATTTATCCATCTATATCCTGCTTTTCCAAAGGGAGTACAGCCTCGCCCCGATTTACGACCTATGCGACTTACGACCATCCGTACATACGACACAAAAAATAAAAAAGATGAAATATGAACATAAGAATCTTAAATAAAAGGCAAGAAAAACTACAGAATCATATAAAATGTCAATTAATAATGCTGGTAAATAAAAAAACCAAATAATCATGACAGAAACTGAGTAGGATAAAAGAATGCTGTACAGGTATACGACTTCTACATGCCATGCTAACATTCGTCCGACTTACGTCCATTTCGAGATAATACCGGTCGGTCAAAACGGAACTCGGACGTATGATATTGATGTGGAAGGAACTTAAAGTGGATGAAAGCAATATGTACAATATTATATCAAAATGAAGTGATGAAGGTGGCAAAAGATTAATTTATTTTTTTGATTTATTAACAAAACTCCCAGGACAGATATCAGTATTTCAGTACAGTGTTACAGTCATATGTTGCGATTTATCCTTTGCTTAAAAATCTTGCAAATGTTACATGAATTAGGGGAAACCATTGGCAGTACCTATGCTGCAGCTTAAAAAAAGAAAGACTGCAGAACAGAAGCCTTTCTGACTGGCCTCTAGTAAATCACTCTTTATATAGCAAAGCACCTTCTGATCCAGCCATCGCAGTGCCAGTATTAGCAAGGGGCACCGTAAGGGGGTGCTCACTGCATACTGAATCAGACAGGAAGATTTTGACAGCTGGCAGGGTTTAGCCCATCTCTTCAGCTACAGCGGCCCCTCCAGCTGATTGGCTGTCTGAAGCCTGTCCGTAAAATGGAGGGGAAGTCATGAAAAACTTGGGGTTACAGTGTACACAGTGTGTATGTGAAGGACTTGGCTATTTTCCATTCAAAACCTTTTTGTTGAGATAAGTGTTTGCAGTAAATTGCATGCATGCTCAAAGTTGTACTTGTAGAGATATATTGTGTGCATTGATTTGTTAGTGAAATAATGCAAGTAAATGTAAGGTATACAGTAAATGAAAATGACAGAATAGAAATTGAAATGTAACATTTTGCAAGTGAAAGAATATGTGAGTGCTGTTTAATTAGTGTTCTGAAATATGATGCTATCATCAGAGGATACTGCATCAGAAGTACAGTAAAAGTGCACAAATCTTTCATAAATACAGTCAGTTATGCATTATGGAATATATATTAGGGATTTACATTTGTCCAGTTTGCAGCAGTTACAACCTTTTTAAAACAAACTTCAAGGAACAATATAAGTTTAGAAATGATAATTGTGTCGAAATAACCCAGATGGAAACTTGAAGAACATTAGGCCTAAGTACCATAGAATCTCGAAACCATAGAATCAAGAGAATAGCATTAACGAACAGTAATACTGTTCAATTTAATGGTGAAACGATTTACCATAGATACCATTAATCCATTCATCTTTTCAATACCTGACGACAAGGGGGCGGGACTTAAGCCTCCAGGAAGTAGTTTGTTGTGTATTTTTTTATATATCTGCTGCCATTGGACCGAGATAATCCGGTTAATGTTGTGTTAGGCTTTTCAAAATCTATGTTGTACAGTCCAGCGATTTATATCTTCGTGAATATATATTTGAACTGAGATTAAAAAAAAAAATAAAGCATCAATAGCAGACCGTAGATATCGCCCCTACCACACTGATAGCCATCTACTTTAGCTATAGGCTACAGTGTAGTGGAGAATATTTTTTTTTTATTAAAGCCTAGTATGTCTAAATTACCTGGAAGTTCTGGGATATCCCTGCTAAGTGATAAGTCGCTGGAGTTCTATCGTGATCCGGTGGCTTTTTGCCAGCGTCGCATCGAAAAGCATGGAAGTCGTATTTTTGAAGCCCGGCTACTCAACAAGTCAACATCTTTCGTATGCTCAGTACAGGGGATGAAGGAGCTGCTATGCGGTATGCCTCTACTACACTTCATCCGAAGCGTGCAGAACATGCTTTCTAAATCCTTTGTGCGCCCGTATTTTTCTTTGTGTGGAGGGACTGTTGGGGAAGGTGAAATTACGCCGTGACAAGGGGTGGTTATTATCTCTGGGGATAACTGTAATCTTATACCACGTTGAGGCTGGCTGTAAATAGACTTTGCAGAATAACTGTAATGACTTATCTCAGTCATTGTTTAGGCTGTTTATTATCTAACAATGGGTCTATTTGTAAATTGATGGCATATTCTGTTTTATGTATCACATTGTTTTAGTAATGTAAGTTACTAAATGGATGTTTCGTGCATAATCACCGGATCCAATGCTCGGACTCGGTTGTAGTATGGGACTGAGAAAGAGTTCAATAAAAACTGCTAATATCATAAGATGCGAGACTCGTGATTAGTTCCCTGCTGTAGTCTGACACATCCGTTTAAGGGAAGCAAATTCCATTCATACAAATGGATATTATGTTCTGGAATTTAGCTGTAGTTCAACAGTACGATTACAAGTTTAAAGGCATGCAATACCATGCCCTCTGGAATTATGTGAGTAATCCCTGAGAGTATTGCGTAAAGCCTATGAATGCAAGTTTGGCCATATACATGTACATTTTCGCACAATGACATTGGGTTACTTAACATACCTTGCTCCATACTGCAAAGCGTTTTTCACGACTCTTTGCTCAAATATTTAAATCTATTTATTCATCATAAATCTTCCTTGTCTGTATAGGTATCGGAGGTCTGTCCAAGCTTTTTATTTGTAAAAGAGGACATGAACAAATGTCATTCAATGACAAAGGCGGCTTTGCTAGCACTGTATTTACTGGTAAAAAAAAAAAAAAAAATCTATAAAACCTAAAGATGGACCCAATTCTAAAGTTCAGGTGCTAAAGAAAGTGCTTCACCAAGTCCCCTTAACTTTTCCTAAAGTGTTGCATTTCTTAATTGAATTCATGCACATTTTGAATTCAGACAAGCGTAAAGGTGTAGCTGATACTAAAATGAACATTAGCCATCCATTCTTTTACCCACCTTAAATAGGTAAAATGACATCTGAGTCAAAAGTGACAGCCTGTCACAAGATGTAACTGACAATTTGATTCACCTATCAAAGAGGATTGAAGGGGCATCTAATGGAACAAGAGTATCTAGTTAAAGACTACGAAGCCAAATGTCTTCAGAATAGCAAAAAGAGGAAAAACCAATGCCATGGCGAGCAACAGGGAGTCATTCCAGAGGCTATACATACATCCATACACGTAACAAGATAACATCACAAATTATCCTGCTTTCATTATAAACATACTAATAGGCTTGAGCAACTTTGCCATTTCACATGCTACATTATCAGACTCTAGGGAAAGAGGACATTTTAATAACTATTACAACCATTGACTGAATGCTTATTCTGCTTTAGTTAGCATTACTCTGTGGTAATGCACAAGTCGCTGTCAAAGGAACTAGGTACAGTTATTGATTTCCTAGCAACATAATTCAAAAAGTACAGAATGACATTGCAGCAGTTATTATTCTCTCTTGTGGTCTAAAGTGTAGTTCCTGCTCTGTTGTTGAACAAATTACATTTTAAATTAATCACATTCAGCTTTGTAATAGAAGCTGAATTGGACTGCACTGCAGACATTAATGAAAAGATTGGTTAAAATTTTCAAGGAATAAAACAGGGAAAAAAAAGGTGTATTTTCAGGGGCCACAGGGAAACATCACTAGAGGCTTCACTTTCTCCATTAATGTTCCCCCGTTGTTAGCGGTGCACCAGCAATTAGCCTGTTTTTCATTAAGAGAAAAGCTCTGTATTTTTGACACTGACTCGCCAATGGTGAAAATGTTTTTTTTGGACAGCAGGTTTTCATTAATCATACAGCAAATAGCATTTTGCAGTCGCTAGAAGTGATGCCGATTGATGGGGGTAACACTGGCATTCATCTGAATGTTCAGACAGTGCATCTAGTTACCATTTGTTTCATTAGCCAGAGTGCTAGCACAAGCACCGCGAAACCCTCTCTGTCAAATCTTTACTAACCTCAACCTGAATACAAAATGTTTTAGCTGACCCCATAATAAAGATAACATGTTAAGTATTAGTTTTTATTCTTACCTTGCCAAAAAAGTAATTTATGTTTCTTTTTAATTGCATATCTGCCTATTTTTCTGGATTCAGTTGTATAATCATTTCTGATTTTAGTTTGGACAATGCAAGAACAGGCCAAGCAAGGCCTTATATAAACGAGGAGTAGTTTGTTAGAGTTTGAAGTGGTCATGAACCGAGTTGCAGGTTAGATACCTGATTCATTCTGAGTTCGAGGAACAAAGGTTGTCCACAGTAAGTGTATTTTAAAGTAAAACCTTGCACATTTTATTCAAACCCCAGCATCTGAGGGCAGTGAGGAGGTTGATTTCATCTGTTTAAAAATTCAGTCCTGACAGTGTTTTATTTGAGCTGTATCTTTTATTGAACAGTTTGGCCTGACTGTGGCGCTTAGCTAAACTGACATGGAAGCAGGTCAATGGAAAATTTATAGTGCCATTCGACACCCAGCTGAAGGACACCATGCCCTGTGCTAAACTTGCATGTATGTTTCTGCGGAAGGTTCGACATTCTTATTAATCTCAGACAGAGCTTATCTACATATCTGTTAAGGTGAACGTGTTGGTTACTGAACTCTTGATTTTGTATTCTTGCATCACCTAATAAGCCCAAATTCTGTGTCTTTCTCTGTCTGTACAGAGAAATCATCAATCTTCCAGAAAGATCCAGCTGATGTCATGCATAACATGTATGGGGACAACATCGTGACAGCCAATGGTAAGTGCCAGCAGGTGTGTCTTTGTGACATCACATTGTGTTGTCATTAGAATGTTTTAAGTATGAATCACCATTTTATCCACAAAGACTTTATATCTGCCTTGAACAACTCAATGTACAAATACATAAATAATGAAGATGGTTCTCTAGTCTCCACAAAATAATCAATTTGAAACGTCAAGTTATTCATATATGCAAGATTTGTACTCTCTATATACGTAAAAAAAAAAAAAAAAAACAAACTCCGCGTACCCAATTATTGATTTCAAAACAAAGACTCTCAGCTCTGTAATCATTTTTAAGGCCGATGTTTCATCAAGATAATTGTTCATTTTACGACCTCATTTCCTGTTTCCTGATGCAGTTTTTCCTGGTCTGGTGAATGCAGTTATTGACACAGTAAATGATTTTCGCTATTTGTGTGACTGACGCACCTGTGATTCAGGCAGCAACCATTTAACCCTTTCCAAATCTGTAAGACCCGTCTTGTTTTTCCAAAAAACATTTTTTTAAATCACACACTGTAATATTGAAATGTTGATTTTTAAACATTTGTACAACAGAAAGGAAGTGGTAATTAGCATAAGCGTGTGGGGACTGTTTTTCAATTGCACTGTAGTGGATTTAAAATCTTAGTCATTTTAATCTTTTTTTATTGCCGTTATTTTGTTTACTCCATTTATGCACTACTGAGCGGTAATTTGATGTGTACTCGCACATGATTCTTATTAAATGAGTTTTGTCATTATGAAAAAGCAAGTAAGTGTACTTTTCCCTTGTTAATCTTCATTTAATCTAAGTACAAACAAAATCTAGATTATTCTTTATTCAAATATTTACATTTTCTTGACCTTGACTTTTCCGCACAACTAAGTTTAGTTACTCTGTATCCAAATTGCAGGGTAACTAAAGGTAGGGTATTCAGAGAAACTGGTATCGCTAAAAGTGCATTGCCCTCTGTTTGTGTGTTTTTACTTTGATAGCAGACATGTGTGTAGCAATTTCTCACTGACTAGTTGTTGGAGACTGTAACCAAACCTCTGTTGTGCACATGTCTGTCTCAACATTGCTGCTAATTAACATGAATATGATTAGTATGAAGTCTGTATTTGGATACCTTGTCAAATTGGCCCTCTACCATTGAGTTATTGTAATATTGAAAATATCTGTGTTATGCTGTCCAGAAGATACCATATTTTTATATCACTGCATACATATTTTGAATGGGATTGTTGGTTCTACTCATTTATAGTGGTCAAAGGTCAAATGCTTAAATCCTAGTTATACAGTAGTGTGGCCTTACCAGTCTGAAACTCTAGTGCAAAATAAGACCATGTGGCTTCAAAAGACACACTTTAACCATTCAATAAACCATCAGTCATTTACTCCTATTGGCAAATGACTGTCTTGTGTAGATTGGGGAGACAGCAATACAAGACAACCTAGCCACTGACCAGCAAAATTCTGCTATACCCAGACTACCAACCGTAACATCCTTTTTCAGGCATTCTGCAGACACTGTGTGGGGTTGTTAGTATTTGGCACATGAACATGCAGTAACAGAGCCAGAATAACACCACACCTCTATCTGATTCCCAAAAGCACCCGCTACTTTCTGATGCCAGAAATTCATTTAATCACTGCAGGACATGTGATTCGGTATGCTGTATGTACATTGTATAATTGTTTTCATGCCTGGACTGAAATCGTTTTTGTACGTTATTTGTTCATTTCTGGAATTTGTATGCACAGGTTTGAAAATACTTTGTGATTTAAGTATTTTCAACATTTGAAATGACTTGAAAATTATATTTAATTATTTCTGAACAATTATTTCTTGAAATTTATTCTCTAACAAATATTGTGACTATTTTCTTATAACTACTGTAAATGTTATTTAACAAATAACTTTCTAGTTTTTCCTTAAATAATAGTTACTTTTCACAAATAATATTTCAAACTGTATTTATGTAACTCTGTTGTTAATTGTTAAAGGGCCTTGGTAAATGTAAAGTAGTAAAACATTTAAAGTATGAATATACAAACATTTTTTTGTCCTAAAACTTGATGTAAGTCGATGTCAGAATGTGCATAGAGGATGGCCTTAGGAGAAACGCCCTTATTTTTGTGAATGACCAACCTAACTGCACAGGTTTCCTTAGTGTGCGTCTATATGATGCGTATGACATCAATTAGACCCTGGCGGTGCATGACAGGTCAGAAAAGCATTTATGTTGTGCTGAGTGCGTGTCAGAAGTCACTAATGGCAAATTTTGGTTCTGGGCATATTAGAGCCTTATGAAGCCTCACACTTCCTGTGTGAGATCATTTACTTTTATCAATCATAGAATAATTTAATACAGTGCAGAACTACCTCACTTGGAAAAACCCATCACATGTATTCTGATGTGCCACCACTAGAGGGGGATATTATACAGCCAACGTGGGTTTTGCTTCATAAATTGCCTCGTATCTCAGGACAACCCACTACTGAGCCATTTCTACAGTGAGATTTTGCAGGCCATCGTCATTGGACATGTACAGCTAGTAAAATAATGCAAGTTGTCCAATGAAATCCTTTGCCTCATTCACTATTTTAAATTTGCTTAAGGTTTTAAAAAAATTTCATTTCATACAGATAATTTTTGTTTGATACACATTTTGTGGTCCTTCCTTCTTTGTCATTTTAATCCAGTTTTCCTAAAGGCTACAATGTGAGACCAAACATTTGTCAGCTCTTGATTAGATTATCGTCTATCTCTTTTGAAGTCATGGCCCATTTCCTGTCAGGTGTAACTGTACACAGATCCAGGCTCTTACGCTTGCGTGTGTCTGCGTGGCTTTTTTTTTTTAGGGGAAGAGGCGTGCTTGCTCCGACTCTCGCTCACCCACCTCTTCACTGGAAAGTGCCTGCAGTCTTGCACAGACTACGTAAACAGGTAGAATCAGGAACATACTGTTCTCAACCTCTCCACAAACACTATAACCAGACCAATATCAGAAACACACAGTACTTATTGTACTTATTTTGCACTCTGCATCTCTGTACCGCTACACACTGCTTATACACTGACAATTGCAATTGTATATAACTTATTTTATCTATATCTTGCTTATTTTACTTTTTTAAAACTGTTTACTAGATATATATTGCCTAATTTTTTCCATGTATATAGCATATATATTATTATACTGATTTTTGTTACTTATGTTTGCCTTTTGCACAGTTATCAGAGTTGTTACAACCCCATTTTACTGCCGGTGTACATGTAAAATTATGCATGTGATGAATACATTTCTTGAATCTTGGATCTAACGCCAAAACGGGGGTGTCAAGACTAGCATATAAACAATTCACAATGAACGAAAGCTTCAATTACTGGTACTGTGAAGGGAATGTTTCATTCAACGCAGATGCCGGAATGCAGTAAGGCTTAGCTGTGTGGCACATATTCAGTGGAGATCTAAAAAACCATAAATCCATTGGAGATTCTTGTGCTCTGGATATTTTGGCTGGTACAGCCAGAAGCTTTGCTGTGTTCACTGTCAGTGTTTCTGGCAGTACTGTTATGCTGAGGTGCTTGATGGCTGTGATGTTGTTGTCTGGTTCACTCCTATTGAACCTCACTTGAAAATCCAGCTGAAGCACTGTTGTTAAGCTTACTGTTGAAATTGACCCAGACACAGGTGAGACCAAGTATACCCAGCAAAATGTCCAGTGTTCATTTAACACTAACAGTGTACATATGAGTCCAGCTGTTCTCATATGTACACTGTTAGTGTTAAATTAACACACATTTTACTGTGTAGTACTTTGAGTACAGTACAGAACAAGTGGTGAGTGAATGTTTTACAGTATGTTTCGTATGTAACAGTATTGCGTATTGTGCAATTTGAAACTGTTGTTTTTCCTCCACCCTTTGCAGTGTTTGTGAGCGCTGTCTGAAGGGACTATCTTCAGGGTGAGCACCTTGGGATTCCAGTATCCCAGCATGCACCTCACATCTGTCATCATATTATAATAGGGGGAATCCTCCTGTTAGGTAATAACAAGGTCTAACCCCCCTGGGAGTATCCCTGAATCAGGGTGGCATTATTTGTAATGAGTTACACGATTTGTTATGATTTCGTATGAGTTACATCACACAGGTTCTGTCTGTTTAGAAGTTTGTGCCCATAAATCCCATCAGAAAATTGTTAATTGATGGCCGAGGACGTTATCTTCATTAACTGTAAAGTTTAACGTTCCACACACTTTAGTTATATTTGATGCTAATATATTTATTACACAATGTATTGTAACATATATTTGATTGCCACATGGTACCAAAGATACAGTAAGGAAATATTCCTTCATAGTTTGATGACTATAATAAATACGAATGCGCTATGATCATTAATCAGCATTGTAGTGCATTGCACAGTTTTAGCCAGACAAGGTATGTTTAAAATGGTTAACTCTCATTCAGTTCAGAGGCGCAGTCCATTTACCCGCTGTTCAAACACCTGGGGACGGAGCTGGTGCTGGGGATGTTCTTGAACGTGCATGCCCAGGACACGCCCGAGCTGTTCAACGAGATCACGCAGCTCTGCACCCTGCACTGGCATGGTGAGCGCGATGAAATGGCACATAGCATACATGTGGTTCAAATGGTTCAGATGATTCATATGGTTCAAACGCTTCATGTGGATCAAATGGTTCATATGGTTCATTTAGTTCATATGGTTTATATATTTTGGATGCTTTAAATGGTGCAAATGGTTTGTATGATGCAATGTGTTTTCATATGTGTAGCTCATTTGGTTCGTGTGGTTCATATAATTCACTTGTTCAAATAGATAATATGATGTCATGAGACAGTCGGTACTGTATATGAGTAGCAGAATATGAAAAGACAGTGACATAACACAACAGGGTTCATTGTGAAAGGGTTTTGTCACTGCTCCTTAACTGTGATAAAGTAACAATTTACCCCAGGAATTGAGCAGCTCCTATATATTCCTGCTAAACTCAGCATGTGCTAATGAGCATCTAATGACAATTAGAGGTAATTACCTCAATACAGTGAATAATACAGTTCATTCATCTGTTCAACTGTTTTACATAAATATGCATACTACTTTGTCTGAAGTGTTTTTTTGACCATTTGTAAATGGCATCATACAAGATGTGGCTATCAAATAATGAGACTGGGCTTATGTAAGGCGAACCACATGGTAAACATTGACCAATGGGCTAGCATAAACAACCCCAGAAAGTTTCAATCTTGTGTCTTCAGTTCGCTGTTACGCATCATTTGAAGTAGACATGTTTTTCTTGAGCATTTAGTCTCATTATTTAATAGCCACACCTCGTAGATGTGGAGTGGATAGCCACCATGTCTGGTGATGTTTCTCTAGAGTTTGACACCTCGGTTTACACCCCTCTCCCTTCCCCTCTACTTGCCCCGCACCCTGTCCCCCAGGCCTCATTTCGGCCCCTGTCAACGTCAAGGTTCCCCTGTGGTCCTCCGGATTCTGCACCGCGCTGGAGGCCAGGGACAAGCTGATGGACATCATCCATGAGAAGCTGGACTGCGAGGGGCAGGGGTGAGGGCGCCGCGTGACTCCCCTCGCGCTAGGGCTGCACGATATCACGAAAATGACCATATTATCGTTTTTTCATTTTCACGATAGACAATTTAACCACGATAAATATGCATTTAGCTTGACGCGTCTTTAAACGTGCTTTGTAGCCTACTTCACAAGATCTAGTATATTGCCTCACGAGAATTGCGTTGCGGAGTCTGCGGACGGCACGGAAGTTAACTTGCTGGTGATAATGGAGAGCGGGACAAGCGAGGCTGCAGATGGCAACATTAATCCCAAAAAGAAAGTAGCATTTGGTGAACACATCAGTCAGTTTACTGTCCAATGCGTTTGACTTAATTTCTATTTGTATTTGTTGAAAGTCGGCTGCGTGTCATTCAGACTTGAGGCCGCAAATTTATCGGGACATGTTATCGTTATCGCCAAAATGTCACAATTTATCATGATAATATTTTAAAGGTTTATCATGCAGCTCTACCTCACACCTCACCAATCTCTGCTGTGATTGGAACAGCAGCAGAGGTATTTTCGCATCCATAATAGGGATCTCCGTGAAAATTACTCCTCAACCAATCCCAACATAAAAAACAGAAATAAGTTCACAGCTACTCTTAGCAGTGCTTTGGTATTAAACCCCCAGAACAATATTACACAGGTACATCTGTTCACTTTTTACCATGAGACCACCAGACTCCAAAGTAAAAGGAACTGAAAGTTGCACAGACATGGGTTACCTTTAACGTAGCTGATTGGCACCGATTTACTCAGATTTATGATGATTAATACCAGACCCCTAAGGAGGTGATTTTCCATTCAAGTGATGCTTAATAAGTCAAACAGTGGAGTTGTTTAGAACAAAAAGCAGCAGACCTTGGAGGCCGGGAGGACTGGTGTGTTTCCTCTACTTAATTTCGCGCTGGCTTTGAGGCTAATGGCGTGATTTATCAAAGTGATGGTCCTGGCTCTCCCTTCCTGTGAACAGAGCCGCGAGCGTCAGTGGCGAGGGGCTGGATCACCCACAATGGTGTTGACTCACTTTCCTAATGTTGCCCCTCCTCCCTGCTTCTCTCTCCTCATCCCTTCCTCGCTCTCTCTCCATCCCTCCCTCCCTCTGTTTCTCTCTCTCCCTCCCTCATCCTCTCTCTCCTCATCCCTTTGTTTCTCTCTGTCCTTCTCCATCTCTCTCTCCCCATCCCCCCTCCCTCTCACTCTCTCTCTCTCTCTCCATCCTTCACTCTCCCTCTTTCTCTCTGCAGGTTTGTGGCAGACCTGAGGCTCTTCCTCTCCCCGATCACAGCTGTGCTCCACAGCACCTCCTGCTGTTCATATCAGCACTGATCCCCAAAGCCCTGTCCTCCCTGCTCACCTCCTTCACCCTGGCACTGAGCGGACCCGGCAAGGTAGGGAGGACGGGGCGCGCCTCCACCAGTACAGAATTAACCTGGCAATACCTGTACAGAATTAATCTAGCTACACCTATATGGAATTAACCTGCATACACCAGTACAGATATAACCAAGCTGTACCTGTACAGAGCTAACCTGGCTACACCTGCACAGAATTCACCTCGACCAGAGGTTTGGCACCTATATCTGTACCATTAATATTTAAATACACTAATTTGCCATTACATAGAAGTTTGACAACCTTTGAAAATGGAAACAGGCCAGTCAGTCTGGATGTGGATGTCTTGGTAGTATGTGTCGAACCTCAAAACAGATTAATTCTGAAAATGCATACATTAACATAAGCATTTATTAATTAATTAATAGATTTAATTATTGTTTAAACAGCCGCTTCTGATCCACTGGGATTAGGGAAAGTAATCTAGGTTTGACCTAGAGCACACACTCAGTGCATTATGGGAAAACAGCAGAACAAATGAGCATATCTCAAAGGACCTAATGTGTGTGTGCGGCTACTAAAAACCGGTTCCAGCGGAGGCGAAGGTCAGATATTATTCTGAGGGGCGGCACTGGCTGCTATTTCAGGTGCCGGTGAGTAACGCGCGTGGGTTCTGTCCGTGTCCCCATTCGCGCTTACCGCCAGGGCGCTACCTCTCATTTGTATGGTTGTGGTCGTTACATAATCCACACTGCTGAATTACAATGACAGGCAATTAAGGAGCAGATCTTATGCTCCGGGAAATAAAGTCATGTGTGACCACCCAAGACAGCCGCAGTACCCTTCAAAGCTGGGAGACGATCATTTGTACTCTTAATTTTTTCTCTTATAATAGCATAGATTACATCTGGATAGGCATGCATACACTGAAATACCCATGCAAGATTACTGTATTTGTAGTAATGATATACATTGCATTATGTTCGTTGTGTGTAACTGTATATCGTACAAGTTGCTCCTATATAGAGAACCTTACAATGACAAGTAGCCTCTACTATTGTTTTCAAGAGTAGCAATAGCTATAGAGAATGAAAAGCAGAAAGTACCAGTAACACTAAAACAAGACATGCATTAATTTACAGTGCGTACTGTAGTTACTCTACTATAATATTGTTACGTAAACGTAACAATAACTTGCACGTTGCCATCCCAAACAAAAACTGTTCTGTTTCAGGCGGAGGTTCGAAATCGGGCGAGGGCTGACCCGGAGTACTTCCACCACGTGCTGCTGGAGGTTCAGAGACTCTGGCCTCCTTTCATTGGTGGGCGCCGGATAGCCAATCAGGTGAGTGCACAGCTGAGCATGTGATCACTACCAGCAAGCAGTAAATGGGCCAGGCGCTAACACTCCTTAGCATTTGTGATATAGATAACATGGAGTCAGAGGGTAGCCCATCTTACTATATTGTAGGTGGTTCTTTAACAATATTAACCTAATTATAAAAACAGATTAGGCTGAAGCTGAGCCGACTGTTGCGTTGCTAATGTGGATGTCTGGCTATAGCCAGATGCAGCATAACTTGGACTCAAACATCCAGCTGTAGAGCAACGAGGTGCAACGAGAACTTAACTCTGTGCAAGACCCACAGGTTTCTTCATTTTGTTTTTATGACAGCTGTGAGATGGGAGTTAGACTATAAAATCGGCCGTACCATATTTATTTTTACATATAAATACATTGTTACTTAGCTATGGGGTACTCCAAGCAGTTTAAAAGACAACATCCCTTCAGAAAGGTGCTGTCATGTAGAGCTATAGAGGTGTTTATTCAACAGGCTCCCTACAATTTTATTGTACAGGGTTGTGCATCATTCTTCAAAACCCAGAAGTGTAATTACAATGAAGGATTTTTTCTCTGTTAAATTCAAAGTGTTGTATTTGAAGATTTAGGTCATAGACTATTGCGTACGCATTTCTCAATAAGACAGTCTTGTATTTGAAAAAAAAAGCTGCCAGATGAGAATTACAATAAAGAGCTTAATTGAAATTATTTTTTTTTCCAAACCAATGACCAGCCTCACTGGAACCCAGGCGGACATTGTCCTGGTTCTTTCAGGTCTCATTGTGCTTTTTTAAAACGAGCTCAGGCCGGGGATCCGGAGCCAGCCAGCCAGCCAGCCAGTCAGCCAGACGACATGGGCGTAATTACAAGTGTTGCGATTACTCACGGCGAAGCAGGTGATAATAGATGCATTTTTAATATGAATCGCGCATGAATATTAATGTTTCCTGGAGAGTGAGTTGTCAAAGTGACAGAGTGGCTGGCTGGGAACGGCAGGGGTACGGGGGATACATTTTGAGCCATAAATAACACGGTGCAGATGGCCCCGAATCGCTCTATAGAGACGCCGTCAAGTCGTCGCTCTGTGGCGGTGTACGGTGGCAATCTGTGGAAAAATATGTATACATAATGTTAGCTGCGCGCCAAGCTTGTATAGAGTCTCTAGGTGTGATGGGTCCTTGGCAGCGAGCGGTACGTTGTCGCTGTCGGCTGGTTTCGGCCTGTGGGCGGTAAGTTTTTTCGTGCTTTGGGTCCCGCCCACCCCGTTCTGTCACCATGGCGTCGATGTAGCTCATGCATATGCATGAGTTGCGGAGGCTGCCAAAACAGAAGGTGAGGAGTGACGAGGTCCCGACCGTTTTTAGGGGATCGTTTTCCTTTCCTGTGGCGATTATTGGGTCACTGTGGTTACGAGTAAGGGAGAGGGGAGGGGTAGTGGGGCGGTTGGGGGTTGTCAGAGTTGAATATCAATGATGCGATTGGCCTGGGGGCACCTTGGTCCCTATCGTCACTGTAACTCCATTCGCGGGTCATGAATAATGCATGGGTAAACACGCCGGTTATGATGGGTAATTGATTAGCGCGTGATACGGTTTCTGGGACGAGGACTCCGCCGACACGCATGGATCGCTCCGGTTCCCCAGGGAACCAGTCAGTCCTGACTGATCAGTTATATATTTGGAGGGAAAAAAAAAATCACAGAAGAGACTCGAGAGGTACGGGAGCTCACCTTGCATCATTAAAATGTAGGAGATGCAGGGGCTGCCGCCCGTACGTGATTAATCCTCTAGGAAAGGACCGGAAACATGAGGACCGTGTGCTATTTTAGCTTCCTTAGCCACACTAGGAAAGTGGAACATTAACCCTACTTTGCCAGAAAGTCCTTGGCTAGTATTCCCAATTCTTTCATGCAGTGGTTAGGGAGTTGGGCTTGTATCCCCAAGGTTGTGGGTTCAGTTCCCAGATAGGGCACTGCTGTTGTACTCATGAGCACTCAATGCAAAATGCGTCAGTAGATATCCAGCTGTATAAACGGATAGTCTATCGAACTGTGTAAACGTACCCTCATGTTAAGTCAGGATAAGTATGTCTGCTGAATGCCTGAATAAAAATATAAGTGTAATTCTCAGGTCTGCTGAATCACAGGCATGACCAAAACTAAGTGGAAAATTCAAGCTAGTTTAATATCCTGGCCGTAGACAGCTTCCATATCGGCTTTCTTGGCCGTGAGCCTTTATCTTCCTGGGGACCTGGTGCTTGGAGCCCAGTCTACCCCATATGTGGGCTCTTAATGGGGCTCATACATAAAACATGTGGATCTGCTTCTTGCCTATGCGTGACACTATGAACCTGTCACTGTGAATAAGGCTTACTCCTGTGTAGCCTGGACTTCTGCTCGGTCTGGAGATTCAGACAAGGTGCAGCTTTCCTCTGGAGAGAAGCACTTAAAAAAACGGAAAAAAGCACGAAAAAAAAACGAAAGCACCATGGAAAAGTATCACAATTATGTCTGATTTTATGCGTTTTGTATATTTTTGAATATGATTAAATCTTCAACCAAAATGCAATGTTACATAAAAAGGGAACTTAAGTAAACAAATAACACAAAATCTAGATACTTTTTTCATCCATTTCTTAAGTTGAGTTATGCAACACAACCTCCTCCCCCTTAGATTCAGTAACTGTTTGTAATGTATGGATATGGAAGTAGTGCGAGTGAAAGTTGGGAATTAATATGCAAACTCATTCAACATTGTTGAACTTTCTGCTTTCACTGAACTGAAGAGTTACTGAACTTTTGTGACACATTTTCTTTCACATTCCTTTCATTTCTCATGGTACTGTATGCACAGGGGTAGACAAATAAATGAATAATCCAATGTAAATCAAATAAATGGAAAATCACAAATAAACACAAAATAAAGATTACTTGTATGGTTTATAAATCCAACACCAATTACCCTATGCTTATGTCAGTCACAGAAGCTGCAAAATTATTTAATGGGTCAAGGTGAAGTTTGGTGGAGGTGAGTCAAGTGTTGAAAATAATGGCTGCACAGGACAAACAAGGGAAAACTGCCATCGGAAAGAAGAACAGTGGTAACAAGTCCAATATCACCTACAGGGATCGTTGGAAGCTAAAAAGATGGTAACCAGAAACCACAAAACAACAGCCTGTGATATGACCGCAGCATCGGATCTGTGTTCTGTTACCCAAACATGAAACTGTAATGACATACAGACAGACAGACAGACAGTTGGTTTGCGAGTGGCTGAAGGAATCAGGAGTACTGAAATATCAATATGGCCAGTGCTGGGTTAGTCCTTAAGCTTTACAGAGATAACCAGTCACTCTGCAGTGCTGGCTATTTTAAGATTCATTTCACAGTGAAGTTTTATATAACATTTAACACCCTCAAGCTGTTATTTTTTGGTTTCATTGTGTGCGTAGGATTTGTTTGTAGATGCATTTAGTTGAACTTTGGACATGTGGAAAACCTTGAAATAGAAGGCAAATACGAAAGTGAAGCAATGAAAATATTTTTAGTAGAGGTGCACTAAAAAGTATATTTGCAGTTTTCAGTTTTTCATTTTCAGTTTTATATGTCCTTATGGTGTCCTTTTGTCCAAAAATATGTTGTAATAATACATGTACATTTTGGCTGAATCGAAAAACAAGACGTTGTTTGCCATTGCTTCCATGAAGGGTACTTTGGGTAAAATGAGTATATGTGAATGTTCATTATAATCATATCTTAGCTGCTATTGTCACAAGATGTTGTATCACTGATTATACAATTTGGTGAAACACAAGATAAATACAATGTTGGCAAAATATTCTCTGTTCTGATTTGACGGACCATGAATTATATCTTGTCTTGGCTTGCAGGACACTACCCTGGGCAACTATAATGTCTCCAAGGGATACGCAGCCATGTACATAAGCTACGCCGTGCACCGCGATCCTGAGGTTTTCCACCAACCGGAGGACTTCTCGCCGGAGAGGTGGAGTGGGAGGTGAGGATATAGATTCCGCAGCCTGTAGTGTATATGTGTTGGCAGTCAAGGCATCATGTATTATTTCATTTATAGAAAAGAGAAAGGGCTCAGAATGACTCATTTCTCCCAGGGCAACAACAGAGAAAAGTATTCCATGCACTGAGTTCTTGACACTGTGGTTGAGGTTCCTTGAATTTCATGTGTTAGGGTTTTTTTATTTTTTTTTATTGCCGTTTCTAATTTGTGCTCTGCAAGCACGAATGACAGCTGCAACTGTCCATTAAAATTTAACACAGCAGAAACACCCACTGTGGGTAGCGGCTCCTGGGAGGAGCAGAGCTGTCAGTCATATGGTGGTGACTCATTTGTCGAATGAGGTGGGGAGGTGGGTGGGCGGAGCCAGTTCTGTCACTCTGTATCAAAGCTGGAATTGACTCCCTTCCGCAAATGACAGAACACGACTGACCCGTGAGCTGAAGCGTTTAGAGTTCTGCAACATCACGTACGGCTAAGAAATTGTTTTCGTCTGTTTAAGAGTTACAACAGATTATGGTTTAAATTTTTAAATAATAAGGGCATTTCTGAATATCTCTAAATATTGAAATGCTTGATTGATATTCATTTTGTCACATATGTATTGAATCATTTATTCACTGCAGCTCATTTTAGTCGTTCTTGGAAACTCAAAACTATTCCCTAGCTTCTGTAAAACTTACAATAATGATTGAGCTGCCCAGGGGTCCTCTTGTGATTACAGCAAGGGCAAAGCCCACTGATTCTTTTATTATTAATTACTCCAGCGGTCTGTGGTCATCAGGCCCGAGCAACTCCCATCCAATCACAGCGCAGCATAGCGCCTGCTCTTAACTAACACTCTCACCGGATGTTTTTATCTTTCCCCCAAATGGATTGCGACTGAGGCTTGTGTTGACCTTGTCCTGGTGCTGCCCCCCTCCCTCCCCGCCCTCCTTCCCCCAGGCCCGCCCACACACACACACACACACACACACACACACACACACACACACACACACACACACACACACACACACACACACACACACACACACACACACAGCTCCTGGCAACCGGTCAGTGTGTTCTCACAGCTCCGTTCCCGAGGCCCCTGCGCCGGGGCGCTCTGTTACGGTTCGGCTCGCCCGTAACCTCTGTGACCCCGGTGTGCGCAGACGCTCTCACGGCCACCCGGGGCTCTGCGGTATAAATACACTCCAGCGCCGGTGCCCGACCCGCGCGCTGCACCAGCTTCCCTCCTCTCCTTTCCGTCACGCTCTCCTCCCCTCCCCTCATTCACTCTCCTCACTCACTTCAGCCTTGCTTTCCCCTCTCCTCTGTACAACCTTCATCTTTGCTTTTGCTGGATGAAACACAGGTCTTTCATTCATTCAGTCTTTCTCACTGTCTTCCCTTCTTTCATGCATAATACAGGTGTCTCAATGGTTAATTTTTAATAGCGCTCAGATGTCCTTCTGCTACAATTAGGTGACAGTCTGGGAGAGACCTGGCTAATGCTAGTAACTAGCATTAGGTGCAGCTGTAGTGTTACTGAAGCACAGTTAGAGTTTGGCTGATGTTATCATGTATCACTGGATATAGAACAGCGTCAGTGAAGCACAATTCAGGGTCTGGCTAATGCTAGCACATAGTCATTGAGCACAGCTGCAGAGTTAGTGGAGTACAGTTCATCATACAATGCTAACACATCGCTTGAAGGAGCCCCAATGTTAGTGAAGCACAGTTTGTTAGAGAAAGGCTAAAGCTACCATGTAGTGCTGGGCACAGATACATTATTACTGGCGCACTGTTCAATAGAGTATGGTTAATGCTAGAAAATGATGCTAGGCAGAGCCACAGTGTTAGTGAAGCACAGGTCGTTACAGTACTAGCACTGGGTGCAGCTACAGTGTTCGCGGACCACAGATCACAGTCTGGCTAATGCTAGCAGATAGCGCTGGATGTAGTCAGCGTTAGTGGAGCACAGTTCATTAGAGATCATATACCCTGTGAGTGCATGCCATCCGGCCTGAACGGAAAAACAGTCAATTATAGATGAAATCTCAGGAGGCGGCTCGCTTGCAGGACTTTTCCTGGCTAATGATGCCGGATGTTGTTGTCTGAGGAGCAAACAGACGATACCGTGACTGAACTGGTCCCTCCTCATTCCTCGGTCAAGTGGGCCATTGCCCTGAAGAGCTTCACTCAGCTGATGTCAGTCGTGACCCATTTTGTCAGGTCAAGACATCTTCTGAATTTGCGCAGGGTTTTCTTGACCTTGAGTAATGCAGACATACAGTCTAAAAACAGCAGACAGAAATGAACTGTTCTTGCACACAGAAACAAATGACGAAATCCGTTCTGCAGATTAGAAACCACTGAGGTAATGAATGAAAATAAGTAGTAAACACAATCAGTTTGCATATAAACAGCATGATTCATTTTATCATGCTGGTGAATCCTCCAGAGGCAGGGCATGCCAGGGAACAGAAAACTTCATTTCCCATGGTGCACAGCACCCTCCTGGGCACAGACAGAATGCCCGGAGGGTAGTACCTCAGGGTGTATGAGGGCGTTTGCAGGCTAAGTAGTATGGAGCAGTGGAAAGTTTGACTAGTGCTAGATTCTGAAGAGTTGGGGAAGAGTTTCTTTGCCATTACAAAATGAAAATGTATCAAATATAAACATAAAATCAAAAATGTTTGGCAATCATTGGCAACCAGGAGTTGCTGGTAGAGAGCAGCAAGACTAATGAACTTACAGGCTTCAATAATATTGTACCTTTACGAGGCTGAGCCAATTTTTGTCTCACCAGGGTGGACCTTTGGCCATAGCCGTTAATGGTGAAGCTGGCACAATACAACCAACACTTTTGTCATGGTTTTTCCAGTCATAATTACTTTCCAATGTAACTATATACACATTTTGGTGCAATTTGAGAAAATGACATATTGCACATGCATATTTCATATAGATAATGTTTTTCATATATGCATAAGTGCATATGACAGTGTCAGTAACTGATACATTATTGCACAGTCCCTGTGGTGACAGGGGGCAACTGTGGTGAGCACATGATCACGCAGTGGCCAATGAGGTTGATGGCCTGGGTGAGGTCAGAGGTTGGAGGGGAGGGCAGTGAGGTCAGGAGTGTGAGCAGGCCTCAGGGGGTGTGGTGTCTCCAACAAGCGCCCCGCAACAGCAGCCTGGCCGCCATCGCCCGCAGTGACCCCGTTTGTCGTGTTTTTGAACCATAATCCTCCGCGGCAGCGCTGGTGCAGATCTTAGCGCAGCTGCGGCCGGGGGCTGCCATGTTGACACTGATTAAAATAGCGCCGGGCCGCTGACGCTGGTCCCGGCTGCTCTGGGAGAGTCTGTGCGTCCCGGATCGGAACAACAGAGCGGGGGTGGGGGTGGGGGAGGGGCGGCAGAGGACAACACGGACTGCTATCTTCATTACATGGGGACGGAACACTGATGGTCAGAGAGAACATCGCGGTACGCGTACGCTTTCAATCCCACTCCACTTTCCAAACTGGCCACCTTCCCACGCTGCTCTATCAAACAGCACCAATCAATATCTGTACTGCTATGTACCAAATATATCCGCACAACATATCACGGTATTATCGGGCATCTTGTACTGTTTAATATTACATGGATAAATATGAGCTCTTGATCAGACTGTTGTTGCAACAAAATCCATTTCTCTCATGTTCATGGTTAAACCTGGAGTAAACTGGTAATTTATCATGTACTTCTGTCCCTCTGAGTCAAAACGCATGCTTTCATGCAATGAAACTAGCTAATAGCTGGAGGAAAAACAAAAGAGAGGGAGTGATTTTGTAAAACGTCTCGTGTGATAAAAATGGAGGTCTGTGAAATAACGTGTATAATGGAATATTCCCCAGAGGAGGAGAAACAGCCAGACGGATAAAAAAGAGCTTTGTGTATCCTTGGCTGTGCGGCACGCATGTTCGCCTTTTCCGTTGCCATGGGGCATGCTGGGATATGACTGCCCTTTTAGGAGGTCAGCACGGGCCATGATGAAGTCACCGGGCACTCGACTGCACGTGCACCAGCTGCAGGAGGCCGCAGGCTCCGAGCGGAGAGAGAGAAAGAGTACGAACGGCGACAGGAGGGCGGAAGCCATCGGTGGGGAGAGCGGGGAGGAAGGCGCTGTTTGCCTGCGAGTCCATTATCCTCAGATATATGGAGTGCAGCACAAAGGAGCACGAATGAAAGGAAACGCACATCATAGCTGCTTTCCACTCCTCTGGTGTCTTTATATTAGTGGACCCGTAGTTCATTCTAGTTCAATGTCTTTAACATTCAATACATTGAAGAAAAGGGTTATACAAGATGCTATTTTATCAGCTGTCAACACTGCAGTGAAACAATATTACATATTTTATATTTCTATCAGTAATATTTACCATTTATTTGTGTGGCCCCAGCTAGAACGTATCTACAGCAACTTAGGAAAACATTACAGGCATTAAATTTGGTAAACACCTGTGTGTATGTGTGTGTACAGGAAAAATATATATAATATTATAATATAATATTGGAACCACCATATGAAAGAGGACTTAGAAGTAACTATATCCCAATTAAAAATGAGTCTACACATGTGTTGCATCACTTTGATGTCAGTTTCCTAAGCAATGTGAGGCCGATTTTGAAAGAGGTCAGACAGTGCAGCTCTCTCTAGCGGCTTTAAAGGCACTCTAAATTCTGTTTTTAATGGAGGCATATTATTAATTACTAATCACACCAATAAATAAAAAAACCTGTGGATTAATTTTTAATGATGATTTAGTAACGATGTGGATATGGAGTCCTCTTTAAATCTAGTGTTTCCATTACTTTGTCAACCCCTCCTTTCCTCATTCCCATACACCCCCCCTCCACCACCACCACCATCCTACTTCCTCTTAATAGGAAATTTGAGTGGGCCATTAAGTTGTTGCCTTGGATACAGATAACCATGGTTGCGCAACAGAAAGATGCATAAATATCAGTGATGACAGAGCTGCAGAGGGAACCTTAAAGACAATAGAAGCAGGTGAGACGAACAAAGAGAAGCCAGTGAGCCGGATCGGACCCGTCCGCGCACGTTTCCTTCATCTACTGTCGCCTTTAGCCGGGATGTGTCATTAAAGATTTTTTCCAATCAGTCCAATTACACAAAAAAAAGCCAATAGTCATTTTTAGGACAGACCAAAATGAGCATTTTCAGGTGCTATTAATTTGAGTCAGTCTGATTGAATGGATCATTGATTGTGCTTTGGATTAATAGCAATCCTATCCCAAGAGGGAAAACCTAATGGCCGTCACCTGAACGGTTGTATTAGTATGTTATTTAATCCCTGTCTGTGTCGTTTTAATGCAGAAAGGCTTATAACGACTGAGAGATGGAGAGATGGAGACTTTCTCTCTGAGTTTGGAGATTACGCCTCATTCAGAACCATAGGTCTGAGAGTTTGGCTAGCTCTCCATTCCAGCTGAAATCAGAACGTGATCGGACAGTGTGTGTGGCATCACTCTGCCTCAGAAACCAGCCAGTACTCATATACAGAGTAGTTACCTCACCATGCTTAACATAACCTTTTTTTTTTAAATTTGTGAATTTTTGTTATTATTATTCAGTCAAAGAGATGTTGGACATGGGGCTGTTTTAATAGATCTTACCTAGACCATGTCATGGTATTTTGTTCTTTGTCCTGAGACTGGCAGCTTGGAAAGAATAAGATACTGATTGTTTTCTCGAGCATAACCAAACATAAAAGGAAAAGAATGTGTGTCTGACTTTCTTTCTAGATGGCAATATTGCCACATATAAATCAGCAAACATGGACAGCCCCTGCTAGTAAACCAGTGCTGGATGTAGGCAGTCCCTCATCCCTGACTGGCTAGGTAGCCCTTGTTCCAGGGACGACAGCTTGTTGCAAGACCGAATTGTGAACAGATACAGGTAGCAGACTACGCAGAGGGTGACATCCGAGTACCAGCAATGCTGAACCATCTCACAATGTGGCGAAACGCCCATGTTTACAACCCTCTTTACGGCACCCCGTGTCCTTTATTTGGCCTGTGGCAGGGGCGAAAGACAATAGCGGTCCGGTCGACCCCATCGATTGCGCGTCTGAGCAGATAGGGTCCATTTGGGGGTTGGAGGCAGGAGTGGGGGGTTACTCCGGAAGAGCCGGATGGACTGTGAGAACAGCTGGCCCCCCCTAGGGGCACCTCAGGCCTTCCTCCCTCCATTTAAAAGGTTTAAGTGGTAGTGAGCTTTCAATGGCCTGTCACATTAGCAGTGGGAAAGCTTGTCTCAGCCCTTTACTTAAGAGGATGTGGGGGTGGGTGGGGGGAGTCATTGCAGTCCAATGAAATAATTACGTCATCCAGGAAAAAGACAGATGGGGGGGAGGCATGCAGTAAAACTACAGATTCATATATTTTTCATAAACAAATGACTTCCATCACCGGCTGACCTCTTTAATGTAGATACTAAGAGGAAGACCACAAGGTTTTCTACTTAGCTTTTTCTTTAATTAAATACATAAATGGGTTCTGTCTAGCATCGTCCCATAGCTCTCTAACCCTAAGGGACACTCAGATGTATAGTCTGGGATAATCTGGATCCTGTGTAAATGGAGGTATTCAGAATTCTCATTGCAATTGGCTGGTACCTGGTTTGCTGAAATAGCAGGGTAACTGTTTTGTATGTGGAAAAGCCAACCACATTCAGTCTATGTAGTCTAGTCTATTCAGCAGCTGACGTCAGTCATGTGTTCAGGACATGATGACGATGATGATTCTCTTCATGGTAGAAACCGGAAAGATTCTTCATCACTGAGTATTTGATCCTTAAAATGTTCTGAAAACTGATCAAACCACACAGTATTTCACAGCCTTTTTCTGTTTTCTGCGGTTTAAGATTGATTAACCAATCAAGTCTTATCTGCAGTCCCTATAAATTGACTGCGCTGTGATTCATTTCACAGGTAATGGGAAAAAAAGTCCAGCGGCATGTTTTAAGTTGAAACGCTTGTAGCGTGGCCTTCGCTGAGATAACGTGTGAATTCATTAACGATGGTTAAAAAAAAAAAAAAAAAAAAAAAAAAAAAAAGGCGGAAGAGAGGTTTGCCACGGTGATGCGGAGGATGGGTGTTGTCTGGGAGACGGGAGGCCTTACGGTTGTCGTCAGCATCTTGTGGAAGCTCTGCTTGTGCAGTCCACTCACAGTGCATGTTGATAATGAAACACAAATCGGAGATGATTCACAGAGCTATTTACACGCAGCGTTATCTGGACGGGCAGAGACCGGGGGGAGATGGATAAACCAGCTCAAAACAGAGAAGCCGGATCCATCAAAATTCATCTCGTCCACCCCTTTTACTTCCCTTTCATAAAAGAACGAGAGAAGAGCCTTTTACCTGTGTGAGCACACTGTGCATTCTGCGGTCTATGCAGCTTTTATAAATATACCATTGAGAAGACCAGAAAACCAGTGGATTTCTGTAACAAACTGCATTTAAACAAAGCTAAACCCAGCCAAGCCATTTCTTTAAGGTTTTTGAAGAAACGGTATAAAGCAGCAAAGGAAACGGAAGCTACTAATTCACATTAAAACATAAGATTTAATACGTAGTTTGATACAATAACGTGCAGGAATTCAATGCTATAACAGTGTCTTGATAGCTTTACACTCAATCTGTGATTCTTTAGTGCTTAGCACTTTTCTTGCTTAAATGTTTTCAGTTTCTCTGTAATATACACAAGTTATTTTTCCCATGTCAAGCAGCATTTTTAAGACTGCAGCAGAGCAAATATTTTTTCTTTTGCTGTTGTCAATTACTAGTACATGCTCCAGTATGTTCCTACAGTAGTTTATCACTGATGCCCTCGCTGGTGTGATTCGTGCTTCATTTAAAGAAAGGAGTAAAACTACAAAATGAGAGTATCCCATTTAAAATTAATGCAATGTTTATGATTCAAATCGATAAAATTAAAAATTTGATGAACCGATGACTAACTCTGACGTCATTTCAGAGTTAAGAGAGGCCTCGGGTTTCATCACACTTGAGGTTCTGCTGAATTTTAAAGAAGTGGTGAAAAAGTTTCATTTTGTGTCATCTTTCGACTGAAAAGACTGACTACAGACTTGCAAACTTTCCAGACAACAAGGGCGTGGACTTACGTAGGCTATCTAATAACTAAAGACTTAAAAAGGTCTTCATTAGTAATAGATTGAGTCAGATTTCGCTGAGTTTACTTTATTACCTCTTGTTTGGCAGCCACACACAGCATGGGTAGGCTACAGAGGGAAGCGTCAATGGGGTTTTGTGAACTTAGCAGACTGCTACAAGCTTTGAGAATCATCATATTTGCATGCTCTCATATTACTGTTCGCTGTTGTTAGCATGTTAGGAAACAGTAATGGGAATAATGCGTAGTTCATTAAATTAACTGTGACTATCATGTATCCCTGCATTGAAGCTGGCACTGTCTGTTAACTCCTTGCTCTGCATTAGAATGCTTGAAACAGTCACTGTCTCTCCTGTAGAACTTGTGTAGACTGTAGGATGTCAGTTAATCACTGTCTTTTATTACTAGTTCTATGTGGACTGTAGGGTTGTAAAACAAATTACATTTTGATGAACGTTTGATTACAGGGCATACAGTAAACTCCATCCAACTTCCAGGAATGTGCTCCGCTAATAAACCAACGGTCGATTGGTTTCCTGTTTTTTTGATGGTACATGATCATGTGTAGGTGGGTCCCCACTTATAGCCATTAAATCAATTATGTAATGACGACTGCCTTGACAGTGCAGAGCCAGTATTTTGTATAATAATAAAATCGTGTAGAAAAATGACAAGAAAGTTGTCAAGCTGAATTAATTAGACATAGCCATTAGCACATGTTAAAGTTTTTGCACATGCAGCTTTACTGACATGATTTGTCACTGGAGCCAATGAACTATGTCAACCAATCAAATCTTTTTGCACAAATCAGTTTTGCACATCGTAAATGACTCAGTAAAATCAGACTGAGCAAAGACACGTAGGACAAGAATGACCTTCTGCAAGCTAGAATGGATAAAGGCCATTAGCTGCATAAACTGTCCCACGCACAGTTACAACAATACATTCACACATTTGACAGCCGACTTTTGAAGCCCTTTTCTCAAAACTTAACATTAATAACCCTTAAAATCATGGGAGAAGGCAGTAAATGCACATACAATAAAACCAGTTCAGCAAAATGTAAATTACTGGCTGTGCACTTCCTTTGGGATTTCCTAACCAACAAAGATGGGTAGATTTCATTCTGAAATTTTAAGTATAATTAACATAAATAATTGCCACAAAACAGACATTTCTTTTAAGTATATCTGGCATTATTATTTTGGTGAACTCTACTGGACAACTGAATTATTTTTTACATCGTGAAATTTATTTTTTTTCTCAATTTGTTTTAATTGACGTGAACCGAAGCATGTTTTATAATTCCCTAAATCACGTTTCATAGAGTAATAAACATAAACCGATCGAGGAAGTAAAATTCCGCAGTTATATTAATGACAGTCATCCTCCGGATTTTATTGGTCATGTGACTGAATTGTTTGTTAAAATCAGCGAACGGCCACATGGCAGCTGTGTTCTGCTCGGCGTCTCGTTCACACGCCTTACCAAATCCTTAATTAAATTGGAACATATCCTGGCTTGCATCTGTGCTAATGGAACAGAAAGGCATTATCATTATGAAGATGCAATTTGTCTCAGTGATATTTAATTAACATATAATGTACAGTGGTGAGATAAGACAGATCATAACGGTATTATTTGCTTCTGTAGGGGTAATACATGTGATGTAATTGGATAGAGCAAAATGGCAATTATGATTAGTGATGTTTTTGAAGGTTATGAGAATTTCAATAACGTAAATGAATTTCAATAGTATACATGGCTTTTTTTGGCATGGTTTCGAAAATGTCGACTGGATGTGAAAACATAATGACGGTAATTTAACATATGTAGTCAAAAATTAATTGTGGCAATAACGACGACCATTCTGTGTAGTAACACAGGATATGAGAAATACATTCAGCAAAAGTATTCACTAATTTTTTTCTGGCAGACAGTAATTTGGTTAAACTTAATGTGGTTAATTAATTTTGTAGTAATTGAACAAATAGGCTGTGTTTTTCTGTTGCCAAACTGTTTGTAAATTGGTCAGGGAAATATTCAGTTTTTTCATTTATTATTCAATCTTACTCTTTCTGTATTCTTCGTCATCTCCCACTGACAGATGCAGCTACCATTCTGTGAATGACAGTTAGGACTGTCTCTCTATCTCTCTCTCTCCACCGCCCCCCCCTTCTCTCCCTTACTCTCTGGGCTCCTTGGAGACAGGCAGCAGGCAGCCGTTGCCATGGTGGCAGGTCATCTGATCATCACTTTGCCAATGGGGGCACCCCATTCATAATTGACCGCACAGCCAGGTTTCTTGAAGCAGGAATGATGTGTGTGTGTGTGTGTGTGTGTGTGTGTGTGTGTGTGTGTGTGTGTGTGGTGTGGGGGGGGGGGGTGGTGTACAGATGCTGCTCCCTCCCATGATGCCCTGGGGAAGGGAATGAGTCATAAGTGAGTCAGAGTCCCCCCCTCCATCCCCCGCCCCCTTTTATAAGCCGAAGGGGAGCTCTGCCAGTAGCTTATGAAGGGCAGAGCAAAACATGCTTTTCATCAAAGATTAATCACAGAGATGACCCCTGGAAAGCCCTTTTTCCTAGAGAGTTCATCTCAAATCGGTGTGTGTGTGTGTGGGGGGGCGTAGAGACTAGCTCAATCCACATAATTAACGTATATAATCATGTTACAAGCTGGGCTAAACATTCTTATTTTCAGCATGGAAAAACAGTACAAACAAATAAAATCCCATTCCAAGAAGGTGATGATTTTAATGCTATGAGTAAGTGCGGTTTCTGCTTTGAGCTGAAGAAAGTTTAATTGCGTTTCATTTAGCCTGTCAATTTACACTCAGAAGCCTGAAAATGATATGTAATTATCTTTTTTTAACGCCTTGGAAATGTCGGCCTTCGTTCGGTTTCTGTGGTGTGGGGGTAACACGCGATCGGAGCCTGTGAAAATTCTCATGAAAACATCTGCTTATTTACACTGGATATTTACTCTGCGCAAATGTACTCTCTATCAGCATAGAGCAGATATTCGTCCCGTTATCATTGCTCATGCACCACCAAATCAACACACATACTAAATACCACTCACTACGCAGTCAGTCTTTCATCCGTTTCGCTCGCTAAGCTCGCTTATTCATGACACAATTAAAGTCATGCGAAGCTTGATTATTGGCTAATCATAAACAGCGAGTGGTTCCAAGCCTCTGATTCCGTTTGCCTCTCATTGTTGGCGAGTGTTTTGTAGCAATAAATCAACTCTTTAAACAGGCTGTTTCATTAGGATTGGCTAGATGAGAACGTGTCCTTGGGTTCTGGTGAGCCACACAGCCGTACGATTTATCTCCCTTTGGCAGAGGAGAGCTTTTTATTGGTTCTGAGCGGAGCCCAGATGAATTTGGCAGGAGATGTTTCCCCCGTTCACAGATGTGAAGTTTCGTTCCCAGCTAAAAATATCAGATCCCTTAATTGTGTCAGCTGACTTAATGGCTGCCCGTTGGGGTCTATCACTCTGAAATCTACAGCTACAATGCCTCCAGAATCAAAGGTTTTTTTTATGTGACAGCATACTTTGTTAAAACACAAAGCTGGTCCATGGGCTGTTATAACAGAGACTTCTTGCAGTACTCTCTAAAATAGTCTCCTATAGTACTGGTTGTGGTCTCCTATAGTACTGTCACTGGTCTCATTGTACTGGCAGTGGTCTCCTATAGTATTGGCAGTGGTCTCATATTGTACTGGCAGTGGTTCCTTTTGCTGTTTGCCACAGAGCTCTCATGCATAGCTTGTCTCCAGGCAGATTATGATGATTATTATACATTTTTGCCCTTTTTCCTAACTTGTTGATGTTCTGTAGCAACCACACATGCCAACTTAAGGAGGAGAAAGCCACGGGCATTCGACTCCTCCCAATTCACATGACGTCAACCCTCGCTTCACTACGAATCCACATCTCCACACACCACCAGTCACATACTGCCCATGCGATCAGCTGGCATATTCTCAGTTTGTGCCTGCAGGTGCTTTTCCTATGTTATGGAAAAAGACATTGTTCAGCAAAGTTTTTTTCCGTATCATTTTAACCCGGATTTGAATTTTTTTTTAGATTAAGATGAGGAGGTGGGGGGAGGGGGTGGCAGGTGTTTCTGCACCTGGACCTGCATGGTCAGAACAACCTGGCAGGTGATTCCTCCAGTTTCCGTGTGCTTTCTGCTTGTCGCCGGGGCCTTCGGTCTGTAGCGGAGGCCGGGGGCGGGTTTCTGCGAGGCGCGTGACAGGGCCCAGCCGTTTCCTGTGCAGTCATTACTGCCATCGCCACGGGAACAGCTAATGAGTTACTGGACGGCCCCCAACCCCCCCGGGCCTGTGGGTAGAGCCAGCTTTCTGCTGAGCCTTTTAATGAGAGTGATGGCTGAGCAGTCTGAGCTCAGTCAAGAAGGGAGGGATTTTCCACTCAGCGTGTCTGTGCTGCCGGTGACTCACTCAGGATCCCCTCAACCGGAATAACACGGAGCTGCTTCACCTGTTACACACCCCAATAACACAGAGCTGCTTCACCTGTTACACACCCCAATAACGGAGCTGCTTCACCTGTTACACACCCCAATAACACAGAGCTGCTTCACCTGCTACACACCCCAATAACACGGAGCTGCTTCACCTGTTACACACCCCAATAACACTGAGCTGCTTCACCTGTTACACACCCTAATAACACGGAGCTGCTTCACCTATTACACACCCAATAACACGGAGCTGCTTCACCTGTTACACACCCCAATAACACGGAGCTGCTTCACCTGTTACACACCCCAATAACACGGAGCTGCTTCACCTGTTACACACCCCAATAACACAGAGCTGCTTCACCTGTTACACACCCCAATAACAGGAGCTGCTTCACCTGTTACACAGCCCAATAACACAGAGCTGCTTCACCTGTTACACACCCCAATAACACTGAGCTGCTTCACCTGTTACACACCCAATAACACAGAGCTGCTTCACCTGTTACACACCCCAATAACACGGAGCTGCTTCACCTGTTACACACCCCAATAACACAGAGCTGCTTCACCTGTTACACAGCCCAATAACACAGAGCTGTTCACCTGTTACACAGCCCAATAACACAGAGCTGCTTCACCTGTTACACACCCCAATAACACAGAGCTGCTTCACCTGTTACACACCCCAATAACACGGAGCTGCTTCACCTGTTACACACCCCAATAACACGGAGCTGCTTCACCTGTTACACACCCCAATAACACGGAGCTGCTTCACCTGTTACACACCCCAATAACACGGAGCTGCTTCACCTGTTACACACCCTAATAACACGGAGCTGCTTCACCTGTTACACACCCCAATAACACGGAGCTGCTTCACCTGTTACACACCCCAATAACACGGAGCTGCTTCACCTGTTACACAGCCCAATAATGCAGCGCTGTGTCACCTGTTACACACCCCAATAACACAGTGCTGCTTCACCTGTTACACACCCCAATAACACAGTGCTGCTTCACCTGCTACACACCCCAATAACACAGCGCTGTGTCACCTGTTATGGGAGATGTGAGAAATGGACTGTTTCTCCCAGTTTGCAGCAACACACACACACACACACACACACACACACACACACACACACACACACACACACACACACACACACACACACACACACACACACGCAGCCCCAATTAATGCTCCTTCACCCAAGTAAATTATTTTAACTGATGAGCTGTGCATGATTTATAATGAAACCTTTCTCTACAGTAAAATCCATTAATGTCACATTTTAAAAAAAAAAAAAAAAACTGAGACACAATAGGAACAATGCCGTCTCAGATTACCGAGTGAGCCTGTGAATAGCGCTGTAGCGTAGCGATGATTTCCTCATGTCATTTTCGGTTCAGTCGGAAAATAACACCTGTCTGACATCATGGCAAGCCCTGATGTACTGTATTACATAACCGCGGGGTGCGTCATCGGACAGTGAATGAAATGGCTGCCCTCTATAAACTTAAGGGGGGTGTGTGTGCACAAACCCATGCTCAGATTTGGGACTTCAGACACTGTGAACAGCTCAGTTGTCATGGAAATACACTCAAACCCTAATTAACGTAGCAACCCAAATCTTTGCCAGTAACATAATGTCTATAATATGTAAATCCGCCATTAAAACAGCATCACTGGAATTCCATTAACCGGTTTCGTATGATTTCTGCTACACGTTACTTGCTGTATTCTTTGGCTTGGGAATGGTGCTGGATTTGTTATGTTTCGCATGGGTAGAAGGGGACTGGGTTTTCGGAGCACGGCTGAAAATGGTGAGACGGACCCTGAATGACAGCGTTCAGGGGAGTCTCTGATCGACGTCAGAAAGGGGGCATGCTATTTCCGCCACTCGGGGGGGGGGGGGGGGGCGGGGGTATTACTGAGCTGGACTCGGCGTGGGTGATCTTCACCCCCTACAGACTACATACGTCATTGACGCACCTGGTGGACACAGGGGCGATTCCACTCATTTGCACCTGTCTTAGCCCAGCTCAGCGGTCCCCCAGGTTCACATGACTGTGTGCTGGTCTGGGATTTAAATATTAGAGTAAATTTAGGATGTTTTCAGATGACAAGGTCTGTGCCGTTTTTCAACGTTAAGATTAAAACTGTAAATTTACTTAATACGCCCAGCACAGGCAGGCCCTTGTGAGCAGTGAAATGCAGTCAATCTTAGACAAACCGCTGAAGGAAAGCAAACAATGCCACTGCATATATTTATGGAAGTTTTACTTGGTAAACCCCTAAGAGAATTTTTTTCGGTTTGATTAGTGGCATATTTTTATAGTACATTTACTATGTCACTCAATTTCAGTTTACATTACATAACATTATTGCCATTTTGCAGACTTTTTTTATGGAGCAACATATAACTCAAAAGTTTAGTGTACCACATGACATTAAGAGGTTGAAAATGTATAAATATTTAGTTTCTTTATATTGTATTCATCATGTAAAGTGTTTTTTTCTGGGGGGAAAATCACAAGCGGTATTATTCATTGCAGTAACAGGTTTTTAAATAAGTAAGGAATCGAGCTCTGGTGTGCAAAGACCATTTTCTATTTTATGTGTTTTTGGTGGTTTTTGTGTGATGTCTGAAGGCATAGTTGGGTTTAGATGCAAGATTACATGGTTTTGATAAGGGAGTTTGGTTTTGACGTGGAAGTCTGAAGTTTGTGGAGATGAGTGTGCAGTTTCGCAATTGTGTTTAGAGTTTTGGGAAATGGAACATAATTTCAAGAAATGTGTCTTAGCGATCAAGAAAAACTGTAATAGCAAAGAACTGCAACGAATCTTGATAATTTCAGTGAAAAGCAAAAGTGAGAGACATGTGAGTGGTCACATGAGCGTTTCAGAGTGCAGGGACAGCCGCCGGGAAGACCGAACGCGTAACTGAAGGCCGCACGACCTACACCTCCTCCTCCGTGCCCCGGAACGCTTCGGCCTCCGGGGCAGGAAGCGAGGCCTGTAAACCGATCCGTCGCTTCCTGCCTCCCTCCCCGCTCCTTCCTCTCCTGCGTTCCGCGGGGAGGGATGGAGGACGACCGCTTGAAGGTCATGAATTATTAATAGGATGTATCAGTGGAGGAAACGGGAGCCACCCACCCCCCGTCCAGACATACATCAGTCTGTCCGTGCACCATGGATTGCGCACCTCCGGAAGCTTCCAGAAGCCTTCAGAGACCCAACAGGGCTGAATTTGGAGGATGACCAGCCCCCTCCCCCGCCCTTCCTCTGTAATCAGCTGTTCGGCAACAGCGGGCTCTTTAGCAACGCTGGCATGGAAAAGGGCACTACGCTCCCAGCTTTTGGAAGTCTGAGTCAGGGAAGGCCTGTGACACCAGAAGGGGAGTCTGTTCTCATGGTCTGGCCTCATCCCAATCTCTGGGGCACAACACATTCCTGCCGTTATGTGGCATTGGCTCTGAATCACCACAGCAGAAAATAAAAAAGAACATAAACTTCAGGCTCCGGGGGGACTGAGACCCAGACGGACACCGTTCTTTAATGTGGGAGCGGAAGCTGCAGGACGTGTTGATAAGTTGATAAGTTTTCATTAGTCACAGTACGAAGCCGCCCACTTAACCTTGCCCATGACCCTGTATGCTCTAAGAATGCTGGTTATTTAGAAACTGTGTAAGCGTGTTTGGAAATATATTCCCAGAAGCTGGACTGGTGAAGTTCACAGGATAAGCAAATTTCATCTCTAATGATTACATGTTGCTGACATGGGCGGTGTAGAACCAGAAAAAGACACCTGTGAGATATTCATTTGAAAAACTTCCTTAAAATATGATTACTCAAAGTCTGAAGGAATATTGAGTAATTGCAAATTTAATATTTTCACGGAACACCAGCTGGGACACAGTCAAATGAACATAGTGTCTCAAAGCGCATATACAAGTCAATCAAAACTCTCTAGTTTTGACTGATTTAAGTTGTAGTGTATTCTGTTTTAGACTGAAAACTAGCCATTCCAAAAGACACGTCTGCTTGTATTTGAAGAATATAAAATACTCAAAGGAATGAATATTATGATGTTTAATGTTTCAATTGCATGTGCACTTAAAGAGACTAAGTTTGTTTGACTGAATTGACTGAATCTTAGCTAGCGTATGGAATGTCATTCCATATGATGTTTAGGGGAACAAAAAGCTTAGCCAGGTTTACTGTGTTTTTACACAGGGTCAAGCACTCAGTGCTAAACAGCCCATTTCCAGTTAATTGTCTTACAAGAGAATGTGGGCTTAGGTCAATGGGGTCCTGTAAATAAACGGTAACCCTGGCGACGAGCCGTACTCAGCGGTCATGTGCTTGTGTTTCAGGAACGCCGGCCAGGAGGACCTGCTGTGCAGTCTGGGAAACGGGCCCAGGAACTGCATCGGAGCCCAGCTCAACCACTTGTTCCTCAAGGTACGGCGCCCTTAGCTGTTTCGTTAATTCATACATGTAAAGATACCCACATTTTTATTTCTTTTCAGCTTTACATTTGCAGCATGCTGTGTGTTGGTGGCATCTTGGTAATTTCTTCATTGTAAGATATTCAAACAATGAAATGCTTAAAATAATAATTCTAATCATGGCAGCTACTGTCAGAATTGACAGATAACTACAGCCAACAAACTTCAAAAAGTTCTTATCAGCCTTCTTTCATTAAGGACTAGATCTAGTTTTAATTTCTAGGCTAGATATCGGTGCTCATGTCTTAACATGATTAATTAATTTGGTAACTACACTTGCTTTATTCTTAGGTGAAACTGACAATGAGAGCAGGGCAGTTACGCAGTATCACATACAACATAGTTAGTTCACTGAACAACTTGGAAAAAACTTGCTCTCAAACTTTTTGGCCCCAAGGCCCCCCATGTCTATGGAAATATTCCAGGGCCCCTCCCCCCACATCAGATATGATAACCTGTCATCACTGCATTGTCATCTATATGCACTCCAATTGGTTGAGTTTATTCCATTTAAACCCATAAAAATTATTTAAAAAAACATTTAATTCTCAAATATTTACAAAGCAAATTCTATTTTAGCTAAATAATTGCATAGGTCTTGATGTTTTGTGATTGCAGCTTTTTGTATTTTCGTATCATCTCGAGGGCCTCTTGGCAGTTCCCTGAGGCCCCCTTTTGGGCCACGGTCCCCCCTGTTGAGAACCACTGAGCTAGGCAACACTCAGAAGACAATATACCTGGGTTGTGTAAGACGGGATAAGAGTGGGTCTTACTCAACTTTGTTTGACGCCAAACTAGCATAAACTAACAAGTTGCATCTTGGGTAGGGCAGCAGTGTCCACTGTCCTGGTCAACAGGTGGACAGGTTGCCATGGGAGATGGGGGGGGTCGGGGATGGGAAAGGGGACAGGTGCGCCAGTGGTGACTCAGCAGCGAGTGGGCGGGTTGGTGCTCCGTTGCCGTCGGCGCTAGTGACGCCGCGGAGGCATTGTTAGCACCCCATGCCTGACCGGCAGAAACCGTCGCGACTCTTGCCTGTCAACAACAGGTATTGATGTTTGATGTTTGTTCCTTGGCAACAGGATGTGCAGTAATTACGCTGGGGCAATATATGCGGTATGCTTTAACGACAGCTGCCCGACCCAAAAAAAAAAAAAAAAAAAAAAAAAAAGAACACTACACAGAAAAACAGACTCCCAGTCCAGCATAAATGCTGATGTAGATTTTGTTAGTCTTTTTACCAGGCTGTGCTTTGTATGTTTCCACTGACGCAATACTTCAGCCTGCAATTTCTTATAATGCCTGATGACAAAGACGGTTAGCACAAACCGATGGGCTTATTCTTGGGTGACTAATTTTGCTTTGAGAGAGAGCTATCGGGAACCCAAGGATACTTTATCTTCTGAGAAACGGATTGAGCGAAGGAGGCCATTGCACTCAGCCTTGCGACATAATGTACCTGAAATGTGAGATTCACGAAGGAACACCAGAGGAGGCAGGTGGTTGGGGGGTTATTGGCTGGGCTGGGAACATTGAGAGCTCAGCAGTGATTCAGTATTGATAAGACAGACATGAATCACAGCTCGATATGGAGAATTACGCTGCGGCTGTCAGTTGAGGAATTTATGTACATTTTGTGAACTGTGAATCAATTTTGATACAGCCATTTAAATACAAAGGAATCAATGGACAGTAGTCTTACAGATATTTTAAATGAAATCATGAATTATTTGTGAGCAGTAGTTAGTGTTTTATAATAATTATACATTTTAAGGGCAGTTTCGTGGACCTGCACATGGAATAAGCCTAGTTCTAGACTGAAGTAAAATTTCAATGAAGATCTTCACTAAAAAACTCTATAATAAAGCTTTAGTCTATATCTGGGAAACTGGTCCAGACTTCTTAATGTTTATTAAAGCAATACAAATAAATTAGGTTTTGTTGGTTAAGATCAAAAGCATGTCTGTAAACAAATGTGTATGTATGAAAATTGATGAGTTGCATTTTGAACACTGTTTACTGTCTTATTTTCATTCGTGTTGATATCCCAGCCTGCAAAGCATACCTATTGTGAATGTAATGTAGAACAGAAATATAGTATATAACTGAAATATAGCAGTCTATTGCATATGGACGACCTGTGCCACCCTTGGTAAATAAAACTGAACCAGAATTTTTCGATTGGCTGTATCATATTTCCCCCTCAGCAGGGCCTCTTCCACACAATGTGTTTTTTCCGGGATGACACAACAGAAAGCAAACATTGCGTTTGCCACATTTTTCCGTCAATTTGTTGTGGGGCAGTGAGTGATTAATAGCCGGAGCTTTTCTGTGGGATGACTAACGGCTGTGACGCAGCCTGCGCTCTGATGGAGAGGGACCCGCTGCAGCCCACTCCGCTGCTCCCCGCGGCCAGCGCGCAGGCAGTCTGTCTGACAGGCAAGGTGTCATCTCTTACGGTGCGCGCAAAATAATAAAGTAACGGTTGCGCCTCTTGTAAATGAAAATGCGGATGCGTACGTAACAGACATTTGGAAAGCTGCGGTTGAATGAGTCCGCGTCGCGACGGTAAATAAGAACCGGATGTATGAAAATTGTCTGTGATAATAGCTGACCCGTGATGAAACGTTCGCAAGACGTGCAAGATTTTTCTCTCAGGTGCCATGGCAACAGGCGGGCTGGGAGTTCATTTGACTTGACGTTTTTCCCTCCCCTCTCATTCTAAACATATGCTCTTAGTCTGCTCATGTCTAACCTTTTGTACAGTACATGTGCCTGTGGCCACAAAGAACACAGGGTCATTTCATTGTCCATAATATACTTCTATGATATACTTCTAAGTATACTTTTTCTATAGTGTGTAATTGTTATCAATATATATTCTACAGCAACTTATTACAATTAATTCTGCGCTACTGCTAGTGTTGATACTAATACTATTACTGCTGCTTATAAATAATAATAATAATAATAATAATCATAATAAATATGATAATTTTAATAACATATCATGTATACGTTTATATTACTGTCACACAATAATAAGCTTCTAGGAGGTTCTATGAAACGTCTTCTCAATTTTGTTTATAAGTTGGAATCCCTGTGATTAGTGAATCAGAATGTGCATACCAAGGTTAATATAGTTTTATGTTTTAATATTAGTTTCTATTTCAGTATTATTTTCAAATTTTCCTTGAAAATCTGTTTAGTTTTTGTTTCACTTTAAGTTTAAATTCAGTTTTTGTTTCACAGAGAAATTTCTTTTTCATTTTGATATATATTTGTTTCAGTTTTATTTCTATGGTTTAATGGACCAGTGAAACATTCTGGGGTTTACTTTTGAGTCTGGTGACCTGACAGACTTTTGATGAGCAAAGCATGTTTAATGTTTTCACAAAACTCCTGAAGTAGTCAAAAGAAAAAAGGCAAAAAAAGAATTAAACACACCAGTCAGTGATCAATTAGCTAACTCTGCATTTACAATAATTTGGACTGAAAATATTCTGCATTTTTGTTTGTTAAACGGCACGCTCATTTTCAGTGCCATCAATGCTTTTACTCTTCCCCCGGTGTCCTGAATTTGGGGTCGAGGGCTACATTCAGTTTTTTGAGAGCTGGCGCTTCACATAATCTAGCGGACATGTCTGTCTCGATAAACAAATAAACGAGTGCATCCTCGCGTTTTTTTGTACTCGCCATCAAGGCTTTGTCTTAGTTTTAGTATATGATAATAACCTTGGTGCATACTTCGAATACATTTTGATTATGCTGAAGCACTGAACTAAAAGGTCTCTAATAGTGAACTTTATCAAACATTATGAATGCAAATGATGCCCAAACTCCATCATATTCCATCTGTGGAGGGGCTGTTATAAAAAGGTTATATCGGCATACAACAACATAACATCTCAGGGAGATGGCTATTTTCTTACTAGGTGGTCAGGTAGCTTGCACGTACTGTAACTAGCATCGTAATGAGTTACTGGTTAATGTTTATATAAATAACTAGCTAGAAAATGCTGTCAGGCTGTGGTAGCTAGCTGTGGTAGCTAGCTTTTACCAGCTAGTATGCTAGCCATGTAGGCTTGGCAGCCAGAAGCCACAAGCATTCCTATTAGCTAGTTAGCTGCCTCTGAGCTATCACTGATCTCTCCAGTAGCTTATGTGCCGAAAGAGGCTAAAGATGCAGAGGTGACCGTGCCACGCCCCTCTCAGTGAAATGTGAGGCTCTAATTGGTTGGAGCTATGACATGTGTTAGAACCTCTTCGAATGAGCTTCTATAAGGTTGTGAGTGCAGCTGGTCATCCTGTCAAGGTGTCTGTGCCCCATCTGACACGGACCATCAGAGATCCAGCATTGAGTCCCCGCAGTGCTCGTTCACAGAGACCAGACCCCCGCCGGCAACAAAGGAGGCCGGACGCTGCGGCCTCATCCATCACATCTGCAGTGAACCATCACTGTTTGGCTTTGGGAAATCCAGCCCGGCAAAAACCCTGCCACCCTCACAAAGACAGACCGTTTGTCTCACAGACTCATCGTCACAACAGATCCCGCCCACCGAATCTCGCTCCACTTCTGCCCGCAAAAAACCCCAACAGGAACAAATCGATAGCAGTGATTAACAGTCATTTTCTCTCTCATCCTATACATCATTTGTTAAAATTTCACTCCTCATGAAATGCTGATTCTAGCCAATGTTACCGCCAAAGATTAGAAAGGGCAGATCTGCCAATATAGGGAAACCGCTACACAAATCAAGCCAGCACAACATATTGAATGTAAATTACATCATAGAAAATTAGTCACATTTCAAGAATCGGTATGCTTCACCAAGAATTCCATTTAAATTCATTACAGCTTTTTTTTTTCTTTGAAAAGTCGTTGCTGACGAGATGTTTTTCCCCCCGGTGTGGCAGCCTTCCTGAGCTTGTGAATGAATCACTGACTGGAGGAGACACTCGGGATGGGGGGAAACTAGGTCAGGCCTGTCAGAGACACTCTGGAGGCTGAGTCCAGACGAAGGTCCTCCTCCCACCGAGGGAGGGGAAGGTAGAGACACAGGCGCGATTCCTGATTGGTGCAAAGCTGCTCTCTGGCGCAAAGTGTGACTGCCTATGCGTCTTTCCTCAATGGCACACAGCAAATCAGAATTTAAATTCTTGAGTTAAATTCCTTGCGTTGTGGGACAAATGTGTGAGTGTTACATTTCTGGTGTTCTCGTCAGAAAATATAACCATGACTTTTGTTAAAATCACATTGGACCAGAAGTTAAATGTCGGTGTTAACAATATCAATATCAGGGTCTCCACTATAGAAACTTTCTAAAATGGGTGTACACATTGCTCCTTCTCTGTTCCATAATCCCCAACTGAGCAACTGCACCAGAGATCTACACTGCTGAGATGGCTGATGCAAAATGTAGGTGCCAAATTGGCCAGAGGGGGCGATAGAGAGCGATAGGATAGTTTGGTTATTTTCCCTGCTGGCTGAAACTTCCTTGCCCCGGCGCTAAAGTCAAGCTCACATCTCCCTGTGAGATTCCCATGCCTCCAGCCAATCTACTGCACATTGAGTGTGAATGGAGCTGCGGACCGTTGCCAGGGGAAACAGCTTATGCTTCTTAGCAAGACGCCTCACTACTCACTACTGTACCTGACGTAAATAATCCGAGACTCCCCGCTCCCTTTCTCCCCTATGTATGCTTCAGCTGGCATGCTCAAAAGAGAACCTGAAAAAAACGTCTCATCTGCTACAGAAGGCAAGCTGCCATAGAGCTTAATGCTAGAAATACATAACTGCCTGGAGAAGGCATTTTATTTGTAAACGGCGCTATAAAATCTCTATCTATTCTAAGGGATTCATTGGAGTGGTTTCAAATTTCACCAGCATCAAAGGAGCCAATGTGTTTCAGAGACTCAGGGTTTTGTGCTTGCCCCTGGTGTGTGTTGCTGAGATGGGTTCTTTGTGTTTCCACACAGGTGGCTTGTGGGTACCTGCTGCAGCACTACGACTGGGACCTCAGCCCTGCCTCCCAGGACCTGCAGTACAAGTGGCTGCCGGTCTCCAGGCCCCTCAACCCCCCCACAGTCTGCTTCACACCGCTGGAGCGCAGCACCTCACACCAGCCAGATGGGGGCAGTGGCGAGACAGAAGGACAGTGACACATGACCAGGGTGTTCGGTCACTGAAGCTTTAAAAGCTTCAATTAGGTTCACTACAGAAGATATTTAGTTACCAGCAAACCAGGTGGGTTTTATTAAAAAAATATTTTCTGTAGATGTACATGCACCACGATTTGTTAATGAAGGTCTGATCATTAGTGAAGTCTCTCCGTTTATAGGAATGCTTATATTAGTTTAACCTGAGAAAGGCTCAGTTTCAATCATCAAAGAGATGTAGCACACAGAGATCCAAATGTCAAGGAATGCCCTCCCATTTTCAGCTTTACACCTAGGACTCCCCGAATGTGCCTACTCTCGCGCTCACCTAGCAACCAGCCTTGCTTAGCAACGGCAATGGTCCTAGCCGCATTGAAGTGCCTTGCCTTTGCACAGTCTTGCAGTAGGTTATTAACATTCAGATCTTACCCCATTCACAGCCAGTGGTGACTAATCGGACTGAAATATCAAAATGAATCATTTTAGTGAAGTGATACAGTGCATATCACAGGATATTGTATGCTAATCATGTTATTTATTTCCCTAACCAGATTTCTTCATGCATTTTTACCAATTGTTAATATCTAGTAGTTTAGAAATACTTCTAGTTCTTTCAAATATTTGAGAATTCAAGATTTTGTTAATTTAATGAGATGTAATTTAATTATATTTATACCTATTCCTACATACAGAGAGTATTTACTATGAAATTATGTCCAATATAATGTATTACCTTACATTACGCATTACCAGGGTCATTATAAAACACAATATGATTGTACATTTTTTGACTAGTCTGTAATTGTGTACTGTGAATCTGCTTCTGTCTCTGGTGCTGCCGACCATTTTAGTCCTTTCACTTAAGTCCGATGTCTTCAACTGATTTTGACCTTGGGCGTTTGTCAGTACTGTGTGCTTGTCCTGTTTTCCATTGCCTACATTGTAGAAGGTCCTTAAATTCTTTTTCTTCTTTACATTTCATTGTAAATGTAACCTCTGACACTGTATTTTGTGTTACATTTTTTGCACTATTGCGGACAACTCCCATATTTGTCTCTCCTGGGAGTATTTGCTAAGAAGCTAAGTTTGCTGCTATTAAATCTGCTACTACTTGCACTTTTAGAGATAGCCATGTTCTTTGTGTTATGCAAAATATTATGCTTTATTTCTCCATTTCAATTCTACTGTAAGCTAAATAAAAAGCTGAAGATTGTATATTCACTTTCCTCGGCTGACTTTTTGAAAAACCAGTGAGATTGTTTTCTCTTCCTCGTTTTTGTGTTATTCAAAACTCATGGAATAGCTTAGAAGGGTAAAATGTGATTTTTTTTCTTTACTGAATCATTGCCACTTTAAATGCTAATGAGCCAAAACAGCTTCAGTCCAAATTCAGCTAAACTGACTCCAGCACCCATTATCTCAGAAGTAACACAAATTGCTCTGGCTAGGCTATACAATTTATCATGGACTTAGGCTAACAATATAGATTCCAGCTTCTTCCAGTAAATCATAAAATCCAGCATAAAGTCACACGTCAATCACATCATACTAATTGGATGACGCTAATCAAACCTGCCTCGCACCACATCCCCAAAATTTCTTGAAAATGTTACATCAGAAGTCTTTAAATTCTAAGAAAGCCATCCCAATTTCACCTGGAGTTTGCTAATTGGATATTATGTGAAGAAAAGCAGAATTTTGATTAATCTACATGGAATTTTCCATGTTATAAAGTAGTATCACACTCTTTATTCATTAGTTTGACTTGCTATGTTTCTGTTTGCCCAAATGTATTCAGTGTTGAAGGGTATTCTCAGTTTGAAATTAACATCATGTGTAAAAAAAATGAATATTAACGTTGACTTAAAAAAAAATCTCACACACAAGCAAAGAACCTTGGCTACATGCAGAGAACAGCAAATGGTGTCATGCTGAACTTCAATCAGAGTTGCAAGAAGATGAAGTCTTGTGACATTGTGAAAACATATTCTATTCAGATTTCACATATTTCCCAGATGTCACTTTCAGTCTTAGCCTGAGATGTTATAAAAAAAAAAAATAAAAAAATAAAAAAAAAAGGTTGGCTGTAAACGAGAACTGAGAACTGTGAATAAGGCAAACAATCCCTAGAGTTGTTCATCTAATAACTGTGGCCTATTTACTCTGCCTGTATAAACTCGGGAGGTTCCCGATACACAAAACTGACTAATAAACCTTGAGTGACGTGGTCATAAATGCATGAATGAATGCATGCATATACCCCATTGATGAAAAACCTTGCACCGTGGAAACTCACCCCAACAAGCTGATAAGAATGTGTAAATGTCAGATATGGAAATCGCCTTATTTTAGAGGATTACGATTGGCCGGTCCTGGTATCTGGGGAGAGGATGCACATACAAACAGGAGATTCCTCCATGGCACGCGCTCACACGTTTCATATGCTTCTCACGTAGAGGGAGCTGTGAAGGTCTCCCAAATCACGGCTTGTTTTGTGGAATGTGACTAATGCGTGAGTCATCGCCGCTGTGCCGTCTTCCCTCATTCGCATTCCGCAAGGTACCCTCGCCCTCGTCTTCGCGTCCCCCCTTTTAGTTTTTGGAAACAAATAATCAGGAACGGTAGCCATCCGTGCGCGCGTTCTCGGGTGACAGGGCACCAATTCATTTGGTGTCTGAGTGGATCTGTGTGTCTCCACTGCCCTGTGTGTGTGTGTGTGTGTGTGTGTGTGTGTGTGTGTGTGTGTGGTGAGGGTTGGGGTGACCGTAGGTAAGTCCCCACGGAAGGACAGCTCCTCTCTTCATGCTTTTGTCTCCACTCCAGGAAAGGCACGCGCGGGAGCGTCAGGAGACGCCGTTTCCTGCCGCGACCCTCCGGCGCTCCATCCCCCAGGAAGCGCTCGCCCCCTCACCCCCGCACTCAGGCAGGACGCTGACAGTGGGCCAGATGTCACTACAAAGGTGACGTGCCTTTTTAATGACCGTCGCTAATTAGGGCATGTTAGCAATCAAAAGCCCCATCTCCTTCTCTCCCTAGACCTCTTCCATTCATATGGTAACCTTTACAAGCAAAACACACCAGGATACAGCCGCGCCAGGCTGGCATCAACATATGGGGACAGGTCGCTAACTGCTATGCACTGTCCCCCAAGATTGTCCGTAGCATGGCTATCAAAATGCACTGAGGTTTCTTTTAGCGTTTGGATCTCTTTATGTCCTTCAGGTAGAGTCCAAGGCTGCGGAAGAAGAGTTCAGGGCACTGAAGAGTTTTCAGAATGGTCATGAAATAAAATCGGCTGCTTGAACCTGTTCTGTTGAGACAGATAGGAAAAGAAGCCCAAATTTAAGTCATTTCACTAGTGGAGAGTTGTGATTTATTCCCGTTCCTGTGTGTTTGTATAAGTTTGCATGTGTGTGGTGTGTCTGCATGTGAGTGTGTTTTGTGTGTGTGTGTAGTGTTTATATGCATGGATAACACTACTGCCCAGCAAACCACAAGACTATTCACCAGCCACTGTGAAATATGCTTTTTAAATTACGATTATCCACCAAAACTGTACACTCCACCAGTGCACAAAAATAACCTGTTTTTTTCATTTGCATCCTATTTGCTTGCCAATGTTTGCACACATCTACCCTACATCCACTCTTTCATTTCTCCATCCCTAAAAATAGCCGTGGAAATCGCACAGGAATCCGATATCCTGTCACCATATTGTGTTGGTGTAGCTGGTTCGCAGAGACACAGAGGGGTATTGACTAGCTCTCGTTATTGGGAGGGGGTTGGGATGGGATGGGATAGGATGGGGGGAGGGGTGGGGTGGGGTGGCGTCTGCCTACGTCAGACTCCATCCCAACGGGCATCGCCTGTTGGCTGCACTTAGTAAATTAACTCACGCAGCCCAATTCAGAGACATAAAAAGACTCACTGAGCGAGTCGAACTCTTTCAGCCTGGTAGGAAACATAGCCCGGGGGGGGTGAGGTCAATTCCATTACCAAGGATTCAATTGGCTTCCTGCGTGGATATGGAGCCTTCATGAAGCTTAAGCGCAGGGCCGGGTGGGTCAGGTGACCGTGAACGAGAAAGCGGCTGGAATCGGCCGGGGGAAACGGCGGCGGGAGACGATCCCTTCAGGCTGAACGGGAGTCTGCGCCTCACCAACTTCAACAACATCGTGACATGAAAGCTGCGTTTGTCATAATAGACAGGTGGAATGAGATGTGAATTAATGATGTTCGACAAACTACTGCATGCGTGTTAAGCGTTAGTGACAAATATACACATTGAAGATCCTTTCACATAACCTTAACCTGATTGCTGACACTAATTAAGACCGGTGCTTAATCAGTAAATTACTCGTTACTGCAAAGGACAATGGGACGCTTGAATTTCCTGGCACACATGAGAAGATGACCCCAGCACGGTGGACGGAACCGGGATGCTGACACCAGTTGTTTGTGGTGTGCTGTGGTGCTGTAGTATGGAGTGTGATGCCTAATACAATTCAGTTGATTTCAGACATCGCTGCTCTTCACACTTACACAGCTGCTCACACGCTGCTGCCGCTTGCGTCAGCCCGAAGCGGAATTCTCTCCTCCCGACACCCCCTGCCCCCTTTAGGATCTGTTTCGTCGTGTTTCTGAAATTTTACGTTTGTGAAATGACAACAAACTTAATTTACTTTCAGCCATGGAAAATTGACCTCTACACACACATAACACACACACAAATAGTTCATTTACTCTTGATATAATTACCCAGCTAACTTTTCACTGCATTTTATTTCAGATCAGCTACCCATGACCAGCCCATACCCCAAAAACATTGCAGCAGCGACATCACAAACATTAAATGGAAGACTGGATTGCTTATTTTCACACGGAAATGAACGGAAATCAGATTTTTCGAGAGATGATCCAATTTGTTGATCTTTGTTGTGATGTTTCCATTGCAGACAAGAATTCTTTGTCTATTTTTCGCGTGTCAAGATTTAACATTGAGAGGTCTTGGAACAACTGCAAAGACATTCCGGGGCAGGATGCGGAAGGATCCGGAACAAATTAAACAGTGATCGTAACCCTAAATCTGATCCCTACACCTCATACCCAGATCAGTGTTTGCATTGTAATAAAGGCTGTACTGTGTATGCAGGCCCCGACTCAGTGTTGCCTGAACTCAAATGCCAGGACGCCTAATGCTTTTTACCCTATACAATCTGCACATTGAATCTACAACAACGATACTTGTCTTTGCAAAATGCACTTTCGGTGAAAAAGCATGCATTCTCTCTGCATTACGCATTCTTGTTTCCTGCGGAACGTACAGCCGTGGATGTAAAGTCTGCGACGGATGAATTATGAAATGAAAACAGAAACCGCTCTCGCAGACATCTTCTCGGGCGCCAAAGATAATTCTGTTTCGGATTGTTTCCCCCGCTCGCGTTATTGCATTACATAGAGCCTTTGGCATTGCGATGTGATGCAATCTTCAAGGCTGGAAGTGAACTAAAGTGCTCTCACTTACTTACACTGTCAGTATCACAGACACCAGAGCCAGGGTCATTCACTGCAAAATCCCATAGAACACCAGTGGCATGGTTCAATCAATGAATCGAGTTTCACTTCATTTCCTGAACTCACTGAATTGAAACTTCATTGAACAGGCATCAATCATATAGTGACATATTTAATCATTAGATCACTAACTATATAAATGCATGACACTTGACATTTAAACAGGGTAAATTGAAGCTTTTTAGAATTTTCACCGACTGTGGGTGTTTACACACCCTTTATCAGCACAATATAACACAATGACATGGTTAGTGTACAGCTGAAGTCTCCATCATGGTGCTTGATTGTAGTTCTGTACTACAACAGACCGGCCCACTACAGTGCTAACTAGCACTGTTCTCTGCTTTCCCAGTGAGAGGTGTCAACAGAAACTGTTTCCTGAACAAATACACTCGGCCCACTGCAGTAATTTCTCTCATTTACAATGGATTTCATTTCAAAGGGCACAAACTGTGAATTTGTCTGGATGCATTTGATGCATGTTCGTGTTTGCGGTCTCCAGTTTTTGCATATGTCCCTAAGGAGCTTATTGTTAGCACAGAGATGCAGGATTGAGCCCTGATCGGGCAGGTCCTATCAGGAGTACACCAATAGCAATGCCCAACTTGAGATTTGACCCTGTAACCTCTTAGTTAGCAGCCCAGCTTCCAGGCTACTATACTGCACCATTTCAGTATAGCATGACATTGGAAGATTGGGTTTCATTTGGCCCTACTCATACCAGAGTGACTGCTCTGGTTGGTTAGACACTTGTGGTATGACTGCGCTGACTGCGTGCGACGCCCAAACCCACTGTGGCTGCGACTGTGCAGCCAAGCTGCCATAGTTTAGAGAGGAGCAGAGGCCTAGCCCATGCTGTCACCAACCAATGAGCACACGGCCCGCAAAATGGGCACTCTGCACTCTAAGCCATAAGGGAAAACGTGCAATATGAATAAGGTACAGTACGCGTGTTTTCAGTCAAGACAGTGCTCACTTGACTGAGGGGTCCCGAATGCTTTCGCCTCAGAATAGTGAAGTTCCAAAAATATTGTCTCTCTGACACTGCGATGGGATCATATGAATAATGTATGAGCAGTCAAGAAAACAACAGCAACAAGCAAAGCCCTATCCACTTCTGCAACACTGTTACCCTGCCAATGGTCTCTGCCCGCTCACACCAAACTCCACCGGCGTGGAATACATGGTTTAACTACACAAATGCTAATAGAAAATTATTCTTCCTAGAAAAAAGAAAAGAACAAATCGCTTTCATTGTTTGTTACAATAAGAATGCAAATACACTGTAATAAATTCACTGATTTTAAATGAGATCAAATGGGCAGAATCGTGACAGCTAGGCTTGAATAACTGAATAATGGATGAGTAGTCCGACAATATATACTGGATAGAATAAAAAACCGCTATCGCACCTGCATTCAATACACGGACAATGACAAGAGAAGTCTTTAGAAAGAACTTTTAGTGACTTTTGATGGGGGTTTTTTGGTACCTCAAAGAACATGCTATCTTAGCCCCCGCTCAGATTGACCAAGTGCTTTTCCTCTGGTGTATGTTTGTGTCCCTGGCTGAGCCATCACCTACCGAAAACTGGGGGTCACGATACTAACCCCCATTACTCACCGCCACACCGCCACCCTCTGTTTAATTGTGCAATTTTTCATCCCATGATCCTCTGCCCCCTCCGGTCTCCTCAATCAATGGCGGGCCGTTAGCTGAATTGCTACGAGAGGCCGCCTTTTTTGTCCTGTTTCGTGACCTCGTTCGAGGGCCGATTTATCATTTGAAGTTATTTGTATCGAGTCTTATCTGTTACAGAACTGGATAATGGAGGTCAGGTCTTCAAAAGAGTAACTGCCCCAGACTGAAGACCGTATACAATAAATAAAGATGGCAAATACCCAATCAGCTATCCACACATGAAACAGGGCATGGGACACTGCTAGGACTGAGTGATCTGATAGGCTACCCTATTTTACTAGGCGGAGACTGATTCATACTGATTCACCTCTGAATATTTACCTTAGAGAAGACTGAGCTCACACAATCCTACATGTGAACATGACACTGACTACGGGCCTCTCTTTTGGACAATATCTTTTAATTATTCATACTAAGACACAACATTGGCTCTGGTTACAAATTTCTCTTGATGAGAATAGATTAATGTAATAAGCCTAATTTCAATAACTTGTCATCTATATTTTACCTTGTATAGTAGGGTCCTGGACAACAGACACAGCTGTAGAGTCAAATAAAGGTGTTCAACATTACTTACATACATGTTTTATTTTATCAGTAATATAGCATTGGCAGCTAGAACCTTTAGCATGGTAATGATATTGAATCATACTTAGAATTGGGCTCTCTTTTCTGATTGATAGCTCATCGGATAGGAGTTTAGGAGAGGAATCGTTTTTGATTCAGTGTCAGTGTTATGATAGTCAGTGATGTGATGAGTGAGGAGGGACGGAGGCTTCACCCTACTGCTGCAGAACTGAGTCACTGTATGTGCAGAGGCGGGGATGGGGGGTTAAGGGAACTGACTGGTGATTGGTGGAGGCGGAAGGGAGGGGCGTAATTCGGTATGACAGAGGTTCCCTTTCCACAGGAAGAGATGGCTTACGCCTCCCGATGCTTTGCAACGAACCATTTATTTTTCTGTTTGAGGGATGTCATAATGCATTTTAAAGAAAATCTAAGTTAAATCTACAATAAAAATCTTTTTAACTTTATCTCACTCACACGTGAGGCCGGTTTGCCATCCATCAGCTTTCCATGGTGAAAGCCAAGAACTGACAAATCAATCGAGACAAATTGTTACTGATCCCCATAAATCACTAATAGTTACAAAAAATATATAAAATCAAGTTTTGGGTGTGGGGTAGATTTGCGCCTCATCTCTCAAAGAACTGGAGGCTTCAAGCTATCCTAAATGCAAAGAAAAGCCTAACTCCTTATGAATGACTAAATATTCACATTGTTTTGTCTTTCCATTATTTTTTCTCTCCTTTGTACTGATGTAAATTTGGTGTTGTCCAATATAGTATTGTTGTCCTATTAAATCTTATGAATGAGACTTGTAGAGCATTTGTGAAGTGACAATGTAACAAGTGAATTAAAATGTTTAACATTAAAGTTCTTGTTGGTGAGTTATTGGCTATGTTCCCCTGGGATTGGGGTGTTTCACTATAATTACTACATTGTACTGGAGATACCAGCTTAAGTGGATGATCAAGCTACTGCATGCCACAGAACAAGCTTCAAAACAGTCGTTACTGTATAAGGTTTTTGTTAATATTTTGCTTAATTCATATTTGTTTTATTTTTGTTTTTCATCTGCAATTTTAGGGGGGTCACCAAAACGATACTTAAGCAAACAACGAATTGTATCTTTCCTGAATTCTCGCCAGTATTTCATTTCCTATTCGCTAAAAACAAACGGTAATAAACTCAAGTCTCGGAGGTCGCGCTCGGCTGCCCTGTGTGAAGCACTCACAGAGGGGAAGCTGGCCCTCGGCCCGTTTTCCATATTTCCTGACAGGGCCGTTAGAGGGCATTCCTCAGACGTATGATAAACAGGGGTGCTGTCTCCTCAGAGGAAAGTCATGTTTGCCAAACGTGTTTTAATGAAGTGACTACTACTAATATTTCGTAAACTTTTGTTACTTCATCGAGTTCATTTTGCAAGAAAAGTAGAAATACAGTTTACATGGTACCACGCATGTGTCTGCCTTACAAAATGTCCCATTGAAGACTTTAATTGTCTTATTAAAGACTTTAATATCTTCAGAAGATATATAAAAATGGCTCAACTTGTATGCTAAGACAAAAAAAAAAAAAACAGCATACAGAACAAAGGGGGTTGGGGGTTATTTAAAGGTGGCTTTAGCTTTGTTGTTGAGATGATTACGTGCCAAAAATAAAATAAATTAACTAAATAAATAGACAGACGCACAGAGTGTCTGTGTTGAACTTACCTATAATTTTATCCAATCAGTTACAGTCACAACAAGGCATCGCCTTCATTTAAATTAAAAGTTTGAAATCAAATGGCAAATGATAGTGTCACCATGAATATAAAACGTTCTCCCGTTTCACCTGATTGATAAACCTGCTGGTGCGTGAGATAATCAGCGTGCATTCCGTCGCAAATACAAACTAGCCTACCTGCTCAAGAGTAACCGCTTTTCCGCACCGCTAACTTCATAATAACGGATTGTCTGCCTGTTCTGTAGCTACCCACCTCTCATTACATTGCTCCGCGTGTGGGCTGTATTGACAGCCGTCTCTGATGCTATAGAGACGCATGGTGAAAACCTGTAAGGACAAATTCGGTTCGGGTATTCAGATTCTAGCGGCGGGGGCTAGGGAAAGAAACTGCTTCGATTATCAGCACGCTTAATATGTAAATGCAGCATAATCGCCACCGTAAAAGGCACGTTTTGTTCCCGTTTCACTTCACAGAGGAAGTCACTGACTCATAAGCAGTGACGGAAAGAAATCTCATATTTTATGATCTTAAAGAGCCTAGCTCTAATTTACACAGCATTCCTTTGTAGGCTACTTCGAGTAATGTATTGTGAAATTGTTTTCAGCATGTACAACACAGTGTTATTTTGGAATGTCTGATGAGACACGCTAAAAGTATTCAATTAGTAAGAAACATTCGAACATTTATATGAGCAACAAGGAAAACCAATTTTATAAAATTAATTCTGCGTTAAGGACATTCCTAGCTAATGATTATTTGTTTACTGAGCTGGGTGTTTTGTAGTCCATGTCTATATTTGGTAATGCTTCCACCCTGTCAATAACATGATACATTAAGTGATATCTAAAAATGTAAATGTCAGGAAATAATCATAATTCACAAATCCAACTGCTTTAAAAGTACAACATTACTACACACTAGATTTCAGGAAATTGTTGGTTTGGTGTACCTCTGTATAGTAATTACTTGTACACATATACACCTTTTCATTGAGTAAGGTACATTCTAATTTCAGTTGACCATCACTAAAAATTGACCATCACTAAAAATTCATGAGTACATATTCATGTGAAAATGTACATTGATATTAGCGCTGCTGTTGTGTTAGCTAGCGCACCTCTCTTACAGTCATCAAATGGAATGCATGAGCTTCCCAAGACCTGTGGAGTCCTTGTGCAGAAATTCATCTCTAAAGCATTTTATTGTCAAATATGTCTTCCTCCACTGTGCACAGATAAGTGGTCTCAACTTCCAGTTTTAAATCCTCAACGAATTTGTGCAGAAGGAGAGACATCCCAAGGGACAGTTGAGGTTCACATCTTAGAAATTCACAGGAAGTGTTTAACAACCCGTGACTAGTTATATTTTGAGCCTTGCGCTCCGAATGTCTGCTTGCAGTTCCTCTAACTCCCATAGCCAGTAGGGAGTAGTTGAGTTGTATGTGTGCAGGCCCACAATGGAGAGTATTCCGAGCCTCACTCATACCGGAGGTTCTGACCTTTGTGCTATTTCAGTGCGGTCAGGAAATAAGCATCTTTGTCCGAGTTGAGAAACAGGCCTTATGACCCTTCATCGAAAGAGATCCAACAAAAGGCCGCTTGTTTCTACGGCCTTGGCTGCGCCGTTCTTCCTGCGGGCCCAAAGTTAATTGAAGTGGATGCCGTTTCATCAGTACGTGACTCTCGTCACAGAAAAAAAAAAAACCTTTGGCCGCTTGATGTATCATCATCGAGAAAAAATTCCTTCATTTCTGGTGCGTGTCATCTACATAACAATCAACTGCTAATCGAAAAAGCCAAACCTGGGGTCGCGTTGCATTTCCATTATGGACGGTGTTGTGCGTCGCTGAAGTCGTACACAAACAGGCCGACAGGTATGGGGAGCTAATAAAAATGCAAAATAACTGCCTCCAACTACAAAGGGCTCAACAAAGCTTGATGTATTGTCAGTATTGTCATGAACGCAGCTACTGTCAGTGCGGTGACGTAAATCACAGGGGCTGCGGCACGCCTATACTTCCGCTGTGTTACCATAGATACATCTATGTACAGCACTGTTTCTCAGGCTCTGTTGCAGTAAACTAAACACAGAGATAGTCTAGGCTCCTCTACCAGTGAGCAAAGTGGCACACACAGTATCATAAGAATTTGTTTGTTGCTTTTCTGTGTGTCGTTAGTAAAATGTTTTTCATGATCTTTTGCTGCGAGCCAAAATAAATGCACAGGATTTGACCAGTCAAGTCCAGCTGGATGTTGCTTCAGGCATAATGACTTAGTGGTAATGTAATCCAGTGTTCGAAGTCCAGTCCAATTCTATGACTGCGTAACGGAAATCCTCGAGAGTAATATATACCAGCCACACAAGATTTAAGTAACAATATTGAATTAGTCCAGCTCGTAACTATCACCCAGAGGATAGCCTGTAGATAATAAAAAAATCCAATCTGCTTTAAAATAAAACTGAATCTGAGAATGTGTAAACATGGGCAGGGACCCAAATGAACAAACATGAGTCTCTTTGAGGGCAAATACAATTCAATCAAAACAGACTTTAGCCTTTCAAGGGCAAAAGGCTATTGTCGTTTACAATAATAGGCCTATTGCTTGACGACGATAAAGAAATGTATGGTGTAATGTAAGCCTATTTTTTTACTGAATTGTATATGCCGTTAGACTAAGCACTTTTGTTTGTATTCCAACCACCCAAGATGTTCTATTTTGAGACACAGATCAGTAACTGCAAGTTACAGAGATGTGAGTCATTTTTACATTGAAAATGTTGTAAGGGCTGACACTAGTTGATCTTACGTATGACCTCAACTTAGCTGACAATATTGTTCCCGACAGAAGCACTTAGTTTCAAACAGTGTACAAGACCATGAATGCAGTTGTGTAACGTAAAATGAAAGTAGTCTACTCTCAGTATAATATCTAAAAAGAAATCAGTCACTTAATACATATTCAACACACCATTGAAGCATATGACTGAGCAGATTTAGGTATTCAGTTTCAAGCAAGCCAAAAGCAGCTTCATGTACTCCCATTGTCTCTGTATATCAGCTCTATTGCTCTGAGTCCACAGTACCCCAGAAACACCCTTGTCCACAACTCTGTTTGTATTCGGGTTGGGTGCATTGTATTGTTTGTATTAGATTTGGGTGTATTGTTTTGTTTGTGTTAGCTTTGGGTAGCTGGCTCTTGAATTTAACCTTGCTTTAACACTGGTTATGCACCCAATCAGAAATAAAAGGACCTTATGTCTTAAAGCTTAATTTATTGAGAAACTTGTTGACAGACTAGGAGATCGACAACAGGTTTTCGCTATCGCTGCACCACATTCCCTCCTTGCACTTGAGCACTTTACAAAATACCAATAGTTGGTTTTTATGACATCTCATAAACACTTGTTGCAGTCTGGTCAGGGTGGCCACCACCTTTCAGGAAAAAACGAAGCTATCAGCCCTCCGGTTTGAGAATGACTGTCTGAGTAAATCAATAAAAACAAACAGTACCATGCTATCATATGATTGCCCTGCGATAAACTCAAGATGAATGTCTTTTAATAGGAATGCCTTTTACTGTGAAAGTATAATTTGGAAAAATAGACGAGTAAATACATTAACCTGTTATCACCTGTGAAATTTGAAGGGTTGAATTAAAATGGATGTAATATCGTAGATCAGCATCCAGGAAAAAATAACACTTAAAACAAAAATAACTTTTTTCAGTAAATTTGGTGAAGATGAACCATGGTACAGCTGCTGGGATGATAGATATATAGGTATAACTAAGCGGAATCATGACAGATATGTACATATACTTATACAGCAGCGTGACCTCAGCGGATAAGTTCTATGTGGGGGTAACTGTTTGGGCCCGTCACTCCTATGGCAGGATAAAGGAAACATTATATTATACTGAAGTTACAGGGAAATATGTGATAAGATTTGGAACATGGCCAAGCCATTAGCAGTTCTTCCATAGAAATTCATGGGTAAGTGTTGTGGTTTTTTACGGAACTGTGGACTAAGGAGAACGAATTTGCTTGCTGAGGTCAATGTAGCCATTCATATACGAGTTCCGTGACGGATGACAAAAAAACATTTTTACCACATTCTTTTTTTCGGACCCACCTACAATAGAAATTTTTTTGTTAAAATGTTTCATTAAAATTAAAAAGCTGGGTTTTAGAATACCCAGAGTCTTTTGACAAAAATGACACAGTGTTGGTACTTTCGAGTGTTGGAAAACTGTCAAACATGCAATTCGTGGATGTTGAGGCTACCTGTACAACATATTTTCAGTGAGAATGCCCTTGATACTGATGCGATTATTCTAAGAATGTTGTAATGCAAAGTGCAATAATTATTTTAGACCTTCCATTAGTTGGACTTATCTTGCCTTGGGATATGAAATTACAGAAAGCTTTCATGATGGTAGCCCTTTTCATTTTTTCTGCAAACAAAGGAAGATATTTGTTCAGAAAACACACAGATTTGTCATTCAGATGTTTACAAATGGGGCACATTTGTGAGCGAGTCCATTCCATACAGTTACTCCTTATATTAACAGTCAATTGTTGTCCTTTCTCTCATTTTCTGTATTATTCTAACCTTTTGCTTCTGGAATTCTGCTTTTTGAGTGAGAGCACACTCCTCATTCAAATCTTGTTTGTTGCCATAGCAACTCTGGCTTTGCCTTGCCGTCAGGCAGTAGGGTTTTCCGTTTGCCTCACCTGCTAATATTCAAACAGTCTCTTCCCTCCCACCCCGCCCCATGGGGCTGTTTGTTTAGCAGATGTCCTTATCCAAGAGCACTTACATCATTTACACTTGAAATTTTACCCATCAGTCCTGCTACGGGATCATACTTCCTGCCACCTTGTGAGTTATCTGGATTTCACATTCATGATCTTTGAGGAAAAATTGCTATATAATCACAAATGCACCAGACAATTCATCTATTCCATAAGCAATCTAACTGATATAATTTGTGTCGTAATGATGACTATGGCAGTTCTACTCATTGGTATCCATGTCAATATATAATCAGATATGGGTTTGAGATGTAGGTTTGAGGATGGGGTTTAGATTTTCATACAACACAACAGAATGACTGGAAATAGTATGACAAAACATACCACTTTGACTTGTAGAATTAGGAGAATTGTAACCACACAGGTAACTTGTTGAAGGAGATGGACTCCATGTTGAATATGCATATACATTTATGTAAGGCTTGCTGTCCTTTAGATTTCCACCTTTAAATCAGAGCAAGAACACAAATGTGGAGTCTGTAACGCTTTTGTTCCATACAATGTGAACGATAAAAGGGAATACTGTTCAAATCCTCCCTGGACTTACTTTTGATAGAAAAAGAGGAAGTTAACTCCATTCTGGATCAGTTTTTGTTTAGTGCTTGAAAAGGTGTGTGCTTCATAGAAAATCGCAATACAACCACACAACAGGTTCATAAGCAATATAGTTTCAAGCTATAGCCATGATTAAATCAATGAGTATACCAACAATCTATGGGGCTATAGGAGTGGAAATCCACTGGTGCTAGAGTGTAGTCTGCTAGTTTTCTGCAGCTGTTGGGCCCTTGAGCAAGGCCCTTAACCCCACATCCGGGGGGATCAGCCCCTGCTTGGTCTAATCAGCTTTGCTTTGGATAAAAGCATCAGCTAAATAACAGTAAATGTATTTTACATTTGTGTGAAACGGCTCTGTAAGTTCCTTCCTGGTTTAGTCACTATCAAAAGACTGACGGAGGGAGGACGGGTAGGAGGGTGAGTGGAGCTGATTAGCATAAGTGTACTTATGACTGGTGTCAGTTTTTGTGTAATTGCACATACTTTATAGTATACCCACCTCCTCAGACAGTATACCCAGACAGTATACCCACCTATTAGCCTTATTATCATGAATACATATGGGCTTTAGAGGTACAGTATGCCCACCTCCTCACAGACAATACTTGCCTCCTCAGTTAGCACGACATCACTATGGAGGAGGAATTATTGGGGGAGGCACAGGTCAGCTCATGTGTCAGCTTCTGGGTGACACAGTTGCCGAGCAACAGCAGAGCTGTAGGTTCAGCTGCCATCCTACACCAACGTAATAAATAAACATTCTATCCATGTGCCAGTGAAAACACACAGCGAAGTCCTGTCTGTGGGCTTGTTTTACAGCGGACTGGGCCCTGCTGTGACTGTTAGACCAACAGACCCAGATGTGTTTGTTTTAGTCGCTTATCGCTTCCCCCGGCACGAGTGACAGTCAAGGTCACTCCCCCCTGCCCCACCCCCTGTCCTCACCCCTTCAGCTTCCTGGACCATCTTGGCAGGAAAAAAAATATGGCACCCTGACCTGATGTCGTCGTCATGGCAACAGCCTCGTTTCATCATCCACTTTCAAAAAAAGTCTTCAAAATGTCTTGCAAAGAGCGATAAAATCACCAACGGTTTTGTCAGTGGAAGGGTAATGCTCTGAAAATCTTAAAGAAATGCTGAAGAGGGAGGCCACAATACAAAATGGTATTATGCGACTACATAAAGATATATTATTTTGTGAATCCTTACTAAGATTTTTTGATACGTAGGTATCAGTATGGCAGAATCTTGAAAACCGAGGTGGTATCCGCAGATGAGTATTTGATTTCTAGTGTGATTGCTAAGTAGTCAAGTTATCTACCTAACTAGCCAGAATGACCAGCTTTCTTGAACAGCATATACTATTAAACAGCACTCACCTGAAAACACACACAAATATAGACACAGGAAGGTATGGTTGGATTGTGATGTCAGTTAACATGGTAACCATGGTGATGGATTAGCCGTCTGTTAATCACCTGCTAATTATTCCTTGCGCTTCACAATCGGTGAAAGAGAATTCCAGTGGAGACTCCACAGGTATCTCAATACAATTAGCGCAGCATTGATTTTCGTCTAAATGTTGACTCGGGTCATATTGTGAAACCATTTACTGCGCATTTCATAATGAAACAAAGATAGTTACTGCTTACACATTAGGACCAATTACTCTGTGAGAACAGCAACTGGTTGGCAATTTAAAGCATTAATTTACTTCTTTTCCAACACACTTGCGGTTAAGCAGATACATCAGGTGACTAGATAAGTGCTACTTGCGAGGTCAACAGTTCTGTTTATTTATAAGAGAACTTCCCCAGTTGCTCCACAAAAGCACAGTCAGTTATTTGCCCCATTCCCAGACCTGCTGAGCTGTAACCCTTGGCACTCCCTGCATTAAGGACAGCACAGCATGGACAAACGACAACATTTGTTTTGTCTGTGTGCCTCCATCATTCCTGCAAATATCAGCTTTAGACTTCCCTATGTAAGAACAGCAGAAGTGACCGACTCCTCGTTTCCCCTGAACAGGGTAAATAAGGCCTTGAGTCTTATCTGTGAAGCCTGGGAGCGGAGACGAACAAGGCAAACACGGGGCTTTTGGGAAAGCCTCTCTCAATAACGCGACAGCATGCCCCTTCCCCCCACCCCCGTGTACATTTCTAGAAACTTCTCCCTTCGCCCAGTCTCTGGCTGCCCCCAGACTGCAGCTTATGCATCCATCAGAAGTCATTTTCCCAAAAAAGATTACATATCAATAAAACAAATCATATAAAAATAAATCATATCATATGAAGCATAAAGCAAATTATATCCTTTGTTACCTCGTTCTGAAGCAACTGAATTACGTCTTAGGTATAAATAGCTATAATGTCAAGAATCAACTCTATGCTTATGTAGGCGGCAATATCAATGCGTCGGCCATCTTTCCTCTCTCAGACACATGGCCTGGGATGGGATGTCATTTGTGCCAGGGGTGTTTGCGGTCTTTTGTCGCGGTGGTGTTGTAATCAAAGCTGAATCTGTTGAAGTGCAGAGGCCACATTATGCAGAAGGGTGTCAAAAGGCGAGGTGCAAAAAGTCCACACTTCAGTTCCCTTCCTCTGTTCTCACTGATAGAGATTGGGGGTGCTTCCTGTGCCTGGCCTTCATCATTTAGTCTGAGCCAAACAAATTTCAGGAAAGGGAGAGGGAAACTCATCAACCAATGAGACGAGAGATGGGTAAGATTAATCAGCATCTGACATTAGTGCTCAATTCATATCCCTGAAGTACAGAACAGTGGGCGATTATCTTTATAGAACAGAACACAAATGTATCCATTCACTGAGAGGTTTGGGAGAGGAGCACAATTTTTAAAACAATACAATGGAATGTTTCCAAGCTGTGGTTTGGAAACCCCCTGGTGCATTCTGGGAGATGCTGAGGCTGGTCATGAGATACAAGTTAAAAATTAACTTACTGTTACATGAACTTTCACACGGGCTGTCATTCCACTGTGCTAGTTACAGTGTTTTAAATAAAGATATTCCCCACTTTTAGTGGGTCATGGTCTCTGAAATTCGGAGAGGTACCAGACATCACTTCAGAGAAAATATTGCTAATGTAAAGAATTTGTTGGTATGGCTGAACAGCTGAGTAAACATCAAAATGTTTTCATCGTGGATCCACTGCTTTGCATGCGCTGAGGGTCTAACACATTGTAATGCCGGTTTCAGCTGTGCTTCATTGACTCCCAGTCTAATTTCACAGCGTGGTGTTCATATTAGCCTCCCAGGGGTGGTCGCCTCTTATACCGCTGGAAACGGGGGTGACTGCTCAAGTTGAAACTGGCAGATGCAAGCAGGGAGAACAAGCAGCGTGATGATGTAGGTAAAGGAACGTTCTTTCGAGAACAGCCGCAAACAACGCAAAGGATGTTGCGGCGATTAAGGAAGTGGGAGGGGGAACTCCTATAGTCACAACGGACACAAGAAGAACAAAGCACTTTGTTCTTAGACAGTCAGAATTCCCTTGTAAATTCATTCACAGTCTATCTAATTTCCACGGAGGTCATCTGGTCCTTTGCTCACATCAGACTGAGTCATTTACATGCCAGCTAGACTCATATGCCGTTAATGTAGTTTTATATTCTGCCATGTTGTTGAGCCCTGTTGTTTTCTAGGAAAGGTCAAACCAAGACTTTCCATGAAAAGACTGGACCAAAGATTCCGTTCTCACTACCAACTGCCAGAGCCGCTGTTAATATTTACTAGATTTGTTGTCTGGCCTTGGAATAAACAGAGAGAGGAGCTTGTTTTTCACTTTGTATCCTCACTACTGGGTCATTCCTACAGTTCCACATTTTAAAAATGACTAGATTGCTAAATTAACAAACACATACTTTGTACATTTTTCTGTACAATCAAGGAAGCACGCAAATGATTTCCAACAATTTTAAACAAATTTGGGATGTGAATATTTCTCAGGTTTGGGCCTTATGGTTTTTGAAATACGCCTCACCCATTTTCTGCCACGTAGGTAATTTCTTGTGAATTTCTCGGACATATTTAGCGAACGCAAGCCTCGCAGTCACGCATTAAGCCAGAGCGATTGCGGTTCATTGTCAGTCCCGCCTGCTGACCTTGTACTTGGAGGCTTTGCTCGTGAAGGAGGAGACAGCTGGAATTGAAAAGAAGGGGAGGTGTTTTTTCAGACATCTCATTTCCTGACCTGTCACTTCCAGTGTCAGTCAACTGCCAGTTCCTGACACTATATATAAATGGGTGACACAGATGGTCCGCCTGCTGTGCTAACGAGGGGAGGGGTGGGGAAGGAGGTCAGGGGTAATGCGTCTGGCCCCACCCCTCTGACCAGAAGCGTTGGTGTATGTGTCTTTATGGTGGGAGGGGTGTATTAGTGTGGTTGTGTGCTGCTTCAGGGTGAGGAGGGGATGTTGGTGAGTGTTTAAAAGGAGAGCGGGTGGAAGGTGTGTGTCTCTTCCTGGCTTCCTGAGAAGGGATTTATCAACTTCCAGGCCTGGGCAGCGCCGTCACCAACTGTAAAACTACGCATGTAAAGGAAATACTACTTCCGTGCGTCAGTACAGCTGAAGTTCATCAGTGACGAATTCATCTACCAGAGTATGAGTTGCTATACCGGAAATGAGTGTCCACATCAATTTTGCAATTGACCTGGTGGTTAGTAGCAGAGACCTGATGGTTCATTAGGATCAAATTTACCAAAACACATGACGGAAATCACACAAAGTAAGACAGATTGTGTCCAGAAGGGAAGGGAAGACATAGTAGTGGAGGCTCAATGGTGGCCTGTATGGGAACATGGGTAAACCATAACAGTACTTTATAAGCTGATATTCAGATCCTCCGTACATAGTCAATAATTCTCTCACTCGGAAGCCATATGTGATAAAAGGAAACGTTGTCAAAACGGTGTCTTTGTTTTGACGCTACAGGAGGATGTTCTTACTTCCACACTCAGTCGATTGTTTAGAATGAGCCACAATTCTTGCTTCAACAACTTCAGCAGAGACACAACTGTCAACGTTAAATAACTGATCATGATATCAGCATGTTGTACATCTTCGACAAAACCCCCCCTCTACAATGATTTACACATGACATTTCACGTATAATGTACCGCCTGTATGACTGGTTTTGATATCATTCTGATGTGACATTTTTCATCTGTCTATAGGCTTGCTATTTCTCAGACTTTGGTTTCTCTGACTGGAGAGGTTTGTGCTAATCTACTTCCAGTATCGGGTTGGCTGCCCAATCTCTGACACAGCGCTGATGCAGGGGCTAGCCTCTTGACGTAGCTGTTATCTATTCCACAGTGAAACAGTCACGCAAAGAACGCTTCTACATATCAGAGACGCTGTGCATGGATATCGCACTACAGCTGGCAGGGGGAAAAAAAAAGTGATATTGTCAGCACTGTGCTGAAACTGATGGCTGGTCTGTGACGGCAGCCCAGTTCCGTTTACGCCGAACATTTCCTGTCAGGTACAAGCATATACGTTTACAACGGGGATATATTCATTTGTAAGGCTGAATCTAAGGGTCAGCTTGCCTTATGTAAGTCTTTCGAGGATCTTCAGAGAGTAGTCGTTTCTAATTTTATGTATCTGTTGGAATAACAAGTCATGGAGGTAGCTGTCTCCTGTTCCATTTCACTGCCCCAAACTTGGGGTGCACCTGTGGATTCCCAGAATGCAATGGACAAAGAGCCATTTGGAGAACTTTTCTTTGGCACTTTATGATCTTGTCACTCAGTTTCTGGGTTGACCAGGTCCCCCTGGGCTCCTTGATATCTTTGATGATCTGCCACATATATGCAACCTCCTAGATCTTCTCTGTCTCATAAAGCAGACCAAGTATAACAGCTTGGCTCTCTGTCCTTCCTCTTTTCTCTCCCGTAATTCACTCTGGCCTTGTAACCCTCTCCCGCTTGTTGCCAACATCCTGCCAGTGATGCATTGCCGTAATCTAGGATGATACTGTGATTTATAGAGTAAACCGGGGCCGCTTCCATTGGAAGCGAGGTGGTAAAAAGCTCTGGAGAGCGGTGTAATAATGTAGAGTGATGACCTCTGGCCCGGTAAGAAAGCAGAAGAAACACAGCCGCGGTGCTGACCCGTGAGAGCTGTTTGACTTCCATAATGTTCGTATCAATCCTCCTCCTTTACCTGCCCCCCCTCCTCCTCCTCCCATTCCACCATCTCAAGAATCCCTCACACGCTTTAAACTGTAGCTGTAATACTGGGCTATGGGCTCAGGGTCGCATCATTCAACGGCTTACCTGGGTCTGTATGATGCTCACATAGCGACTCGGTAAACAGCATTATCGACCTCCCTGGATGGGAATTACCGGGTGGTTAGGAAGAAATAACTGGTAATATATGTGGGTAAATACGGTCGATGCCGTGCAGTATGGTCTAATATGAATCTTCATCGAAGGACTGTAAACATCCTGCAGAGAGTGGATATTTCACCCATTCACCACTGATATATGAAGCTCTTCTGGTCACTGGTATGACTGTGCTGCTACTGCCAGCCCATACAGCAGTTAGCCATACGTAAAAGTATTACATAACCTATGTGTCTTCAAATGGTGCCATATTCCCTGATGTATCGGCCCAGTGTGATTACATCATTGTAGGCTGAGTCATTTTAAAATGTCTAAAGGAGCCAAGACAAACCCAAGCCTGTGGTAATTCTTAGGGTGACAATTGTGTTTGAAAATAAATTTCCAAAATGAAGTCCCGAAACATACACAGGGGGTGTTTATCAGACATTCAAACCTTACAATATACAGTTTTACATGTATAGGCTAACTGAAGAATTTTTTTGCAACATCTGAAATTTACAAAGAATAGGCACAGAATAATTTAAGTGAATAAATACTAGTAACTAACACCCATCACAGGTGTATGCATGATGTTGAGCAGAAGTTGTTTAACGATATATTCTTCAATATATCATTAAATAACTTTTTCCTAATTTTCAAGCTAGCGTTTCAGTTTGGCCATTTGTAAGCTATTAGATCGTAATACAATAACTAGCACGATAATTGCCTTTTCAAAATGTTCCATCTTCCTCAAAACCCTAAGACTCTGGCAAAGCTTTAATAGTTTTACAGATGTGTTTTCATAATGCTTTGGAAAGGTAAGGAAACACTGCCACAGCATTGTAATGCATCAAAACATTACTGCAACCTTTTGAAAATGTTTCAATAACGTTTCTTGGCACCTGATGTCACAGAATTGCACCAGGTAATTCAGGGAAAACCTAACCGTAACTGACTGGGGCCAGCTGTGAACATTCCACCAAATGCCACCAGTGACCAGTGTCTGTATTTGTGAAACCTTTGAGCCGGTCATATTGATTTAGCTGGAAAATAAATACGTGGGGCCTCGGCACCATGATCCATTTATCAGTAAATATAGGATTGCCCAGAGACTCAGGAAGAAAGTAGCGCAGAAACCGGAACCTCGGCAAAGCTTTTGAGAAGCGGCCCGACATACTTAGCTAATTTGTGCCTAGGCGGCAGCTCCAAATCGGTTTACACAATGGATTAAACCTAATAAGGGTTTGTGCAACCAGATACGTACACACTCACACATAAACTGAAAGCCCCACACACACACACACATTCCCTTTTTTCACGAGGTGAGGAAGAAACAGGGCAAGTAAACATCTGTGTCAGAGAGAATCGTTTTCAGTAAACACTGCATGCGCTAATGTGCTACGGCTAAGCCCGAATCCAACAACACTGGTGGCCCACTCCCCTCACCTGAGCCGCCCATCCCTCCCTCGGCAGATGGTGCTCTGACGACACACAGGAACTGACCTCATCACCGCTTCCTGATCGTCATCGCTGGGATGACGGCCACGGAGATTCCCTGGGTACCTTAACACCCCCGTAGTCTTAGCCGATTGATCGCGCTGTCCTTTAACTCGTGAGGGTCGCGGAGGTCACAATGAGACCAGTAAACAGGAGGAAATGGCTTGGCTCAGCAAAATTGGCAGCGCAGATAAAAAGCTTGGCTGAACTGCAGCTGTGATTTCCTGCAGGTTAAGCCTTGGAGAGGAGAGGGGGAAGAGGTCATAGCTGTTGCTTTTTTGTATCTGACATACCTGCACTACAAAACATGTACGTTTCTAAAGAATTTATAGGTCTGAAGTATAAATAAATATACAAAAACAGGTTAGATAACAGTTTCACAATGATGTAATATGAAATAGCTTTGGATACAAGTTTTAATCATTTGGACCCCATTTTACTACCCAGCTAACAATTTTTTGTTCCCAGATGCCATCAGGACGTAAATGTTGTCCTCTTGTTCCATTTTCTTCATGTTCCTCAAACGCTATTTACTTTGAATGTTTCCTTAAGAGCATGACAGAACTTGTTTGGAACAATATCACATTCTCAGGATGTTTCATGAAGTTCAAACCCCAATGGGAATCTGACCTAAAGTTGCTCTGGTACGTCTTGTGATAGCTTGGTAAAAGATTATCTTGGTAGTCAGAAAAACTGTACTACTTGATAATTTATATAATATACTCTGAATAAGTAGCGGGTAAGACTAATTTGACCATTTATCATTGCTGAGTTTTATGTAACTGAAATTTTGTGCTATAGTAAATCAAAATGGAGGTTCCTTTACAGTCAGAGGTGACAGACTTACACTACAAATTAAAACAATCTAGACAAGACAAAATGACAGATACTGTGCTCTGTGAGTGTTTTGACATACAGGAATGTGCAGAAACATGATCGGAAGTGAGGCCCGTGAATGTAAGAGCAGTGGGTGTCTTTATGCAAATTAGTGGATGTGTGTGCAGAGCCCATTCACTGTAGTCGGTCTGAGTGTGCATGTGTGTGTTGACTGGTATGCAGACGTGTTTCAGGTTGTGAGTGGGGGGTTGTGCGTCCGCTGGCTGAAGCGGCTTAAGGCTGACCGTTGGGTGTAGCAGTCTGTGACAGAGTCCCGCACATGGACCTGGGCCTTCCATGGCGCTGATATGACCCCCTCCCCCCACATCCTGTCCGTTCGCTAATCCCGTATGGGCCGAGCCTCGGGGCCCCGCCACGTGCCGCGGTCTCCTGGCGGCCGCTTCTCCCCCTGGGCCCTAAGGCGCAGGATAATGGATAATCCTCCACTCATCTGCGGCAGACGCGCCGCTGCAGGCAGCAGGTGGGATCACATTCGGGGGCGGGGCTGGCACGTGGCCCACTCCGCCTGGCTTACATTCGCCCGGGGCCTTATCTCAATCTCATGCCTCCCCTGGTGCGATTTGCTTAGTCAAAGCAGGGAGTTTTTCTGAATGAAAATTAGGCCGCTTCCGGAGGCGGGAAAAGGGAGCGTGGGCGGGGTTACCATCGCCTCTCTGAAAATGGGCGAATCTCCGCACAGAGCTGGGCTGGTGAAGAGATCAGGTGTCATTCACCTTATCTGTCCCTACTCCCATCCCCAACACTTCTCTTCAAACAACCCTGAGCAAAAACCCGACTGGAACCTCAGTCAGTGATCACATATCACAGTGACTGCCATATGATATAAAATTACATTAACAAAGCCAAGGTTGCTAAGGGAGAAAACACCAATGTACTGGCATTTGGAGTGCAAATATGTATATATTAAATATTAATAAGTACATGAACTGTGATATGCAGTGAGCACAAAGACATCCACCCTTGAGAAACCATGTATGACTGTCAAAACAGCTTCCACAATATCAAAATGCCACTAAGGATTAGTAAGTAATTTGTCACTCCTCTTCCTTTCTGAACCAATTTCCCGTAACTTTGACCAATATTTGTCTGAATTTTCTTCCGACACACATTTGGCATCTGAATGTGTAATAAAGAATGAAATAAACATGACCCCAAAGATTTTTTCCGAGGAGAAAGAAAGCCAACAAAGAGAAAAAAAGAAGGAGCTGCTGTTTTGCTCAACCTTCTGACTAATGCAGAAAACCTTACTCACACCGGCCTACTCAGGGGCTCATGTTGCGTGTGGTTTTGCACTCTGTTTGTGTAACTCCAAAGCTGCCCTTAAACACTGGGCATGACTTAAAAGGCATGGATTAAACACAACAGCACAGCCAGGAAAACCCAAAACTCCATCTTTTAACAAATGGTTCATTTGCAGTTATGTTTGAGCATTTAGCGAACACTTATCTTACAGTCACGACTTACAGTTTTACATACGACACACTGTCTCCTTAAACAGCTGAACATGTACTGACGCGATTCAAGTGAAGTACCTTACTTAAGAGCACAATGACTTTGCCTCAGCTGGGAATTGAACCTGCAACCTCTGAGTTGCAAGACCAGGTCCCTAACCAATGTATGGTACACAATGTGGTAACTGGTGAAAGCACACAATTTTTTTTTTTTTTTTTAGAGTTGAATAGAATTTTTAGAATAGAATTGTGTACGAGAGGGTAAAAGACTTCTTCTGCCTGAATCGGTTGCTGTTTGTTTATGTACGTCAGAGCCAAGCATTTAGTGTGGGAAGTTAAAGTTCACTTCACCACGCCAGGCTTCTCAATTTCATGTATGAACTCATGTGGCCATGTACAGTATCTCTTACATTGTCTAAAGGTCTTCATTGTCATCTTAAAATCATGACCCTGCTCCTGATTCAAAAATGCTGACTCATGTTTGAGAGGGTGAATCGATGTGCAACTTAAAGACCACAAGGCCAAGAATAAGAGTGGGTCAACCAGAAAGGTTCAGGAAAACAAGCCGGAGCCAATCAGAACCAAGCCACTTTCAAATGTATCCCAGAATTCCAAACCCCAGCCACTGTAAAAGGGAGGCAGTTCTGTTGCATTATGGTTAGGAAATGTATAAAGATTCAGATCGGACAATGAGACTGGACAAGAGTGGGACACTAATGTTTTTTTGGTTTAGCAGAACCCTTTGCTTGGTTTTTTTGTTCATAAATGTCAATTTTTTTGACATTTCTATATTAGAGAGCCCAGAACTAGTCTGTCTGATGAGCAAACAGTGAATATCACAATGGCTGATATAATAAAAGATAACATAAAAAGCAAGCATAGAGAAATTTTTATATGCTCCCGAATGGAATATGTCAGTTTGAAAGACTACAGATATCCAAGAAATAACTGCAGCTTAGTAACTGAGTTCCTTCCCCAACCTTTCTCCAAACATCTGTTTGCTTTTATTTCTTTAAGAAACAGCTTGGATATTCACTCATATTCTTCTTCTAGACAGAGAACTCTGGTTATAATGCCATCATTTTTCTGAGAAAACAAAGGAAATTCAATAATCCTCTTAGATAGTAATCTCCCATCTAAATAATCTTTTTGAGAGGTGGGAAGGAGGGACTGTGGGTGTTAAAAGTTAAAAATGATCTTCACATTTTTAAATATCTACCACAGTAAGAATGTTCAGAAAACCTACTTTCCCTTAACTCTGAGAATTCCAACATCAGAACAGCTATTTTGAAAAAGCGTCAATGCTAAAACGACTCCATTTTCTGAATAAGCTAATAGCTGAGATGTCTATTAGCCTAGCTGTCTGTGTGTCCATTTCCACATGTGAAAGCATCAGGAGCTATAAAGAATTATAAGGATTACATCATGGCTGTTTCAGACTGTCCCCTGAAGGTGAAAGATGCAGGACGCTTGCCCACGAGAACACATATCTCTCGCATCGTGTGCTAAGATTCCGGTCTTTTCAAACACCTATTCACATTCAGTTTCCTGCCAAAATGAGTTACATCATGTGTGGTGTCATTTCACTGGTATGAATTTTCAAAATAGCAAGCTTGGCATAGTCTCCCAAAGAAACTAGGGTTGCAAAACCCATGGAATCTTTAACCAGTGTTGATTCAACACTTCGAAATGCATCTTATGAGAAATAATTTGGACAACATGGTTGTATAGCTTTGGAATTATGACATATCCACCTCAGGGATGATAAAGGTGGTTATTGCAACTTCATTTGAAAGTTATACATTCATGTATTATGATAAAAATGTAACAAAATATTATTTATGTTTATCTGCCAGAGTGAAGGCAATTTTCACCTTTCCAGAATATATGTAGCAACCAGTTGATGGTACTATATTTAATATGTTTATTCAATAATGAAAGTACATACCCACCCCTCCATCCCTCCATACTAAAACACACACACACATGCACACACACACTTGCTTGCGCACACACAGAACAGAGCCCAGCTGGACACCAGAAGCCAGCCGTGACACAGCTCTGGGGGAGGGAGGGACAGTAACTAAAGGAAGATTAGAAACAAGGGCTGTGTGTCCGAAAGCAGTCACATTTATAAACCCACAATCCACACATCCCCTTCCTGATATAGGTGAAATCAAGCCGGCTCATCCTGCTCTATGCCCTGTGGTCCTTTAAAAATGGCATAGTGTATCACAACTGAACTAAACATTCCGCCTGGAGCACATGTCAAAACACACACACACACACACACACACCTCATGTATTTGTGTCGGATTAAGGCTTTATGGACAAAGGAACTAGAACACACAGAAAGCTGTGTGTTTTGACGCATTCTTGAGGAAAAAGAGAGAATGGGGAGATTGACGAGACTGAGAGAGAGGGAAAAACAGTCGTCCGAGGAGGGAGAGAGAGCAGTGCGGTCTTTCAGTCTCTCTCTCTCTCTGCTTCATCTGGTGACTCATACTCCACCCAGGATATGAACCACTGGCTGTTTATCATGCCAAAGAGAGGGAGAGCGAACGAGATGGAGAGAGACAGAGAGAGAGAGGCACACGAGTGAGGGAGGGAGAGAGAGAGACTGAAAAAGTGAAATTTTGGGTTTATTTTTCTGACAGGGTGCTGGAGAGTAAAGCTGAGGAATTCCGCACTCCCATTTCCTCCTCAGGGGGGTCCCAGGCGGGCGCCGTGGAAACGGGGCTGACGTCAGCCACCCGGTGCTGATGGGCGGGGTATGCCCCCGATCGGTCTCTTCACTGTACTCCCTCAGAGTCCATCAGCTGTCCTTCCTCAGTTACCATGACTGCTGCCAATCACCGAAGATGCCTGAGAGCCTTTTGTGCATCTGATTTTGAGTGTGTGCCTGTGTGTGTGTGTGTGTGTGTGTGTGTGTGTGTAGAAAGCCAGGCAAGCACAACACGTGAGACCCAATGAGCGACCAGCTCCTAGGAGGCACCCCCACACCTTCATCCCCGCCGCATGCCGGAATCTCCCCACGCGCCCCACGCCACAGCAGCGTGACGCTACCGCTAGCGCCCGCTAACTGCTGCAGGTGGACGCCACGTGCCGTTTTTGTGCTGCTCCTCACCTGTATGACAAAACCTCTTTTTCAAAAGCCTCAATCCGTTCGCCGTGGATTCGCTTACTAAACATCACAAAGTCATCTCAAACTGCACCCAGCATGTCCCCCTGATAACCCTGACAGCAAAGAGGATTAAGCAATAATTCTGAGTAATCACAGCAGAAATACAGATAACCCTTTCTCTGCAATGCACATAAAAGATATCATAGACCCTATTTCACCATATCCTTTCTTTCACCTGCTAATCTGTAGCTAAAAACTCAGCTTGAGGGACCAGACACCTTCTTGGTTTTCAACAGGAAATATCACAAGTGAGAAAATAGCCATGCTAACATAAAGCGAATAGCATTAAACCTATGGAGGGCACCAAAATAGAACACAGGGACTGAGTGATTTGACTGGTCTTTCTTGAGGTTGACTATCATTATGAGTGAGGATGGAAAACCTCCATATTTCTAACCTCTGACTTGCTACATGTTTTATGACCACACAGTACAGACAGCTATACTGTTTTGCCTGAATGTGTCAATTCTTATCTCCTCCATTTTCTGGGTTTTTTTAATAAATTTGCCTCTCCCAGCCCTGGGCCTGCTGTGCTCCAGGTGTGCATACAGTACAGGGGCTCTGTCACATTATTGGATGTGTCATCTCCACTGTTCATGTTTAACCAATGATTGGCATTATGCAAATGAGCAAACCCTCTGAAAGAGCTCATGTCACACAATGCAAATGACTGTGCCTTTAAGACCCGCCCCCTGGGAAGAGCACACACCACTGCAGACTCTGAATGTAGGGCATCGGAGAGATCATACGGCTTCACCACTGCTGGGCATGCCAAGAACTAGCCTCTCCACTCCAGCTAATTTGATGTTTTTTAATGTTTCTCTGCCCCCGTCCCCCCCAACTCACAAGTATAAAGGTCTCTGCTTTTCTCACATTTGGGGATGGGGGTTGGGGTAAAAATAGCACACAGTTAAAGATTCCTTTGACATTTGGTTCTGAAATTATATGTTTCAACTGCATTGCCTCAGGTCAATAAAAGACAAATGTCCCCTCTTGTTAGCCCAGGAGGCCCATGCCAACAGGGACTAGACTCACAAGGCAAGACCTACTGTGCCCAACTCTGGGGTGAGATCTAACAAAAGGCAAACAGGCAGCTCTCTGGCAGATCATTTGTCACTCAACCCCAAAAGGAACCTTTGGTAACTGACGTGTCCAACAAATGTTCAATAATAACAATGAAAAAGAAACTCTTCTATCCACAGCCATTTAAAAATACCTTCCATGGAATGTGTCTTATTAGCTGTATAACGCATACACCTAGCCAATGACCCTTTCAAGAACGGCTTGTAAATGTCTGACATGGCCAACTGAACCTTTTCCCTGAGTTTTACTGTGAACTGAAGATGCGAGTGGATTGAAACTTTCAGGGACTGTTTATGCTTGCCCATTGGTCATGTATACCATGTGGTTTGCACATGAGCACTGTGGTTTGACTTACATAAGCCCAGTTATTTAACAGCCACACCTCATATACTATATACATATCAATACCTCAATATGACTTTAATTGATCAGACTCACTGAATAAAACCCACCAGAACAAGCAGGCATGTGAGAAATAATGTTCCTGAGATGTCTGGAAATTGAACAGAAGGACAGTAGATTGCCCTGGTAGAAAAAAAAGGATATCTCTTTGATAATGAGTTGCATGTCATAAGGCTGATATGAAAGATAATGGGTCAGGCAGGATTAATGGAGTTTTTGAGGAAGGAGGCCAGAATGCTTCAAGCTATCAGTATGAAAGACAAAAGAGAAAATGGGATTTCTGGATATACATTCAATTAGCTCATCACCCAGTGTTCGTTATGAGAAATCTAAGAATCGCTTGCAGGCAGCATATTTGAGCGTGAAAAATTGAAGTTTAAATCCAAATACAGTGGTTTTAGCCTACTTTGTCACACCACACACATAACATTAGAGCACCACCACTATACTCCAAACACATCCAGAGCACTTCTCCAAACACACATAGAGTACTCCAAACACACATAGAGTACCTCCACCATACTCCTCCACAGTGGATATCCAAGGTCCATTCTGGATTCTTAAAGGGCTTCCACATGGTTAGCTTTAGCCATAGCACAGAAATGTCCCTTTTTGCACATTTAAGCTGTTTAGCATGCTAATGAAACCATTCAAATGTCAGCCTGGAATGATGTCATCAACTAATTTTTGTTGCTTTTTAGTTTAAAAAATTGCTTGCTTGAGAAAAGATGATGTGAGTCTGGTGACTGGCCTTTCAAATATGCCCCCCCCCCGCCCCTCCACCCCCTTTCAGTCTAACACCCTACACTAACCTGGTGTGAAGCAACTTAATTCGCAGTCTGAATAGGAGTGCTGGAGCAGCTAGACGAAACTGCTCTGTCAATAAAATGCAACAGATCAATTAACGGATCTCAACATGATGTCATGTCAAGACGTACCCAAAGGCAGGATGGGTTCACAGTAACTATGCCCATGACAATTTTTTTTACAAGCCATTTAAAAGAGCAACCAGTATTTATACCTAATTCAGTGCTAAATGTTCCTTTGCGAAAACTGTTCAGAATAAATGCTTCATAAAAACAAGACAGCTTTTTGTATCTTTGAATATGAATGGTCTGATAAAACACATAGTGCAAGGAACTGAACACAAAGACAATGTATTTCGAGAAAGATAAAACATACCACTTCATTTGCCATTTACAACCTGACCATTAAATTCAAATGTTGTAAACCGCCTGCTTCTGTGTCCTGAATCACACTACAATCTTGTTTTTGCACATAAACAGTGGCTTTGAGGTTCCTGTTTGTCATTTTCATTAATTTGGTAGTTTGAGAGCACATCTGGGACACCATCTTATGAAAATTACTTTTATTCAAAGCACAAGGAAAAATTTGGAAATTCCCTGTGATCATTGGAAAATGAATAACAAATAATGTGTTTAAAGTAAAGTCAATTTAATTGGGGCTCAAATGCAATTAACACTTACAGATTGTGAAGCATTGCATGTCCAAATGCTGCTGCTACAACTACTACTGCTACAACAGCAAGTACTTGCTACAACTACGAGTATTACTAATAACAATCAATTTATCATCATAATACATACAATTATTATTGGTAGCTCAGTGTAAACCTCCTTATCGTCCGAATTTTCGTCACTTTAAATATGAACACATTCAGAACAAAGAAAAGAATCGAACAAAATCAGCAGGGAAAACGGTGAAGAATTCTGCGATTTAGTTTCACGCGTCAAACCAAGGTTTAAATTAGAATGCGGAAATTAGTCAGAGCGTCAGACACAAGTTAAGTGTATGCAATCTCCACTCTCTCAACTAATCATTCATCACCCGAGGGTGAGATATTAGCATGGTCAAGGGTAGCGACGTTAGCGTTTGGCTGTATTTCGCCTGTGCGTCGCTGCGTTAGTAACTCATAACAAAAATGAAAATGAAATAAGAAGTTACTGCAATAAGTCACTGAAAGCTTTTGACCTGTTTGCACACGTATTATCACCCTCATAATGAAACACGAGGTTTAAAAATACATTTGAATGAGAACCAAACATCTCACTTTCGGTCCACACGACACACTCTGGGTACTATTAGACCTTTTGTAAAATAGTATTATATCCAGACAAGGTAAAAACTAAAGTCCAATTCTCAAATAAGACATGACATAATTACTATAATACTGCTACCGATGGTAGCAAACATACTAGGGAGGAAGACGAATAAACAGACCTATATAATAACGCTCATGATTAAGCTGCTGTCAGGTAAAATAAGAACCCGAAAAGGAAGGATTTTCAATGTTTGCCACAGAATATTTCAGATTCTGAAGCCGTTCATTGATCGTTCGCTTTTTATGAATGAAACAAAAAGAAAGAAGGGTTAATGAATGGTACTCGTAGAGGACGTCAGTATTGCGTCACTATCCTTTTATGGAGCTTGCGACTGGAGCCCCATTCATAAAAAGCCCCTTCAGGAAAAAACAACGCAACAGGAAAGGAGCCGCGCACGTGGTTGAGCGTCTGCCCTTTATGCTAATATTTTCTCAGTTTGAAAAACAACGCAACAGCGCAAAGGAGCCGCGCACGTAGGATACATGAGCGTCTGCCCTTTATGCTCGAGTATTTTCGTACAGTTTGAAACTAAATCGTTTCAGATTTGACGTATGCTTGGGGGACATGGTTACGATGGATGAACTTTGCGAAATGGATTGTAACGTTTTGAAAAGGCTGTTGAAGGACGACAGTGGGAAATGTCTGGTTCTGGACTGCAGGTCCTTCTTGGCGTTCAGTGCTGGACATATCCGCGGCTCGGTGAACATCCGTTGTAATACAATCGTGCGCAGGAGAGCCAAAGGTTCCGTCAGCTTGGATCAGATTCTATCGGGTGACGAAGAGGTCAAAACCCGATTTAAATCCGGACTTTACTCCGCCGTTATACTGTACGACGAGAGGACACCGGATACAGACACCATAAAAGAAGACAGCACAATAACTTTGGTTCTTAACGCACTGTATAGGGACACGTTTGGGACTGAAATCTATTTGCTAAAAGGTAAAGTGAAAGCCAGCCATTTGATTACAATTATAATTGTGTTAGAATGTTTGAGAGGGTGTGCATTGTTTGACCTACTGCTACGCAGATATAAATGAAAATTAATATATACAACGATTTAAGCCACTCAAATTCACAAAGAAAAGGGGAGACAACCTCTCGCCCAATTCATAAATGGCTTTCTGCATAGCTACTGCACAGAAAAGGTAGCATGTATTTGTGTGAAGGTTAAAAATTTGAATGCCATGTACATTTCACAAAGACTCATATATGATAATTTACCTTCTTCTATAATATATACATTTGCTGATATGATGTTCGAAAACGGAAGCCAAACAAATGCGCACCAAAACAATGATGTAATGGTGACCACAACGGTTCAAAACGGTTGTAACGTTCAATGCGGTAACTTTACTAGAACCAAAACCAAAGCATATCTGTACACGGACCAAAGCAATACAATTATAACAGAAAATCAACGTTCTTTTTCCGTCGTTATGATATAATATTCAATATTGTAATATTATAAGGAATCCTATTGAAACATAGCAATATATTTCCCATTCCCTTCAACAAGCATGGCACGACAAATGGTCTATTCACTGGTTCATGAAAGCTAGGGAATTAAGGTGATGTTCAAAGAATGTAAGGGTCGCTATGAATTATGCTGAAAATATATAAAAACTACTCAATAGTCTTTTGATGTATGCCATTCCGACATATATTTCTTAAATATTGAAAGTAAATTGCGCTTCATTTTGTGTTTTTCCTTTATTATACTTATTCATTGTAGTGTTTACTTCAAATAGGCCAAATAATAAAAAGAATAATCATAAGATAATCCACTGCACACTGACTGCAGTTAGACTTGATTGCAGATCGTATTGTTAAACGTTACTGTCTTCAATTCCTCCCCAATGAAACACTACGCATACTGTATTATTTAAAGCTTAAAGTCAGACTACAAGACTAGATACCACAAATAATGCACATACGCTACCTAAGATACTTGAGACATGCTAAAGAATTACCGCACACGGCATATTTACTTTAGTGTGTTTAACATTCTTTTCTTTTATACTAAATCATTCGTTTATAAATGTCTAGCTACAAATTGCACACCCTCGCTTCAGACCGTGGATGTCTTAAAACCTTTGAACAGTACAGTTTTTAATAAAATGGGGACACAATGCGAATTCGAAACAAAACAAACTCGCTCTGTAATACAGGCTGGTCGTTAAACACTCTTTTTCCAGTAACCAAGTTGTGGTTTGTTATAATAAATATATCAGGTTTCACAGAACAATATTCGAATGTAAAGCTTATTATTCATGCCCATATTGAAGGTTAGTGGCGTAGTAGTAACTGAGGAAGTGGGCATACTGTAACTCCAAAACATAATGGGTGTCAGGGGCAATAAGGCTAATACGTAGGTATACTGTACATCCCCAGAGGTTTAGGTGAGTATTCTCCTGACTACATCACTACTGTCGGTTATATAAACCTAGATATAAAATCTCTAGGGAATGAATATCTGAAATGCGAAAAAGATTCAGTTCAAGTACTACCTACGCACCATAGGAATGTAATTTGAAAAATGTATCTTTTTTTTTTTTTTTTTTACAGGCGGCTACGACAGATTTTTCTCTGAGTATCCTGAATTCTGTCTAAAAACCAAAACGCTGACCACCTCATTGTCCCAGTCTAGTATGGACTCAAGTTGTTCTTCATGTGGAACCCCGCACCACGACCAGGTACGTAAACCACTCTCTCTCTCTCTCTTTCTCTCTCTCTTTCTCTCTCTCTCTGAGTAAAAGGCCGGCCGCACATCAGCAATTGAATGACTACAGGCCTCCTGATTTAGGTCATTCGTTTGTTTTTCCTGTTGGGTAACAGCTCTCTCGGCAAGCCTTTGACAGATCGCACGTAGCTGCGGGGTCTCAGATGTGATGGACGGTAATTCCGTTCGCAGCTGTTTTACGCATCGACCATTTCCTGTCGTTAGGTCTGTCGAGGGCGCCGCCCCTGACATAACAGGGGCCGAATCGATGCATCCGCCTCCATTCAATATCTATAAAAGAGTCATCCTATATTTTACATCTATACAGTATATTTCCTATCAATACCTTTTGTATTACACAATGCCACTTCCTGTCAAGCAGCCTGATGGATATTGTGGATATCGGAATATGAAGTAATAATATACGGAAGTGACGCATTCAATTCAATAAGAGAGGCATTCAATTAGAATACCACTTTGAACATTGTCATCAAGTATAACCATAGGCAACAATCTGAATGCACGCTATCGGCCCTTTGTTAATCTTTTCCGCTTCTAATTGCTTATATTATAAAAAACTATTATAATTATTTTAACTTTTACAATATTTCCATGTCTGACACCCCGCAAATGTAATTTAAGATAAATAGACATTAAACAGAATTACTATCTGGGATTATCTGCCAGTAGAATACCCATAAAAACTGAACAGGTCACTGCTGTCTGCAAAACTGATTTGAGACAATAACAGTGTATCAGTACAACTTTTTGAATGGATATATGACTTGTATGCACACACCATGTCTTTCCTGTACTTTCCACACACCATGTTTGTATACATCAAGTATTATGTGTTCACGTTGGACAATTTAAAAGGATGCCACTTCGTCCATCATCCACTTCCTGCTCCTAAAAACCTCAAAAGTTTTACCATGCAAAGCCAGACCCGAAAACCATCGGTTGTGGACACAAACCAGTGAAAGCCAGCCTCGGTTAGCCCCATTTTAGTGTTAAAATGAAATACAACTCTATGTATAAATGAAAACTGACCCAGCCAATCAAATCCACCCTCAGCAGCATGAGGGAACCAACCAGATGCAAGCAGTTTATAGCAAACAAACACCAACCTGTCAGAGGTCATCTTCCAGTGGAGGCTCCAGGGTAACCGCTGCGTGTCCTGTCTTTGTGTGCCTCTCCCAGGGAGGCCCCGTGGAGATCCTGCCCTTCCTGTTCCTGGGTAGCGCGTACCATGCTTCCAAAAAAGACATGCTGGATGGCATGGGGATCTCCGCCCTGCTCAACGTGTCCTCGAACTGCCCCAACCACTTTGAGGGAATGTACCAGTACAAGTGCATCCCTGTGGAAGACAACCACAAAGAGGACATCAGCTCGTGGTTCATCGAGGCTATAGAGTACATAGGTAAGTAATGACTCGTCTTTCCCCCAGTTTTTCTATTAAAGGAATATGCCATAATTTTCAGTACAATGCAACAGCTAAACAAACAAATGAAGAAGGGATGTCTAAACTCATAAAAGGAAAGACAAGAACACCACCATCATTAACACAAACAACAACAACAATAATAACAACAACAAAGAGGACAGCTTTTACAGATGGGTAGGGCAATACTGTACATTGAGCTGTGGGTGGATTTTCCTAAACCATTAATATAGTATATACAGTGTTGTATGGATGTGTAGTGCAGTCATTTGCCCCATGGTGCTGAGTGAAGCACAGATGGCTTTATTTGTAATGAACAGATACACATATTAATCATCCCACCTCACAGACATCCTGTCAGTTGTTATTAGATATTACTTTATTATTAGATATCACTATGTCCATAGGCTTGAACATTAGAAGTGCATTATTTTGTTGAAGTGATACTTCATCGTTTGACCGAATGAACAAAATAGCTGTATTCATAATTTAGGCAGTAGAGGAAACATTTATCACGGCTTAGATACGCAATGCAAACAGGCCATCGTCAGCGTGGTTAATATGCGTGAGCGTGAACGTTTTGTGTGAGGGAGGAACCGGGCTGTTTACAATCTCGGGATTCTCGCAGCTGGAGACTCGGAAGTGGAGAATTCCAGGCGATTAGCCCTCGGCGTAGCGCGTCGTTTCCTCGGAGACTCGGGGTGTAGCATCTGCGGTGAGGCGGGAGGCCTCGGCAGGCCCGCTGCATTAAAAAGCCTCCCTGGTGCGTTATGTGGGTGTGCGCGCGGTGCGGAGAGACCTGAGCCTGACTCACCGCCGTATGCGGTTACCATGGATCCGTGTGCGCGCGCGCGAGTGTGTGTGTGTGTGTGTGAGGCAACCAGCAATATACGTGTCTCACTATTGAGAATGCCTCAAGCAGCACAAGAGTCACCACAAGCACACGTGCGCACATAGACACGCACACACACATAGCTGCTTTCAGAGCCTCTCTAAAAAATGCTTCCTCCATTACCATTCAATGACTGCTGCAGCTTCATTGTGCTTGCTGCAGCTCGCTTCTAACTTCCTCTCTAATTAGTGACTCTGAGGAGAGCCCCTGTGTGTGTGTGTGCACGCACACGCAGCATAATTAACAGAGTGTGGGGTGTGAAACAGGCAGACACCAAGACCAGGCTTGTCGCAGTCCTATTCTCCATCTGACTTCAGATTTCAGGAAGTGTTTTAGCACACTTGTGACTGTGACTATTGAATGGTCAGGGTCCTATCACCAGTGACTATATTTAATTTTGAATGTATATTACAGTAATTGTGTTGTTCATATGAATTTGACCCAAAAAGCCCCTTTTCAGTATAGCAGACCTCATAGCCATGTCAAGTTGAAAACATTAATAATAATGGAAGTTATAAAGGTAAAGAAGTGAAGTAAACCGTAAATGTATTTTCAGTATATGTTACATGATGTATCCACAACTGAGATACTGAAAATGAACAAAATGCAAATTAGAACTGAAACTGTCTGAAAAGTGAACCCAACTATTTTTAAGCTGGCCAGTTCTCAATTTTCACTCTAAACCAAGCAAAACACTGCTGTGGACAAACCACACTGTCATATTCTTACATTAAAATGTCTTCTATGTGTCAGTGATCAGGGACCTGTAGCGGAAATATGTTCTTTTTCTCCACTTACTATAATAATCTCTTGGCTGTAGCTATGGCATAACTGTGAATTGCATTTGGCTGGTCAGACTAGATTTTCTACAAATAAGTCCTGGTTGTTTTACTCCTGACTTATCTTGGCCTTTTAACCAGGATGTTCAACAGGCTGTGTGTCTTTAGCACCCACTTACATACTTGTAATTCAGGATTTGTCACCCAGACAGACAAAATGGTTCCCCTTCTTTACACCTACACATATGTAGCAAATATATTCAAGTATACTTTTGCAAGTAAAGTGTTAACAATTTGTGAAGATCAACTAACCCAAGACTTCAACAGTTTACCTGTTTTTGGACTCAAATCTTGTGCATGTCTCATAAAAAGTGTGTGTGGGGGGTTTCCAAATTTCAAATGTCTGTTATGCAAAAGAAGATGAGAGGAGGGGGGTTAGGGTGGGGTGAACCAATAAAACAAACAAAGGACAAAAATGAGTGAGTGTAAAAGTTTGCCCTGAGGGTGAATGTAACACTTCCTGTCTTTATCTGTAAGGGGGCACTATTCAACTTCTGGCCCTGAAGGCCACATTGTATGAAGGTATTTACTCCACACACTGCACCACCTGATTTAGCTAATTAATTTACCTCCTTGGTACAGGAGTTGGGCTAATTTGTGAAGTCGGGTGTTTTAATTTGTGGCTGGAACAAATACCTGTGTATTATAACACCCCCAGGAGTTGGGTAGAGTTGCTGTATTGAGTTTTGGACCTGAAACTGCAGTACTGACCTTCCCTCTACCGCTTCTCCCCGCAGATTCTGTGAAGGACTCAAACGGTCGCGTCCTGGTCCATTGTCAGGCTGGTATCTCGCGGTCCGCCACCATTTGTTTGGCGTACCTGATGAAGCGGAAGCGGGTGCGGCTTGAGGAGGCCTTCGAGTTCGTCAAGCAGCGACGTAGCATCATCTCGCCCAACTTCAGCTTCATGGGACAGCTGCTGCAGTTCGAGTCTCAGGTGCTGGCTACGTCTTGTGCGGCTGAAGCGGCTAGCCCGTCCGCTACCCGCGGGCCAAAGTCTTCCTCCACGCCGACCTCGCCCTTCGTCTTCAGCTTCCCAGTTTCTGTGGTGACGCATGCGCAGCCCAGCAGCCTGTCATATTTGCAGAGCCCAATTTCGCCCAGCTGCTGACGCCGTGGGCAGGACAGAAAGACGGACAGACTCCAAACGACTAAAGACACCTATGTCGAGGTTCCCTTTGTCTCAGAATCCCTGCATAAAGGAACAACCTCATGGTTTGGCAGGCTAAAGGCCAAAAAAATAAAAAAAAGATAAGGAGTATTTAGTGTCCTTATCAACAGAACAATGTTGTATATCACAGAAACATCTCGTATTCATATGTCAAGCTTGGGTGAAAATGCTAATGTTAAATTATTTGATAAAGCTATATGGAGATGAAAGCTGTTTTGGGAGAATGAACTGCTTCAGCTCCAAATTACAATGACCCTGTGTTTTGAAAAATGAAGTGAACTTTAATACTGTAGAATTCCACTGTAGAATGATATTACTGTATTTTTATCCGAGGTCAGTTTATTTCCGTCATTCCTATGGTGGCCTTCCCCTTTACGCCGGTGTTGACAGCTAAGAACAGTGAGTGGAAGTATTAGCTCTTAATGTAAACTGGAGTAAACCCCGTTTCGGGCAGGAAGCGGCTCTTGCTTCTGACAGGTGCTCGCACTGCTTTTGGCTTCCTATTTCTGATCCCCGGTCCTGCCTGCCTCTCTAGAAAAAAGAAAAGAAAAAAAAAACAGCCTCACTTCAGCCTCTTCCGCCGGGGGACGGACGGAAGATAAATAACGGAACCGAGCAGGGCACTTTGGAGAAAAGAGGATCTGGCGGACAGCCAACGCTAGATTTCCCATGAGGGTGCCAAATAAGAGACTAGGGTTTGCTGCGTGACTGAACCGGAGGATGTCAGGCTACAAGTCCAACCCACACTGGCTGGTTTGGCCGGGAGGTGTACTGGACATCACTGTGGACAGCGATCAATGTATCCGCGCTACAGACGAGTTTGTGAGAGGAAGTAGCCTTTCTCCTGTTTCTTTTGTCAGTGCCTTGCTCACAGAAGGTACAGGACGTTTTCAAGGCAGTTTCCCGTCGCTCGCTTTTTGCGTTTATTTTTGTTTTGTCCCTTGGGTGTCTGACGCAGTAACGTCACAAAGCATTTCAAATGTTTTTCGAACTGCAATACAAAAATGTTTTTAAGTATCATCGTAACTTGGGGGTTTTCTACTCCGTTTTATTTTAAAATCAGAGCAATAATTTACTTTTCCTTTTACAGTTGCCACCAAAGCACTAAACGTATTCCCATCTCCCCAAAGGCCTTTTTATACTTGACAATATTTTAGAATTTGTTTACAAATTAGAGATTTACATTCTTAACTTGTTGATTTCAGTCTCATGTAACCGGAGATGTGGTCTGGTGGCTTTTTGTCGGTGTAAATCTGGTCCGCTCCAACATTAGAAACGCACACCCTGCACACCGCAACGCGGAAAGGATGGTAGAGAAACACCCCGAAAACCATCTGTTCTGACGAGAGAGGAGGAGGGAATGCTGAGGAAACGTTAGGAAAAGCACTCGGGTGGAGCAACATTCACACTCTTATTGCAGAGCGTGGCAATAAAGCGAATATGCAGGATGGCCGGAAGTTGACCTCCTCCTATAGAAGATGTTAACTTGTTAGCTTATCCGAATGCTCCAAACCCCCTTTGTCCACCAATAGCTGACCTAAGTAAGAGTCTACGTCACCTTATATATTTTCAGATATTTTACATCAGAATTATTCAAATCATCTTATTCCCCTTTAACTGTATGTAAACAAGTGGAGAATTATTCACAAAATAAGAATGTCCTTTTGATTTAATTCTATCCCTGCTCTGGGGATTAGACCATCAAAGGTACTAATAACAGGAGTTAGTTCAATATGTGTGTATGAATAAGGTAATACGTATGTATGCATAAGTACACATATGTATTACATTTATGTTACACACATGAGTGTAATGTAAGCTGATCACATGCATTGAGAAGAGGAATGGCAGGTGTCAAACGAGCCTGGATTCCCTCCTCTGTGCCAAATAGGTATCGAAGGTGTAAATATGAGTTGTATAGGTATGTTGTCTGGTTAAGCCAGCTATTCTCCTCTTTCAAACGCAGTTAGAAAGGGGCTGTGTCACAAAGCCCCATGCGCACAAAGGCCTCCTCAACACTGGGTAGTCCGCCGTCACTGGAATTATGGGAAATCACAGGACAGTCCATTGATACAGGCGCTTATGTAGCAGATACAGAAACTACACTCCGACTCAGCGGCAAAACTGAATTTTGGATTGAGACGCTGGAAAACTGCTGGCTAACGTTGCCTTTGGTCTTCCTGAAACGTGTATTGGTTTTCTGTTTAAATGTTTTTATTTTTCTTTTGAGACACAGCTCTGTAAAAATGAAATTGCTTATGAACCCAAATGGTTGCCTTGAAGCGCTGGACAGGTCTGAGGTATATGCGTAAGGTCCAGGACCAACGGGTCTAGCAAACGTGGGATTCTTTGGTATTCAATTTTGAAGAATGTTGGCACCTTTTCTATAGCACTTTTAAGTGATGCAATATTGTAGTTTAATTTTACATTGATTTGCACATTGTTATGAAAACAGGTGGTAGCTGAGGATCTTTATTTCACCCATGCAGTCAAATTTTAGTTTTTTGAGTAAGAATATGGAAATAAGATTAAAAGGTATACAACCATCAACAATCATTGAACAATGCAATACTTTATACCTGTGTCAAATGAGATGTTATTGTCCAACTTCCCATGGCAATATCATTCATACTGTTTTTAACCTTTTCCTTATTTTTTGTTATATATGGTATGTTTTATTTATTTCTTGAATTCCATTGAAATATAACAATTTTTCATAACTAAGAGTCTCATGTGTGTTTAATTGTGCTCAGAAATGTATGATCCAGTTTTGGTATAGAATTTTCTCAAATAAGGATGAGACTGGATACTTCAGTGAGTCATGCAACCACCTCAACCACATATTGTTCCGAAGAGACCTGTGTTCAAGACCACTCTATGACTTTCCTCACTATATTTGCTCTTCAGCTATACCCCTCTCTGCCTTCCAGCCATGTAAATAAAAATATAAAAGGATAAAAAAATTAAGGAAGGTGGCCTTGCTGCTCTTGTTTTCTAAAAAGAATTTTCAAACTCAGATATAAACAACCCGGTGTAATTGGTATTCACATGTAGTTACTTGCATGCTTTCAACATTAACATATAATGACATTTGTAAAGGTTATAACTTGAAATGGAACAAGTACATTAAACAGGTGGTTCTTATAAGGATGTGCAAGAGTAGGGAAATTTTCAAAAAGTTTAAAGAGAACACAAAACCATCCTGAATTACCACAAAACCATAGTATCTCCTGTCAAAATCTAAATTTGCTTCAAAATGGAACACTCCCTAGCATTTAAAAGCGTCAATTTTTTTCCATCAAACGAGAGGTGACTTGGGTTTTACCTTTAAAAAACGGTTTATGCTAGCCTACAAGACTGACACTTCTTGGTTAAAGGTTTTATGCCGCTTTATTTCAGAGTGGGCAAGGAAAGAAGACACGAGAATAAAGCTGAAATTAGAATAGCAGCTCGTACTCCACAACAGTTTCTAAACACACTATTTTCCCTCAAACGGAGCATAGTTCAGCCTGGAAACGTAGTCACAAGATAAAACATACTACAGAGCACAAATTAAATCATAACGCAATTTCGCCGCTTTATGAACTCGTGTGACGCAATCATCCGGGTTCGTAGCTGGAAATATCACACGTCCCTTGAGAAGTTTTGTCCCGTCCGGATGCGTGAGTTTTATCACAGAGAAACCATGTAAATATTCCATTACTTCACCTCCTTATGTAAAACTAATGCCGTCTGAACAGGCTTTATGTCTTTGCTGACCAGCAGGCTAATGATTTTAGCATTCTCATTGTTACACAGACAGCTTATGTATAGTAGCCTGTTCGCAAAATACTTTCAGTATGTCCTGGCATATAGAACAAACACACAAATACAGTCACAAAAAGACGTTGTCCCCCACAATACAACTACCATTAGGTATGTAAAATACTGTGGTAAACTGTAAATTAGATGACATGTCAGAAATAAAAAAATGACATTAGTCTGCATTATGTCAGATTCTGCTTGAGTTCAGAACCTCATTCATATGTTGTCCCTGAATATGAGGCAGGGAAGCAGAACTTGGCAAGACAGACCCCAACTTTATATGCCTCTATATTGCTGGATGAATTGGATGCAGTTTCCATATCAACACAAAGAGAACTGTGTGCAGAGATTTGCAAAGAGAGGGAATTATAAAACGTAATCTGAGATGTAAAGCCGAACATGTGCTTGTATTTTTGCAGTATAACAATTCAGTTAACTAGGTTTTGGTCATTGCCTCTCAAGTCCCAGCGTTCATGTATTTAAGTAAACCAAAAAAAACGCTTTTATTACATTATCTGATTTCTCAATTCTTTTATTGACTTCTAGGGTTTAACGTGTAAACAAACAAATTTAACATTGTAAACCGTGCTTGTATGTGGACACATTGTACTCGCAGAGAAGAATGATTGTCATCTGTGATATCATTTTTTGGTATTCGGCTGCCCTCTTGTGGCAAGTTATTTAATTACATGGATATACTACTTGACAAACCGCTTGGAGCATGTGGGAGAACCTTATGCACGCTGACAGTTAAATCCATTTATATGGCAGGGGATTCCATGTATCCAATAAAAATTAAGAAAACATACTTAAGAGAAGGGTCTTTAAGAGAAGAACCTCATTAGCTATCTTATTTTCAGGGGTAACCAAAACTGTAATCCTGTATTTTGCCTGGCTACCTCTCACAAGGTGGAAGAGAGGTCGAATTTTGTGAGGCAAATATAACTATTATTTGCAAGAATGTTGAAAAACACACAAAAAAAGGGTTGATTCCTTACAAAAAAAAATTCCACACAGCCTGAGAAAGACAACAGTGAACATAAACAATCGGTCACCGAGAGTAGTACATTGTACAAAATAAATATCACAATACAGTATATTTTGGGCTGCTATGTATTGTTTACCAGTCCAAACAATGTAAAGGGTTTCCATAAAGTTCTCAAACATAAAATGAGGTATATTAAAGTGTATGTATCTGCTAACACATATGTAATCCGTGATGTGTGTAGCCAGATCACTTTCACAAGTTCTTCCCTAAGAATATGTATTTATAATGCTGATCGTTTCATATTCCCTATTGCGGAAAGAAAAAAAATGATTGTGTGAGGGTGCAGTGAACGGAATTGCGATTTAAACATTTCCATCTGTTTCACAGCTCTGTATGACTATTTCATTTGTTTCCTCCTTTACCAGCCATTTTAACAAAGTGGTCGAGGTGTTTTGGTCTTGAGTTTGTTTTTTCCTTTCTTTTTGAACTTGAGTTTCTTTTTGAGTTTCGTTTAGAACTTGAGTTTCTTTTTGAGTTTTGTTTTGAACTTGAGTTTCTTTTTGAGTTTCTTTTGAACTTGAGTTTCTTTTTGAGTTGCTTTTTGAGTTGCTTTTGGACCTCGAGTTGCTTTCTGACTTCGGGCCACTTTCTGAACTCGGGCCGCTTTCTGAACTCGGGCCGATTTCTGAACTCGGGCCGCTTCTTGACCATGAGATACTACGTGACACAGGCTGTTAAAAGTGTTCTGGTGCCACTGCTTGAAGCAGTTCCTGTCAGGAATCACGCAAAGAGGTATGTTACATTTCACGCATTTCCAGATCGTTTTGCTGTACTTCTTTGAGGCTAGGCAGTTGACACAGTTTTTCCTTCCAATTGTGGCTTTCAGTGAGGGAGAAACTGTTGAGGGGTCAATAATGGGTTCCACCAGGTGCATGTCTATTGGTCCGGTTTCCTCTGGCTCATCGCTTTCTAGCGGAGCGCTGGCTTGTGGAGGTTCGGGGTCAGCGTTAGTGGACTGGCCTGTATCAGCGGCTTGTCCTGATGCACCCCCTGGCGTGAACTTTACAAGCTCCACGCTGAGAATCTCCCTGAACTGTTTCTGCGAAAGCGCTATGCCGTTTCTCATTGTTGCCATTTCCTTATGAAGCAGGTAGGCGTTGACGATCGCGATGTCTATGAAGTGGAAGAAGAGCGCCTTGTACCACTTCGTGGTCTTGTGATGGATGCTGTAGCAGCCGAGTAGTGCGTCCGACAGGTCCACGCCGCCCATGAACTTGTTGTAATCCAGCACCGAATCGGGTACAGGCACTGTCCTCAAAATCCAGGTGTTCTCCTGTGGGTCGTGGATGCGTCGCTTCACGATGTTCTCATTGTATGCCTGGTGAATGGTGGAGCACATATTTACTTCGCGCATGTCCATCCACTTGACGTACAGCAGCGGCCCTCTCCGAAGCCACCGGATGGTTCCCCTGGGCGCCCTCTTGGGCATGTTATTTTCCAGACAGCGCGGGAAACCCTTGGCGGTTTTCCCTCACGGTTCCACACGCCCCGAACTTCATCCGATGCAAGTCCTTGAACAGGGTGTCGCTGGTGTAAAAATCGTCCATGTACACGTGATACCCCGTCCCTAGACGCAGCCCGCTCAGCAAGTCCATGACGGCATCGTAGCTGAGACCTCTCCCAGTGGCTGTGTACGACTTCCCAGTGTAGATGTTAAAGTCGCACGTGTATCCGTTCCGGGAGTCTGCCAGGACGAACAGTTTGAACCCCCACTTGGTTGGTTTGGCCTTTATGTACTGCCTCATGCCGATCCTGACTTTGGAAGGCACTATCTGTTCATCGATGGACAGACACTGATGAGGATGATAGAAAGCCCTGCAGGCTTCCTTGATTCTGTCCATTAGGGGCCTGATACGGAAGAGGGGGTCGAACTCCGGCGTGCCTTTTTTCTGGTCGTTGTGGGCATCCTGTGCGGGATCGCTCATATGGAGGGTCAAGGAGATGGCCTCGAACCTCATCCTCGGCATCACCGACTTGAAGAACGGAAGGCGGTAAATGGGGTACTGGCTCCAGTAGTCCGATAACTGGTGCGCCTTTAGCAATGCCATGCTAATGAGGAGGCCGACGTAGCGGTAGAATTCTGTCTCTGTCAAAGGCACCCACGGAGTCTTTATTCCCTGAGCCAGTCTTCTTGTGGCGTTTTTATTTGTGTTGGCGCAAATCGTCTTCACGGCACTCTTGCTAAAGAAAAGCCGAAACAGTTCCAGTGGGGTGTAAGGTTTTTGGATGTCCAGCTGGACACCTGTGGTCCTGGTTGGGCGGAATGGGTGTTTGGGTGGCGCTGTGTCAGGTTCAGAGATATCCTTCCACCTCTCCTCTTCACCAGCAGGAGGAGTGGATGGGCTGGGGGCCCTCTTCTTTGCCTTGCCAGTCGGAGATGGGGTGTGGGCGACCACCGCCCTTTTCTTTTAAGTGCAGTGCGACGTGACCGGGGGTTGGGCGGAGTTTTCGCACCTTTAGACGACGGGCTGGAAGAGGACATGGAGAAAAATGCTCTTCTACTTGGTGACGTAAAGGCACGCTTCCTAGCCACGCCAGGCGGAGAAAATGGACAGATGTCTCTGGGGAAAAAAATATATATATTAGATACATACATATATATTACACATATATATATCTATACACACATAGAAACATATACATATATACACAAATATACACACATAACATAGATCTTATTACATAGGGTCCGTTCCAATGGTCAAATGTCATCTCCTCCTCTCCTCCACTACCACCTCCTCTCCTCTGTGCTCCGGAAACTGATCCACTATCCTCCCTCCCTCCACTGTTCCAAAATCGTAGGAGATGAGATTTAGCCTTCACATTACTGGGTGACAACATTGTGCTCATGACCAGTCAGATTAAAAGACCACCCCACGAAATATTTCAAAAAAGACTATTGGAAGGCAACTTTCGTTTCCTACCCTTTTGGAACAGTGGAGGGAAGGACGACACATAGGTCAGTTTCCGGGGCACGGAGGAAAAGGGGACACAAATTTGAGTATTGGAACGCACCTGTCGTGCGAAGGGAGGGAGGAGACGAGCAAAAGTATTGGAATGCACCCATAGATCTTTATTCACTGGGAAGTCGTTACGCATCAATAGAAAGCTAAAAGCACAAAAAGGAGCAAATTAATCGATATACTAGGTACAAACACTGGCGTCGACTTAACATTAAGCGCATATTTATGAAGCACGAAGAAAAGCAGGAAATTAAATAAGGACGCTGTTTAACAGATCTTTATTCGCTATAAAATCGTTATATATATCAATGTAATGGTGCATGAATGATTGCAGGAATCAACATGCTAGGTACTCACACAAACACTTCTGTGCGTCATGGCGTCCGCGGGAAAAAAACTTAAGCACGAAATTCCCTACCAGACCAGTCACATTCTGCTTTGTCGTGACACAAATGACCTCGAATCTGAACTTTATTCGTTTACACGGGTTTACCACGAAATAAGTACAACACAATCTCACCTGTCCGCGACTGGGTCGATGCCATGATCCAAGGCGTCTTCGTACAACGAATCTCCGCTGTCCAAACCTGAAGAATCGGCTTCATCCTCAGAACTATTTTTTTGTATATCTTCAACTACCTCCAAACCAGAGAATAACTTCTTTTTTGTCCAATATGGCATGTTGGATTCTGTTTACTGACAGAAACACTCTTTCTATTTAAGCCCCGTCTCTGTTAGGTCTGTTTGTTTCACATGTGTGGAATGAAACGATATTCCGACTGAACCTGTATCGACTCATTTGAGGCTCTTGCGCCCCGGCCGAAGCACGCTACTGACGTCATCACGCTGAGCCAAGGGGGTGCGTTCCAAAACATTCGCTCCTCTGTCGTCCAGGGTGTAGTGAAGGGTGGAAGGTGTCTTATTTGTTGCTTTGGGATAGAGGAAGTGTGGATAAGGTATTTGTTAGCTGTAGAACAGTCTAGTTTAGGCTGTGAGTACAGAACTGCAACCGGATTTTCAAATGTATTTTATGGATTCGTTCTGAACGCACATTCATAGGTGTTGGGTGCCATGACCACAAGGGCTAAGATGACATCATCAGTCTCATTGCTCTTCAGCCACTACTGCACTACAACTGCAACCGAGCACATATTGATTTTATGTTCCTCCCATGGCATAGGTAAAATGATTGCCGACATCTTAAGTCCCAGGAATGGTGAGTTTCTCAAGGAGTATATCGGAAGCAGCCCCATGACTTGTGTCTCCTGTCCAAGTCCATGCATGAGGGTTCAAGTCGTTGTGCTGATAATTCAGCTAATTTCAGAGAATATTCAACTTTGATACATATTTGACTCACAATATGATAGACTACAAATTTATATATTTCAAAATGTCCTATTTTCAAGAGTGCTTTTTCCCCACTATCAGCATCACAGGTTTAGTAGCAGGTGTAGCGGTTTTGTCTTCTCTACAGAGATAACAAATGCATCACATCTCATTGAATTTTCAGTTGTTGCATTAGACGCCTTACATCCTAATGCCAGTATCAATATTGTCACATTTTTCACATAACCCGATTCATTTTCTTTCTTATTGCAATAACTTCCAAGCTTACATTGTATGGTTGTGGGCATAAAAGAAATGCATTATGGGAACTTGCAAAAAAATGATACAAATGTTTGGCTTTTGCTTGATTAATTTTTTAAGGTATAATACAATTAGAATAAAAAAGGTACATTTGCCTTGTGTTGGCAGTACAATTACAGGCAAAACAAAATGTCCAAGTCTCCTTCAAATGTAATCACCGGCTTGATATGCAGCAGAAGCCAGCAATTATAGGGACTCAGCTTTATCTGATGTTTAGTAGTTTCTACAGATTCTGAACAGCTGCTTTTGTTATGTTCGCTGCTGGCAATAACAAAAGGTGTTGATAAATGAAACATACCATTTTTTTCCTAAATAGCTTATGCTAGGATAAATGTGCTCTCCATCTTTATTGTAATTAATCTTCAGAAGTTCACAGGAAATCAATTCTGGTTCCCAAAAGATAAGAAAACGACCAAAGCATTAGATTCAAAATCTGTGCTTGCATTTCTCTGGCGATTACAAGGGCTTTTAAAAGCGCAAGCACTATTTAAGTTAGCATGACCTCAGTGCTGGGAAGTACAGGGGAAAGAAGTTCAATCGCTGTCCCTCAGTAACTCCTGCAAGTCCCAGAAGATGGTAAATTAACTGGTAATTAATATTCAGAATAATAGGTTTCCATATGTGTACAAATATTGTGATAATTCTCATGACAGAGAAAAGCCCTGGGAATTGTTGTGATATAGAATTGTGATACGTCGCCAAGCCTGGACACAAACTGTTTTAACCAAATGAAGACAGCAGTCAGGCATGAAGTGTCATGTACTTTATTAAGACTGGTTTACAGTATTGAGGAGTACTGGGATACTCATCGGATCAGTTCTGTTAAATGGGTAGGGGGTGGGGGAGTCAAACTCAGTTAGCCAGCAGAAGGAAATAAATATTTTGAAAGTGAATGTGTGGGTAAGTTGAATGTCAAACTGAATCGGGGGTTTGTGGTTGCAATGGATCACGTGCTGGTTAAACCTGGAAAGTGAATCACGAGATTAATGATCCGAGCTGCACTTAGGTGCCGCATTTGTCCAATTCTACGACTGCCAACTTTATGAGGTCACCTCCTACGAGTCAAGTTCCGCAGTCTGTTCACCTTGACCTCACAAGCTTTGTGCCGATTGGACGCAAATGCCTGCTTCCATGGCTACGGATACACAGGTGTCTGTGTCAGAGAGAAGATTCTGTTCGGGGAGGATTCCATGATTCGTCAGCCATATTAAGATCAAACCTGTGTATGCTAATGCAGTAGTCTGAACCAGACACGATGTAAAAAAAAAAAAAAAAAAAAATAAAGGAATATAAGGGAATGAAAATGGAAATCTGACCATGACAGACACCTCTTTCTACATTTAATATTTATTCCAAACATAAAGAGAACCAAAATGGACAACTATTCAACCTAATGACTGCGCTATTCCTTCTCCAATAACAGGGAAAAAAAAGACCCAAAGAGAAAAACCCCACTTCATAAACAGTACTAGTAAAACCCAATCTTCATCAGTAAACAACATCAAAAGCTTTACAAAGGCATTGTCCTTTACACAACCTGTACATAATGGACATCTTTTTTTACTCAATAATGTCATTTTCAGTTAATTTCAAATAACTTAAATCATTCCTGCTTAAAAGTGCAAATACTTTAAAACATGAGTGTTGGTAAGACGAAAGTGACATGGGGAGTTATGCTCAAATATCTTGAGCAAGTAATAGTGAATTTTTCTCCAGTCCCCCTCCCTCAACGGGGTGCGCCCATGGTACGGTCCTCACGCTTCCAACCTGCTGCGCTCTCTGATCCCTCTCTGAAAAAACTAAACTCAAAACTGAAACTGAAAGTAACTTGCTATACCATGCCATTCCCAGAAAAGACAAAGGTGATTTAAAAAAAAAAATGAAAAAGTTATCTTAAAATGTAAAGTGAATGTTAAGGTCCCTACAGTCTAAACTGTGACATGGTCCATTTTATAGCGCAAGTCATCTTCAAAAAATTGAAATGAAATTCATACCCATTGCAGTAAAACAGAGCAAAGCCAGGAGGGTGGCTGTAGTGTGTCATGTTTTAAATATGAGACAAAGAGGGGAGGAGGCCAGGTCAAACACCAACACTGGGGAGTGTGCCCCATCTCCTAGGGACCTCTGACCAAAGGGGGGCGGGGTCACAGGTATCCACCAATCACAGTGTCCCAATGAGGCACCATTTTCATCATTCCGGAAGGCCATTTGCTCTTAGTCAGTTTCCGGGAACTCACTGTTTTCCCAAACCGTTAGACTCCTGCTGTCAATGAGAGATTGACTATTGAACATTTTGGACACTGGGCATTGGAAAAACAACTGTTTTCATCTGAAGGCAACTTTTGTAAACACTTCCACAGATGGGAGAGAGCAGTTAAAATAAAAAAACAAAAATGGTGCTGGGGGGTGTTAATTGGCAGCTGTTTATAACTGAAAAGTTTGTATAAAAAAATAATTAAATAAACGGAGGAGCTTGATCGCCGGTTGGGCCCTGAATGTGTGAAGTGTTTAGTAACAGTCTCTGCTGGGTTGGACCGGGCCTCGGTCTAGACTAGGACTTCTGCTCGGCGCTGGCTGTTGGCTGGGGCGTGCTCTC